>JABBOT010000006.1:893437-2093437 GCA_016165875.1 Acanthopleura granulata | reverse complement strand
TGATATCCTGATACGCTACCGCTAAAATACTGCTAAAAATATGAATAACATTAAGTGGCAACTGCAGCTTTGTCTCAGTAAGATCGAGAAATGAGCAGTTGCCAATGGTATGCATTTTTGCAATTAACGGAAACTTCATCTAGACCCTGACCTTAAATTTTGTTGTGAACCAGGAAAGATTGTTGGGGAAAATAAATTTTTAGGGGTTATATTTGATAAGAAATTATCTTTTATACTATTGGTCCATCATTTACTGTTTCATAATATCTTAAAATGTTGGATCTGGTCAATCATTAAGGTTTGAGGCTCAACCTTGGTGCATTTAGAACTTCACCAGTAGAGAGTTTATACGTAGAGGCTAATGAGCCGTCTTTATATCACAGGCGTATAAAACTCAGCCTTCAATACGCTGCAAAGCTTAAAGCTCACCCAACAAACCCTGCCTACGACTGTGTTTTTAATCCTTCATATGTAGATAAATATAATAAATGTCCCAACAAAATTTCTTCCTTTGGTCTTCGTGTTCGGGACCATATTGTGGAAGCTAACATCAAGCTGGAGGACATAACTCCGCTTTCTTTTCCGGAGTCTCCTCCCTGGCTTCTTCCACAAACTAAATTAATATTTGATCTACGTCAACATAAGAAATCAGATACAAACCCTCTTATAATTCTGCAAAGTTTCGCTGAAGTAAAAGCTAATTATCAGGATTATAAATTTATATATACAGACGGGTCAAAGGATGGGGACAGGGTGGCGGCTGCGGCTGTCTTGGAACAGTGAGTCACCTCTCTTCGCATTCCATCCTCGTCTTCAATATTTTCTGCCAAGGCCAGAGCTATACTTCTGGCTCTATCATATGTTCTTCAGGATATGCTCAGAAAGCTGTGATATGCAGTGACTCGTTATCCTGCCTTTTAGCAATTGAGAATAATAAATTTAAAAATCCAATAATTCTTACAATCTGAGCCATACATAGAAAGTTAATTAAAAGAGGTAAATATATTATATTCTGTTGGATGCCAAGTCATATTGGTATCCATGGAAACACAGTCGTAGACAGGGAGGCGAAAGGTGCCATCAGTAAACCCATATCTAAGATTAATATTCCTTATACTGATTTTAAACCTAATATTCTTAAATATATTCGTCGCCTTTGACAGGATGAATGTGACCTGCAGGTCGATGACAAACTGCATGCCATTCACCCTGTCACAGGCTATAATTCTTATATGCTTGGTATGTCTCGTAGAGACGAAGTAGTTCTAACAAGATGCCGTGTTGGGCATTCTCACCTAACGCGCAGTTTTATCCTGGATGGGAGCAGTGCTCCTGAGTGTGTTGGATGTGAACGTTCTACATAGTCAACTTGATATTTGACTTATTTGACAGCATCGCTGGCAATGTGATTGATGACTTAAAGTATATGGGATTATATCATAAGATATAATTCCTTTTACATTATACATACATGTTTTTATACATATATATACATATTAGAATTTTAAAAATTATTGTGGTTTTCAAGTTTTAACTGAAGTTTAGTTGTTTTATCTTGTTTTAATCATGTGTGTCTTTTTCATTTGTTTTGCATGTTCACATTTTCTTCTTGAAAACCATTTACGGATTTGTGGTTTAAAACATGTTCTCGCCACGATATGGCAGAAAAATTGCCGATGTGGCGTAATGCCATAATCATTCAGTCATTCTGACAGAACTATGGGGTGTAGAGAAATAATCATTCATTCATTCTGACATAACTGTAGGTTGTAGAGAAATAATCATTCATTCATTCTGACATAACTGTGGGATGTAGAGAAATAATCATTCATTCATTCTGACATAACTGTGGGATGTAGAGAAATAATCATTCATTCATTATGACATAACTGGGGGTGTAGAGAAATAATTTGCACAGTTTTGTGCAGCTCACATCTTTAATCACACAAACAAATCATATTTAGTGTCATTTTCGTAGTCATTGTGCGCATAACTTCCACTGAAAAAAGGGCTTTTATGCTTGAAAAGGTTGAAGATTAACAGTACATGTATATGCAATTAAACAATGTGCTGGTTATAACATGATATATACCATCTGTGCTGTTTGATCAGGAAGCCAAAGACGGGGGTCATGATGCTGAACTTGGGGGGCCCTGAGACTGTGGAGGAGGTCCATGACTTCTTGTTGAGGCTCTTCATGGACAGAGACCTCATACAGCTGCCGGTACAGAGGTACGCGAATAACCAGCCAATCAAATCATTGCCAGTAAACACACTTCAAAGCCTGCAGATAGGTGCTGGACAATTTTGGAAACACCCCTTTGGTGAAAGTGGTATGCACCATAAGACCTTTGTAATAAATGACATAGAAGACATACCACTTTGTGCAAAGGGGTATTTTCAAAAATGACACGCACCTATTTGCAGTCTTGCACTTCTGAAGTGCTCGGAAACCTTCAGGGCCCACATTAACAAAAACCTGTAAATCTACTTTCTTCGGATCTTTTCTGGTAAAGCACGCTGTTTTCTTTTTGTGAGATATCAGGACAAAGATGTTTTTCTCTTACCAGTTGTCAATGGTGTTTTTGGGATGAACTAGTTAATGTAATCTTTGCAATATTGGTCTCCTGTATGCTCCTAGATATCGAGACATAAACTTTTGTCTGCATGTAAGACAATAAAATCAGTCAAACGAGATGTTAAAATGGTACAGCGCACTTGTTGGATGTCAAGAAATAAAATTTTTCTTTTAGCAAACTGGTTGTGGTAGATGCAGAATATGACAGTGCTGTCATGTGTTTTTCACAGACATATGTTGCAAAACTGATGGAAAAATTCTGAGGTGTGATTTGGCTCCCCTGCTTGCAGGAAAAAAATAAACTTCGGGAAGAAAGTGTCCTCATGGAATTTGTAGGTAATCGGGTAAAGGTGTGTTCATGAGCTTCTAACATTTTAGTTGTCTCATTCCAGCAAGCTGGCCCCCTTGATTGCAAAGAGGAGAACCCCAAGCATCCAGGATCAGTATCGCAAGATTGGCGGCGGGTCCCCAATTAAGAAATGGACGGAGGTCCAAGGTCAGGGAATGGTGAAGATCCTGGACAAAATCAGTCCCGAGACAGGTGAGTGAGCGAAGTGTGCACGATTGATAGATTGATGGCTCATTTGACTGAAGAGTTGACTGTTCTCCCGGCAGAAGATTGAGCCTAGACCGTTGAGGTTTGAATGCTGGCCCCATTGGTTTAGAGTTCGGTGATTGTGTCAAGATTGACTGAGCTCAAATCATTTTTGAAAGGCGATTCTTTCTTCTTTGCAACCCCCCCAAGAAAGATTAGGCAGGAACCTGAAAAAAACTGTAGTGGCTTTTCCAGTGTTTGAGGATGTCATATATTAGCCTGGAGTCTGACTGGCACATTGCTAGTCAACTGTACCCACAGTGGGTGGAGTTTCATATCACAGTGTTTTTTTGCCATATGCTTATGTGGATGGTCATTTATATGTTTTTCACTTCTGTCCCTGATTGACAGGTACATTCCTCAGCATTGAGGTTGTACAACACAGTCCAGTACAATAACTAACCAGCTCCAAGAACGTAAGCTTCTAACACCTTTTGAAATGACACTCCAACCTGAAGCATTCTGTCTTTAAATCTTTGTTCCACTGTGCCTATTCATCCATTTTTCCTCTGCCTGTTTTCAGCGCCTCACAAGTATTACATTGGATTTCGTTATGCCGATCCCCTGACAGAGGACACCATTGAGCAGATGGAGAGGTCAGAATTTAGTTACGTTCAGCTTTCAAATTTCTGTGCGAGTCCGAGGTTTGACACCAAGAATTTGAAGCTGTCAGGCTGTGTCATTGCTTGCCTGTCAGATGGCCCTGTGGCCTGTTTCATTAAACATGCTTAGTGCTAAGTGTCACTTAACCTAGTGTGTTTCATATCTGTTTAACATATGTTGTTGTGGTAGTTATGGCTGGATTAGTTTAAATGTGATTCACAAAACATGTCCCTGGCCTCTTGAAGTCACTTAGCCAAGTCAGCCATTAACTGCTATCATGCATGGGAAGTGCACTTACATAAAAAGCTACCTATCATTAAGTACACCTCATGAGACTGGAGCCATAAGTGGAGATTTCATGTTGTTGCAATCTTCAGGCCAGTGTCAGTATTGTGTAACGGTAACAGAGTGATTTGATGACTATAACATTTTGGTTGAAAAGGTTACTTTGGACGCCATTATTATTGAAGATGATTTGAAATGCTGTTCTGCTCTCAAATCTGATTTTAGTCATCATGTTCTTATTACTGTTAAAGCATGGCTTTTGACACTGTCTTACTGAAGATTAGTTTTTGGACATGCTGCTTTTTGGCTGATGTAGCTTCCGGTGATACTCTGTTGTGTGGGTGAATCGGATTTGGGGATTTACCTCAGCCTGTACACCTGGTGTAATGGATAAGTTACAGTTTGGACAGCTGACCAGACTCATTTTTGACTGTCTGTTCATTCAGTGATACCATTGTTGTTACTTTGCTGCCACAGATAAGCCTGTAAAAGCTTTGTGAGTTTGCTGACTTGCATCCAGCTCTCCCCTTGTTCCATAGAGACTTTCAGGCGAGAGGATTGTTAGGGACCTGGCGATGGAGGGGAGCTTACCCTTGTTTCTTCGACCCATATGCCTGTTAATTCAAAGCTGAGACAGGCTATCACATACCCACGCCATTGCACACCTGAGGAAGGCCTGGGTGTACTAAGGTGTGCGAATCACACACACCTGATCTTTTGCAAGCAGTGTGATAATCACACACCTGCTCAACAAAAAGGCTGATGGAGCTAGTGAGCCAGGGTGGCATAATGAACCAGGTGCCTCTCACCAATGCGGTCATTGTGAGTTCAAGTCCAGTTCATGCTGATTTCCTCTCCAGCTGTACGTGGAAGGTCCACCAGTTGTCGTATAAGTGAAATATTCTGGAGTACGGTGTAAAACACCAATCATACAGGTAAATAAATGAAAACGAAAAGACAAGTTTTGTGTTTCACCGTTGTAATTTTTGAATATTTGTACTGAATAATAAATAATTCAGTAAATAATTTATTTTTGACAGTGATGGAATTGAACGGGCGGTAGCATTCACACAGTACCCGCAATACAGTTGTTCTACGACAGGAAGTAGTCTGAATGCCATCTATCGTCACTGCAACAAGCGGTTAGTGCCCAGTAACATGGTCTGGAGTGTGATTGACAGGTGGCCCACCCACCCGGGCTTGGTACAGGTACATTCTTCGTATCAATATATATATGTGCCACACCCACCCATGCTAAGTACACATACAACCTTTATATCAGTACACAGGTGGTTCGTCCTCCCACCCAGGTTTTGAACAGTCACATTCTTTATGTCCGTTCACAGGTTGCCCATACATTATGTACATATACTGGTAGGTCTGTATCAGTGTGTAAGCTGCCCTACCACGTATGGCAGCAGTTGCTGAGGGATGTGGCAGTGTCCTTCACCCTTAGCTCTGGCTGGAAAGAAAACTCCCCAGAAAACAAGTCTAAACAGTGTTTGTATTTTGTAATGCAGCACTTTTGTTCCCAGTGTACATCTATGTATTGGAATGTAGTACAATTGTTCCCAGTGTACGTCTCTGTGATATATTAGAAGTGTTTGTATATACATTGTTTGCATTTTGTAATGTAGCACAATTGTTCCCTGTGTATGTGTCTGTGATGTATTTGAAGTGTTTGTATGTACACTCTTTGTATTGCACGTTATTCTTTCTGTAGGCTTTCGCAGAAAACATCCAGGCTGAGTTGGAGAAGTTTCCAGAGGAGGACCGCGATGATGTCGTTATTCTCTTCTCTGCCCACTCGTTGCCTTTACAGGTGAGTATACTGTACAGATACATCCTTCTGCACCTAGCCTCTGTGGCTATGATATGACCAGTCCAGTATAGGAGTGAAATAGCCACCTGGGGCTAGTCTGCAACCTGTTCAAGGTCTTGGTTTCCCCTGACCTCTGTCTGGTTTCCTCCCTCCGTACTTCTGACTGTTGTCATATAACTAAAATATTCCTGAGTACAGTGTAAAACTCTAATGAAAGAAATAGAATAAAATAAAATAAAGAGCAATTAATGTACATGGAAAAAAATACTCTTAATGGCCTTAAATTTCGTTCAAAATTGACATTTTTATTGGCAAAAAAATGTCACAAGATATTACTACTGATGATAAAACCTCACAGTTTTCCATGAGGATGTCTTCCTGCCCAACAAACCAACCTCGAAACGCCTTTGACAGATCAACAGAACTCTCAAAATCAGACAGAATGTACAACGCAGTGATGGACGAAATTTTAGCTGATTTACGGTAGTTGTGTGGTTAAGACAATCACTGAGGAGATGTTTTGTTCTATGCTGTGCAGGTTGTGAACCGAGGTGACCCCTACCCTTACGAGGTGGGTGCCACCGTCAACAGGGTCATGGAGAAACTGGGTCACAGTCATCCGTACAGACTAGTCTGGCAGTCCAAGGTAGGCTCAGGAATCCCGTGCCAGAGATGCCTCAAACATAAATGTCATCAGTACATGGAGTTCCAAAGTAAAATTATTCCATTAAATATATCTCCTTCATAATTTTCATTCATTCCCAGCACAGTGTTTTTTAAACTTAAATAAAATTGTCATTTTCGAGGTAAAGTTCTTCGATGAAATTCATCATCTTAGTACAAGTGTTTATTCATTGACAATTTTCTAAATGCAATACTATATATACATAACACTATCCAACAAATATAATTTGCATAAGTTTTTTATACTTGGATAAATTGTCAATATTCAAAATCAATTTATTTAACATTTTTGTACTAAAAAGAATTAATAAAATGTTACTTTTGTTGCTGAAAGTTAAATTTTTCCAATGGAATATCCTCCTAGTAATCTCAAAACACCTTTCTAAAATCAACAGTACTCCCAGAAGTGGGGAAAATGAGCAACTTACTAGTCATGCTTAAAATTTTTGGTTACTTAGGTTAGTTGTGTTGTGACCCTGTTGCAGGTGGGGCCACTGCCATGGCTGAGTCCACACACAGACGAGGCAATCAAAGGTCTGGCCGCAAGAGGAAAGAAAAATCTGCTCCTGGTGCCCATTGCCTTCACCAGTGACCACATTGAAACGCTGTTTGAGCTGGACTTGGAGTATGCTCAGAATCTCGGCTCAGAGGTAAGCAGTTGAAAGTGCTCGTGGGATACCATCACTAGGACAAACAAGGTGCGAGCTCAAACCCCACATTGGACAGGGAATGTGCAGATTCCCCAGTTCACAGCTTGAGAGGCCTTGATGATAGTACGTGTAGGTGGTTGACGCTCTTGTCGGTGTTGGCACGGTTTAATGTTCGTTGAGGATCAGTTTGTGATTGACAGGCTAATGATAGATGGTTTTCAACGGTTGTGTTGCCCAGGCCAGTTTCACGGCCAGCTTAACTTTATTTGATAAGCGAAAAGTCTGAAGAATTACTGAAAACATAAGAACCATTGTTTGGATTATTAAGCTCAAACGTTCAAACAATCCGTCAACATTTTGCGTTTGTTTTTAGGTTGGGGTGAAGAACATAAGGAGAGCTGCGTCACTGAATGGAAGTGAAACCTTCATTAAGGTAAGGTGAAGTGCATCTATTCATCATGGCTATTAGCTCCAACTGGCAGTTGCTGTGTGTCTGTTGGTCAAAGTTTTTGACAGTAGACAGCATTGTTATCTCCCTTTCTGTGTTTTTTTCATTGTAAGGGACCAGTTTCCTTCCAGGAATATGATATACCCAGGTAACTGTGTAGGTTAAACTCTGTGTGCATCACATTTGTGAATGATTCCACTGAGCAATATTCGGCGTAAGTCAAAATGTTAAGGACCGCCTCAGTGGTGTAGTGGTTAGAGCATCCGCCTCGAGGCCAGGAGATCCAGGCTCAAGTCTGGGTCGAGTCTTATCAAAGACTTTGAAAATGGTACTTGTTGCTGCCTTGCTTGGCGCTCAGTGTTGAGAGGTTAGAGCAAGGAAACAGGACTGGTCGGCCTGGTGTCAGTATAATGTGATTGGGTGTGATGTCATGTCTGGTGTCCTGGGGATGATGTTCCAGTGGCGGCAGCACTTCGGCGGCATGGACTCGCCCTGCCACAAGAGAACACATTATAAGTACATGCCAGAAGGACTGCTTGTCGTCATATGACTGGAACACTGTTAAGTACGACGTTAAACCCCAAGCACTCTCCCACTCACTCACTCAAAATTTTAAAGTTCAGAACAGCGCATAGTGTATGGCTCAAAAATTAAAATTGTGACAGCTTTGTCTTAACATTTGCTACCTTTACCAGATTTCAACTCATGAGGTCCACTAACAAACGTTTCAATCAAATTTGAAATACTGACTTGAGTCAAAACCCGCCTTGTGGAATAAGCCCGAGGTACTTTCCCAGAAGCTAGTGGCTTGACTGCAGACACTTTGGTCTCCTCCACCAATGAAGCTGAATTCTGCCTAACAGGTGAAACATTTTTTAGCTCTGTGTGTGAAACACCCAAAAGTTCTGGTGTAAGGAAGCAACACATATTTGGCACTTGTAAGAATTGTTTTATGTGCTACAAATCAAATGATCGGCAAACTGTGTAGTGTAATCCAGATATATTTATATATATATATATCTACAAATATTTCTTTTGGTGTTGAAAATTAGTTTGTTCCACTATTTCTTCATTTCATTTATTTCATTGTTGTTTCACGTCATACTCAAGATCTTTCCCCTTTATTGTTTTTGTTTTTATAGAAATAACATCCGATCTCTTCCAACACACCTTCTTTGATCAGGACAAATCTGAGAATCAGGTGACATAAATATTATATTAGTCATCAATTACAGTATTTGATATGATTTGTTCATCAGGCACTGGCTGACATCGTCAAGTCTCACCTGGATTCTAACGTGGCCAGTCCTAACCAGCTGTCGCTCAGGTGCCCCATGTGCGTCAACCAGGTGTGTGCACAGACCAAGGACTTCTTCGCAGAACAACAACAACTGCTAGACAACCTGAGGGACCGCTCGGCGACCCCCAAAATCGCCAAGGGTCAAGTGTGAACGTGAATCTCCATAGAATTTTTTTTTTTTTTTTTTTTTAATTTTTTAAAAATTTTTTGTTTTATTTTTGGAATTTTTTAAAAAGTGAGTGATGTTGTGGCTAGAACATCTGACACTGGGCATTTTGACACCTTGGTCATGGTGTGTTGTTGACATATATAGGTATGTACAAGTGGAACTACAGGTATAGGGATACCCTATCTTACAAATATATGCTTTTTCTCTGTGAGTTTCATTCAAACCTGTTACAGAAAAAAACATGGTAATTGGGCATGGTTTTTATAGGGAAGGCTATGGCATAATGACTGATCTCATTACTGCTTTTGTTGGTGATACATACCTGCATTTTGACTCATATTAAGTTCTGTCATATAGTTTAATAGTTTTTGCCTTATCTGAGAAGGGTTTGACAGTTTAGGGTTACATGCCTTCTATGATATTAGTTTTCATATGAAAATATGTTCAGGGTTCATACATTTTGTCCATGTGCAACACTCGTTAAGGGTGTTGTTCATTTGCAATATATGTTCAACTTGTGGTTCAAGTGGAACACTTATTCTGCTGGGGGCTCAAGTGCATCACTTGTTTAACCCGTGGTTGAAGTGGAATAATTTTTCAGCCAGTGGTTGAAGCGCAACACTTTTTCAGCTTGTGGTTCAAGCGCAACACTTGTTCTGCTGGTGCTCTCAAGTTCAACACTGTTTAACCTGAGGCTGAAGTAGAATAATTCTTCAGCCGGTGATTGAAGTACAACGCTTGTTCAACTTGTGGTTCAAGTGCAACACTTGTTCAGCGTTTTTGTTCAAATTTAAAGTTATTTCTGTCTCATCTGACCAGTACATGTAGTTGACTGGTTCAGAAGTGCTAGTTTCATCTCTGATGTTTAATACATTTAACCTGGTGCTTCCGATGCGTGGCGTCTCAGCTGTATGCGTACATGTACATATAATATAATACATGCATTCACTAAAAGAAAACCATTAACCCCCCTCCCCAAAACAAAAAACAAAAAAAAAATCAAAAATTCTCAAACACTCATTTTCTGACTTCTTAATACTCGCCCACTTTCTGACAAGTTACACGTGGTCTGTCAGCATGCTTGCACACTTTCTGACAAGCTACACGTGGTCTGTCAGCATGCTTGCACATTTTCTGACAAGTTACACGTGATCTATCTGCATACTTGCACACTTTCAGGCTTACATGCTTTGTAAAGACTTTTACTAATATTCTTTCTGACCTCTAACACACTCTCTCTTTCCAACTTCTCACTAACGTTTTCTAGCTTCTCACTAACACTTTCTGACATCTCACTAACACTTTCTGACGTTTTACATGCACTTTCTCACTTCTTGATCACACTTTCTATTTACAAACACACTTTCTAACTTCATACTCACGCTTTCATACATTTTGTGACATGAAGGTAAAATAGATCTAGAGTCTAGTTTTCTACTCTTGTATGGAAATGTTAACTTGGGTGTGTGCCGCCTTGATGATAAGCAGTAGCTGGCAGTGACAGTCGTATTTTTGTATGGAGGCATAAATACAAATAACGTTTTAGACCTCCAACGTTTTAGACTGTTAAACTGTCTTTTTTATCTGTTGATACCGGTAAGTAGGCCAATATAGGAGCGCATGTTAAATTTAATAGTGATATCACCTGCCTAACATTCAGATGCGTTAAGTCACTGAGATGTATGGATAATAGTGATATCACCTGCCTAACATTCAGATGCGTTAAGTCACTGAGATGTATGGATAAAGGGACAGGAGCATTAACTTGAAGCGCCGTCTTGAAAAAATCCGCTGAAAATAAGAAGTGTTTTAGTACATATAATTACAGTAGGCTGTGCCATATTGACAGCATTTGGAGGCCTTTGTGTTTGTTTTTGAGGAGGTGTGTGGCTACTACACCGCTCACCGAAAACCAAGAGAGGGCTTTGCACACCTAGATTCACACTCCCTCAAGCCTTCATTATGCCAGGCGTCTTATTATTAGCACACCTAGATTTTGCTTCAGGAGGTGTGAGACTGTGATAGCATGCCTCAAGTTCGAATGAATGAATTTGGATGATTGTCTGAAAGGAAGAGAAAACTTGACCAGTGTGTGACTCTGCGTGTGATTTTATTCACCACACGCCCACAATAATTTATAAGCCCTCGGAATACAGCGATTTGTTGTCAAGGGAAACTGTAAATGTTGACAGGTTGTCTGCCGCAGGTTTTGACAAGGCGTTCCAACGTGTCAAACATATAGGCTAGGTATGGTTTGTAACAGATGTGAGAGTAAAACTGTGTTTGACTCAGAGGGAAGATGTATGTCACCACTGCTTCAGTTCTTCTCGCAGATGTTCAATAGCAGCACGTCAATCATCAAAGCAGGCAGAATTTTTGTTTCATGTACCGGGTCATAAGCCAGGTTTTCAAAGGGCAGATAATTCAGCGCGGTTTATTTTGGCAAAGAGTGAAGAAAGTGTAACAGTTATCGAACTTCCCCCTGCAACAGTATATGAGGGACGACTGCCTCTTGAAGGCGTGAATGTGGGAGAGTGACAAGGCCGGGTTGTTCGGATTTTTCTGACAATAGCGCGTGAGAAACTAGTTCTCTGTTTAGTATAAGGTCAGATTGTATCATAGTTTTCGAAACAATCCACGTGGCAAAGCGTTTATTAGGAGAGAATTGTTAAGTCTGGGTGCCTTACCATTCGGACAGAGAAGAGATAGGCTTTAGATGGCTGGATAGTTAGACAATGAAATACTTAATGTAAAAAAATACATAAAGTATCATATTTTCGAGGCTGTGTCGACCTACTGTAAGATTAGTTGTTTTCTACCAATATAGTATACATATTGAAACGTCAAACGGTGGGAAAATTCGTCAGTAACTTGCCAAAGGTGGGTGATTTACCCTGTGCAGTCCGGTTTCCTCCACAAAATAAAACAAGTTTTATTTTTATTTCGTTACGAAAGACTAAAACAGATCTAAATATATTGAAATAAATATTCCCCAGGGAAGTAACAGTTTTGGAGCAGGAAAAAATACCGTTTTGAAGTTCAGACTAAGTCTTACCTTAGTGTAAGATATCCTCGTGATACTTGGACAAGAACCAAAAAAGCCATGATAGCGTAATGGGAAAGTGTATTCGTACGTGACTGTTACTATCTCCCTACCCAGTAGGCTGAAGATAATGTGGTATTTCAGTGAGGATTAGTTGTAAAGAGAAAATGTAGAATATTCTAAAGAGAGTAGACAAGTATCTATTTCACGGCTCTGAATCACATGGAAAAGCGCGTCAATGTACTAATGAAATCTGATCGCCGGTGGCGTCATTTCACTGCTGCACACATGACCTCCTGTAAACATGTCGTGATGCGCTGAAGTCCACCTCGTGTTGTTTGTTTGTGGCCACTGACCCCATGCATGTGATCTGTACAATGTTTGGTTTGTCATGAACTTTGTTTAATATATATACATTTCGACTTTGTTATCAGTTATATTGTTTTACTATTAACTAATAGACTTAGGTATTCCAGATTGTTAAGGTGGACAAATCCACGGTAATGGGCCACTGATATTTGCATGTCCATTGTTTTATATTTTGTTATCATTTGTTTATGTTAAATATATTGATGTTTGTCGCCTGTTTATTGCCGTCTCTAAAGTGCACCACGACACCTGTGTCAAAACTGGTGTAACCGGTTATCCGTCAGGCTTTAACAACCATTTTTTTTTTTACAGCAGTGAATACTTGAAAACTGTGATCAGTTTAAAAAAAATCGGGCCATTCTCAAGTCTAAGTCATGGCTGGATGATATTGAAATTATGGACCTGTGTGAGAAAGAGGCCCAGTGTTGCTTTACACTGTAAAAAGTATTCTGTTAAATGTAACATAATGTAACGTTACTGAGTGACAGTAAAACGTATGATGTTACTGTAACATGGTAAGGAGGCCACGGTACCCCGGGATCTGCCGGTTTTCCTCCCACCACAATGCTGGCCGCTGTTGTATAAGAGAAATATTCTTCAGCACGGCATGGAATACCTATCAAATAAATAACCTATTCTGCCAGGACTGAATTTTGTCGAATTAACAGCATGGGTCTTTGAGTGTGTGTATATCACCCGGTTGGACCGTAGTTGATCTATATATGAAAGCCTGTAGATACTTCTAACACCTTCATTGTGTAAACAGTTTGGTATTAGTCCATGGTTTATTTACCGTAAGAACCATTTTCGCCAAACATCGTAAATAGATTTTTACTTTCCTCGGAACTCCTCTCATTTCATGGTATGATAACACGGGAAGCGCCAAGTACGAAGGGAAATTACGGGCAACATGCAGGTATGAAGTTCTGTGAAAGTAAAGCGAGTTCCCCGTTATCGTTTTGTACGAAAGGTGCTGCATGACATGTGGTCAGTATTCTGCAACACGTTTTCATCCATTTTACATTGGAGATGTGGTGCTTACTCGAGGATTTCGCGATCGTACGAGTGTGTTTTTATAGTGTAACTAGTAATCCGTGAATCTGAACTCTTCCGAAAAGTTGCTTTATGCACAAGAGGAAATCATTCACTTTATGCAAATAATGGGGATTTTTGACCAACTTCGCGGTCGCCTGTGTCAGTTTTCTTCCACAGAGAGACAATTTTGTCAAAAACCGCATGGAAATTAATCTGGGTGAAATGTGGACGATTTCACAGTTTGTAAGGCATTGACACGAAGCATTGTATACATTGTAGGTGCTGGGATGGAAAGTTGTGTGTATCCGAGATAGGTGTGGCATTTTTTACAATTAAAGGAAAGATTTAATCAACGGATTGGTGTCTTCTGTTTTTGTTGTTATTATGGCCCGCTTCGTCGGGGAGGACGACGGTGTTGCTTTTGTATTTGCGTGGCATGGTCTTTTTATTGTTATTGGTGGAGAGTTGCATCTCTGCAATGCGCATGCGTGACAACTTCTGACGACAAATGGGCAATACTTTTTCTTGTTTTCTTTTACGTCTCCTGCGTGATGGTCATCACGTTGATCACAAACTACTGACTAAATCAGCCCGGTGCCTCTCACCGGTGCCGTGAGACTCCAGTTCATGCTGGCTTTCCTCTCCGAACGTATGTGGGAAGGTCTGCCAGCACACTGCGGATGGGCGCGGGTTCTCTACATGGCGCTGACCGGTTTCCATAATGTTTGCTGTCATCGTGTATATAAGTGAAATTCTTGACATTCCTGGTCCAAGGCTGGCACTGAAGCAGCACCTTATGACGAATAAGGCTCAAGTCACCCTGCTTTTGCTACGTTTGATTGATTGACTGGTGTCTGATATCATGGTGAAGAATTATTCACTTATATGATGCCGGTTGGGAGACTCCCTGGCTCAGTTGGTTTGCGCGCTAGCGCAGCGTGATGATCCAGGAGCCTCCCATCAATGCGGTCGCTGTGAGTTCCAATACAGCTCATGCTGGCTTTCTCTCCGGCCGTACGTGGGAAGGTCTGCCAGCAACCTGCGGATGGTTGTGAATTTTCCCCGGGCTATGCCCGGTTTCTTTGGGCCATAATGCTGCCCGCCGTCTTATAAGTGAAATATTCGTAAAACACCAACTGAAATGAATAAGTCACCCTTTCTTCCTGCCCGATCCATATGCGGGAAGGTCTGCCGGAATCCTTCGAATAGCCGTGGGATTTTCTTCAGCACACTGCCCGGTTTCCATAATGTTTGCCGCCGTCGTGTGTACATGTATGAAGGAAATATTCTTGATTAAGGCGTAAAACTCCAATCAAATAAATAAGTAATTAACGCTTGATTGATTGTTGTTCAACACCATACGTAAAAATATTTCTCTCACACGACGGCACTCAGTTTTATGAGTATGCGGGATAAACCGTCTGCGTGTGGCAAATTATTGAGGGACTTTCCTACACGCATTTGACGTACAGATAAATTCACGATACTTTTGTAACAAGTGAAACGAATCTGTGGCGGATGGGAATTGTTAACCCGATGATGTACGCTAATAGCCAGACTCCAGGCAATGTTTTCGCCCATTTCGCTCGGTCGTCGTGGTGTAAACTGCTTTGTGTAAGGCTACGCTGCTTAGCTTAAGGAATAATGTGTAATGAGGTCAACCAAAGTAGCAATGTAAACTGCATGTATGTTTGCTTGGGTTTTACGTCGTGCTCAACAATATTTCAGTTTTGTGACGTCGAGGAGCCCTTAGAACGTATGTATATGTTGTGTCTTCTTGTGGCATGCCGCCTAAGTGCTGCCGCCACTGGAACATCATGCCGCGGACACCAGACACGACACCCCACCCAGTCACATTACACTGACACCGGGCCGACCAGTTCTATTTCCTTGATCTAACTTCTCAGTGCTGAGCGCCAAGCGAGGCAGCAGCAAGTACCATTTTTTAAAAGTTTTTAGTATGACCCAACCCGAGACTGATCCCGGATCACAGGGCCCCTCTGTAAAATAAAACGTTCTCACACTGTACACATGTTTTTGTTTTGGTCAGGAAAATCCGTCACATTGCGTTTGGGCTTAGGCCAATGATTTTAAAATTATTAAATAAAACATTGAATGTCGGTTTATCTATCTGTAGGTCTAGTGACTATAATCTGCGATAAGGGGTTTGTGATTTTCAGATATATCACTTTTCTGGATTAAGAATGAAGGAATGAATTTATTTATTTATTTGGTCGGTGATTTACGCCGTACTCATGAATATTTCACTTATACGACGGCGGCCAGCTTTATGCTAAGAGGAAACCGAACACAGCCCGAGGGAAACTGACTACCATCCTCAGGTTGCTGGCAGACCTTCCCACGTACGGCCTGGACTTGAATTCACAGCGACCGCTTTGGTGGGAGACTTCTGGGTTATTACCAACTGAGCCACGGAGGCCCCCAAAATGAAGGAATGAATGACACGTGTTAACGCAACACACGTGAGTAGTATTTCAACCACACCGTAACGAGAACATCTTAGAAACAGGAAACAGTTTTCTACCGACATGATAATGATAACATTCAAAATCAGAGCAAACCGGAAGCAGACGTTTCTTAAATCAGCTATCATCAACAGAAATCAGTTAAAGTTCGAAAATCACGTTAAACGACACACAGAAATTAACTATAATTAGAAGATTCCATTTTAAAAGGAATGACCGAAGTTCAGCACAAAAACAAAAAAAAAGCGCTTTTCATTTTTTGGCATGATATATATCCGTTAATAACACCGCCATATTATGCATACTTTCCGTCAATGTGACGTCACATCACATAAATGTGGTCCGAATGGGCCACCATCTTTTCTCTTATTTTCAATATTCTTATAGCCCAGAGACATACTAACATAATGAATTAAATTAGTTTTCGGATCAAGTTTTGTCTGGTTCTTTGAATAGCACTAACTTGGTGTCATCGTTTGTATTCATTTTAAAAGTAAAAGAAAAATACTAACTTTTTTCCACATGCTAAACCAGTATTCAGGAATTAAAATATGCTTTGAAGTACGCAAAGACAGAGCGGTCTTGTTCGTGACATCAACATTTCCCATCCATTTTCTTGGATATGAAGCATAACGCTCCGCAGCCAGTCATGAGGATTACGAAAAACTGGGGAATATAACTCACGTATAACAAATTGGTTCAAGCGGGGCAAAGAGATACAGTTCGCACGCTGTGCAAACAGCATAGATTTTAAGCAATTACATGAAAAGTTCGAATATATTTGTATAATTGAAAAATTTTTGATAACAGCGCTAACCAACAATGAACTCAGTTCGAAAACTTGGCCCCTTTCGACTAGGGAACTTTCTCCAGAAGCCGTTCGTCTCTTCAGTCAATTGGTGACCTTTCATAATACCTTACCTGAACATTCACACATGGAGCACATTTTCTTAGAGGAAATTATTTGTGAACGCAACACCATTAAAAGGTAGTATTATATACCAAAGGTCCTACCCATTGCGGTTATTAACTAAAAAGTAGCGTGGTCGCGTACAACCGAAAATAGCGTTAGCCTGCAGTGAAAAGTAGTCTATAGGGCTACACCGAAAAGTAGCGTTTTTCAGAAAATAAAGATGCGGAGGGCAAAAGCACGGTTCAACTGTAGAAGATTTAACTTGACGCCGTCCAGTTTATAAAATGTAAAACATGAATTAATGAATTAATTGTGGATTAATGGATACATATGTACGTATTATCAGAATATGCCTTCCTAATACACGTCAGTATAAAAAAAATAATGTGTTTCGAGTGTTTTTGTCGCGTAAGTTCACGTCAACCTTCATCATTAACCAACGCGAAGGTCCCCATATATACATATTGACATTAGGCTTTACTTTTGATGTTCCGGGTGTCACGGCGTGTCACGGCGAGCCAAGCGAGTACGACACAACGTCTAACGTTTCCAGAGCTTGATCCACTACGCGGGCAAGTGTATTCTGGGATAGCGTCTCAGGTATGGCAAACATGTATGGAAGGAACGCAGGTCTGAACGACAACAGAATGGGTCATGGATTATAAACGTGGACTGTGCTTCTGTGAATGTGTTCAAAATGAAATAGCTCACGTGCAGCACTATTTCACATGATCGATCGAGCTACATACTGTACGTGACAGAAATCGCGTATATCATTTGCAGTTTTGGGGGACTGAGATCAGTGTTGCTAAAAGCAAAGCAAAAAAAAAAAAAAATTATAGTAATAATAATAATTTTTCACCGAGTTTTTATGGCAAAGTGAAAATATGAACATGCCTTTCATTAAACGGACTGACCACGTGAGTAAAAAGAAACTATGTATTTCTGTTACAGTTACACGGGATATTACCTAAAAGGCTTGATCAAATGTCCCATAAATTAGAACTAGGGTATGTTCATGTAGTACATTACATGTTAAACCACACAACTGACATTGGACAACGGGCCGTGCCCAAGTGGTTAAGGTTGCTTGCTTTCAAGCACCAGAACGCGCAGATCCCGTCCTAACTGAGCAGGGAATTTACCTTGGTACCAGCAAGCGGAAGAATAAAACTCAAATCTGAGTCAGACACCAACAGGATAAATGAACTTGAAGCATAAGTATAATTTCTGTCTTTCAATAACAAAATGCCCAAGTTATATAAAATATAATGCCTAGAAACAAAAGGTGCAGGGAATAAGTTCGGCACCGTTATACCTTTGGCATCTAGAGCAGTAGCTATATAAATGGAATTTCTGTTTGACGTAAACATGCAGACGCCTGTTTAAGCCTGTTATCATACCTAGTTCTATAAATACTGGCCGTCCTGTGAGTCTTTGGCGCCCGGTTTGATCTCGCCTCTACGGCTGCTCTCACGTTGGCGTACACAAAGTATTCCTTGTGCCCATTAACGTGTTACTGATCATCGCTAAACCCTCCTTTGACTGGAAATAAAGATCGATTCTCACCTGAAGATTAAATATCTTCGCGTCATCAATGCAACTGTGGTTGAGAACATTCAGGTGGATGGACTAAATAAGGCTTCGGCGATATTAAAATTAATATTCAATGGAGAAATCTCCGGAATGAAAAGCTCTCTAGGCGCGTTGGCTAGTGCACGCCATTGTTGGCGTGTTGAAAACACGCCTTTGTTGTGGTACATCTCCGCCGTGGAAAATAGCGCCTTCATCTCGCAAACAAATGACTAATCCCCTGTGACTAAGGTGTATAAGGTCTACCTCAAAAGTATACGCCGCAGACAAAGGTATGAGGATGACAAAAAAAGTGTAACTTGAACGCTGGAGGTTTTTACAGAGGCTTTTTTGCTGCCACCATACACAGTTATACCTGTAGCACCTTCTTTCAAGATGACCCAATCTACATCTTGCTGACGTCGGTTTTAAGTCGAACGCCTTTTAAGCTTATGTTAGGCTTTTATTTCTGGGGTATGTGAACTTCATCGTCGTGTTCTCATCATTTTAAAAACATGATCGAAACATTAGTTAAACTCTTCGGCAACAGGAAGTACGAGAGATTGTGGTAATCCGTGTATTGTTTCTATGGCACATATTGCGAGGTTTTCAAAGAAGATCATTATTTTTAATATTCATTAGCGCAGCGCAATGACCCAGAAGCCTCCCACCAATGCGTTTGCTGTGGCTCATGCTGGCTTCCTCTCCATCCGTACATGTGAAGATCTGCCAGCAACTTGCGGATGGTCGTGGGTTTCCCCTGGGCTCTGTTCGGTTTCCTCCCACCATAATGCTGGCCACCGTCGTATAATTGAAACATTCTTGAGCACGGCGTAAAACACCAGTCAAATAAATAAATAGTAAATTAATATTCATAATGTGAGTGTCGTGTGTTTAAATCACACAGCCATGTTTTCCACTTTTCTATACCGTTATGCCCGTTTAATGAGGCTGCAGGCTGCATGCCAGCCGTTTATTAAAAACCTAGTTTACTGTGGACAATCATATAGTTCCTCCATCCATATTCTTGTATTTATTTATTTTTTCCCAGATGTTTTTCAACAATTTATTTATGTATTTTTTTATTGGTGTTTTACGTCGCCCTTGACGATATTTTACTTATACTACGGAGGCAAGCATTATCGTGGGCGGGAAACCAACCATCATCCGCAGTTGCTGGCAAACCTTCTCGTGTACCGGAGATTAAGCTAGAGGAAGCCACATTGCATGGCATCGCGTTAAGCACCAATCAAATAAATAAGAAATCTATCGCTTAAATTAATCGAGATGTTGGGTCAGTCTTAGTCTTGCACCCATTACAAACCCCAAGCGTTCAAAAGCGATGTACTCGCAGGTACGAACTGCTGTCAAATATATAGCAAAACCATGTAAATGTACTGCTGCAATGAGCGTATATAATTTGACGGTAAATCAATACTCGGCTCTAAACCGACAACATGTAGTTCTCATTGTAAAGTATGCCTTTTACGTCCATTTGTCTTTGTGAAGTATTTACAGTACATCTCTCTGCAGTGAGATATAGAAAAATAATGCGTATGTATATAAACGATATCAGTTTACGCGCTGTTGGAAAATAACGTGGTCCGTTGTTCATTCCTGATTCTGTTTTATTACCATTTGTAGACAAACTGATAATGTAGTACTCATGTAATGGAAGAGAACAAGGTCAATGGGTCTTGGACCCGACTAGTCATTGAACGGGGAAAAGATACCTCATTTGGCTCCCAAGCAAACATCTCTCTAACTTTTCGACTTGTCATCAACAAAAATAGGCGTCCAATTTTCATCTGTTCAAGATTAGAGCTTTGGCTGGCAAGAAATAAAAAAATCATCTACCGATAAAGCAGTATCCAAAGTAAAATACCCGAAGACCTAGGCCCACTTGCACGAAGCCCTTCTTAGCGTTAAGAGCACGTAACTACCATGGCGACCAGGGGCCCGTTTTACAAAGCTGGAGTAGCTTACGTCAGATGTAGGCGTTTACGTCCGCTTTAGTAGCGCCTTCCGTCAGCTCCTAGTAGCGTCTTACGAAAGTTGTCGGATTCCTTGACAAGGCGTAAATTTTTTATAATTGGTGGAAGAAAATGGTCCATCACGTAGGTGTAAATTTGCACCAAACTTTATATAAAGTCGCAGCTTTGTAAGACGGTCTGTCTTTCTTGCGACACACGTCCGACAGGCTTCCACGCAATCGCAGCCTTACTCCAGCTTTGTAAGGCGATCCCCTGCATCCCCCTAGGTATGGTAGCTACATGCTCATAACGTTGAGAGGGCTTCGTGCAAGTGGCCCTAGTTTCATTAATAAAATTGGCATCACAATGTCTGAAAAACCACGTATAATTGTAACGGAAGACAGTTACCTTCAGTAAAAGTAATCATCAATTTCCAGTGATGTCGGAGAGACATAAGTGTCCAATAACCGATGCGCCAAATCCTGTACGCCTGTAAAAAGCACCTAGTGTGTCATGCACAACATTACACTGCAAGGCAAGAAAATGTTTTATCTCACAAATCCTATTACTGCAACTCTTCATACAAACATAGCATTGATACTAAAACGGCGCCATGCTTATAAGGCACCTGAAACTGGGTTTGCGTGACACTGGTAACCAGAGAAGCAAGAATCACTGAAGTCAATTTTTCCAATTCTGCTCTCAGTGATATGGCCGGAGATGGCAGACTTTTACAGTCGGGTGATTTCGGGAGTTTCCGTCAATATCCGTTGCAATGTTAATAAAAAAAAACAACACGTGGAACGAGTGCCCAGAATTTCTGTATTTCCAGAATTTTTGTATAAACCGATGTCGTGATATACTTATCATGTTAAATAAGACCACCATACACGCTGGATTGCAGTGAAAACGCAACGATATATTTACCATGTTAAATAGAGACTACCACACAAGCTGGATTGCAGTGAAAGCGCAACTGAGATGCCGCGATAAGCTATATACTATTATGTTACACTATTTGGATACTGATGAAATTCCTTGTCCTTCTGTATCATGGAAAACTGTTAACTGGTTCTCTTTATGTGATATCCGTCATAATTACATATTTTGGATGATTTCATAATTTTGTGGCTCATGTTGAACATTGCTTTGAGACTGGTTTAGCGATTAACTTTCGATACTAGATACGCCATATTCCTCCTTTTAGCTAATAGGTGTTGTATATGGTGTAAGAAATTCAAAGTTCAGTACAACCATTTCATTCAAACTCCCTCGTTGTTACCACACTATGGGCTTGCTATGAGAAAATATCAAAATATATCTTAGTCAGATGCAACTTACAAACAATTCAAGAAACGTCGTAAACGATTATATAAATTACACTGGTTTCAACATTAAGCACAGAAGAGAGCACATGTCACGTGATTCTTATTATTTTGGTGAATTGTTAAATTTGGACATACGAATCGTCCATGGATCCATACTGATCCACCAGTTGGCTTTGTGAGCAGACTCTACTGGAGGATGGTAGGAATGATTCAATAACTGAATGAATGTATGAATGACGGCAGGATTGTTTTATTGGAATTTTTACGTCACACTGGCAGTATTTCAGTCACATCGCTACGAGAACATGCTACAAACAAAAGACAACTTTTCAACATCAGAATGATAACATTAAAAACTAGAAAACAGAAAAGACACTTTTTAAAGACAATCATAAAAACAGAAATCATTTGTTTCTCGAAATCACAATAAAACTTGTTTGTAGTCAATATCCTAAAATGTTAAAATGATATATTTTAAATGTTTAAAATAATATGATATATTAGAAATTTTAAAAGTGATATATTTTAAACATGTAAATATAATATTATTTAAATATTTAGAAAAGATATAGCTTAAATATTTTTTTCCGGTTCCTAGCTCTAAATATTTTCCATGTTAAACACTAGCGCCATCTGGTATCTGAACGGGCAAACAGTCGCAGTGACGGGTCTCGCTGTTTTATAGTCTGTGTTGCTATCAGGCGCCTGAAAACCTCGTCACTGAAATACAAAGCTCTGAAACCATCCACCAAAATCCTACTCACCCTTCATGCATTTTCTTTCTTGACCATTGTGACAGACTTCTCAGTAACAAGAATACTGCCTCTACTACCACATCAAAAAAAAAAAAATTAAGGCAAAAGGTATTGTGGCAAATTATGCGGTAGCCGCTAAAATATTTATTATTTTTTGTTTTACTTTTGTTTTGCTATTTCACTGAGCCCTTGTGCTGCCGTGGGTTATATGGTGTGAATCATGCCACACATGCTCCTTATGAGCGTCGTCATCATCATCCTTGTCTTCGCATGCGCACAAGCGTAATTAATTGCGCACCTGTTTTCTCGGGGAGGGAAACTTCAAGTTCAATTTACACTTTTTATGTTTCACTTAGCACAACGGACAAAGTTCAAGTTCAATTAGCACTACATGTGTGGCACCAGGCAGTGTTTTGTGTTCACGCGGGTTGATGCATGGCTACGGTTGTTTGTTCGGAGACGTGGATGCACAGAGCGTGTTATGTCCATCCGCGACGTCATCCAGATGTTCACGGTCACCTGTGACAGTCTCTGTCATTGAAACAACAGCTCTGTTTTTTCTTTAGGTTTTTTTCTTTGTGTTCACTACTTTCGTCTTACAATCACACGTAGTGCATCGTGTTTTGCGTCAGTTGTTTGCTTCTCACTAATATGGTGCGTGGATAAGTTTGCCATTCTCCTTCCTAAGGGCCAATGGGGTTTTTACCGGACATTCGTGACCACTTGAGCTTAACTTCGTTCAAGTCCAGTCAAATTCAAAACTAATTTTGCTTTTTTACCGAGACAAAAGTTAGATAAATTCTGACAATATGTTTTAAAATTGGCAGTCGTTAACCTTTCAGAATGTATACCTTTACTATTTTCCGCTACCGGTACACGAGTCATATTGCAAAATTTTGCTGAGGAGTGGCTCTACTAACCTTAAGGTTTGCTTTGCAGCCAAAGCTCAACTGAAATACACAGTTTTGACAAACGACAACTCACAAACGAGCATGGTACACGATGTGGACACTGACCAATTTACGCACGTAGAACACCCCTTGAACCTAATCTCCAGCATATGGCGGATTCATTACAGTTGTGGCATTGAATCTCATTTATTTATTTATTTATCTATTTATTCATTCATCCATACTTGTTTGTATCACTGACTAGATGGCTAGCGCGAGCGCAGAGTAATGACCCCGAAGCCTGCCACCAATGCGGTCGCTGTGAGTTCAAGCCCAGCTCAGGCTGGGTTCCTCTCCATCCGTACATGTGAAGGTCTGCCAGCAACCTGCGGATGGTCGTGGGTTTCTCCGGGCCCTGCCCGGTTTCCTCCCATGCTGGCCGCCGTCATATAAGTGAAATATTCTTGAGTATTGCGTAAAACACCAATCAAATAAGTAAATAAATAGTGTATCATTCCACCCACCCTAAATAATAAAGTAATAAATAAACATGACTAAACACTGTTGGTCGCTTCTTTTATCATTACTCCCCCTAATTTGAGTTGTTTTAGTTTCCCTTGAAAAAAACCACGCTGGCCACCATCTTGTTTTGTGTTCCATGAATGGGAAACAAGCACTTTATATATCTTGGTGAAGAAATAGCAGTCAGGATGTCGACTAAAAGGTTTAGCTTGCATATCTTGGTCAAGAAATTATGGAAGCGTACGCGGGTCATTAACGCGTTAGTTTAACGCGTTAATAAGACGACTTGACGTGTCCAACTCGTCTGAATGTCAAAAATATCACGCTTTGGCGCGTATAAGCAGTCAAAACGACATAATTAAGACGACTGAAGATTTAATTATGTCCACCTCATATAAAACGACTTAGCGAAATTTCATAGTCGAATGAACAAAACAAGTGGACTTAGTTGAAAACCGTCTTCAACCCGATATTAAGTCGTTTTGACGGCTTAAAAAATGCAAAACCTCTTCTAATAAGACCACTTGTCTTGTTCAAGTGGTCAAGTCGATTAAGCCGACCTATGCAAATCCAAAAAAAAAATAATAAATTGGGCTTAGCAGAAGTCGACATATTTTTCATTTTTAAGTCGACTTAAGTCAGGACGTCTTCACCACTTGAATAACTCAAGATGACAAAAAATAAGATGACGCTTTGGGCTCGTCAAAACGACGTAAATAAGACGACATGACTACTTAAACCCATCAAAAACGTAATTTATTTGTTCTGAAGACGACTTAATGTCCAAGTGTAATTCCAGCATTTGTGGATGTATGTGTGTATGAGGAAATTCCGGTACATGCTTCTGTCGTTATGGGACACTGACCGACATCCACTTTTCCAGAAATAAATACATCGAGTGTCGCCAATGTCTCGGTGATACCACCAAGTTCAGTTACTTACACAGTCCGTCACTCGGCCATCTCATCACTCAATCACACCATTACTCAGTAAAGCGTTCTGTCACACAGACATGCAGTCAATCACTCATTCAGTCCGTCACCAAGTCACACCGCCATTCAGTTAACGAGTCAGTCGCACCATCACTCCGTAAATCAGTCACACAGTGCGTCACCCAGCACATCACTGAGTCACACTATAACTGGATCAGGTTTTCTGTAACATCATCATGAAGGTAACCGATCACTCAGTCCTTCACTCATTCACTCAGTCCTTCACTAATTTCTAACCACTCAATCAACTATTCTGTCCCACCACAATTCAGTCAACCACTCAGTCCGTCACTCAGTGCATCAGCCAGCCGCCTGATCACTTAGTCACACCGTTATTCAGTCAGTCAATCGCTTAGTCAGTATGTTACTCAGCTTGTCACTCGGTCCATCATTATGTCAAACCACCATCTCACCCCTCGTTCAGTCTGTCCGGCACTCATTGAACAAATCACTCAGCCATACCACAGTTAAATAACTCACTCAGTCGGTCACAAGATAACTCACTCAGTCAAACATTTGTCACTCCATCACTTTGTGAATCAGTTAGCATGTTACTCAGTACCTCATTTAGTCAATTAGTTACTGAATCTATCACTCAATCAATCCCTTGCACCACAAGTGGCTTTAGGGCAAAACAACCCTGGTACATTAGATCGTATACGAGGGCTTGAAATGTCATATAAAATCCTGTATTTAAATAATGACCTTGACCTTTCAGTAAGTGGTGATCTTGATCTTAAAACGTTTACCCGTGACCCTTTCTTTGACCATTGATATTTGACCTGTGTCTTAAATACCGCATTCCCTGTGGACCCTATGCAATAATTCAGTCAGTGGTGGACCCTTAGCCCAAATCCTAACTGTGTTTTCCATAAATTTCAATTCAATTTCTAAACGGCGAGGTCAATGCCAAGGTCAAACGTGAACCCGGAATCCGAATTAGGGACCACGATTACCTCAAAGGTCGAGACGGCCCCACAATTTGAGCCGAAATTCAAAGTGGTCAATTTCAGATGGATCAACAGCCCAAAATTTGAGCAAACCTGGGTACACTTGTGTAGCCCTTGTAAAGATCAACCGACCATTCTGTACCACGTCTGGAGTAAAGTTTTTAAAGAATTTTTTCCCCAAAGTTCAAATTATTTATCCCTTTTCTGGAGGTAATGGTCATATGGTCAAAATATGACCTCATTTTCATGACCTTCGACTTCGAATACCTTCCTGGCCTAAAAGAGTCATTAACTGAGAACTTTATTTCAGTGAGGTAATGACCAAGATATCACATGGTACGTTGCTCTCATGCACTTAGCGCTTTCAGACTAGAACTCAACAGGTGCATTAGTGCGGAATTCCTTTCCTGTATGGTAGTGCGATGCAAACATGCTGTCTCTCCCGGTTTTGCCCCAAACAAATAACAGATTTATTTGGACGTCACTGCGAGATTTTAGCATAGATTCAATCATGATTACAGAGTGCCTACGCGATATTCTGACGAGACTGTAAAGAAACTCCAACAACATTTGGTTCGGAACCTCATGAAAACATCTCTGCTTTGCTTGAAACCGTGTTGTGGACTAAGTCTCCCGGTACGAGGTCGCTGTAACATTTACACAAAAAGCGTTTCTCCAAAACAAACCCGTGGAAACGAACTCTCTGCTTACATTTAGTAGTGGATTCATTTACTAAATGATTATTTAATAAAAGTACAAATGAATTAGTGAATTCCATCATTTATTTATATATTTATTCATTTATTTACTTCGTGCTCTGTATGTTACCTGCTGAACAAAATTACTTGGATATTGGTGTGTTGGATTGGGTTTTTATGGCGTGCTTCGGTATTGAATAATACGACTATCTTTTGTATGTATACCTTCACAGAAACACCAATGGCAGAAAGAACTGAAGACCCCTAAACTTAAGACTCTATAATCACTGAGCCAACCCTTCCTTCATCGGAGTGGATGCGGCTTTGACTTTCTTTCACCTCGGGTATATTTGTACACTGACAGGGGCTAGTACAGTGTTTTTTTTTCTGGACGTCATCCGGCATAAATGACGGGAGAACGACTGAATGGTGGTGCGACAGAATAGTTGATTGAGTGGTTAGAAATTAGTGAAGGGCTGAGTGAATGAGTGAAGGACTAAGTGAGCAGTTGCCTTCATGATGATGTTACAGAAAACCTGATCCAGTTATAGTGTGACTCAGTGATGTGCTGGGTGACGCACTGTGTGACTGATTTACGGAGTGATGGTGCGACTGACTCGTTAACTGAATGGCGGTGTGACTTGGTGACGGACTGAATGAGTGATTGACTGCATGTCTGTGTGACAGAACGCTTTACTGAGTAATGGTGTGATTGAGTGATGAGATGGCCGAGTGACGGACTGTGTAAGTAACTGAACTTGGTGGTATCACCGAGACATTGGCGACACTCGATGTATTTATTTCTGGAAAAGTGGACCCTTTTGTGTTGTCGGTCAGTGTCCCATAACGACAGAAGCATGTACCGGAATTTCCTCATACACACATACATCCACAAATGCTGGAATTACACTTGGACATTAAGTCGTCTTCAGAACAAATAAATTACGTTTTTTATGGGTTTAATTAATCATGTCGTCCTATTTACGTCGTTTTGACGAGTCCAAAGCGTCAAGTTATCTTATTTTTTGTCATCTTGACGTGTTCAAGTGGTGAAGACGTCCTGACTTAAGTCGACTTAAAAATGAAAAATATGTCGATTTGTGTTAAGCCCTTTTTTTTGATTTGAATAAGTCGGCTTAGTCGACTTGACCACTTGAACAAGACAAGTGGTCTTATTAGAAGACGTTTTGACTTTTTTTAGCCATCAAAACGACTTAATGTCATCGACTTGACGGGTTGAAGACGTCATGTCGTTTTCAACTAAGCCCACTTATTTTGGTAATTTGACTATGAAAGTCGGTTTATATCAAGTGGACATAATTAAATCTTCAGTCGTCTTAATTATGTCGTTTTTGACGAGTTAGACAGGTCAAGTCATCTTAATTATGTCGTTTTGACTGCTTATACGCGCCAAAACTTTTTATCTTTGACATTCAGACGAGTTGGACACGTCAAGTCTTATTAACGCGTTAAACTAACGCGTTAATGACCCGCGTTCCATAATTTCTTGACCAAGACATGCAATCTAAACCTTTTAGTCGACATTCTGACTGCTACTTCTTCACCAAGACACACAATCTAAGTCGCAATATTGACACGTTTGTCTGATAACAACATGGATGATGTGGTCAAAATTTGAATTTCTAGAGCCCAGTATTAAGCCCGAAAATCATATTTGAAATTTTGACTTAAATCAGAAATGGTTTTGTGGAATGGACCCACAGGATCGGAGAATGCTTAGTGCGCCAGCAGATATAATATAAAGAATACAAAAAGACTACAGTGTAAAATCAGAGCATTGACGACAATGTAAAAGTTGACAAAGGCTCTCCTCGCGCAACGTGCAATCTGTGCGCACATGGTACAATATTCCACCCACGCCTTCCACACTTCGCGCATCTGGCGAAAGCTTAGCGCATATCTGAGAGGCTTCGCGCTTGTGAAACGGTCTTGGCACAGGCCACCCGGGCTTTGTGGGATTTGGTAGAGACGTCACACAACGCCACCGAAGCCATATTCACAGCCCAATATAAAACGTCTACTTTCAGCATCAATCATTTACAGCCAAAATGTGTACAATAACGTGGCTGGGGGAGCGGGAATTGGGGGTGGGGACGTGGGACTCCGGGGATGGGTGGGTCAACATGCTGCTGGCCTAATCATCTCGCCTTATCTTTCCCTCAAGCAAATCATTTCGCCAATCTAGTTTTATTCGCACAAATACGTTCCCGAAGCTACTTTATGAACACGTGTAGCTGTAACCGGATTAACGCATGCACATCACGTCCTGCTGTGTCCTCGCCAACATTTATTACTCCCGTAAAATAATCGTAAACGACTAATAACCTCCCCTGAAACTCACCAGACGCCATCTTCATTTGCGCTTTTAAACTCTTTGGCCGTATGGCGTGTGGTGGGAGTGAGGGGGGATTCTCGCGAGACTTTCTGAGACTCGCAAAAACTGCGCCTTAGATCTGGTCAGCGGCAATACGTGCAATGGCCATAGGATCGCCTCAAATCAGTAGTTTTCTCAGAGGGGCCTCGACATAGGAAGTAATTGGAACATATACCAGCTACAGAAATACCCGGTCATAAAAACTCTGCCACTACCGCCAGGGGCGAGCTGTAATCGATTAGTGTTAATTACAATGTTAAGAAATAAATTTGTTTCCCCTCTAACACATTGCAGGAATACTCTCAACCGACACATTGGTCATTCGATGTAACCTACAGTTCGCAGTTCCATTGTTAAGTGTACAATAATACACGTTCCATTCAATTCATCTCCTAACAGGTAGGTTCTTTTGCTAGGCACAAGATTTCTTCGGTACTTGCATGCATTACTAAAAACAACAGAAAGGAATACTTAATTGAAACAAAACCAAAATCCTCTGAGAACATTTCATCGTTCGGCCTGATCAGGACAAGTCCTTTTCGTATCCTGGTGAGATGTTTTGATGTCATGTTGGTGCTTTGTTGGCCAGGGTATTTCAGACATAAACGGTCTAAAGGCGTGTCGACAGGACCGTGTGTATCGACAAGACTGTGTGTACCTATCTTTCCCCTGAAATAAAGCTACATGCATGATCTGAATATTTAAAATAATACTTTTCATATTTTAAGTTTTTGTATTTTTTTTAATACCAAAATAATGGTATCAGCGATATACACCTCCAAATGCTTGGTTATGTGGTAAATACTATCTAAAAACCACAAGTAAAGCCATTATAACAATCTTAGAAACATTTGAAAAATTGTTAGTACAGTGCTACTACACTTACAATCACACTTTAACCCGTAAACTCCCGGGTTGTATATTTACGACAGCAAAACTGCTGTATAAGACACCTATTCATACTGCGGACATCAGGTACAAAATACCAAGCAGTTACCATACACCGTGCCGTTATGAACGTTCTGATATCACACAGTGCAGAAAACAGGCCGATGTCTAACTCACAACGTAATCCCCAGCAGGCTGCTGGATTCTCTTATCCCATTACAACCACTATTAACGTTGCCACAAGTTTAAAAAAATATTTTTCATACTATTTATTCTAAAGAAGGCCCACATAACTAAATAATTGATGAAATGACATAAAGAAGCTGATTATTTTCAACAATGAATTCACAAGGATCAAACTAGAGCATTTTACTGTATTACATTGCCAAGTACTGTATGTATGTGTACGTACAATATAGGCCTATATGGAAGCATGCCTGTACATAGCGGCTGACGTCCTGTTGTGCTCTATTCCTTGAGAATAACAACACTTTCGACGCTGACCTTGGAACACAAAGATGTAGTTTATCGAGAGAGGCTCTTCTCTTTTGAGACCATAGGCATATGCATGTGCAAGTTATATACACACTCTGCAAATATGTGCACTGTTCTGTACACAGGTGTTTGGGCAACTCGCGATGTCAACCGATATGAATGCTACAGGTGAATAAAGTTTGGTAGACATTTAAATTTTACCTACACATCTCTACGGAATTGTATACAAGGTACACATTAATGCACCTGTACAAATTTATACAATGTTGTGCACGTGTTTTTGGTACATAATTGCTTGTATAATTGATTGCGTAATCACCACGGCATACCTATTCGCCAACAGGCAGAACTATTCAGATTTTTATGTACAATTTATTTATTTATTTGATTTGTGATCTACACCGTACCCAAGAATATGTCACTTATACGACCTAACCACTATTATGGTTGGAAGAAACCGGGGAAACCCACGGCCATCTGCAGGTTGCTGGAGTACCAATGTTTTCAATAATATTATAGTTCAATATGTGGGATCTCCAGACGGAGGTTACGTCCTCACCTAGTATGATCTTATTCTGCCGCCTCTGTTTAACTTTTCCTCTCGAGGGTAATTGTCTCTCTGTTTCGCTTGACGCGACTTCGCTTCCAGATACAACGAAGCTGGGTGTAACCGAGATTGCGTCACGGCATAACATGTAACCTGCAATTAATTGAAGAGAACACGTTATGATGCTGCACAACCCAGAAATGTATCATTCACATTATATTTATACGTAATAGTTTATGATTCCTTGTCTTTAATTTTTAACTTTTAAGGAGCTGTTGACAAATGGCACGACCAACCGGGAGCCGAGGCTCAGACATTCCTTCGCTTTTCCCAGTAATCCCCAACGTGAACATATAACATGAGGGAGGATAAGTCGGCGAGGCGTACTTTCAACCAATTAAATCGATCGTTCCTTGGATTTTACGGCTCTTGTATAAAAATCTTGCGGAATGGCTCAATCCGACAGACGCACCACAGATCCATAGACATAAGGTTAGTGGAGATTTCACAGGAAGTCTGAATGCAAAATATTTTTGACTACTCCAACAAAATATGATTTCCGCACGCGCCGTGCTTGATTTATCGCCGCCTCAGTGACAAAGAGCATAGTTTCGAGTCAGACGTGATAAATTGCCTTGGAATATTTTCTCTTCCCGACCAAAAGCAAAGAGCAGCCCGTGGCGAACAAGTGATCTTCCGGCACTCAGCAATTAACGCCTTTTTAAAAAAGAATAACGGAATTCGATATTTCCGTCCATAATCGGAAAAAGTGGAAAAACAAGAGATAGTACACATTCCGACGGAGACAAAACTACCTGCGAATCTGGGAAGTGTTGGAAGCGAGTTTTAGAGCAAAGGCAAACGTTAACGACAAAAGACGTGCCAGCTGGGTATTAGGGGTATCCGATGTGGTTTTGTTTCCAAGGAAATTAATACAGAAGTTTGACTTGGCGTTTGTCGACGCTGTACTCTTCCCACGCATAAGCCAGATAGCCTCTGTCCGCGCCCTTCCTGTTTCACTATCGGGACAGAGCCCGTTAAAAGACGTAGCAGAGGACAGTCTTTCATAAACGTAGCGGCAGTGGGACGCGCCGGTTCGGAAGGACGAAAAAAAAGATAATCTAGGAGCACATCTCTAACTTGAATCAACGACCAAAGCGCCTTTCGAGACGAAGACACCACACCTTTTAAAGAACTAGAGTTTGTCGTTAACAAAGCTGGAAGATTTGGAATAACGTATAATAATATATCATAACGATTTGACCTTGCCTATAGAGCAAGTGGAAACCCGTAGGAATTGCTACTTTTCCCAGAAGGCTCTTTTCTCTGGCCAACCCAATCGTCTTGCCAGGTGTCGGCCTTTTTTGAAAGGTAATTTATCCATTCAACATCGAAGACGCCTAGCATCCTCTCGCCAAATGACGGACAGAAAGTACTTGCCATCGTCCTTAGGATGCTGTGCTGTGATTCTCACATTAACATTGCTAGCTGCTTGCATCACGCCTGTGACAACTGCAAGAAACGGTAAGTGTTTTACTTATTATGTATTCACAGGTTTGGCTTTTGTACGGTTACATTCATGTACATTCAACTGTGAGGTGACTGTGACAGATTCAAAGCAACCCAAGATCAGTAAGCTTCAAGTGATTATATGGTTGATTGAGGCTTTAACTAGATTGCATATATTCGTGTGTGTTGAGGCAAGAGGTATGTGTGTTGAGGGATTTTCATACACCGAGACATTAATCTTTATATTTTCACTGACAAAAGAAAAATGACGGGCGGGGGGGGGGGGGGGAATACACCGGACAGAACGATGAATGCTGAAGACTTGTCAGCACCGCTTTGCCAAACGTATGTATTTTGTATGGTTGTTGTTTCACGCCACACTGAAGAATTATTCACTTATAAGATAGTAGTCTGTTTTATGCGAGATGGAAACTTGATAACCATCACCAGTATTTAGCAAGTAACTGACGCTCTCACCCAGAGATGACATACAGCTGCACTGTTATCAAATCTTCGTACAATTACGGGTAAAAGGCCTACAAATAAACTGCTAGATATTCCCACTGTAACGTAACGGTCATAATGGCCAAGATATCATCATCGTGTGAAATAATATGTGAACCCCACACAGACCACGTGTTTCTCCAGTCACGGGTGTTTTACCGGCTGTAGTGGCAAAACCATCGTAGAAATACCGCAGTTAGTGTAGCAAAACCCGGACTTTTCTGACAGTGTATGTTTTACAATATTGGTGGAAGACAAATGATTTTGAACGAATGTTAGTTTGCCCAAACGAGCACTGGAGTAATGTCGATCAGTTATTCTCACAAAGAGTGCTTGTTCGTGTGTCCCAAAGGTAACAAGGCTACACAGCGGGGCGTAATAAGATGGGTGAGCGTGCTATCGTTTGTCACGTTGGATATTTGAAAACTTCTAAACTTCTAAAGCGTAACCAAGATACATAATGTCATGAATGAAACTTGTAAACTTGAATACAATACTCGTTTTGGACACTAACTAATCCGCCTAGAACATTCTTTGCGTCTTTTCGTCACCATTGAAAACTGTTGACTGTTTAACTTTGATTGACTGCTTCTTAATTTCTTACTTTAAATACTTTCCAGGTTCTTTGGATTTTCTTTGTCTTTAAGGGTTTTTTTTCTTTTTTTTTCAAAAATGGTCTAGCGATTATTGACCGGAACATCCATTTTGCTTGGCGCCTGGTGAATGCATATCTGTTTTGGATCCCACACTCGTGGTCCGTCTAGGTCAGGAAAATGCACGGTGTTTATATTCAATACAGAAAAGAACATTTACTGCTGAATATACTGTGAGATCTTCTCACAACTGAACATAAAGATCCTAATCTTTCTACCCCTGCAAAGAGAAACGCACGTTGAGAGCAAGAGGTGTCACCAAAAGTCAACAACATCCATTGTGACCCGGGTGTCATGATTTAATGACATTTCCTCCTTCATGCCAAGATTACGGATATTCTGAGGTTCTCCTGTGTAACATACCTGAAAATGACAGCGTATTAAATTAATTACGCACCTTTGAAAAGAACAGGTCTTCACAGGGGAAAATTCAACTCACGTGTTGCTTTTTGGGTCACGCTGTATATCGGATTTACGGCGTGTGATTACTTGTGACCTTGGTAACGTTATAAGAAAGCATTGCAGTATTACTTCTTCATTCCGCGTTAAGAAAGCATAATTAAGTTAAAAAAGAAAGAGAAAAACTTTTTTAAAAGTACAGAATTTTTGCCACCAATGTTGTCCTGCTCAGCGGTGCGTATAATTGCTTGGTCTCTTCATGTGACGTAAGGGCTTTGTTACATTGTGTTAAAGGTGTTCCTCAGTGGGTTAGAAACAAGCCAATAGTTAAGCTGTATAACAGAGTCATTGCAATAATAAGGAATTTATCTGATGTCAGTGACAGCTATGATAAAGCAGGATTTAAAAGGACTTCAAATATTTTACATTTTAACCGGTGATACATTTCCAAAACTGTCGCAGACGGTTTTACCCTGTATTGTATTTCATATTGTCGTGATTTGCCGCATGATTACATCAGTAAGGATAAACTGAAGGTTTCAAATATCGGATGGTAGATTAAGCTGTTTAGCAATCAATCGAGGTCTGTTACGTATATCTGTACTCGACCTGAAAATTATTCACGGACTACGGGCTTGAAATTTGTATTGGATGTCATGACAAAGATATTGAATGTCTTTCCTACATCAATGAAAAGTGTTGACTGCTCCTCTCTAAGAGTTACTGACTTTTATTTTATTTACTGTTTGTGTATTATTTCTTGCATCGCCCTTCGATAACTGGTGTTATAAAGAGAATGTCGAACTTGATGCTCAGGTTCAAGTTCATATAAACAAGCATACCATATAGGGCTCTGCTCAAATTCAGATAAGCAAGCTTAACGTCTACGACTTCTCTCAAATCCATGCAAGCAAGACCGTGTACACCTCGGTCTAAATTCATATAAGCACACTTAACGTCTGGAACTCGGTTCTAAGTTCAATAAGCAAGTTTAACGTTGTACAGCGCATTAAAAAATTCGTATGAGAAAAACATGCACACAACTCGGGCCAAATTGATAAACGAAGATATTTGTCGTCCTCACATTGGGTAATAGGCCTATATTAACGGCGGCGCATTGACGGATCCTTCAGATTGCCTGGAGAACCAAATAACCCTGAACTGTGCTGTAAGCAATTACACCAAATCGAATTAGGAGCTCTTGATGCCTCCTTTCGTGTCATATTATATACTTTGTCTTGACAGAATTACCGTTCTTTACAGCAATTACAGATGGCGCTTCAGCTGTATATCCGAACGTACGGTGTAGGCCAGGATACAATAGCGAAAAAAAAATGTCAATTTTTTCAACTATGAATTCGAGGAAAGCTAATTGTCTGTCGCTGCTTAAAGCGGTATTATTTATGAGTGTGTTGTGATCGGCAGCTAAGCGCACACGTAGCGGTCACAGATGGTACGTCTGACGTATCGGGTGACTGTGTCTACAAAGACACGTTGTATAAGAACAAAGAAAAACAACCAGTTTTTCTTTACATGTTGATGATGCTGGTGCGGTCGTTTGCGCAGTATGACGCTCATTGGAGACTACTTGTCTTCCACAAACTGGCGTGCATATGTGCAGGTCAGATGAGGGAAAGTTCCTTGGTAACTTGCCAAAGGTCTGAGGTTTTCCCCTTCGTATAAGTGAATTCTTGAGTGTGCCGTTAATCAGCAGTCTAGGTTACAGCTATAGTGTTTGCACACATACTCTATGCGCAAAAATATTGAAGGTGCCTCTCCTATTTCAGCTGTTTTAAAAACATTTGTTTCTCTTTTTTGTCTTATTCTATAAACATTCTCATTCTTATCTCGTTTTTTTTGTTTGTTTTCTTGTTTTCCTGTTGCTCAACTAACATTTCATCTGCAAGGTCTTAGTTTCTAATTCTCAGTTAAGAAACAAGGTCATTTGAATATGACTTCGTTATTTCAGCAATATACCAAGGGGAAGTTGAGCAGATGAGACAGAGACTGTGATAGATTTTAAAGGTATAGTGACCCAGAATGTCGCCACTAACCGCTTGTTAGATGAGCGGCGCCATGGGACAAAACAAAACAATTGGCTTTGAAAAGGAATACAAGATGAATGTTTCTTACAAGACACGTATTAGTCATTATCTCTGCCGTTCATGTATGTGGTCATCTCATTAATTATCGGCACGGTACTAACGTAGGGGAGAAACCCTTCTATGTTTATTTATCTTCATAGAGAATCACCGCCCTGTGCGTTTAATGGTGATTACACTTCAAAGAAGCGTGTTTAGTAAATATACACATATATTTAAGTGTACGACGTAAATGTCTGAAACATGTATAATAGGCATGTATTATAATGCTGTAATTCCCAAGTGTTAGAATCTGAAGCATAAAATTGCTTATAAGTTAAACATCGAAATTTACAGTGTAGGCTGAATTTAAATCCTGCTTTACTGTGATGGCCAAATATCCATCTGAAATATCCTCAATTGAAAAATATCAAACTGCAAAATAGAAATACAAATACTCTTAAGAAGAAAAAAAGAAACATCGCAGTAACGAAATCACAAATAATAAATAAAAGTCACTGATAAGTAAGCATTCGGATTAAAAAATAAAACCTAAGAATTCTAGTATTGTACAAAAGGGTTGGCCTTTTAAATCGAAGGAAGGTTATGGGATGAGAGTGGTGGTGAGCTCTTCAGATCTTCATGTATCTGCCGTTATGTAAGTAAAGGTAACGACTGTTACATCTGATTTCAGATCTTCATGTATCTGCCGTGATGTAAGTAAAGGGAACGACTGTTACATCTGATTTCAGCGAGAGTGCTCGCTTGCCTAACCAAAAAAGTATGAGTATAAGTCTGTGTCATAGTTGTGTACGTAAAATTATTCTACATAAAAAATAGAACAGTACCGTGTTTACAAACATGTCTTTGCAGTAAAATCTCAGTGCATTGTGCGGTATGAACGTCACAGCACGAGATCTCAAGCGCGTCATTATAGCTTTAGACTGGGTAAAAAAGGCTGAAGTCATGTTTTATTTCTTTCTTTATTTATTTATTTGGTTGTCTTTTAACGCCATACTCCACAATGGCGGTCGGTTTTAGGGGTGAAGGAAATCGGAGAACCCGGCGTAAACCAGCGATGTTTGGCAAGTTACTGGCAAACAGTCACAAGTGTGACGTACAGATGTGCCGGCCATATTGGTGTAGGACGAGTGGTCTTCATCGAACGGCCACGGGAGAATTTGGGGTTAAGTTACGTTTCCGCGGACATAGGATCGCATTTGTGATCCTCCGACAGGTTTTTTTTTGTGAGACTTGGGTTTCCGCAGTTTCTGTGCGGTTGTTTTACACGCCTCATGCAAACGGAGTTGTCAACGGAAGGGCCATGGACACATTGTGTGAATAGCAAGTGTAACGCAAACGCATGTGAGTGGAAAATACAGTCTTAACCACAAGTCATAATTTATGTCATTCAAAATCTATGAGCTGAAGACATCGAGTTTTGCTATCATGCTTCTTGATCGACTAACACCTATCGACTACCGTCAAGTTGGCAAACGCCTGTCTTTCTTCTTTCCGCCTTTAACCAAAGTTCTTTTGCACCACTCCGATGAAGGGTATACCTTATAAAGAAGTCTCCTACCGGCTACAATGGGTTTGTACCTTTGGTGATTTCTTATTTTAGCTTTGGTATCCTTTTAAACGATACAAATTGACAAAACGAAGGAACCGCAGCCGAAAATAGTTCCGCCCTAGCGAAGAAATTCATTATACCCCTCATTAAACACGCAGATTTGTTTGCTTTACAACCCTCACATAATAGCGTCCTCAGCGTTAGTGCTACTTCAGAAATCGATTCGGCAAGACTTTGCACACGTAATTGTCTGCTAAACCGGATTGTTACAATAGAAGATTCTTGCTCGATGTATACGGCAGTAAGCTAGGAGCTCTTTTCTGTCCAATTCTATTTTTGAACACCGTCTTTTGTCTGTTCTAGTTTTTGAATGCTATAGTACTTAATGACCTTTACGTTAATATTCCCCGTCCCCCCAAAAAAAATCGCTTGCTAAGTAAAACACACAAACAAACAAACAGAATTGATTTAACAACCATCGAGGCACTTCACAATATATGTCAGCATTTAAGATTTGTGTCGTTGTTCAGGACTTTTGTACATTTAAGGCATTCGTCTTAAATAGAAATGACATTAACATATATTTTCTTAAGCATGGCTTACTGTGTACTTTGGTTATCTCGATATATATATATAAACAGCCAATCATTATACTTAACTTTGTGTCCAGAGAGAGTTTCCTTTTTATTAACAGCAAGATAAAAAAAGTTGTCCTGCAAGCTCGGCTGTATTAGACTCCAGTGAAAAGGCCTTTGGAAAAATGTCTCATTCTGCGCCTGTGTTGAAGCTATCAACTTCAATTAGCACATTTATCACGCCTCACCAAAGGTGTTACAGCTGCTTCCCCTGTCTACCAGCTGGGATGAATTGGTTTCAATTGATGGAAAGCAACCGAGTCAACAAGACTATCAACATGTCTTTTGCAACTGCATTTGCTCTCTTCCTTTCTGGTACATAACAGTTCCTTGTGATAGTATTTAAAAATTTTCAAAAGCTTTTGCACCATGTTCAGTTGTAGAGTACATTACTTTATGTGTTCCGTTATATATGCTCATTCACCATGGAATGCCCAACATATTTAAGTTTTAATTGTTTTATCCCTATATCTGCACTGTGGATCCAATCTAATGCAGCACTCAAGATAATACGAACACTCTCAAAGTCTCCCGGCTTCGATATAGTGTTCTGTCTAAAATCTTGTCCACAGAGGGTTTTGGGGACATCAGTGGGTGACATAATTAGGCCCCTGTTCCAAACGGGTAGGACAAAAATTGTTTACTGACTTCACTGAGCGATGTAAATTTAATGAACTGTATGTTCATGTATTTCATATTTCCAACAAATATAAAGTTGAAACTGTGAAAAGTGAGCGGTTTTAAGGGGGTCGTCGTATTCAGACCTGTGTCAAAATTACCTTGTCTCCATTGTTCTGGGGTTAGCATTCGCACGACTGCTTAATGAGATCTTACATGAAGTTCAAGATTGCATGCCTTCCACCAATATGGTATACAATAGAGAACCGTTCCCTTCAACGATAATTCGGGCCAAAGCTGTGTACTCTGTTGTTCATTCGTCCATTAACGATGACGTTTTGTGGGCAAACTGATAATAAATCACTAGTTCAGTGCAAGAGAACAACAGTAGTGTTAGCTTGGCCTCGAAACGCCTTTGTGCGGGATAAGTTCCCCACTTGGGGAAAACATGTGTGCGTTCCATGTGGGACAGTTCACCAGTTTCTTGCACTCCGCAATGACGCTTTTTTGGTGCTCCACCACCACAACCCCCCCCCCTCCCCCGAAAGAATCTGTCCACCGCTCTATTCAAGCATACTTGTTAAACACGTTTATATGAGTAAAATAATTAGATGAACTTTATAACACACTTTTCGTGAAGCGTTCGTGACAACGAGCGTTCTTTGGAGACTTCATTTCAATCGAGGAAAAGTTCGTCAATATCTTGTCAGAAGTTGGTGGTTTCTCCCGGAAACTCCGATTTACTCAGAGGACTGATTTTTATAAGTCTTGAGTGTGACTTTAAAAAAATAATGAAATGAATAAATAAAATTAAATAATAAATTAAAGCATAGCTAGAAATCAGTCGGTGTATAGTTCATCGCTTGAACAAATTAATCTCAGTTCTGTTCATACTTCAAAGACATACATGATGACGAAATGGTAGAGCCCATAGAAAGTATTTTGATTGCAAAGGTTCGACTGAAGCTAAAACGCGTCGATAAATTTTATTTTCAGCTGTAGAAACAGTTTACTGGTCCTTGAGTCGATAAGAGAAATTGTGCGTTATCATTTTGAGAATCTCTCCAGCCTACATCACCCCGCGGGACGCTGTTACTTCGCGTGACTATACCTTATTAATTCCAGTGTCTTCTCCCGACAATCGTTTCACGTCTCTCTCGCGGCAAGCCAATAATAACTCATCGCGCGAAAACAACACCGCGGAGAGCAGCAGAAAATGCCCCGTTATCTTTGATAACAGCCCCAGTCAAGGCGCCCCCTGTCGATCATCAATTCTACCACACTGTTGCGCAGGCGTCGTCATCACTCTCCGCTCTTGATCGGAGAGTTCGTTTTCGTTTCTACGACGTCGGTGTCCTTCCACTGTCATTTGCCACAGGATGTTTTGAGGTAACTAAGCTATGTATAGTGCTTTATAATTATGTACCTTCGGATGCCTTCAAGAGAAGAAATACTATTACTTCCGTTCTTGTCAAATGGTGCTTTTCGAAAATAATGATTACACATGTACTAAGTATCGGAGATCCTAAAGGTCCACACGTCAATTGGGTAGCGTTCATAGAAGAGAAAAAAAAGTATAAGCATTCCAGAAGCGGGGTTCATACTGACCGAAACTGGTGTAGGCATATCTTTATGACGTGGTTGGTAACTCTATAAATCACCTTTTAATAAGGAATTCTTACGAAGCAATGTGATACGCCACTTTAGAGAAACCGGAAACACGATGTCGCGTCATCCGTTCCCTATGTCCTTCCGTTTAAGTGGTGAGACACGCTTTTGTGTGCGAAGTACACATCAGAAGGCTACGTATTGTGCCCTCCTGGACGAGACTTCGGGAGTAAACCCAGACGTATTCAACTGCCACTTTCTCGTTGTAAATGGCTTTAAAGCATATTAGAATTGTTGCTTAATCAGAAGGGAAACAACTGATTTAACACTTCTTCTATATGGCAAAAAAGTGAAGTAGAAACTCGTGACGTCACAGCGGAAACAGATTTTTCCTGGTATTAGAAGTATCTCGCCTCTGATTGGTTGAAATTGACATCATGGTGGGCCGTTCGATTTTCCATATGTGGGGGCTTTTACCTGCTTTGAATTGCGATTATGTTGAATAACAGAAATATAAAGTGACGCTTTTTGAACTGTGGCTGGGATTCTTTTTCGATACACGTATACCTTTGATCCAGCGTTATTTCAGTTGGGAAATGGCCCGTCTTAGGCATGAATACACATATGATTGAACACAGTTGGCGTATAAAATGACAGGCATTTGTCAATTATAATGTCAATCCCCCCACATTTACCTGTTTTACTGAAAAAATCGACAGAACTGTGGTCGAAACTTGCTGGTTCCGGCGCTATTTGTATGCAGTTTCAAAATCTGGGATCAACGTTGACCGCCAGTGCGATCTGTCCATAAGTTTTGTATATTGAATAAGTTTCATTATTCCGTGAAATATATATTGTCCAATTCAAAAAGTGTATGCATAGGTTGGTCTTGTGTACCCCGAATCATCCTGACGGGCATATAAGTGTTACATATTTAGCAATTTCCTTGATTCCGACTCGTCGCTGATTTTCGTATTGTGATCATTTCGACATGTCCGACCTTTATAAATTTTTTGTGCAGATGTAATGTTGCTGTCCCTCAGATCAAGTCCTTAACAAACTCAATCCATGCGCAAGGATAATGAATTTAGCGTGGGGTATAAGTAGGCTCCGAAATAGCTTGCTTACTGTTTCCTTTCCCTTTGCATATTCTTGGACTATAATTAGGGGTTCGTGCGTGTGTCGTATTTGTCTATTATACAGCCATATCATGTGGTGTTCCTTTATATCAAACATCCAGATAAATGCTCTGTTTGCGATTGATACTCTGTGACTGCTGCACGAAACACGCACACTTGTCAAATATTCTAGATTTATTTATTTACTTGACTGGTTCTTTTACGACGTATACTCAAGAATAAGTTACTTATACGACGGTGGCCATCATTATCGTGGGAGGAAACCGGACACAGCCCGTCGAAAACCCACAACCAAAACCCACTGGTTATTAGCAGACTTCGCCACGTATGACCTGAGAGGAAGCCATCCTAAACTGGAATTGAACTCACAGCGACCGCATTGGTTAGGGTCCCTGAGCCATTGCGCCGCGGCAGCACGCTAAGCACTCGGCCATGTAGTCCCCTCAGTCCCCTTTAAATATAATAAGTATATTTTGTAGCCAAACAGCTAACAATGTCACTCGAGACCGCTAAGCATGGCCGCGAATTTTGATTAAGCTCTGGCTGTCTGGGCAGCGGCTCTGCGTTAGGCGGTTTGATAGGCACGTATTCAGGTGCAGTGTTATCCTTTTCGTTTCGTTTGTCAGTCAAATAAAGCCAAGTTATCCCATGGTGTTGAACAACAATCAAATGAAGTTAAGTTATCCCATGGCTTAGAACAGCAATCAAATGAAGTCAAGTTATCCCATGGCGTAGAACAACAATCAAATGAAGTCAAGTTATCCCGTGGCGTTGAAGTCACGTTAACTCACTGCGTTAAACAACAATCAAAAGGACTCTCTGTTGCTTCTCTCGAGCTCACAAATTATGCTCTACCATCCCATGGCACACAGTATCTGTATATGATATATTGTTATATAACCCGAGATCCATAACCCACTGGTGCCTGTCTGGGGGTGGTTTTATTCCTGTGATCTGTACGATGTTAACCACATGTGCAAAAACAGAAATCATTTGTCTACCAAATAGTTTGCATTCTGGCCATATTCAACCCTGAAGTAGATAGTAAATGAACCGATGCCGTGTCATAGCGATGAAATCCAAGTCGTGTGGCCACCTCTGATCGCTAACTGCGCTTTTTTTTCAAATGAAAATTTGTTCAGTAAATATCGAGAGAGATATCTGATCTTACAAGGTCTATTGTCACGCGCGCACTCACAACAACAACCACAGCAACAACAAAAAATCCCCCTCCCCAAAGAAATGGCCGCCGAAGAAACGTTCTTATCAGAAGTAACATGGTGTTTGCTATCGGTATTTTTATCCCGTTAGAAATTTTATAGTGTATTTTTAGGGAAAAGCGATTTCTTGCTTTCAGACATTTTTAAAATCCGTCAACATTGTATCGGCCAGCGGTATAAACACTTCCAGTGTGAACAAACGGCTGTCGGCGATGCTTTTATTCGTAGCTATTTCTTCAACGTCCATAACTAAGGTAAACTGACATGGGTCGGAATTTCACAGGTTACCATTTGGCAACGGTCACACTTACGTGGTTGCTCTCTGTAAGGTAATGCATCCTGATTTAATCGTTTGTTTCTGTGAAAATTTCTACTCTTTATAAGCCTAGGCTTCGAAACCGACATTCGCATACCAACCGTAAACCAAAATGAGTGCCCGGGTCAATAATCGCATAAACTGTTTCCAAAAACGACAAAAGGACGTGGGAAGGTCTGCCAGCCTGGTTTACCATTTGCCAACTGTTACACTGTCGTCCCTGCTCTGGATTTACTGCCTCTGCTGTAGTCTTTTATATCTTTTTGGACTGGAATTTAATCCAATTTAATGTGTGCTGTAGTCTTATATTGATTATTTACATGAAAAAGATTAGCATTCTGACGGCATCCATTGTTGTTGGAGTTGACAAAAAATCCAGCTGGTTGAAATTTTTTTTTTTTTGAGTTCAGTTATGCACCAATTTATTAAGAGCATTATTTAATATTCATACAGATAATTTCTTTAAAAATTTATTTGGGAACTGGTGCTACAGGTGGCTACAGAATGGATCTTACGATTATTGACTTGGAACGTTCCGTCATCCGTTACGAGTAGGACACGGATGTCGGGTTTGACACTTAGATTACAGCTGCACAAGTGCCGTTGCTTGAACATGGCCGACTAACGCGTGTTTAAATGGACTTTGTTAAATCTAACTGGGTGGATGACATAGTTGATCGAATGATATTAGCTAAGTGTCGATTCTATAGCCCTGTGCTTCAGGTCTGACTCACTGTTACAACGATTGTTTCGAAATCATATTAATTTATTTATTTGTATATTTATTTATTTATTTGATTGGTGTTACGCCATACTCAAGTATATTTCACTTATACCACGGCGGCCAGCACTAAGGTGGGAGGAAACCAGGCAGAGGTCGGTAGAAATCCACGACCATCCACAGGTTGCTTGCAGACCTTCCAACGTACGTCCGGAGAAGAAGCCAACATAAGCTGGACTTGAACTTACAGCGACCGCATTGATGGGAGGCTTCTAGGCCATTGCGCTGCTCTAGTGTGCGAACCAACTGAGCCACGGAGACATATTTAACATCTACCTCGATAAAACTGCTTTTTGGTAACTACCCTTTTCGTAACTACCTGATATTATTTCTATTTAAGGACAAACAGTTTGTTTCCGTGGGCATTTGTATCAGTAATCTCCACTAAAGACCTTTATAAGTAGTAGGCTTAGTCCAGTTGTGGTGAGTGGTGCTTTCGGACGTCAAAAATGGGACTCGACATTCCTTACTGTAAAAAATAAAAGACGTGAAAGACCAGCAAAAGTAGGTAGAGCGTCAGAGCACGACAAACTGAACTCCACTTTCCTTAGTTTGTTAAACAAAAACAAAAACACCGAAGGATCGCTCGCCTAGACTACTAGCTACTTTTTTGGTTTTTGTTTTAATTCATGACTTTTATACTAATACCAGAACGATCAATGTTATAAGATCTGGACGGAAAATTTACCAACATAACCTCCTATCAGGCAAAACATGGCCTGTTGCCCCCTGACCCTGGATACTAGAGTGAATTTGTAAACTGACGCGTTGAACACACCTTTACGCATCAGATGTTAAGCTCTTGGGAATTATAGCATTATAATATCGGCCTAATGTACATGTTTTGGACACGTGTTTAATATTTAAATATATGTGTATATTTATTATACACAATTACTTGAAATTTAATCACCCATTAAACACGTTGGGTGTTGGTCATTTTACATTGTGCATATAGGCTGTATATGTACGTCGACATCTGCCTGCGTTTGCAGCATACCGCCTCATTCATTATTAAAGCTTCAATCATATAACACGAAAGGGTTGCGGACGACCAGCTCCGTTTCCTAACTGTTTTCAGGACGTCATTTTAACCAGGCCTGCCACACTCAAACAAAGAAATGAGTCACGTGGCCCCAAGGAAGAGAGTCCCTAGATAATAAGTGATTAGGTACAGGTAGGCCTGGCTGGCTATAGCCATTAATAACCACCGAATTGCTCTCGGCTCTGCATATTAGCTTTCGTTTGAAGGTTTATTAATTTTCGATAGAGTGTAAATGTTGATGACTAGAAACGAGAGTACAACACATACGTGTAACTTCGAGCTCTTATAGTTGACGGCGTAAATTAAAGTACATTATTATCTTGAAAATATTTTTTCGTTGGGAATGATTATTCGTTTCTTCGTTGACGGACAGGTCAAGATGCTTGTTTCTTTTTTCAACAACTCAGAAACACGTGTTACCAGTTGGCATCAATCCCGTCCCGAGACAGGGAAAATTCGAGATTATCCTATGTACACTGTTAGGAATTTTTCTCAAAATCACGGGTAAAAGACCCAGCAACAAGCTGCCAGGCGTTTTTGATGTAAAATAACAGTCATATTGACCGTAATATCCCCGTGTGAGATAATATGTGAACACTCAGAGATCACGTGTTTCTGCTATTACCAGTGTGAAAATGTGTGGTGACGTCATCGGCTGACGAGAACTCGTTCTTCGTTCAGGGATAGGACATGCGCAGATAACTAAAGAACGACCCACAGCGCTTTCTTTCACCCAAATTCTTGGTTACGGCATTACAAAACAATAAATTAAAGATCATAAATAAATGATGACATCAAATGGAGACTCGGACGGGTTACACAGAAGGATCCAACCGCATCATTTTCTGCTGTGACGCTGCTGTGTTTGTGAGCTACCTAAGTGCTTTCTAAGCACACACCCACCTAGAAGTGAGACGTAACCCAAGAAAGAACGAAGGAACACACGGCTTATTTATTATTAGTAAAGATGTCGTCTTTCAAAAACAAAGGTATAGTTAGAACGTCTCGGTAAACGCCGTCTATAATGAACATCCAATGAACGTTGACTTGTGGACCTGGTGACATGGCTGAATAGGATTCGTCCAATGAACGTTGACTTGTGGACCTGGTGACATGGCTGAATAGGATTCCTCCAATGAACGTTGACTTGTGGACCTGGTGACATGACTGAATAGGATTCGTCCAATGAACGTTGACTTGTGGACCTGGTGACATGGCTGAATAGGATTCCTCCAATGAAAGTTGACTTGTGGACCTGTAGACATGACTGAATAGGATTCGTCCAATGAACGTTGACTTGTGGACCTGGTGACATGGCTGAATAGGATTCCTCCAATGAAAGTTGACTTGTGGACCTGGTGACATGGCTGAATAGGATTCGTCCAATGAACGTTGACTTGTAGACCTGATGACATGGCTGAATAAGACTCCGCTACTTCTCAGCATAATGTGTAACTTGGCTGAAACCGACGGCGTGTTAAGTTAATTATCCAGCTTTGGAAAAGAAAACCGATTTTCAACAGTGAAAATTCAACCTATGCGTTACCTTTGTTGGCCCAATATTTGAAAATGCATACAACTAATAAGAAGTATGCAGGTTACTACCGTGATGGGTTTATAAACTGACGTGTTACACGACTTGACTGCTGATATAATTCAACCGCCAAGGACATTCTTTGCATCTTTCTATTATCGTTGGAAACTGTTGACTGATTCTCCTTGCGTGAATCAGTCCCATAATTTCTACTTTATATACTTTTTTAAAGAAATTAGTCTTTGACCCAGATCGCCTGTTTGGGCTGATATCCGGTGTATAAATGTCTGTTCTGTATGTTCGCATATGTCACAGGGTTGAACGATGACACAAAAACCAATACCGTGACACCAGGGCACACTGAACCCCAGCTGTGTTTTAGTTTTTAGAGCACTAACGGCAGATCATTTTACAGGTACACACACAGCTGTGGCACAAACGCGTCAGCGAAATAAAGTCACCTTGTCAAAAACTGGATACATTCGTAAAGCTCACGAAGATGGGCCCTAGACAGAAGTGGGGCGTTATTACATGCAATAGTAAGCAAATTTGGCCGGGCGACGATTCAGGATAGAAATTTAAAAATATAAAGAAGTCACTTTGCCGATGTGGTCTTCGTTCTGAAATTTTCATTTTATTTCGCACCTATAATTTTACCCTGAACAGTATTGAGCAATGGGGCATTTTTCTTCGTCCGAAACGTCGATTTAGTGTAATTATCTCGCTCTTTCTACATACAGCAATAATGGCTGTACCGAAGAGGGTCGTAAAAATACTCCAAATAACTGTTTTAAGGAAATTCAACGAATTAACCAAGTGTATGATTTAGAACCAGGGATGTGAAATAATGACGTACGAAAAATCTTGATCTGGAAATACAATATATTGTTTCTTGCAACGAAAAGCCTTCTAAATACAGATTTTTGAACTCTCCGTCATACACCAAAAGACACACATAAACATAATAATCAGATGGTGGCGTTAATATAGATCATTATTTTCAGTTTTTTTAAAAATAAATATAAACAAGTACATCTAGAGTGGTTACTTGATTAAATTCCAAAAAGTACTTTATTTTCAGCATGTCTTTTAATGTATCTCGAAATTGGTGGCCAACATAAGTATAAATTTAACCGACTCTGAAAACGACGGAGTGAAGAAAAATTAAACAAATTACTGCTAAACTAGAACCTTTCAGTTAACAAAAATTCTCTCTGACCCAGCTCCAGCCAATGTACGAGACCATTTCCGGCAAACCTAATGCTGCAGTTTAGATGCTGGGATTCCGGTCTCTCTGAGCCTAGCTCCACAGCCAAGGTACGAGATCATTTCCGGCCAACCTTACGCAGCAGTTTAGGTTCTGGGATTCCGCATGCTATCTCCAGACACATGAACTTACTCAGAATTTCCCTGTTCATTTCTTATTTGTTACTTTATCAACATGTTTGGATGCTCTGACACATGAGGTGTGTTTTTCACCCTTCTACGAATTTATCATCGCATCCTTCAGCTGCGGGGAGAGGCAACGGCCTAGTGATGAAAAGACTTATCTTTCAGTTGCTGGGGCACAGCAAATACGGTTTCAAACCTCGGACAGGAATTTATGCAATATACATCTCTCAAAGTGCGTGTGAACCTAGGCGTCCAAACCGACACTCGCATACCAGCCGTCAACCAAAATGGGCGTTCCTAGTCAATGATTGCACGACCAGCTTCCAAAACGACAACAACACAACCCTCAAAGAACTAAGAAAGTACCCTAATTAACTTTAAATTTCGTCCATGCCTACGTTCTACATTTCCTCTGATAAAGAGAGTTCTTCTGATTTTAGAAAGATGTTTTGAGGCCTTTTTAAAACATGGGATGATATCCTATCAGAAACTGTAAGGTTCAGAACCCAAAACAATATTTTATGACAATTTTTTTTTGCCTCTGTTAAAGCCCTTTTATGGATGAAATTTTAGGTCGTTTACAGCATAGAAAATTAATCGCGACAGTAAGCGGTCTGGGGGGGTCCTCTGGTAGTTGTCGCAGTTTAACCTTCGCTGAAACTGGTTTGTCTTTCATAGGTATTCGTGTAAATGCCAGTGATTTACTGGCATGTGTGGCGGTTTGCCACAGCCAACCATAAAAACTTTCGCCATCGCATGAGTGAAATGCTCCATTCCGGCGTTAAACAATAAATAAATAAAAAAAATGAAGATAAAACAAATGAATCTTTGGCCACCCTGTCCACGGTGGTCTCTGTTAGCTAGCGCTGCTCAATGGCTGGGAAAGTTGGCCAACGACTTGCTGATGGTGGAAAGATTTACCAGAGCTCTGGCCGGTTTTCTCCCATCATAATGCTGGTCGTCGTTCTGAAATATTTGTGAGTTCGTCGTAAAACACCTATGAAATAAATAAATAAACCGTACCACTCTCGACGTTTGCTTGCAAAATACATAAAAACCTAGGTGACTTAAATTGATGCAGAGGCCGGATTTCACCTAGTTTCTTGCCGCCATTTTCCAATCAGTCGGCGTTTTACTCTCTAAGCTGTAGTCTTTTATGCTGATTTAGTATTTCTCCGTCTCTCGTTTCAGATTTATCAAATTCCGATGAGGTCGGGCCGATGTCTTTCCAGTCCGAAGTGTCGGAAGCCTTACGGCGGTACTTATATGGCCCCTCCCCATCCAACCCCGCCTATTTTTCAGGCTTGAGACACAGGAAGAGGGGGATCGGGGCCTGCATCAACAACTGTCTGCGGGGCAGGGGACAACTGAACTTCATTCAGTGCAAGTCCATGTGTCACTGGTAAGATCTTGTGAAAAGGCATCGTTTGTTTAGAACTGAATTTTACAATAGGAAAGAGGCTTCATATATATATATATATGCAAATTTAGGATCTTCAGAAATTCCACACCAATGACGCATAATAAAGTGATATCATTGATATTTTTTTTGGCCAAATTCTGCTTAGACCGGATTTCACGGGGATTCACCAGTTACATATGACCATTTGCTTAATCTTTGTTACACTACACACACTTGAGCAGAAATATGTGCAGTGTTACTCACCTAGATGAATAAGTGTACACATCGCTGTGTTCAAAATTACTTCGAAGTTGGTTGCTGGGGAGACACCCTCTCTACTCACTTATTGAGATGATTTACACAGGTAAAATTATCAGTGTTACGTGTGAATATTTGCCAACTATCACGCTGTCGTCGCAGCTTTGGTTCTGGCACTGAATTTCATTTTCCTTCAACGCCCATGGCAACGTCACAGTGTTCTAAATGCCAACCCAATAGTGTTTTAAATGTCAATAGCATGGTGTTCTAAATTCTGAGCGTCATGTACAGTGTTTTAATTGTCAAAGTCAGTGTGTTTTAATGTTAACGTCACAGGGTTCTAAATGCAACGTCAGAGTGTTTTAAGCGTCAACATCTCCCGTCATCTGAAGGATCGTTTTGAACAGCAGCCAGTTTGGTAGTCTTATATAAAAACACTTAGCAATTCGCCATAGTTATATATTATAACAGATAAAGTCTAACTCTGTGGTAAATTGCCTCACTCTGTTTTGTTCTTCATGATACAAAGTGTTGCATGACATATTACATTAGGCCGTACGCTGTTCGCCGAAAGACGCTTTGAAAAGAACTTTCGTTTCTGTGAGAGCGGGTATTGAAATGAATCCATGCTAATTTGGCCAAAGAAGACGTAACAAAAAGTTCTCCACTCAAAAGTGACACAATAAGAAGAATTTGCTCATAATAATACTCAAAGTTTTCTTGTTGACGGAGTAACAACAAAGCAGGCAAAGCACCCCAAAAAGTCATATATCAATCGGCGCGTACTATAAATAGTAACAAAATTGAATCGACTTATATCGTCGTGATGAACCAGTTGAAGTGACAGATGCACTCAACAGTTTATCTTAGATTCGGACTCATAAGCAAGCATATGTGTTAATGACACCAGCCTGGCAAAGTGTTAAACCACCAGTGACAATACCTAGCCATGTGAGTATTTCTGGTACCTAAAACAACAAATACATTGTAATAAAAATTTTATTTACTGATATGAATGAAGAGATTAGGTTGGAATTTCATACAGACTCTTAATGGGTTATTTTTTCCAAAAGTCATTAAGGCTGGCAAATGGTCAGTATGGAATGTGACAGATGTCAAAAGCTGCAATACAACTGAATATTTATAAAACAACATTATCCTGACCATTCATAAAAGTATTCTCCCATTTCACTTAAAGTAACAAACAATTGCAAATGCTAACATGTTTACATTCATGTAAATTTGGGCGGTACAGGTATTGAATCAAAAAGGTGTGCACATATATACATACATATGTCACAAGTGGGAAAGTTTGCTGGTAACTTGCCAAAGGTCCACGGTTCCTCTTTAGCACTCTGGGTTTCTCCATTCATGCAACTGGTCTCCATCATGTAGGTGAAAAATTCTTGAACCTTAATGAACAGGCAAATAAAAATATAAACAGTGTATAGATTTGGTTATATAGTATAGGTTACTCTTTATTCATTTAAGAGCATACAACTTTCATATCACTCTTAATTTTAAGACAAATACTGAAATTCATTAATATGAATACATAATTTATTTCATGTGAAAGATACTGTTCAAATACATAAATATCACTGGTTTACCCTGGGCGCTGTGGTTTTCCAGCCTCACCATAGTGTAATTGAAAACATTCTTGAACTTGGCCTTCATGAACAGTGAAATAAATACGTATAGATAAATATAATATATAGGGTTTAGTCATATAAATACAGTAATAGTATACTTTTTATTTGTATGAACTAAAGAGCATTTAAATTTCACGTTTCTCTTAATTTTATGATCCACACTGACCATTATTCATTAATATGGATATATAATTTTATTCTTGTAAAGAATAGTGTTCAAATATGTAACAGTTTTGTTAATGTACGTTGTACATACTACAATAGGAATAACAAAAACATCCCAGCGTTGCAAGAGGAATGTATTCTCTCAAGTATTATATCTGATGCTGGAGATCAATCCACCAAGTGTTGCCTACATGAGAAGAAACCACAGATTTGCTAACTAGAAGTTGTCTGTCCTGTCACCATATATGGTTTAATGTCTTTTCACCATACTTCACTTGGGGTGCATAAAATTTTGGCTAAGGGATAAATGTAGAAAAATATGTGGAAAAACAGAGATTTCAAATTTTTCAATGCATCACTTCAAAGTACATAGTCTGAAAGGTACATGTAGTTAAGACTGTTTCAAAAAGGAGTAGTGTCCAAATCTCCTAATTAATCATACATGTAAGTGCAAAATTTGTGTATCTATGCAGCACTTTTTATCTATGCGTGGGTAAAAGCCTGTTGAATAAGAACAATTGTTTTCTGCAGTTGTGTGTTGATGTTTGAGACATTCTACTACATTACTATCGATTAATGCATTTGTATATAAATATATTATCATATCAATGTATCAGGTTCACGTATAGTCTAATAATCCTGAAGTCTTATAATTGATGTGTACTCTTACTTGATTGTAGCCATATATTATTGAATATGTCTGCAAGTAATGCATGTCCATTTGAAACCTATAGTATGTCTGCCTGATATCTATTACTCAAACTATAATCCTGGTCATTCATGTTTCTTCTGCATGCGTGATTCTTCAAACTTTACTCCAGTTCAAGTGTTTGGTGTTTCATTGTACCATTCACACCTTTGTTATAATGTTTTCTTATCGCTGGACTGATTTCTCATAACCAGCTGCAGTCGGTGGAAGTCAACATCAATGTTAGGCATACATTTGGTCTTAAAACGTCCAAACTCCGTCTGCTGTACGCCCCAGAAGAGTTTTTCTAATTTCACCGTGTGAAGGTGCACAGGCTTCAGTTGCGTGCCGTTTGCAATATATAATGCTCATAGAGACCTTATTACGCAGTCAACGACTTTGCTTTCCGTTGCCATATTGGGTGCAAGCATGGCTCTGTTTTGTGTTTCTGTTATATTTAACCTTCAGCGGATTAATATGCAGGGCGGCGAGGCTAGTCGCCCTTTGATGTCTGTCGTCAGACAGTGGGATTTCGATAGTGAATCGCCCTAGTTCGACATGACATATTCCGCAATTTCTGAATTCCCATAATTTTGCCACAGTTACTAGGAGAACGTGTGATATAATATACGTTGTCAAATTATCCAACTTTCCTAGACAGTTTTACGCAGACCCCTCTCATTGGAAGCGTACGGCCTGCATGTATTTCTACAATGTATTTTACAATGTCACAAGCCTTTGTATAACTGCTTTTGGGGACAACTCTTGAATAAACACTTAGTTATTAGGTTTGTGGACGGGAGATTGTGCAAAAACACGAATCGCATTATTTTGTACATACGTCAATGTGTAGGTGTATAATTGTATTGTACCTTACCACATTACCTTGTGTGCCATGTGTAAAGATCATGGCCGAAGCCTGAAACAAAATTGCCCGTTCGCTTTTCCGAAAATTTATTACCATTTGGTCAACCGTGTAAAAATATAAAACGAGAAACAAGGCTATATTGCTGTGGATTACGTTTTGAGGAAAAAAGAGCGGAAAAACTGGAAATTGATTCCAAATCTCCAGAGTAAAATGCGTGTTACTCTTAGCGGAAGTGTACCAGTCCAATTTTACCTTGTGTCGTCCTCTCTTTTTTTCTCTATCAATTTCTGTAAAATTACAGGACGTGTTACAATAATGGGCAACCCCCCCCCCCCCACTCGGTCAAAAAAGGAATTCCCGGTTTTTATTGGGATTGAGCTGTGGTCTGTAGACTATACATGTGTTGCAAGGACTAGGGAAAGTCTTAGTCTTTCAGTTGCGTATCAACGCTGTGGCTCTCAGACAGTGCGAACCAACCGTCGGGGAGAGAGATAATAGCAGTTATAGCGCGTGTAGTCGGGATATAAACCCGCATCATCTGGGATTACACTGGGCTGATCGCCGCAAATTTGAACATTGCGAGTCTAGCTGTATCGGCCTGCTAGAACGACGCTCCCCTGGGGATCTATTTTGTAACGCGGAGAGGCACAAGTGGCTCTAATAACGGCTCATTTGAGCGACGTTTTACAACGCCCAGCAATGAAAACACTGATAAACCAGGGAAAATTGATTAAGCCTATCCCCATGCACTATCCACCGGTATTTGTACGCGATATTAGCGGGGGGAAATCACCGAGTATTTGCAGTCCTTGTCGTGCATGACTGGAGTATAGACGGCGTAATTATCAGTACTTAGAATGACAACAGCCAGTGGACACCGCGGTCACAGGATTCGTATATGCATCTATATACTTGTGCTTTGTTCTACATCAGCCACAGAGAACTGAAATTCAAGCAAGCTTTGTTGAAATTTTTTTCTTTTTGTAATTTCAAAACAACAATTATTTATTTATTCACTGGCTTGGTATTTTGCCAATACTCAGGAATGCCCCAATATTTAATGTTATGCGACGGCGGAGAGTGTTGTGACGGAAAGAAATAGGACTCGAAAACTCATAACTCTTCACACATTCCTGGCAGATCTTAGTATAAGTATGACCGGAGGGGAGCTCACATAACTGGTATTAAAATATCACATTAAATACAGACAATAAAACTAACAGAAAAAAGACATAATCCTTATTCTACACTGGAAATACAATGCTGTGGAAGTGACAGAATACTCTCTTGTCTGAGCAATGCCAGAATTATATTGTATATTTTATTATATCGTTGTATTTTATGTGACAGTCTTAATGTGCTATGCCAACCAGAACAATTTTGTTGGCGTAACTGTTTCACAACCTATGCTAGTATCATTAACAAAACATGAAATTATTTTAAATCAAAAGATGAGATTTTAGAATACGACTGATCTGATTTTCATCCCTCTTGACGCGAATTACACAACATTTAGCTACGTACATCTTACGTCATCTGAAGTCAGGTGTGTAGGTGCGTTCAGCTTATCCACCGCGCACCAAAGACTGCAGGCCGTAAGTTTTTACCAGGGTTTCACCAGGACCGTCATTTTGTTTTCTTACCTCAGTTTGTTTCCTGTACTGTAATTTGCCTCTCCGTCCGACATTCTGTTCGACTGTCTCTCAGTAAATTTACGGGACGATTTATTTCTGGGTTTGGATGAGATTTGTATTTTGAACACCTTGGCCTTGGGCTCATGACCAATCCATGAAAATTGCGGTGGGGGATCACTTCGAGATCCAAGTGCAGAAACTGTTTAAACAGTTAGTCGCCGTTGCCAGATTGGACAAAAATACTGGATTTTGTCCCTTTTTGTATAGTTTTGTAGAGGTGTTCGTAAATTTCTGAGAATTACTCTCTCTCACTGCCGTCTAGTCAGATATACGCATTTCCCTCTCTATATACTCCAGAATGCTCAATGGTAAGATGTCGATCGGGTTTTTGTGCCCAGGAGACGGCTTCCTATTGTAGGACCAAGCTGATAGTGTCCTGCCTTCGTTAAGAAAGCGACCGTAACGTTTTACACGGCCTTCTTCTCTCACTATTGAAAAAGTTCCTGTCAAGTCGCGTCCCATGCTCGATCATTACAAACTCAGTGGACTCGCAGTCTTGCAAATGATTGTTTCGACCGGACACGAACGAATCTTTTCCACTGAAAAGAAGCTGTATCTTTTATCTGCTACATTTCATTTTTAACATTCTACTGCATGTTGAATTAAAGTGTTTTCGATGACTGCAAACAAGGCACAATATTATATTTTTGGCAGTAATCATTTTTAAATTCAATACTTTTGCTTCTTTGCATCGTTGTTCTTTGTCTCAAACGTCTTGCTTTTGTCTGTCCCAGATTCCAAGTCTTTGCTTGATTTAGGTGTCATGTATTGGTCGCCTCAGATACCTTGCTTTTGCTTGTCTAGGGTACCGTATTTTGGCTTGTTTGAGATGTCTGGTTGTTACTTGTTTCAGATTTCTCGTCTAAGAAATGTCGCTTTTGCTAGTTTCTGATATCATGTTTCAACTTGTCTCCAGTTCCTTGTTGTTCCTTGTTAAAGACGTCTTGCTTTTTCCTGCCGCGGATGTTTTCTTTCTATTTGTTTCAGAAAATGTATTATTTTTGCCTGCCTCATGTCTATTGTTTTGGCTTGTTTCAGATGTACTGTTATTGCTTGTTTCAGATGCATTTCTTTTGCTTGTTTCAGATGTATGGTTTTTGCTTGTTTGAGATGACAACGGACCCGCGTGTCTTTGGTCGGGCGATTCTATGACAAATGGAAACTTGTGGATACCTTGGAAGCTCACCTTTGCACTTCAGCGGCATTTTACAAGCACACTTCAAAGATATTATAAAACAATTTAAAAAAAGTTATTTTGCATTCTGTCGCGTGACACAAGATGTGTTCCACCTTCGCATACATTGCATTGCGTTGAAACACACTTATTTGGCCTCTTAGCCAGTTGACTTTGTCACTTTTCTCACAGTTGTAATTGTTTTTGATTTTCTGTCAGTAGAGAATATATTTTTTGCATTTATTTGAAAAGAGAAAAAAACTATATATGTGTCAAAAGATATTGTTAGAAATTGCCTTGTTTACTTCGCTAACTCTGCGCCCTATTCTATGCTACATGATAACATTACAGGGTGGTATGTTTCGAAGGGTCACTTTGGTTGAGTGCTGATTTGCCTCTGTTTATAGTTGAAATGAATTATATTTTGTCACTTTTATTTCCGTTAAAATCTAATTATTTTCCGTCAGTTACATAAAGTTGATTTTATCAGGCCTTCTTTGGTAGATTGAGTTTATAAAGTTAGAATAAATGAAAGTTTTGTTATGAATATCAACAGGCTAGTGAAATTAATAACTGTTCATGTTATTTAATGTTATAATAGCAATTAAATGTTAAAAATGGTACGACCAAGTGAGTTATTAGGCACAGGTATATCCGTTCTTGCACATGGGTAAAATTAACCAAACTGAAGATAGCGTAGGATATAAAATGTTGTGCAATCAATTGACACAATCCGCTAATATTCTAATCACATTTTCATACGCTTCAGAGATCAGCGATACCATTATATTATACGCCTTTTTCTTAGATTTAGAGTTTTATCCAGAACTTGAAATTGTCGATGTTACTTTAAATTCGACCGGTGAGCCACCTGTATGAGATGGCACCAAAGAAATATTTGCTTTTCTCTGCCATCTTTGATATCTCTAACATTGATCAATTATTCTGTTGACTCGAAAAAGAAACCTGTAATGGCAAATATGACTAATAACTGGAAAATATGAATAAAATCCTGGGTTTGTTGCCAATTCTTCTTGACGATATCTTGTGTTGACTGATTTGGTTAATTACTTGATTGGTGTTTTACCCTGTATGCTGTAAGAATATTACAATTATACGACGGCGGCGGACGTTATTGTGGAAGGAAACCGGGCAGAGCCCCAGGGAAAACCACGATCACCCGTAGTTTGCCGGCGGACCTTACCCGGTACGGCCGGAGTTGAAGCCAGAAAGAGCTGGGCTCTAACTCGCAGCGCCCGCTTTGGTGAGAGGCTCCTAGTTCATTACGCTGTATGCAACAGTGCGCTCACCACATTACGTACGTCAAAATGAAGTTTAAATTAAGACAAAGGTCATCAAAGTGTTGAAGAAATTATTTCTTTTTTGTCTTTAGAATTACTCGTAGTGTCATGCTTTCAGCAACATACATATAGGAATGGACTGTCATAAGCTCCCACGTGAACCCAAGTGACGTCATAGGATACGTTTGTTTTCAAACTCTACATGAACAGTTAGAATAAAACCCTGAATGCCGGAGGGGCCTCCGTCGCTCAGTCGGTTAGCGCGGTAGAGCAGAGCAATGACCCGAAGCCTCCCATCAATGCGATCGCTGTGAGTTCAAGTCCAGCTCATGCTGGCTTCCTCACCGGCCGCATGTAGGAAGGTCGGTCAGCAACCTGCGGATGGTCGTGGGTTTCCCTTGGACTCTGCCTGCTTACCTTCTACCATCATTTTGGCCGAGGTCGTATAAGTGAAATATTCGACGTAAAACACCAATCAAATGAATAAATAAATAAATAAATAAATGCCGGATATCACCAGTTACTAGTGACCATATGCCAACTATGATACTGTCGTCGTTATTCTGGTTTTGCTCTCTGTGTTGCAGTCTTTTGCATTAAGTTGCTCCTCTGGTTTTATTCTCTAGGCTGTTATATTGAATTGCCAAGTTTCTACACTTACAGTACACATCACTTGTAGACAGACAAAGAAGCTATTCTGAAACGGAATTGTTATATTTGATTGCTATATTTCTACGTTCAGCATGAATACATATAAATGTAGCACTATATCCATATCTGTGTATTAGTGTCAAGTGAAAAATTCTTGAGCACGGCGTAAATTAGGAATTAAATAATTAAATGCATTAAGTGTCATCATATAGTAGCTCGAGCATGTCTAAGGATAGGACAAATTCTGTGTATTCATTGTGCATTAGCTTGCTCAGTATGGCTCCACAACACCCCCACTCTTTTTTTGGCTCATTTTATTTACCGTAAAATACCAACCTTATGAAAACCATACTCAGTATGGCTCCACAACACCCCCACTCTTTTTTTGGCTCATTTTATTTACCGTAAAATACCAACCTTATGAAAACCATACTTGCATTCTGCATGAAATCAGATGACCTTATATGATGACTGCTTTTTTTGAAGGGGCCTGTTTCTTTAAGGTATTTTAGTTGTCAGTGGATGGAGGGTGGTATATGTATCCATAACCCTGGCTGAGTACAGTACTTTCACGTGTCCGAGTTGGTGTCAGCGAGTAAAGATATGGTCATTAAGGTGACATCGACTACCAGATGTAATGTTTGTGGGCCTCACAGGAGCCACACCGGGTTATGTAATGGGACATCCCAAACCAAAAGCAGTCTTTCTACCAACTGAGCTAAACGGACATCCACTATTGGTGTACGTTTTCCAATAACACCAATGAATAACTGCTCACCTTGCTACACGCATTTATTTATTTGATTGGCGTTTCCACACTGTCGCATGAAGATTGATATTTTCTTGAGCTCGAAGGACGAGTGTATATATTGCTCTTTGAGAAGAAATATCAGGCTGTATACTCACGCAACACGCGGGTATAACGAATTTATCACAATGAAGACCATTCCGGGCGACTTTTGTTGATATTTCTGCCAAAACACGCCGCGTTTTTTCGCAGGTTTTCCCCTAACTGCGCGACCGAGATCGATGTCACGGCTCATACGATGAGAACAGCTCAGACTAAGACCGGGGAACTGAGGAATTTGCAACGGTTTTCAAATTAGCTATCACAAAAAGATGCTACGAGAAACTTTTCTATAGATTGTTTCCGTTATCTGCTAAATCATTAGAATATTAGAACTCATTAGAAATCAAACAGATTTTAGAGGCCAGCAAAGTTAATGACTCGTACACTGTTGACAAGTATTCCCAGCGACCAGCACGAAAATCCTTGACTCTGTAGGGATACAGAAAAAATATCAGGCGCAAGACTATACTGCTTTCCTGTTTCACGAATAGGGTAGCCTGTTTAAGGCTGACAGACCAGTCAGAGGCCTAGAATTTTCTCTGACTTGTGACAATAAAGAATATTTCACCTATTCACCGGCGACCAGCGTTATGGTGAGAGGGCACCGGGCCCTGATACACGTGGTAACATGGTATATACTCCTATGAGGAAATGCCGGCGTGGCAAACAACGTTCGCCTTCAAAAAGGCCAAGGACAGTGAATTTTTGTGTTCACTCGCTCTCCGTGCGCCCTGATGCCTTCCTGTTAATGTGGGAACGGCGAGGCTCGCGTAGCCGTCGGCGCAGTCTAACTTTCTTTGAAGATCACTTTTCTTCCAACAACATGGTGTTCATAGCATCCTGTCATATATGTGCGTTCGTTAAAAAGGCTGATTGTAATCAATGGAGAGCTCGTCAGCGGCTTGCCAAAGGTACGCGTTTTACACCTTCCTCCAGTGTAAAAGTGAAAAATGTGTGCGTATGGCGTTAAACAACAAATTAAATAAAATAAAGATAAATGAAAAAATACATAAATACACACGTAAATAAATAAATATAAAGGAATGGCACAGAAAAAAATACCATAGTTGCAGTGCATATAGAAGTGGCTAACAGCTGTTCAGGTTTCCCCACAATTTCGTCTGGCATCAGTTACGTTCCACCTGTATCCCAAAGCTTTGCACGAAAGAATCCCTCTTGGAAATCTGTATGCTGAATTTCGCCGGTTTCTCGGCAAAGTATCGGGATCTCCAGGCTTCTTCGACCCTATAAAAGACCCCTTGTAACTATAGTCTGTTGTTTTTGATTTAGTCGCGTACTTTTGGTCTTCTGTAAATTCGCCCATTGCTACTATCGTTATTTCCTTTTTTCAGTGATATGTAACACCCTAAGCTTCAAAACGTTAAAACACTTTTTTGTGGTTTTTGATGTTATATTCTCAATGGCATGTTTTCAACACCTTGTCTCAGTTGCCTCGAGTGACGTCACAATTATTATACTTATTAGCGTGAGGCCAAAAGTACGCCGCTAAATGAAAAGAAACAGACTCTAGATGACAGAAAAAGAGAGAAAATCTACTGGAATGTGAAGTCCAATCACAATGCAAAATACGTGTGAAAAAATGGAGTGGTATAATTCAAACTCTTTGTTTTATCAGAAGGCAAAGTAAGGTCAAAAGCAGATTTTGCTATTGTAAATCGAAAAAAAATACCCAAAACAAAATATTTTCTAGCATCATTGGAGCTACATATTTACCATAATAGTTCATGGTTTGAAAGACATAGTTACTATCCATAGTACGGTGATACTATCGCGTGGATAACAGCACACGTATCGTTAGAATTTAGAAGTTCGATTCCTATGTCTCCCCTGACTTTTTTGTCAGTAACACGAGTTACGGAGAAAATGATTAAATTAGGCAAGAGACAAGTCTTATTTGTTTACACTTTGCAAAACTTCACATTAGATTTATTTATTTATTTATTTATTTATTTATTTGATTGGTGTTTTACGCTCAAGAATATTTCACTTTATAACAGTAAACCCGGCAGAGCCCGGATGAAATTCACGACCATCCGCAGGTTGCTGGCAGACCTTCAGACATAGACCGAAAAGGGAGCCAGTATAAGCTGGACTTGAATTCACATCGACCGCATTGGTGAAAGGCAACTGAGTTAGAGCGCTAGTGCGGCGTAATATTGGATATGTTTGCAACTATAATAAGTATAGGCGAACAATATATGTTATATAGTTCCACTGAAAGATCAATGCAGCCAAAAATATGAAAGTGATATCCACGTTATCTGTCCGTTGCAAACGCCCCACATGTTAGATGTTAGCATATGGAATAGAAAAGGCACCTGATGGTGTTTATCAGTTTACCTTAATTAATGTGGGAGGAAATCCCACTTGTTTTCAATCCACCTTCTTATAGATCTTACTGGAAGAGATATTTGTGGAGAAATGATTGTGTAAAAAGACACTGTGGACGTTCAAGGTTAGTAGAGAATATTTTTTTTTATTGCTGGCCTACTGTTATATAATTACCTCAAGCGCATTCCGGGCAAGATCTTGGGTCATTCTGCAGTAGATCTGTCTCTGTGACCATGATGGCAATCGGCCTGAGCGACAGGGGGACGATTTCCCATCTAGTTGCAAAGGGCTCTTTGAAGACGTCCGAGTTATATAAGTTTGATAACAACCAGTTCTCTACATGAATGAAATGGATAAATAAATGATTTTGTAACTTAGGTCCGTCCCTCAAGTAAAGCAATCCGAGAGAAGAAGTTGCGGAGCGGCAGCATCGGTAACGTGAAACATGAAGCTAATGAAGGGATAAATGAAGTAGAGCTGTTTGTGTAGGTCGTCTGTGTCGTCTGATGAAGCTGCTTTTGGATAAACACTTTGAGACGTCAAAGGCTCCCATTGGACTTGTTAACGGAGAGGTGATTTGGGCCTCTTTCTTAGGGTCTGTCATTAAAGTCCTCTAGGACATGTCTACGTAGCCGTCAATGCCTCCCGATGAACCATTTCAGCCATAAATGACATGGGCAAGCTGAAATAGAAATAGAGCTTCTGGAGTTTTACTTCACCTGTGCTCATTTATGATACACTCATCAGCCCCAATCTATTAGGCCCACTGTCCGCACAAACCCGGTCCATGTTGCTCCTCTGGGTGACCGGCAACACCAGTTCAGATGTCCCCGCGTTGTTGTAACGGTGTCCATATAAGTGTCGTGCAACATTGGCCTACGATAGCGATCGTAGCTTCGGAAAGATAAACTCAGCGAATAATTCCTTTATGTCAGCGGCGGAAACCATTTTTTACAGTCGATTGTAACGTCAGTTGTATGCTTTACAATCGATTGTAGCTACAACCTCTTTGTGCAAGCTGGCCCTGACCTGTGATTGCTATACCACATGAACAGAAGAATTTCGACAAAGGCAAGTATGATGCCTTACTAAGAAAACTAGCATATCCTCTAGGATTCCATGGGCGAGAGGGTCAGCGCGCCAGCGTGGAGTAATGATCCGAGTACCTCTCACCAATGCGGTCCCTGTGAGTTTAGGTGCCAGCTCGTGCTGCCTACCTCTCGGGCCGTACGTGGGAAGGCCCACCACCAATCTTCGGATGGTCGTGGGTTCCCACCGGGTTCTGTCCGCCATAATGTTGACTATACACCACACATGCAGTACATATATATTCTAAAGACTCTTCGTCGTCATATAACTGAAAAATTGACGAGTACGACGTCAAACCCAAGAATACATACAGACATATTTTTGGCGTATCAACTCGATGTTAGGATCATCGATTTTGCTTTTCTTTCTCCAGTTCCTTAATTCCGTAGTCCAAACACCATGGTTAGTTCTCTACGCGAAAAAAAAGCAAAAATGACTTGATAACATACAGTCCTGTGTATATATGATACGTGTTCTCAAGAGCTTCTGAGGTCGCACATGTTCAACAAATAATTTTAAGCACATGTTAAACAGATAATTTTAAGCACATGTTAAACAGATAATTTTACAAAGAAAAAAAATCACGAAACCATGATCATTGTAAGTAATTTTCATAAACGCAACTGACAAAATTCACACTGTATATCTCAAGAATATTTCATTTATACGACGGTGGCCAGCATCATGGTGGGCGGAATCCGGGCAGAGACCGGAGAAACCCATGACCATCCGCAGGTTGTTGGCGTGAGCTGGGCTTGAACTCACTGTGATCACATTGGTGAGTGGCGCCTGGGTCCTGAATGTTGAATGAACTCAGCTCTGTGCTGATGTGAGTGCTGATAACAGCAGCAGCTTTTGAGAGCTGATATATTAGTAAAACTGAAAAGAAAGTATGATATCGGTATCATGACACCATAGTGGTCTGAAGAAATCTAGTGTTTTCTGGAGTACCAAGATATACCGTAAATGCCATAATATTTCGCCCATGAGTAAGGTGCCAGTTGTGTCTGGTTTTTATAGTTCTCTTGATCTGTTTGTTTGAGGTTTGTTTGGAAGGGTGGATGATATCTCACTGGAAAATTTGTTTCGGCATCAAAAGCATATGTTATGACAGTTATTTGCATCTGAAAGTGGACTTTTGGAGCCAAAAACTTTTGGCCATTTACCATGACTACATTATTGAAAAGAACTAACAAAAGAGCTGACTGAAACACTTGGCGTTGTTTATTAACTAAGATCAATACATAACAATATAAACATTTCCAAAGAAATACACATGCCCTGGAGAAGTTGAATACTCTTGCATGAAGGCAACAAAAGCTTTCGTCACAACTGTCTTGTCAAGAATTCTGTGGCAGCCAGTCTGAATCACGGTCAATACCTTTGGTGGGGTGACAGTCTTCTAGAATAAGAGGTCTTCTTGTACTGGTTCTCTGACCACGCTCAGTGCTCTTGTTCGGGATGTAGATACCACGACGGTGGTTTGTTGAAATCCAGCACTGACACTGGCTTTCCATTGCAGGTACATTGTCGTTATGTTCTGTGTTTCGGGTGTGTAGATCCGTTCCCCCACAAACGCTGAATCTATTTATATATTTCATTGGTTGTTTTTTTTTTACGCTGTGTTGCACTTACACGACAGCGGCCAGCAGTAAGTATGATGGAAACCAGCAGTAAGTATGTTGGAAATCAGCAGTAAGTATGATGGAAACCAGCAGTAAGTATGATGGAAATCAGCAGTGGAAACCCGCAGTAAGTATGATGGAAACCAGCAGTAAGTATGATGGAAACCACGATTCTAACAGATATTTTCAGTTATCACTGTTGAAAGTGCTGTGGAAAGTTTTGCATAATACGATCCCCCGAAAAACGCTGACAGTAGAAATTAACTCTTATAATTATCTACAGATGTGATCTAATATCAGATAAATATCCCACGCTCTGTCATTCTGACATACAGAAAGAGCCCTAGTCGAAGAAGCCGACATTCGTATACCAGTCGTTAAGAGAACGAGGCGTTCCGGGTTAATAATTGCCTGTTTCCAAAAAACGACAAATAACACAAGAACCAAGAAATTATGTAAAATAGAAAAAAAAATTTGTGCAAAGAGAGGCAGTTAACACTGTTAAATTATGACAAAAAGACGCAATGAATGTTTTAGTCGAGGACAATTCTGGACGGTCTTAGGTTACAGTTGTGTTTTAAAGACGCCACTGATATCAGTGATGATCTATATTCATGCCTGGTGCATTAAGATTACTGTCATGCCATTGTGTACATGTATTAAACGTGCTGACAACAGGGCATTTTGAGTAATTCTAGACCAGTGGCGTCTGATCAATTTTTCTTTTTTACACTTTTTCATCCAGCTCTGCCTAAGCCATGGTGTAGAACGTGCAGAGTGTTATTTGTTAGGGCTTACATGCACCGCCAGCGTAAGACATTGACTGTGGTAAACTAACCAGTGATCGAATTTTACTGGTCATATGTTATCATTTGCCAACTATCACACTGTCCTCGCTGCTCTGGTGATACTCTCTATGATGTACTCTTTTATAATAGGTTGTTTGGAAAATGAGAATTTTGCAATTATCAGCTTAGGAGCTCATTCACTGTTTGAGACTGAAGGACGCTGTGGTTTTGGTTACCTCCATGCCCCTCTTTACAACCTAGGCTTCGAAACCGACATTCGTATAACAGCCGTCAACCAAAATGGGTGTTCCGGGTCAATAACCGCAAGACCAGTTTCCAAAAAAGACAAAAAACAAAGCCACAAAGAACTAAGAAAATATATAAAACATAAAAATTAGGACGAATTCCTGCACAGAGAAGTAGTCAACAGTTTTCAGTGATGACGAAGAGAAGCAATGAATGCTCTAGACGGATGAATAAAATCAGTTTCCCAATCGTGTACCATTTTAGTAATATATTATACATGGTGTCGATAATCGATTATGTATCTAAGTTGCGCTTTGAATGTAACTGTTCATATATCCAACGTGACGATCATACTGAACACGATGAACATACGGCTCTTAGCCTTAGGTTAGGTGGAATTAGACACAATTATGAAATTCGTCGTCCTATGACTGAAAAATTGTTGAGTAAAACTCAAGCATGCATACATACAATTGTGAGTCCCAGAAATTCTGAACACACCGTCTGTATTTACTAACAAGGGAGGAGTAATCAGAGGAAAATTTAAGAAACTTAGATTGAAGGCCTTTGATGGAAGGAACTTGACACACTGTTTTTTTCAATAAGAACTTTGATTGAAATGATCACGCACCACATAAATGCCCGTGGAAAGAAATGGACGCTCATTTACAAGGCCGGCAGGGCGTACCTGTCGTACAAACATAGAGCTCAGATATAGCAGTTTTATATACATAGAGGATATAGTTCATGATGTGAATGGTTTTCACAGACACACAACATCTTAAGTGCAATGTTCAGTGATACCTTGTAATGAATTCTGATCATAATACAATACATCCTAGATTGAAGTGACAACAGAGAATGTAGTCTTCTTGAGTAGGCATACTCAAGTTTAATACTTATACACACATAATTAATCTGCAATGTATTTTTTAATTTCTTTCCTTCATTAGTGTTTAGCATTGTGGGCACAATAATTTGGCTTGCCAAGTATCGTTGAAATCCTTTGTTAAATGTGACGACAACGCAGCATTTACCTAATCCTAGATCAGTTACGTGCAAATAATCATAATTTTAATCACTTCACGTTTTTTTAATAGAATTTTACTAAAGCTATGGAGCTTGCTCATAAGTTGCTACTGTCTAGTCATGTACATGCGTGAATGGTTAGACTAGAACTCAGCAGCCCATAGACAAAAGGCCGTACTTCACCGGATACTTGGAACCATTTGCATACATGTCAACTCCCACGTTTTTGTCGGGAGTCTCAGGTTCTTTTTAATTGAAGTCACGTTCTCCCCGTCAGTGTATTAAATGTCACTTTTTATTTTTGGAACATATGTGTTATGATATTGTTTTATGGTGTTTTCATATGCAGTAATTACGAAATATGTCTACACTTTCCAGCAAAAGCTTCCAACTTACAGCTGAAAATACACAAAGCATATTTTCTCCTTGGGGGCTTTGCAACCTAAATCCCTCATCAGGACTTCACGCCGGATCCAACCAGAGCCAACAACTCATGAAACCCCGGTTACGGGGGTTTCTCACTTTCTGGGTCCTATCTGAGCTGACAGATCCGCATTTGTCAACTATCACACTGTCGTGGATGCTGTAGATTTTATTCTCCGTGCTGTAGTCACTCATGTTTAAGCTTCTTGAAAGTGTAGTTGTGTTAGGTCGAGCACGTGAGTCAGGGTAGCTGATGAGAAATATCCATATCCGTTCTGAAAATACGACACATTGGCTAAAAATAGAACAGAGCTCAAACGTGTATTCTTAGACCCAATCTTTGCAAAACGTCGCGTTCGATTGCCAAGGAGCCGCGGAAAGTCAGCTCAGTTAGGGAGCGACATCTACCGGGCAAACACGGCGGGACAATGAAATCACATGTCAGCGTCTTTTAGGTCGTCTGCTTTAAGCCACGGCTCCTAAGTTAATTCGTTTATCAATATCGCCTGGCCGATTTCATCGGAACGCCATCAAAAGAGCACACACGGCAGGGACACAGGTAGTGTTTGGGGAAGCCGAGGCAACTGTGCGTACACGGTCGATCAATGGCCGATCTATTGAGAACAAAACGGAATGTGCTTTTTCTGAACATCAGTTATCAAATCGGAGGTGAACCTGGTGGCAGTCCTACCCCTGCACTCTCCTTCCCACCCCCACCCTGAAGAGTCGATGTAAGGATCTTTCTGGATCCGACTCTCCCGTTCAGCACAGGTCAGGAGCGGTAATTCTCAATTATGTTATGCTTTTAATGTTAAGGACCCCACGCACTCCCACCCCGTGGAACTTTCGTTACAACAAGCGGTCGATAACGCTCGTGTGTGGCTGTTTAGAGAGCCTGATGTTGGGAAGGGCCATTCTGTCTTCCACCAGCATGACTTGCAGCTGTACCTGTATGGGTCAAAAACGCAATGCACACACGCTATCAGTTTCACAGGTTCATTAAACTCTCGAGGAATTCACAGTGGCATGTAGTGTGTGATTGACTGGAACAATTTAGACGATACGTAAGTAGATATTCCACAAGAAAGTACAGCCTAGCAATTTACTTCAATAACACTCAAACATTTAGTTCACCAATAAATCCATGCTAACACCTATGCGGAACAAAACATGAACATTTACGCCACTCTTACGTTGTGTTTTGCTACATTTTTGAACACTCAAAAGGCGAATGCAAGCCATCAAACTATTACTCCTATAAATGACATAACTGAGCTCAACGTTTACTCTATACAAAGGGAGACGACTCCTGCCAGACAAAAATCCGTCGTGCTCCATGTGTTGTGACAGGGAACGATGAGAGTTACTATATAGACTTGGTTTTACACCGATAAACTGAGCCATGATTTTACAGTTACGTTGCGCCGTTTATGTATCACGGCTATAATCTACAAGACTAACAAACATTCATAGGAATTAAAGCATAAAACATACCGTTTTGTAGACACTTCAGTGGAGAAAACTCAAACAGTTTTGACGGAGCGCCATTTGCATTGATCACGTGATAGCAAGGGAATTCCTACCTAACATTAGCCTCAAATGACGTCACATGTAACCTCCATGAAACAGGTATAGATATGAAAACAAGACGTAGAGTAAATAACAAAAGGGGATATTGAACCTACAACTAATATATCATATCCGAGCAATAAAACTAAAAGAAACAAACTGACATGTACAAAATGTTCTGTGTTCTGCCGTTACAGCACCCTCATATGTGGGAAAGTTCGCCTGTAACTTTGCCAGAGAACGGTGGTTTTCCTCGTTCCTTCCGGATTTTCCTCCACTCACAGCACAGACCGCCATCGTATAAGAAACCGTAAGTGTGGCGTTCAACAACAAGCAAATAAATAAACTGATGTTAAGAGACGAAATATATTCGCTGGTTGAGGTCGAAATGACGTCACAAATTTTTAGCTGCTAAATATCCTCTGATTCCTATATGTTTACATGTGTAGTATCTGTATTCAATGTGGAAAACAGTTACGGCATTTGACGGCAAAGAAAAAATCTGTGACGTGATTGTGCTTCAACACGGTCCAAAAGGGTCGCCGTGGCACCTCAGTCTTTATTCCTATTTAAATCTTTGTAAAACAAATGCCAATAAGTAATGAAGACTATATTTTGAATCAGTACGAAATTGCCTTCTAGATGATGCGTACTTTCTAAAGATGTGGTCTGTTCTTTAAAGATTCTCGACTCAGAACGCCCCTTCACGGTTTATGACTGGTATAGAAGTAAACTGTTTTTAATCCCGGGATGACGTCAGGGGCTTTTGAGGCTAGGTGGTACCATCCGCGAATGAGGTGTTATATTTACAGAGCCATTATGTAAGTCCGATTCGGCTTTGCTAACCGGGATTTGGTCTTGTCGAAGCTATATTTCCACACAATTCAGCATATACCGGTTAAATCATTCGATAGCAAACTATATGAACAGCCATGCAGCCCGTCATTGAAAAAATTTAAATCGTCTAGAAAGTATTCGAATCACGATGTACACGTAACCTATGTTAAGTGCCAGAACTGACGCTTAGATTTCTGAGAAAATCAATGCCTCTGGGTATTCATTCCACTTTACTTAGAATCGCCAGGCACTGCGGTAATGAGTCCTTCGGTATTCTGAGGATCTCTTTCCCATTTTGGGGTATATGTCCTCTCTGTTTATTCTTTAAAATGTTACCTAACGGAGGATTTGTAATCACTAGATTTGCAGCCTTGTGTAATCATCTCACGAGAAATGAAAAGAAAAAAACAATCCCCTGAGCGCCGGGTACGAATGACTAAGCAAAACTGGAACAACTTCATGCAGAGAGAGTCCTTAGTCTTCCGTCCAATGGGACTGAAATACGAGAAAACACACTAAGTGTCGTTACCAACTTCTGAGCCATTAAAAAAGCTGATGGCGAATATAACTATTTCAGCCTTCTGAATTACCTCCCTTCAGGTCACTCTCTCAAATAAATGGCACGTAATTTGGTGCGCGGTGTGGTTAGGTACAGGTAAGCTTTACTTACCCACTGATTGAGCTGAAGGAACCGGTAAATTCCAAGGATATTGCTCTTACAAGCCGATGTACAAGCCAGTTAATGTAACAATGCCAATTACTTGATAACGGTGTTAGTAGTAGATCAAAACTGGTACAAATAAACCAATACCATTATTTTAGTCAAAAATGTCGCGAGGTCTCGCAGTCCCCGTCAGCCTATTACTTGATCTATCGCCGGCATGCTTACCAAATTAAGAACCCGTTTTTTTTTTTTTTGACACCCTACATTGCAAATCGTATTCCCCTTCACACAGTAACTCGTACTGAAAACAATGGGGAAACTGAAAATACCAAAACAGAAAATTTTACTTTATAATCGTTTCCCTTTTCACATATGGTCAGCAGGCGGAAACCAAGCAGAACCCGGGGGAAACCAGAACTGGACTTCAACTCACAGCGATAACATAGCTAATACGCTCTGAGATGATTGGACTGCACTAACAGACAACCCCTTGGGCTACAGGCATTAAAAAATATATTGTTTCAATAAGCGTTACAACTGTAAATAATCATTTCCACAAAGGTGAAATATTTCAGTAAGAGTTGCAACAAATGTCCCTGTTCAAGTATCCTTTAATGATATTTTGAGATTTATGTACAAGAAATATTTTCAATGTGACTTTTGAAATTGTACCTGTTTTTGCCTATTTCAGCTGGTTTAAAATGCGTCTGTTTCCGATTTGTTCTGAATTGTATGTTATCATTCGCGATAGACAACAATTTCCTTGTTCTGACACGTTCTCACGACCAGATGCCTGGAATACAGCCAATGTGGCATTATATCAATAAAACAACAGATCATACACTGTAAAATTACCAACTCCCAGCGCGTTTAATGGGTGATTAACCAAATATCCGATGCATAAAAGTGTTTATAATTTAAACATCGAAATTTACAGTGCATTTAAACAAAGTACGTATTATCTAACAGGCCATTTCCTGCAGATTTCAAACATGGTCTTCATATTTTTCGGCAATGCCTTTTAGAGTGACTGAAACGAAAACAAAACTTGAGGTGCTACGGTGGACGATTTGGGCCATATGGAACAGGCGGAATATTACACATTCTTTTAAGTTGTTAAACATTCCCGGACGGCTCTATTTCTACGTTCTGTGTGAATACATATGTAGTGCAACACATGTATCTGTATCTAACGTGGAAATATAACAGTTACAGCATGTTCAGCAGCCTCCCCCGCCCCAAAAATCAATATGTCACGTCACCGTGCTTCAGCCAGTTTAATATGGTCCAAAGGGTCCTAAATCTTTATTTCCATTTTAATCACTGTAGAACAAAATGTTTAAAGATAATGAAGGACACATTTGGAAATGGCATTTTAGATGATGCATGCTTTGCTTAGTCTGTTTTTTTAAATGGTTAATTAAGAATTGAGTGTTTTTAGCACATGGACACAACCCAGATCGCGGAAGTTACCATGGTGTCAAAATGCTATCACATTATTTCCAGTAACAAATTAGTTTAAAAAAAACGGTGGTTTTACTGGGCTGGATCTTTGAAATGCTGTAGAGAAAAGTGCTAGCTGTATGCGGTGGTATTTCAGTGTACATGTACCACGAAAATGTTTGGTGATATGAATATTTTTGGTTGGAACTGAATAATTAAATATGTAAATAGCACGGAATATCAGTGCGCTCGTGTAACACATGAGGGAATTAGGGACAAATGAATAAATATGCGTTTAGCCTATATTCTTGTGTTTCCGCCGGGTCATAATTCTGGCCGGCCTCAGATAAGTGCGATACTCTTCAGCACGACGTAAAATACCTGTCAGATAAATAAATACATATATGTCCATTTATTTGAGTACCGCATATTTGATTTATTTATTTGTGTGGTTGGCGTTTTACGCTGTGTTCAAGAATATTTCACTTATACAACGGTGGCCAACCTTTAACACGGTGGGAGGGAAACGGGCGGTGCCCCGGGGGAAAATCCACTGCCATCCGCAGGTTGCTGGTGGGTTACTGTTTAAGGCCACCATAGAATAATGATGGGCAGATTTATTGGCTGATTTAATTCTTTCATTGTTATTTATAAGAATTGCGGTTCTCGAGAATTTTTTCACTTCTTTGACGATGGTCAATTTTATGCATGGCGGAAACCGCGGTGCCCCTGGTAAACCACCGACGTTTGGGAGGTTACTGACTTACTGAACTTACTGACTCCCACATGTGACATACAAACATGCACACCATATTGACGAAAAACAAGCTGTCTCCACTTCACATATATACATGTACAACTCTTCGCCGATTGCTTGTTTTTATCAATGCCGGTAGTGAAGTACCAATTTCGCAAATTCTCTCCCATGCAAGGCTGGAATTGAACTAAGAGCTCGTGTGTTTTAAATTGAGATGTAAAGACAAGAGTCTTAACTCCCCCGCCATGATCCGTTTCTAGATACACTTATGCTGCCTGCTGTTATGACATGCATGCAACAAACACGTAAGCGTTACTGTTTAGCAACTGCCATATTTAAATATACGAAAGCTTTTCTGTCTTGAGATGTACAGATTTGTTCCCCGTTTTCGTGGGAAACCCATGCTCTTGAACAAATATCAAACTGACAGCTGACCGATTATTGTTGCCAAGACACCTACGACTAGTGAGAACGAGATATTGTATACTAAAAATATAGTGCCTAGCAACGGGATTCAACATGCACACAGCGTAGACACGCAATAAAATGATTAACAAATTAACAAATGATAAAAGAACATCTGTCCAAGTAAGCTGAGAAAAAAATAAAAGAAGAGGTATAATAGTATCCGAGTAGTCCATATTTATTTATTCATATATTTTGACTTTTTATGAGATAAGCCTTTAAGTTACATGTATGAGCGGATTCAGGAAATCTCGTTCGGTTATTAATGGAAGGGAAGTAACTCGTGCTGCATGTTGAACTGACGCTGATGGTCAAGAGACTGGGAATGTTTTAACATAGGATGAGAACTTGCTGGACGGGAGTCTGGTCAGTGTGACAAATTGAGCCGTTTTCATGATCTTGGCTGCTGTTTTCGGAGTTTTGGTGTTTTTGGTTTGTTTGCATCCATTTGCAATTCTGGTTGATTCGGAGTTTAGGGGTTTTCGGTTTGAAGTTCTGATGTATTTGGTTTTGGAATTTTGGTGTTTTCTGTATGCAGTTCTTGTGCTTTCACTCCACAGGTTTTGTCCTTTCGGTTTGTAGTTCTTGTCTTCTTACTATGCAGCTCTCATCTTTTTTCAGTTTGCAGTTATGGGATTTTTGGGTTTGCAGCTCTGTGCAGTTCCTTTCTGTTTCGGTTTGCATTTAGGGTATTTCTCGGTTTGCAGTTCAGGTTTTTTTCGGTCTGCAGTCTTTTTGTTTTGCATTTGAACACTGTGGCTTCCTCCATGTGAAAACCTAGCCTATTTTACTGGAGGAACAACCCCCCCACCCCACCCAATACACTCACTCAAGGTGAGGAGAAGTGGAACAACGAGGTCAGGTGGGTTGATGTTTATTCTCCCCACACTCACTCGAGGTGAGGGGAAGCGGAAGAAGATTAAATGGGGGAAGGGGGCGGATTACACGGACTATATACAAGAAACAGGAAAGAAATTTGTGAATAGATAATAAATGCTTTATAACACACATATTCAGTAAGAACACACACACTGAATTGTGGCTCTTTAAGATGTTGACAGAGAAAATAACCCCAAGAGATCCTGTTTCTATATAACAGCTTTTATATGTGAAATGTTACGCATAGAGATATGTACGCATGAATGATCGGTCACCAGCGCTTGTGCTTCCTCTACAGGAAAAGATTGTCCCGATATTTCGATCGAGAACACAATATGCCGTTCCCAAAGAGAATATAAAGTTTCTGAACGCCAGGAAACATTTTTTATATAACTCATCAATGTGGAAACAGTTTGTGATAATTTACTAACCACATTTTCCAGCTGCGTTTAGGACGAATCCACTTTCCAAAAAGACATGTAATATGCTCAGCAAAATGTACAACATCACTAATGTGATTATGTCAACGTTCAAAACACACATGGGAATTGAAGAAAACCGTTATCTGAAAAATGCACGATGTGCTTGTCATCATAGCTTTGGCACACAAAATTTAGGGATAAATGACCGAACATTCCAGTTTTAACTCTTCTTTTTCATGGAATTCCTGGTGATCCTTCTGGCTGTTGTCGTTGACTTGGCGTTCACATTCTGCTTCGCTTTGGATACTTTCTTGGCGCTTGCATTCTTGCTGTTTTTGCCGGGTGTTTGCTTCGCTGACATAGATTTTTGGGGCTTGGCCTTTGCAGAGGTAGCTTTTGGCGTCGTCGCTTTCGCGAATTTCGGTTTGACTGATACAATCGTATCTTTCTTACCGGTCAACTTGTTGTTCTTGTCAGCTGGCTTGTCCACCTCGGTCTCACTATTCCCTTTTGCTTTCGCTTTCCCTTTGTTGGTAACACCTCCCGTTTGGCTATTTGTATTGGCTTTCTTTGCCACACCCTTCTTGCCGACAGGCGCTTTTTGCTTCACTGCACCTGCTTTGAGCTTGCCTGGTCTTTTTCTAGATGACTGACTTTTAGTTGTAATCGATTCATCGTTGGCTTTTGTCTGTTTCTTCCCCTTAGACTGAGCACTCAACGTCGCGTCACTGAGTCGGAACGAGCCAGCCGCTCCTGTTCCGTTCGACTGAACCAGGGTTCCGTCATTAACGGCGTTTTTCAGGGCCACTTTCAACTGGACGTTAGCCCGTGTCTCGTCCGCCACGTTAAACTGCGAGACTATATATCTGAGAATTTTCAGTCGAGACGACCCGCCTTTCTCTTGTAGAACTGTCAGAGCTTTTATGACCATGTCTCTGTAGTTTAGGTGGGGTTCGGCTGTCCTCTTAGCCGCTGGAGCTGTCGTACCATTAATTATGGCCAATTCTTCATCAATGTCCATGATATACATCTGGTATCAAATCCTTCGGGTAGAAGCAGTCTCCGTTAATATCGACAATTGTAGCTATTTATATACATATATACCCCCACCCCACCCCACCCAAGCCCACTCTCCCTCCTCAACCCCCCGAGATGTGACTCAGCTCGAGTTATGACACGTCTGACCTGCACACGCTACGGTATTGATTAAATGGTTCCTTGTCATTCAAGCTGTCATGTTTCTAGTCATTCAACAAAGGAAACAGCAAACCTGTTTAATGGAGGATTTGCACAGGATATTTGAGCAACCTGTCAAAAAAGGATACGGTCTTAAACTCTTAATACGACACACAGAATAACTGTTATTTTCAAAAGTGATCTGATTACCTGTGACGCTACACATCTGATATCTCTCAGAGCTTTATGAATCTAAGTAATTGACCACAGGATGCACGAATAAAACAGAATACATAAATAAAAAAAATCAGGAATTCATATTTGAATTTGAACTTTGAATTTGAGTTCGCTAAAACACATTAAAAGTCCGTTATCTTCACTGAGTGCTTCAGGCTGGTTCAGTGGGATACTCTGACGGCCTACACATAAGGGTTCAAATCTCAGTAAATACGTATTGTTTCCTGCTGTGATACTGCAGTGCTTGTGTACTACCTAAGCGTTTTGTGAGCACACGTACAACTAAAGGTTAGACGTACTAAGGGGAAAGAACAAAGGAGAACACAGCTTTGTGCCCTTTTGTTAAAGGCAGGAAAAAGTTTTACAAGTTCTCCATTTCTGTTGCTTAATTGACTGAAACAATGCTTTCCAGAAATAAGGCAAAACGTAATAAAATAACAGATTTATTTATCTTTTGACAGGTGTAGTAAATATTATGACAACACAGTGTTTTGAATAATTCTAGGCCAGTGACGTCTAATAAATTGGTTATTCTCACACCGTCGAAGGTGCTTTCTTTTTGCTCTCCGACACCACACTCAAGAGCTGGCCATAGACTCTATGGTTATTGGCATGCTGAAAATGTTCTCTCCGTGTCAAATACCCGAGAGGCCTTCTGAACAAAAGCTCGTCTCATTGCAAGGAAATAATCTTAGATTTGACAAGTCGTCGGGAACCACTCAAGAATTAGTCGTTCTATGGAGCAGAACAAGTTAGATGAACCTGCCATCGAGGTGGTTTGATCAAGAATGCTGTTCATATATTGTTGGTGTGGGGGTGGGCGTGTGGGGATGGAGGGTAGTAATTGACCTACCTTTGCTAGGTAGGCTGCCTGACATACCTCATGAACTGAAACCATAGCGGAAACAGCGAGAGCTGGATTGGAACACGCTGCATGCGCGGGCCCAAGGCATGACGGCCACGCGAGCCAACACTTTAAACATCTGAGTCAGTCATGTCCCACCCTTGACAGTTGTTGGAGAAATGTTAGAAGCGTGGAGAAAATCCATTGTAGTCAATGTCTATTTTGCTTTCTTGGAAATGTACAGTAATGGTGAGTAGTAGGTTGTGTTTCTAAAAAGAAAGAAATTAATATTCCAAAAGTCAAACTGCGTACCGAAGGGAATGTAGGGAAACAAGTTATTCTGTGACGGGCAAAAATATATCCCGCTTTAATGGAATTAATATTAGAAATTACATGAGTGAACTTTTACACGTATGTATTTCATATAGCTCTTCAGCAGTTTTTGACAAAGGCGGTATTAATTTAGTACAAAAAACAATTTACAATTGACAATATTTATTAATGTGTCCAGTGGTATATGGTATAAAACAAAATGGACCAGCGGAATAAAATTCCAAAGAGCTTGTCATATCCGTGAGACAACATGACAACCAGCTCTTCACTATGAATGTATCTACTACACACCCACAAAATTTTGTAATATACCTGGGTGACTAGTCTGTAAACAGATAAATCTCTGTACAAATTAAATTTTCAAAATTATAGAAAAAAAAAATAATTATACTTTAAATGAAAGATATGATAATTGTTTTAATGGAGATTTAAATGAAGACAGTGACTGAATCTCTAAGAGCTCAATGGGTAAGGTACGGCATAGCTTCTACTACATTTGTTGACAGGGTCCGTTTGATGAGGAATCAAACGAAACCTTGCGCGAGACACAGGTGGAGTCCATAGACATTTGTTAAAACGTTGTGGACATTTGGTGGTAGGAGATTCTAATCATATATATTTTCCCAACAAATTTTACTCTTTCGAATCAGTTAATCTTTCCAGAATTCAGAACCTTTGAATCTCTAGATAACGGAATGTGAGTGTTTCCGATATGTCTATCAGTTTTTGAAGCATTATTTAGGCCGACGAACAGTCGCCAGTGGATCTGGGACACTTTTTTCCAACATTTCCAAGCCCTCGATAGCCCGCCGCCACCACATGGATATTTGAGTGAATTCTTCGTTAAATATAGAATTGAATAAGGGACCGCTGGGAGATGTGAAAATTGAGTTGGTGAGGTCTACGTTTAGCTATTTTAGATGAACCAACAAGAAGAATATCTGCGAGTCAAATATCACCAACTCGCACTTCCAGCTTCTGTTATGAAACCAAGTGTTAGACACAGGTTTGTGAGGACAAAAGGTATAGACGTCACAACAGACGCAGACTCAGACAATGGCTATGTATACCATACAGTGTGTTAAAGAAGACCGTTCATAGCTGGCGCCACAGGAAGTCATACCATTCCTTGGTTAGTCAGCTGTGGCTTTATGACTTGTACAATCCGTGGGTCGTCCCCACCGGGTGTCCAGGTGATACCCAGCTGGGCCCGGGGAGAGACAAATGCCCAGAATTACCTTAACATAACAAGAACAGCTAAAAAAGTTTCTTCTTTTCTTTTGGAAACCGTCCAATTTGTAATATGCGTGCTCCAATTATACACGAATTAGCACGTTATATCTGCGGTATTAGACTACGGTGGTCTGTGATGCCTCTATCGCATTCAACATGTCAGGCATGGAACCACAGAATCTGAAGGGGACATTCGAGGAGCAGGTTCAAACCTGGAATTGGACAAGGAATTTATTGGTTCTCATTGCTTGTTGGGCCTTGGTGGCCCGTGGACGACACACGTGCGGTCATTCGCATAGTATAATGTTGCATATAGACCACTTGTCTTCCATGAGTTGATGCAGTGTGCATATCTGTACGTCACATGCAGGGAATCCGACTTCAGTAAGGAGAGTATTAAAAACCAGCGCAGCAACGACACGCTGATAGTTGGCAAATGGTCAGGTAACCAATGAAATTTGGCCTCTTGTCAATTTACCTTGTTAGGGTTTTTTACTCCAACAGTTCATTTAGAAACATCAACGCTAGCAACTAATACGTCCGTTAGCACAAAGAATAGGCAGAAGAATGAATGAGTGATTATGGCTTAACGCCACGTCGGCAGTATCTCAATTATATCGTGGCGAGAACATTGGCTTAAGCTAAGGATGAGATAAAAAATGCAGTCATGCTAATTGCAATGTATTAGACATCATTGTTCTAGAATTGTGTGGTGGCTTCATGATATATAATAAATAATAATAGAAAAAGAATGCAAAGATACCATGTCAAGAGCATCCACCATATATCATCAAATATACCAGGAACACTTTCTGACATGATTTATTTTGTTATTTATTTATTTAAATAAACTTAAAACCGCAAGGAAAGGGAGCAGGATTGTAAACTGTGCATGAGAGCCAGTAAACTTTGGGCAGAAACCATTAGGCCGCTTAGCCATTAGTTGCACCGTGTGCCCGGTGGGAGGGCGGTGAGCATGTACTTTTGGCAAGTTACTCACTTTCTCACGTGTAAAGTTCAGATATGCATGTCACATTCGTACAAACAAAGATCTTCAGCAACATTGATCTTCCACGAAGGTAGCATTTCGCAAACGAGTGTCGTCAACCTCTTATTGTGACCAAGGCCTCACGAACAGTCAGCGCAGGAGAAACTACAAGTTCCCTCCCCAGAGTCAGATTCGAACCACACCTCGTGTATCCTAACGATTGAAAGGCAAGATCACTATATCATGGCTGTTTCCTGTTATATATATCATGCATTAAGTAATAAACCACACATCCCGAAGTAACATGGCATAAATCACCCATGAAAAACATGTCTTTATTTTGCCAGTTTATCCTAAACGCAATTTAAAGAAAGTATCTCATTTAGACTTCCACACTCGAAAGTGATTAGTAATTTTATTACTTATTGATTTAAAATTCACCACTGTATTTAAATGTATACTTTAGAGGTTTTGTACTAATCAAAAACCTCATACATTGCGCTTGAAATGTACCTAACCGCGTTAGTGAAAATCAGAATCTTTTACACCCAAATGTATCATGACATTATTGCAACAGGATGTTTCGTGTGGGAGAGGTGTAAAATTAACCAGGTCATTCTTGCATACCTCAAAATGCCAAGGCTTCAAAAGTACAAAAGTCCACAAGTCCAATTATAGGGTACACCTCCCTTAACCCTTCCAGCGCTGAAGTGGCCACCATTCCCACGCTGAACCACAATGAATTTATTTATTTATTTCTCGATTTATTTGTTAAATCATTGAGGTCACGTGGTTGAATCCTGCTCTCGCATCTTCAGCTCGGATTTTAAAATAGATAGTTGTCAGACACATAGCGCGGTCCAGTGGTTTAGTTCCGACCCTCCAGTTTCCTCCACCCATACACCCAAACTCCAGTATATATAAACTGAAAAATTCACATGTACTGCTTTAAGCACCAATTAAATAATTTAATAAATCAGTACCACTTGGTCTCAATATATCGACAGATTTAAGCCTTCAAGATTGGGACAATCTCACAGAAACTTCCTGTTGGCGAATAGAAATGCCTGCGCTATGAACCGATACGCTGCATGGTCAACTTTCTGGTTAGAGAGTTATCAGGATTTATGTCTTTATGACCTTGTTCATGTGACCTTTTACATGTGAATCACATACAGATTAAACAGCTCAAGTGTATAGTTGACGTATGGCCAAGTGGTCGCTTAAATCGGACAGGCGAGTATTGTGCCTTAGAAAATTTTATACAATATTCAATGTGCCACAGTACGCCTTACTGGACAGATTGACATGAGCGTTGTGTTGACTGCGTCTTGCCGTTACGACCGCACTGCCGGTGCTGCCACAGCCATCGTCTGCTACGTTTTGAATCTCCTGAAACAGTTAACGGTCATATCTCTTTTTTTTGATCATGGATTTAAAGCGTAACAAACGTTTTCAGTCAAGTGATATTAGTACAGAGATTTACGTTAGCGGCAATAGAGTTACATGTACATGTAGCGATGTGTAGTTAAGAAACGATTGGTTGATTCCTGAGATAAGCATGTTCAGCGGTTATAGTGAACCCAGGAGAAAAGTCTTGTGAGACACCGTGTGACTGGGATCTGTCTATCTATTAAAGCTTTCGTCCAGAATCAACCTGCCGATGGCCGTGGGTTTTCACCCGAGATCTGCCCAGTTTCCGCCATAATGCTGGCCGCCGTTGTATAATGAAATTGTTGTTGAGTACGTCGTAAAACACCCATCAAATGAATAAATAAATAAATAAATAAACAAATAAATAAATAAATAAACTTTAAAGCGTTGTTTCTGTTCATAGCTTCATCGACGTTTTCCCGGACCACATCTCAATTACTATGTATTGCAAATCTTTCCAACTTTCACCATTGTTTTGTAATCAAACCTAGTTGTGCACTGTGTGTTTGTTTTCTCATTTTAAAATTTCCTTTGGTTTCCATGGCAACACTTGTCTACTGTATAAACAGATGAGCTTCCTTGTCTGGACTATATTTCAGTTACTGTTTATCACAATAGCATAGTGTGGTTTTTGTCACTTTTGAAATTCTCCATAGCAACACGACTTTAATACATAGGTATGTAAGAAAAATCCTTTAGAGCCAAATCTCAGTCGTCATCACAAATGTTTCAAACTCTCACGATGGCTGTATTGTTCCACCAAGTTGTGAACTGTAGTGTGCTTTTATCTCATTTCAATGCTTTCTAGGTTTCCATGGTAACAAAACTGTACTTCGTTTTTTCACAATGAGAATAAGTGAAATGTTCTTGAGTGCGGCGTAAAACACCAATGAAATAAATAAATAAACAAATATTCACACAGAGAAGCACCGTTTATCACACACATTCACAGCATATTGCATTAATACTTTATGCTGGGAGGAGAGAGGCTACACATTTTAGGAAACCTTGATTACTTTATTCTGATATATTCATTTAATTGGTGTTTATTGCTGTCCTCAGAGTTGTTTTTTCTCTTGCGGTCGGATATATGGACGGGTACCTGTGTCTCTGGAGTGTTTATCCATTTATTTACTTATTTGATTGATGTTTATTTATTTATTTGATTGGACAAGTGTTTTACGCCGTACTGAAAAATATTTCAAATACGACGGCGGCCAGCATTATGGCGAGAGGAAAACAGTCAGACCTCGGGGATAACCCACTACCATCAGTAGGATGCTGGACAGGAAGCCAACATGAGATGGACTTGAACTCATACCTACCGTCTCTAGAGTACACCACCGCCCATTCCCAGGTACCTAACAAACTTCCGGACGTAAACTGCAGCCTAACCAGTACGAACTGGATTTCAACCTGTGACCTAAGGGTCAATCGCAGAGCCAAAAGTGCCCATGAGAAAACCAAATAGCTTAGTAAATACATAAATAAATTAATATGTAAGTAAATAAGTATAAATAAATCCGTCAAAATCTGATTAAAATGAGGGTTAAGCTTACCCTATTACCTAGTGTGACCTTTCACTTTACGTAACCTACATGAATGTATGCAGGGGTATAGGCAAACTAAGGCTTCGGTTCCCATTTATTATGGGGTATACACAAGACTAACCCAAGCGGAGAATATTTACATTGCTGTTTTAAGTAGCTTAACTTATTGATCGCGCAACACTGCCGTATCGGGTACACGATCCATTGCACCGTATGTATGAACTAGTCGTTCAGTGAGGCATTGCTCTGGCTCGATGAATGCCGTGCATGGCACGATAGGATTATGCTCGCTGCTGGCACGGCACGGCATTGGCATTGCTCCCAGTACTACCGTCTCCATGCTTAGCATGTCCCATTGAAAAAAAGCCAGCACCGTGGGGACAATGGTCGATATGGACAAGGCTACCAACATGTACGGTCCCGTCCCCCTCGAGGACAGACAGAGCTTTAAGGTCGAACTGAGGTGAAGGTAAGTGTAACTCACAATCCAGAGGCTTCGCAGAGACTCCTGCGTACGTTACACACAGCCCTCGGGTTTAGCTGTATGTTATGTATTCATAGTCAGTGAACGAGAGTGCTGTGTATTGGTAGCTAGATGATATACCGATCCGTAGTTTGACCGCTGAGTAAGATTGAATTCCAATTATCGGTTGAGAGTGCAGTCAGCCGCACATCACGAGTCTTTTGACGACTCGAACGCATGTGCGTGTGTACAATGCCGTGAGCTTAGCAGGCAAGTTCATGTACTGAGGCTACAACTTGGACGTTTGTACCGCTGTGAGCAGTGCCCTCTGTCCTTGTAACGGTACTGGTAAGTAGATTATCTACCAAACACGGGCAAAGTATTCTGTGGTTATCCACTGTGTATACATTTGTTTGTGGTGGTACTTGTACAAACATATGTTTGTGGTGGTACTTGTACAAACATATATTTGTCATAGACTCCGGTGTTTACATGTAATTATGAATCTTTCCACCAACTGTGCAGTTTGAAAGACAAGAGCTTAGAGAGTGAAATAAGAGCAGAGACGAAAATCTGAGAGTTGGCAAATGGTCACACGTAATCCAGGAAGTCCCGCGTGTGGTAACACCTCACTTAAGGATTTGTCTCTACCTGTTTATGTAAACGTTTCAAAAGTAGCAACTTACCACACCCCTTAGCACTATGACCTAAGCAGAGCTGGTTAAAAAACCCTCAGTGATATTAATTGCAAGTTGTTAGACGTCACTGATCTAGATTCACTAAAAAAATGTTGCCATCACATTAAATAAGGGTTTACGTAATCACAATGCAAATGGACGAGTCTTCAAGGGAGCTTAGTCCACCAGAGGACTGGTAATTTTTGTTGGAATACATGTCATTTTGAAGACACACGCTTGCACTTTCTCCATATAATGGGAAAATGTACTTACATATCAGATTGCCACACTTTATTTACACGACACAGGTTGCACACACTGCACGACATTTTACCACACTTAATTACGTGACACATTGTCATATCACAGTATGTGATATTTTGCAACATCACGCGTAAACGGCTTATTGTCAGATCACACTTTCACGACACATGGGCACATAATACTTAGACGTCAAATCAATACTTACATTTACAAGACACACAATCATGTTGTTTCAGTGCACATCTACGGCACGTTATCACACACCATCTACTCTCCACACTGTCCTATTTCACGTACACCACTTATTGCCATATTGTCACAATACACATCTACGGCACATTATCACACATCATCTACGCGCCACACTTTCCTGTTTCACGTACACAACTGATTGTCATATTGTCACAATACACATCTACGGCACATTATCACACATCATCTACTCGTCACACTCTCCTGTTACACGTACACAACTGATTGTCATATTGTCACAATACACATCTACGGCACATTATCACACATCATCTACTCGTCACACTCTCCTGTTACACGTACACTACTCATTGTCATATTCACCTACGCGGTCATGCCCCCCCCCCTCCCCGTGCGCAAGCAGCAGATTTTCACATTACACTAACACGACACCCTGTCGCATCACACTGCATTATACATACACTACCCAGGCAAACATCTAGTGAACCTAGGCGTCGAAACCGACAGCCGTCAACCAAATGGGCGTTAGTGACACATTTTGAAGCAACTATGACAGCTTACATACTAGCTAGCAAGCAAAGCCCGACTATAACATTTATATTTACATGTTATTTGGAAATGATTCACTTACTACGAATTTGAATTTTGAATTGAAAGTCCACTGTCTTCCCCGCATCACTCGAAATTAATGACTCTTACATGTTACCTACTTAGTTGACTGTTTATTTATATTATTTCTTACACATTCATTTGGAAACTTGTGGGAACTTTCAATTATCGACATGGAACGCTCTTCGACTTAATGGTAGACGAATGGTATACGGATGTCGGACTCGATTTATTTATGTATTGACTTGATTGCTGTTTTACGCCGTACTCAAGAATATTTCACTTATACGACGGCCGCCAGTATTATGGAGGGGAGAAAACGGGCAGAGCCTGGGGGTAAACCACGATCGTCCACCGGTTTGTCGGACTTGAACCTTAGATTGCATTGTTGTGCAACCAAGCTATAATCGAATATAAATTTGCAAACAAATCTGATATCATATATAAATATAAAAATATATAAAATTCATATAAGTTTTTCTCCAATACAGGTGCTCGTAAGAGTCATGCCGAAAAGCAAGAGAAGCGGAGATTCCGTTGAAATAAGTCGGGCACAGTACTGAAAACATCATGAGGAAAAGCAGTATCACCCATTGAAGCCATGTCTGTTACTGAATGTTTGACAGAAATCGGCACTTCCATCACTGGAATCGGAGATCCGAACAAACTCAATGCGCGTGCCTCACCCATGGACGATACAACTTCGGGCCAAAAATATGCACCAAACTCTAAGGAACTAGTTAGCAGAGCTCCCGAGGCGTGCACGACATTGGAGAAAAATGAAATTTCCGCGTACAAACATATGCCCAAATCGCCCACAAGGACTCAGAATAATATATTCAGGGTTCAGGAAGACATGATGTTTCGTGCTTACGACATCGAGCGGATGGCGGAACGCGTTTTCTTGGCGCGTCTGCACGGGATGGCGTACGAGCCGAACAAGTGCCGAGAACTCTGTCACACTCTCGCCACGGAGATCATGGAAAGAGTTAAGTCCCTTTCCATAAAGCGCTACAAACTGGTCGCTGTGGTCAGTATTGGCAGTCTGAAGGAACGCACGGGCATGCAGCTCGGGACGCGATGTCTCTGGGACAGAGACACCGACAATTTTGTAAGTGTCAGGTACACAAACAACTCTTTATTTGCCGTGGCCTTGATATACGGCATGCATTTCAAATGAGATTCATACCCCGGTCGCCTAATCCGACCCGACAATACCTCGCTCTTGTAACGTTTGTGTAAAGATGGTTAAAGCTTGCGCGATCCTTTCACGGTCCGTGCATTCCTGATCGCGGTGTCCACGGTCGACTGCACATGAGTATAACATGAGCTCTTTTATTAACTCTTCGAATACATTCCACATTATGATATATATATAAAATACTATGTTAACATTTTGTATATTTACATCTTTTTGAATTAATGTTTTACTCATATTCTCCCCATCGACTGGTTTTCCTGCTTAACAGGACAAACGATAACTGTTGTTAATATTATTTGTTACTGCTGTACTAATGATATGTTAAGAAGAAAATATCAGATACTGACATTCTTGTTTGTGTTTTTCATACATAATGTGACACTTGATGATTTATTACTGATTCAAGTCCAATATAACACAGATCGATCACGATTCTATTATGCGTTCTGTAGCTTCCCTGAGACCAGGCTATATGACTGCCAGTAGGAGAAAAGCTTTGAAGATGGTTAATTGTGGGGACATTTAAACGGTTAATGTATTCTGTTTGCTTTAAATGACCGACATATTTTGGCAAAAGTAGATCGGCGTTGCTCAAACCAATAGAATTGCTGTTTCAGTTAATTGATGTTTGACACCCTAGAGCCAATCAAGTTATGTATAACTATACTCTGTTTTTTTTAGTCGCGTGCTTTTGGCCTTCTGTAAATTCGACTATTGTTAATATCGATATTTCCTTCTTTCACTGACATGTTACACCGAAAACTCTACAAAATGATATGTAGCTCATCTCCGTACTTGTCATGGAACCCATATCTTTGCATTATAAACGTGAAGACATGGTGAACATCGGCTTGCAAAGAGACATTGTGTTCCGCTGATTTATTGATTTTATTTGATTGATTTTTTTACGCCGTACTCAAGACAATATTTCACTAATATGAGGGCGGCCAGCATTACGGTGGGAGAAAACCAGGCAGAGCCCGGGGGAATCCCACGACCATCCGCAGACTGCTGGCGGATCTTTCCACGCACGGCCGGAGAGGAAGCCAGCATGAGGCCGCTGACTGAGTCAGGCAGTCAAGCAGTGCATCAAAAATATGTTTCTCTTGCCGGCATCGATTTCAGGTTGGCACCTCTTGTTGTTGACATCATTTGATTGACATCTTCCTGTTATAAACAATCTCATTGCTACCTGAGTTGGAACTATCCAGTGAAGCAGATGCAACAACACATATACAGTAACAATTCACACCTATCCTGATTGGTTAGATACACAGGCCATAAACTCTAGAACTAATTGAACTGATGTTTACAGCCGTGTTTAAAAACGTGTTAGTTACGTAATGGTGTTCAGGTTTATGGATGGAGGAAACCGGAATTTGTGGCATACACCACCGAACTGCGGCAAAAAATGACAAACCTCTTGACGTAAACTGGCGGCAGAGCTGTGAACGCTGACTGACGATAATAATATCATGGGAAATATGTGCACACTGAACAGCCAACCTGATACCGGAACTGTTACTAGGTCCAGGATACAACAACAACATTCATATGACGTGCCTGAATTTCGACTGACTTTCCTCTCCCATGAACTCCATGCAATACCGCGGAAGATTTATTTAATTCATGTTTTACGCCGTGCTCAAAAGGTAGTCAAGATATACCATCAGTATTATTGTGGCAGGAAACAGGACAGGAATCCACGACCGTCCCAGTTACATCTGGATAGGAAGCCAGCATGGGATGGATTTGAACTCACAGCGACTGCGTTGGTGAGAGGCTCTGGGGTCATTGCTCTGTGTTAGCTCCCCCCACCCCCCACCCCCGAAGTGGAACCTTCGACTTCTTATTCCAACAAAGGCCTAAAACACAAGGGACGCAGCAAATATGTGTAGCACAAGAATCAAATATTTATTTTACTTTCAAACTGATCCACATGTTTCCTGGTGATATACCAAAATCTAAAATTATACATTCCAAAATTCTCAATTCCGATATTTTGTAAATAATTCCTCAAGAGAAAACAGTAATTTTTTCTCTACGAAAGTAAAACATTGCTTTTGAAGGGTAAGACCGGATCAAGGGTCGATTCCTGAAACCAATTCTTTATCTAAGTACAATATTAAAACTTGTCTAAAATTTAACATATCAGATTTTAAAATAAAGGCACGTGGTGCACGTATATCATGCCGACTCACAAGTGACACATATTCTGAAATAATTAAGTATCAAATAAGCTGTAAAATTGATAAAAACATTGATTTGCTTTGTGTAATCGGCCCCAGTTCAGTACTTCGATTCACAGGAATGTTTGATTTTGAACACTTTGTCCTAAAATACACGTCGTTCATATTGCCAGTTCTGATATCCATAAGCCCATGTAGGTACCTACTCACTCAGAGCAGAGCCTATTAGAAGTCAAAAGTTAAGAAGGCCCACGTAATTAAATCCATCGTTCTATCGCCCCATCGGGTCGAGTTGTGTCCCTTCTCGGCAAAGACAGAACATTGTACCCTTGTAGAAAATTGTTTTCCGTGAGATATGAAAATGACATATTTCTGGCAACGTTTCTGCGGGAACCAAAACGCGTCTAAAAATAGACACACGGTCTTTTCTTTGTGTATATATTCTCTTTAATACAAACGTTAAACGTTGTCGTTAAACAAATAGTTGAAAAGATGCTGTTCCCATAACTGTGGGTATAACATTGCTAATTTTTATATCTGCAGAATAAACAAACATTAAAGGCTTTTATGTGGTTTGTCAAGTCAAAATTATATACTGAAGAAAATGTAAGTAAAGTGAATCCATAACAGAAATAATCTTTCAGTTGTTAATTGCTTTTTGACTCCAAGTAGTTATAGTATCTGTTTTCACCATTTGGACGAATAATCTGCTCACTTTTAAAAGGAAAACACACTAGAATCACTCTGCCCCTCTGAGAAAAATGAACATTCATCTCATGATGTGAGAAAAGTGAACATCCGTATATAAGTGTGTAAATCCTGGAGTCCGCCTAAGAATGCGACAATACTGATATCTACCTACTGAGGTGAGGATGCTGGACATCAGTCTACCAACAAAAGAAAACACGACGCCCAGTTTTATATAGATATGATACTGTTGGACATCCATCCACCAACGTGAGAAAATAAACGCCTATCCACCGATGTGGAAATACTGGGTGTCCATCCACCGATGTGGAAATACTGGGTGTCCATCCACCGATGTGGAAATACTGGCTGTCCATCCACCGATATGAGAAAACGTGATTTCATTCACCGATATGAAAAAGAGTAGATATCCATTCACCGATGTGACAAATCTTGATGTCCAGCCTTCCACCGATGAGAGAAAAAAAAACCAACTTGATATCCATTCACCGATGTGACAAATCTTGATGTCCAGCCTTCCACCGATGAGAGAAAAAAGAAACCAACTTGATATCCATCCACCGATATGACAAAACGATATCCATCCACCCATTTGGTAAAAACGTGATATCCATCCACTGATGCGACAGATGTTGTTAACCATCCACCAGTGTGACAAAACTTGACCTTCAGCTGGCGGTGCGAAGTTGATATCCATCTACCTCTGTCGAAAAACCTGACATTCCATTGTCCACTTGAGAGCATTAGATTTCATCTGCTGAGGAGTATTAGGGAAATTAGTCAATTAACCCATGGAAGAAAACTTGACATGCATTTGTCGATTTGAGGAAACTTGAACTTCATCAGCTCATGTAAGAAAAGAGTTAATTGGTCAGTTACGTTCTTCACACTAACAGTTGGTTGTGTTGTAAGTTTATACTGTCACATTCGTAAAACACAGGACTCTTTGAAAAGAACGCCAGGGATTTACGATATCCACATCACCCTTACCTATCCCGCACTGTCACCAAAGCCTGAAGTGTCTTTATCACGTGACACCTGAAGTTTATTATGAGTTCTGATTGGATATCAGCATCGACAGAATGAGGACGGGCAGTACCCGGATGCACAGTTGTCAATACACCAGATATCGAAGGATTCAGACCCGAACCATAGGCCCACCGCGTGACATGTCGATTTCACCTCTGTCGTTTCGTACACCGTTGATGTCGGTGGAGGGAAAGTTGTTGGCGGGTACGTCGTGTACAGGTAGTCCTCTCCTACTTCCACGGAGTACCAATTCTCGTGAGTTTTGGGGGGAGTTATCTGCTCCTGGTGAATAATGTTGATGACGTCGTATTTTTTTTCGTAAGACGGCGTGGGAACTCCGTAGGAGATGGAGATGTCCGAACAGCCAAAGAATTCCTCCTGCGCACCGCATCCCATACATCCTACGCCACTACTACTGATGCCCCAACTGTTACCTGCGAAAATATCAAGAGAGGATGCATTTGTATGGACGTTGTGTACAACAGACACAAAACAGCTCTGGATGACACATTCGCTGTGCTAAGGAGGTTGTGTTTTGTCGGCGTTTATTTGTCTGCCTTCTTGTATGTTTGTCTGTTTATCACCAACGTTACGTGAGAGATTGATAAGGGATTTGTTTGAAGTTTTTGTTTATTTATTTATCAGTGCTTTACGCCATACTCAAGAATATTTCACTTATATGACGGTAGGCCATCTTATTGGTAGGAAGAAACCGGGCAGAAAAACATTTTTCATCTAATTAGTTAACATATCCTCGTTAAGGCGGTATCTACTATACTCACCCGTGTGGTAGCGCCATCTGAGGATACACTGGCTGCAAGAAACCTCATGAGGCAGCTGTAACCGGAAGGTGTACATCCCTTTGCCTTCATGAGGTTTGAAATGATACCTCGTTCCGTGGTTCTCGGTGAAACGTAGCAAATGCCTGGAAAATAATCTCTGCTTCAGCATGGCTTAGATTCAGAGGAGTATAAATGACAGTCTGACAGGAAAGTATTTCGAAAGAATTTGGTCCATGCATGAAGAATTTATGGCTTGTTATAGGGCTTTTATATCATCACTTTCATCACATTAAGAATTACAAAATCACTTGCAACTTTCTTTTTTTTTTGGTTTCAAAGCGATAATTTTAAATCTCGCGTTGACAGACGAGAAAATAACCATCCCTACTGGAATTATTAGGACGCCAAAATGATACTCAGGCACGCTCATTTTGATTGATAGCTTCTGTTCCAATACCCGTTTCGACTCTAAGATCTACACTGCATGCTGTACTTGAATTAATCTACTACAGCCATTAGTATTGTTAAGAAAACATAAATCTATATTCTGTACCGAAGCCCCGTACATAGGCATTAGGCATATAGGTAGAGGTGGGCAAATTAACTTGGCAATTCGATTTATCGATACACGTATTGTCGGTATCCGTAATGGATTTATCTATACTGGTAATTTTCCATTAACTTTTAGCTTGACCCCCTCCTACATAAGACAAATACAGTAAACATACTTTTTAAAACATTCTTCCGTGGCTCGCTTGTTCACATCATTATTTTCACACAATCTGAACTCCATCCAGCCAGAATGGAAGGCTGTGATTTCTATTTTAACCAGAATTATCTCCCCTGGATAATAATGGCGAGTGATAATACCAGAGGCGTACTTGCCCCCAGCTTCGTTATCGCGCGGAGCGTCCCATTCGTCGCCACATACGCCACACTTCCCTCGATGTTTTCTCCACAGGACCTTCAGAGAGAAAGAGGTGGGAGAAAAATATGTGACAGAAACTTTACACTTGATCGACTGATTGGTTACTCATTTACGCGATACTGAATAATTTCTCAGATATTTATTTACTTGTTTGATTGATGTTTTACGCCGTATTCAAGAATATTTCACTTTTACGATGGTGGCCAGTATTATGGTGGGAAGAAGCCGGGCAGGGACCGGGGGAAACCCACGACCATCCGCAGGTTGATTTTTCAGGTATGAAATAACGGTAAATTAAGCGGATAAATGAAACCGATGTGCTCAGAGTATACCACTGACTATACGAATAAATCTTTCACAAACCTTGATATATAGCGCCACAGCTGGATTTAAATGAATGATTGATTGAGTGAATGGTTATGGCTTAACACCATGTCGGCAATATCTCAGCGATATCGCGTAGGGGACAGGGTCAAACCTGGAAACAGTCCAGTGGATTTCAGGTTGTAACTTTAATCCATAAACCTATAACTGCTCTTCACATAACCATAGCACACAGTGCGATTCTTTATTTTGATGGCCCGAAGAGGCTTTTTTTTCAGCAAGCATTGTTCACTAACAGACAAGATACGAGAGCGTAACACGTGTTTTATCAGATTTCTTCCCTCCGTGAAAATGACAGCGTTGGGTTGGCTTTGGGGCGACATTGTCCAGTGAGTTCAATCATTAAGCATCTAAGCTTCAAATCAAACATTCCCACTTTTGGCACTGCTCCCATCCACGATAAAGCTCACGACCTCATTCGCCAAATTTCTGACAGTCCTGCTGCTAGCCATGCGAATTATATCAGCTGTGTATAATTTTTAACGTTCACGAGCCCGACTTAAAATATTATTGAAATATTTGCAAGGAACTGTTTAAAACCAGCTCCTTTGTATGAATCGCAAACATCGATGTCTGCACATACTATATTTGCTGTTGACGTTATTTGATTGTTGGAAACAGAAAAAAAACTTCGCAAACAAAAAGGATATCCTTGTACCATTTGAATCTGATATCTCTGATCAAAGCTAATCCCTATTAGCCCCAAAAGGTAGAGATGGAGATCTAAAAGCCTTGGTTGTGTCACTTAACCCTGATCAATACCTTAATTTACTTTTCATTTAGATATTTAAATTGGTCGAATCTCTTGTTCCGATTACTTGGGTGTTATCCTATTTACACCTGTCAACAATAAACAGTTAGTGCTGAGAAATTTGTCTGTAGTTAATCAATACATTTGCACCTAGGATTGCCTTCTGATTAACACGTAGGTTAATCTTTGCATTCGCATTCAGTATAATATTTGCATTAACTTTTGGATTGATATTTATATAAAATTCTGGAAGATTTCTTCTCCCACACTCTGAGAAATTAAACGTAAAAGTTAACTGCGACATGAACAACTGGTATGCACTTCTCCTTAAAAGGGGACTCACAGAATCGCTGTTGATTGGTTGAAATTGGGGGATAGGATTCCCTGGGTTAATAATAGGTATTGAATAAATATAACATACCATCCAATCAACGATAACTCTGTATCCGTTACAAGCGGAATAACTCATGCTATGTTTCTGGACCACTTACCCAGTAACCGCCACACGACAGCTCGTTGTCACTGTAGTTGACGGGCGTGTCGTAACCATAGCGCCACATACTAGACCTAGACGGCGGTTCCACCAAGCGACCATGACCTGCTAACTTCCGGACAAGCGCAATGATGGTGAGTGTTAATAACATCCGGTTACAGCCCATCTCCGTGTGTAAAGCCCACAATCTCCAGGATAATGTATTCGATTTTTGTAATTTTTAAATCACTGTTTTTGACTCCACTTCTTTTTTAACGCACCTCTCACTCGTTTCTTGCTCTCAGAATCGTGTGATTTCCTTGGATACCTCTGATGCGGATAACAAGAGAATACCCATAATTCCGCACGGCAACGGTTCGTTAAGTCCTTGTTAAATTCTTCCTGACGTCGGCAAAAGGGATCTTTTCTCACTCGTCAAATTTGCTTTCAAGGAGAGACAAAAATTTGTTAACAGAGGCAAAGATATGTCGACAGATTCTCGTCTTGTGGAACACAGATAGAAATGGATATTTCTACTAGCTGGTAGCACGCCCATTTGTTTTACCTGAATTTGTAGATAATGACGCCTTTGTCCCAGTGATTATGTGACTTGGAAGACGCCTGTAGACCAACTTGTGTCTCAGACGAACAGATATGGGAACCCTCCAATGTATCCGCCTTGACTTTTGATAAGCGGTAAGCTGATGAGGAAATCTGAAATGTGAAAACAAATCGTAAACACATATAGACTGTGCTGTAACGGCAAATTTTTGTTCACTCTAATCAAACCAAGGACAACAGCAGTTGTTGTTTTTTTTCTGAATATCAGCAGACTGTATTATTAGACATAAACCACTGAAGACTCGTCTGTTTAGGTCTTGCGCTAATTCTTTTGAATGTTTTATTGTGCACTACGATTTTTTTCACTGACAACTTTTTGTTCACATCATAGAGAGATTTATTTTAAACAATTAAGCTTCGTATGTATGAAACTGAGTACTAGCTGTGTGATGGCCCAAGCAAAAGACTACAGTGTAGAAAGTAAAATCAGAGCGGCAAAAACAGTGTGATAGTTGGCAAATGGTCACCGGTAAAATCCGGCCCCACGCAAGTCCATTTACCTCAGTTAGGGTTTTATCCTAACTGTTCATATAAATGCCTAAACAGTGGCAAATCCACACCTCAAACGCCAGGAAATGAGCAGAGTAAGGTAAAGAATGCATTGGTTCATATTACTTGCAATTTACATGAAAAGTCCTTGTGTACAACTTTGACAGCCAGTGAATAAATAAATAATGAGAGGGTGTCGATCGATGATAATGCTTACCTCTACGTATATTCTCCGAGTTATATCACCATACAGCAGAGAGTAGTTTCTGGAGAACCTGCAAAACAACGCAGTTATTAGAATGGCACGAGCCACTAAATCAGACCATTTAAATCTTTTCTTCCACGCCAAAACGACAGCGGATCGTGTCGGTGGCAGATTTCGCGGCACAAGCTGTGTGTTATTTTTGCGTCTTTATTTATCGCTTTTGGTTTTAGGTCAAGGAATTTTTGCCGTTTTGACCTTCCATAGCAAATTGTTCAGTTCTTTTTTTTCTAAGAGTATAGAGGATTGTGGTTCTCTGTTGTTTTCTGGTTGGATCCTCAAACTTGTTTACTTTTATAAGAGAAGGGATGTGATGAGCTGTGAAGATTAATATTAGCACACGCTTTGTCTTAAGCGCTGTTGTAAGGGCAAATATGATATGTGGGTTAACATGTCATAGACAGATTTTTCTGAACTTCCTCTCCAAACGACAAACTCTTTAAAAATAGTTTCTTAGCACAACCTACTCTTAAAAATTATATCCGAAAATAAAAGGAAATTTGTTGCGTAACTTGGTTGTTTTTGTTCGCTGTTTTATTGATAAAAGACAGCATGTAAATATTTCACCAGGTAAAGCAAAGTCTTCAAGCCGGGGCAAATCACATAACATTAAAGGCTGTTATTGTTCTTTCTAAAAAGGTCTGTCTATAAAAGGAATGGTTTTTTGGCAAACATTATCCTGTATACAAGTCCATTTTACCTCCAGCGTTGTGCCAGCGTCAATTTGATTTCCATGTGTCTCTGCCGTTCATCGCAAAAAATACTTTATGCAAATATTATAGAGTATAGGATTATGACTAGCTGTATATGGGTGCAATATGGGTGCCCTTGGTTTTTTTTCTGATGCAAGTCCTAAAGCATGGAGAGACAGGTTAAATAAATGAAAATTTGCTGCAGGATTTAAAGTCAGTTTCTTAATTCGAGATGTACACAAAGGATTGAAACTTCATGCAACCTCGTTGACAGATATAATAAAAGCCTGCTTGTCATCCCCTTCCAACGCGGGGGTCGACAGGGATAAACAATTGTCCCTCCCTTGTTCAAATATTTACGCCGGACGGCTCTACAGCGGCTGCAACACGTACATTGTACAAAGTGGTTCTTGCACAGGCTAACGTTGAATACTGGACAAAACGTGAAAGATGATGGAAGAGGAACTGACATAAAGAAATTCCTTTACAAGTTGCTTAAGTCGTTTCTCTCCAGACTAATGTATTTTTTTATTTTGATCCCCAATCGCTTTCGTACTACACATACGATTTTCAGCTTCACAATACGGAACAATAGCTACTTCTGTGCAAAACTAAACATTTTATTGAAGAAGGGTTTATTTATTGCCCGGTGCTAAAAACCTCCAAAGTATTTGGCATCCTGCTATCCATAGACATATCTCCGATGGTTGTGGGAAGGTCCGCCTGCAACTTGCGGATGGTCGTGGGTTTTCCCCTGGCTCTGCCCCGTTTTCTCCAACCATAATGCTGCCCGCCGTGGTATAAGTGAAATATTCTCGAGGACGGCGTAAACACCAATCAAATAAATAAAGAAATAAATCTATCTAAGTTGGATTTGACCTTGTGATCTCCGGGGCCATGCACGTGCCGATCGACAGCGATGAAAAACTGCTTAAAATTATTTCCATTTCTTTTCCATATGATCACAGTTACAAACAGTTCCACTGAGCCTTGTCCAAATAACACAGACTCAGCACACTCTTTATGCTAAAGGAAATGGGTCCTGGCAAAGTATTTAAGACGCCTTCAGTTGCCATGGCAGACAAAATTCGGTTTCAATATTGGTCTTAGACAGAGAATTTGACTAAATATTCGTGGCGCCTTGATGGCAATAACCGGTTCACAACGTTTGTTGAATACTACCTACCTTCCCCCAGTATGATGGGTGTACCTGTGTGGGAAACCTAGGCGTCGAAACTGGCATTCGTACACCTGCTGTCAATCAAAATGGGCGTTCAGGGTCAATAATCGGGAGACCAGTTTCAAAAACGACAAGTAACACAAACCACCAAAGAACTAAGAAAATATATGAAATATGAAAATTACGATGTATTCATGCAAAGAGAAGCAGTCAACAGTTTTCAGTGATGACGAAATGACGTAATAAATGTTCTACGCTGGTGAATAAAATCTGTATCCAAGTCGTGTACCATTTTTGTACACATGGTGCACAGAGATACAGTCGGTCTGTCAGGTGTCAAAGGTCGATAGATTATCCCAGTTTTCCTCCAGCCATAAAATTGACGGCAATCATATAGGCCAAAAAATCTTGATTACCGCGTTGAAAAATCAAGTAAATAAAATGGAATAAATGAACTTTATGTTGGAAATACATGTAATACAGACGGAAATGCATGTACTCCAGGGGGTAGTTTCATGAAGCATACTTAGGGTTAAGTAGCCGTGAGCTGAGTGAGCTTCACATCTCACACATAACATACATTGCTATGGTATAGATAAGGGCTTACTTAGCTAAGTGCGCTCCATTCGCACCAGGCCTCGGCTAATATTTGCACATTCTATGTACAGTGTTGCGTGTACAACACACCAGATATGTGTTTGCATGGTGCGGAAAGAGAACGCGAAACACGGATTAACTGTTTGCCAAGGGTGGAGTATTTCAATAGTGAAGTATTCCCATTTCTCTGCAACCATATTATTAGAACATTGTTATACTTCTCCGTTTCGAATTTTGAGAATATTAACTTGAGAAAAACTTAAATGAAAATAGCCAGATGTGAGTTAAATGTTAATTTAAAAAAAACAGATATAGTAGCAAAATCTAATGTTAGATGTCTTCATTACCATTTTTAGCATTTTTTTTCCTGATCGGCAGCGCAGCAACGCATATCATACGTAGGTATATATGTTCTTGTTAAAATGCGAGAAACCTTGCGTTTCCCGGTCATTCCCAGAAGACGATTTTTCACAACAACAATTAACACCAAATGTCAGTGTGATGAAACAACTACTAGTAATATCAGTAAAGGCCTGCTGTTTTCATTGTGTTCGAAGTCTTGAAGTGTTGCTGTTTAGGTATAAAAGCCTTGCGTGTCTTAGCCATGTGCTTGTCATACATAAGGTTGGTATTATGGGACATGTGACCGGAAGATCAATTTTCATACCAATAGGTAAAAGCGAATGGCAACAATATTAAATGACTACGTACATATCCGGATGCTGTTTTTATGGGGCTCGAAGCCTTGGAGCCGATAAATGGAGAACGGGCCTCGCGCATACGTGAGACGGTCATATGCAAAGAACTGACCAAATCCTTCAACATTTTTGAAAAAGAATTTAAAACTGACATTCATTCATGTTTCATTTTCAGCTTAATTGTTTGACCAGCTTCTGCTCAGGACAATGTCAGGGCGTTACAACCAGGTGGGACCAACTGGGGTCTGCTTCATGGCATGCCAGTGAAGCAACACTGAATCATCTTGTCGGGGAAACTAGGATCGCCCTACTGGAAAGAAACGCCAACGACCCATCTTAAAGAGAACTGTTTTGTGGTATCATTTTCAACCAAGAGGGATCATTCACAGAAGATTTATGTGTTTTGAATAAATGTCGCCAGGATATGGCTGAAATAATGCCGATTTGGCGTTAAGCTGCAGAATGAATGAATAAATGATTATGGCTTATCGCCAGATCGGCAATGTTTCAGCCATATCATGGTCACATTTATTCAAAAGATTTACAATAGCGTTTCTTTCTCCTTACCTATATGGTGCAGCAATCTTTGCTACTTTACCTATGACATATCATAGTTATAATTATGTCCGTTCTTTTTTTCTCCATTTTGTTAAATTTTGTTCAGATCACAGTTACTCTCTTCGTCGTCGTATATTATGGGCCTTCAGTACCAGACTATCAAAAGGCTCAGAATCTGTTGCTCATTCAAATTAATAAAATTTCCATCCATTTTTTCTAAACGGAAGAAGAAAGTTCGAGGGTAAAATACAGGGAAAATTTCCACTATGAACATGTATTAGCTACCACAGCTGGAGCTCTGTTTTGGGCAATGCCATGTGTATCATTATGCGGGTATTGACGCAAACATTGAAAGAAAAATTGAAATTATACATTAGTACCGGCGTTAACAAAGTGAACATAACAATATGTTATTATTGTGGTGTTTAACCTAATTTTCAGTTTGTTAAAATATGCTTGTTATGACTGAAGAGAACGCGATGACCTCTGAGTTCAGGACCTTGCTACCCAAAGTGCATCGTTGGTTGTTGCATGTTCAAATACATGGAATTTCCCGTGGACCTACGCTGTGTGCAACCACTGACGCAGTTATTCCGTTTCCATGCACGAACCAAGTGCAGATGTCGTCATTTTGTCCACGGCCTCACGTTTAGATGACGGAAAAGGCCGATTCGGTACTGAAACTCAGAGGTCCCTATGTCCAAGGCCCTCTTTGACCTTCGCTCTCTTGACCCCTAACCTTCGCACTGTAACCTTTGTGACTCACACTGGACACTGTGTTGCCAAATAGGACGGCCGTTTATAATGACAAAGGGGTCATTTAAACTGAGGTCTTGACACTACAGGGTATATGAAACTGAGAACCTAGAGGAAAATGCGAAATACCAGAATATAGTAAGAAAATTTTTGCCACAATAAAAGCAAGAAAACCTAAAATAAATATTTGTGATTGGACACATGTAAAACAATTAGTACATGTACACATGTTTTACTTCCGTTTTTAAATTTTGTTTTCTGCTCCTTCGCACAAAGTATATATTTATTTTTTTATTTGATTGGTGTTTTACGCCGTCCTCAAGAATATTTCAGCTATACGACGGCGGCCAGCATTATGGTGGGAGGAAGCCTGGCAGAACCAGGGGGAAACCCACGACCATCCGCAGGTTGCTTGCAGATCTTCCCACGTACGGCCGGAGAGGAATCCAGCATGAGCTGGACTTGAACTCACAGCTACCGCATTGGTAGGAGGCTTAGGGGTCATCACGCTGCGCTAGGGCGCTAAACAAGTGAGCCATGGAGCCATAAAGTATATTCCGGTACCATTAAAATAATCTCAACCACTTGAGCTGCATATACTTTATGTGGACAGAACTAAACAATGTTTCCAAGTGAAAAATGCTGCAGTAACCGCCGCTGTTGACATTCTTAACCCAAAAGACATTTTCGACTTATCCGTGCATAGCACCTATCCCACCACCATGAACATTGCTCTTGCTCTTAGATTAAAAGATGCTCGTCTAATTAGGGATTCATGCTTATTGATGATTTTTTGCATATTATTTATTTATTTATGCTTATTTTCTCAAAAGATTTCCTCTGCAAACATCTGTTTTAGGTTGCTTTGGAATGTCTTGTGACTATCGACTTGAAGCCGTACTTTATAAACGGTCTGCGAGAGGTACTCAAATGTCGGACTTAATGTTCAGATTCTCCAAGACTTCTGTGAGAAGTGATGTCGATGAGGCATCTGGTTCTGTCGGAAATGTCCACGGTATTATGTGTGGGATGAGCTGTTCGTAAAAAGAGAGAGCAGGTCTACATCAGGAAGAAGGAATAACTTGATATTACTCGCAGCCTCACAAAGGCACGAAAATGACCAAAAAAAAACCTGCCATGTCGGAGCTGTCAACAGTTTAGAAGGAACTAAAGGATATTTTTCTTGTCCGAATTGTTTTCTCTCCTAAGAAAAGGAATGAATGGATATTCGCCTTGTCGGAACTTCTGTAGTTAGAGGAAGAAATGGAAGAACGGAGTTGTCTGTACTGGGAAGATGGATATAAGTGATGTGGGGAATGCTCAGAATTATCTATAAACGCGGAAGAAAGAATCAGTATATAACCGTAATGTGGGAAATGTCCACATCTAAGAGAAGGAAGTATCTATTGAGCACTAAAAAGATAGAAAAAACTTCAGCCCTATCGCAACAGTCCACAGTGACGACATTTTGCATTGAGCAGAATCTAACACAAAATCCAGAGGCCAGTGTTCGTGAGGGAATTAACTTTATATTTAGCCATGTTTTCCTCATTAATGTAAAACTGACGACGTGTCATAGAAATACGTCGAGTAATGATCGAAGTATCGATTGAGCTTTTTATGTTCTTCTTACCCTTATTTCATTCAAACTGGCCAAATATCTGAAGAATATTTGTCATTCTAAATCTACAATAACACCGCTGAGTAATCCAAGAATAACGACGTATAAGCTTCAAACATGCGTACATAAATAGTTTTTATGTATTTTACCCCTTAAAATGATTATGCTGGTAAAAACAAAATAGATTGTTATGAATGACTTACTGTGGATGCTTTGCCGGTCTCCTGTAAATAATAGAGCGTTTTTTACTGTCACACAGCGTTCCCTGTGTGTGAATCCCTTTTAGGTTTCCACGTTTAATCCGCCTTTTGGAAATCTCTCTGCAGAAAAGCTGCGGTTATCAAGAGGAAAAGGCAGCCGTGCCATTGGTGCCTGGATTGAAGCGTACCTAAGGTGGCACGCGTCACTAAGGGGATTTTCACGTCAGAACAGGTTACGAGTTATACATAAACCGGCGTGACATCGTTGTGTAGTGTGGCCGAGACTAACCGGGCTTCTTATAGAACAATGCGTTTGAAATGTAATCGGGGCAAACATTACACCGGGATAATATTTAACGTGTTTAACAGAAGAGGTAAATATTTGGCCCATCGGCTTAGTGGGTAGAACAGGCGGGGGCCAAAGTGCTGGTGGCAAGTTGGACGGGTCAGAGGGAGACCCAAATATATTTATACCACCTTTTATATAAACCGAGAAAGCGAAGTTAAACGCGTTTAGTTGATAAATGCACAACCTCTTTTGTTCGGTAGGTCATTAACCACATTTAAATGGAAATACCTCAGGTCGGGGAGATAACAGTGCTAACAGAAGTGGCAACTCGGATCGTGAAGATAATATAGTGCCTATAACCGTTGCACCTCGAATCGTGAAGATAATAGTGCTTATAACAGTGGCACCCTCATATTTTAATGATTGTAATGTTTATAACAATTGCACATCGTATCGTAATTATAATGATGCTTCTAATGGTTCTTATTACAATGCTGGGGGGCCTCCGTGGCTCAGTTGGTTAGCGCGCTATCCCAGCACAATGACCCGAAGCCTCCCACCAATGCGGTCGCTGTGAGTTCAAGTCCATCTCATGTTGGTTTCCTCTCCGGCCGTACGTGGGAATGTCTGCCATCAACCTGTGGATGGTCGCGTGTTTCCCCCGGGCTCTGCCCGGTTTCCTCCCACCATAATTCTGGCCGCCGCCGTATAAGTGAAATATTCTCGAGTACGGCGTAACACAACAATCAAATAAATAAATAAATATTACAATGCTGCCTTGGATCGCAATGATGGATGTTAAGGATGATGTTACTTATAACAAGCAGATCGTGATGACAATAACAATGGCACCTCAGATCATCATGATGGCTATGTTCATAAAATATGGAGCCTCTTACCGTAATGGCAGTAATGCTTAAAACAATGGTACCTCAGATGGTAACGATGGCAAAGGCTCATGACAACGTCACACCATGAAGACCGTAATTCTTACTACAAGGATAACATAAACGACGATAGTTTTCAGTTAGAAAGATGAGTGGTTCAACTCCTCAAACCATGAACTAGCATCTTTTCTGAGCCTTGAATGAGGCGCACAAGCAGGGTAGGTAACTTGTGCTTGCACCAAGACAGAAGTGTGTTTTACACACGATTATGAATTTTTTAGTTATTTGTTTCATTGGTGTTTTTCATCAGGATTTTTATCTCATACTGCTGCGGCATGTTTTATTGGAATGGAAAAATTAAATTTCGTGGTGGTAATCGTCATCTGACAAACCCCCTAAATCCTCGATCAACTCATTTATTTATTTATTTGATTGTTTAAATGCCTCTCTCAAAAATATTTCACCTATACGACGGCGGTCAGTATTATCGTGGGAGGAAGCCAGTCATAGCCAAGGGGAAAACCACAGCAATCAGCAGCTTTTGGCAGGTTTTCCGATGCAGTTACGACTGAAGGGGAAGATAGCATGAGCTGGAACGGAACTAATTGGCATCCTGTGTAATTGTTCTACGCTGGCACACAATAATCACACCGCCATGGAAGGCCCTTCTCAGTGAGGCAGCTGGTTCAAATGATCTCGCTCGTTTGGCGGCGGCTTTAAGCCAGGCAGTTAATTATATACCTTTCGTACATTTCAATCGCTTGGCGCTCCGGCTTCCTTTTCCCAGTAAACTCTAATGTAGGCGAACAAATGAGGAATCAACATCCGAATGTATCTAAATACATCATGATAAAATTAACGTGCCGTATATAACGGAGTAAACTTTCATGTGTGTTGTCTTTCCCTTAAGAGACTCTCGCGCACGATGTCCGCTTTATTTCCGAATATAAAGAATTGCATCAACTACGAACATTGTATTTACCTAGGTTTTTGAACACTAAATGAAATGCTTTACAGTTGAGAGATATCAATCAAGAGAAGACGTTTTATTAATGAATCTGGGAAGTTTTTTGTGGAAATTCTGTTATATTGCAGAAAAAAACAAAGCCACTTCTCAGCATTTCATCGCCAGTATATTTTGTTTGTAAGTATGTATGTATGCTTGGGTTTTATGTCGCACACAACAATTTTTCATGACGACGACGGGTCCTTAGAATATAGATATACTCTGTCTCCCAATGGCAGGGCGATTCCATGCCGCAAAAGTGCTGCCGCCACAGGAGCATCATGCCGAAGACACCAGACATGACACTCTAACAAGTCATATTACACTGACACCGGGCCGCCCTGCTTCCTTGTTCTAACCTCTCAACAATAACACCATTTTTAAAGTCTTTGCTATGACCTGATCCGCGAACGATCCCGGATCTCCCGACCTGCAGGGGGACGCTGTAACCACCAGACGACCAAGGAGGTCGCTAGGTTTTGATATTTGCACACATATGTCTCGGCAGTCTCCGTGACGCGGATATCCGGATTCTTCTTCACATGCGCTGTGATTTTTACTATAATTTTTAAATTTATTTGGCTGACGTCTTACATTGTGCTCCACGGCATTCCCTCATATATGACAGCAGTCACATTTAGGGGTGGCGAATACTAAATTACTTGACACTAAATTACTTTACTAAAAGACCGTGCTCCCGCCTTATTCATTTGGTACTTATTTATTTATTTGCGTATGATCGTGAGTTTCCTCGTCCGCCTGCTTTCCCACCACCATAATGTTAGTCTCCCTGATATAAGCGAAATATTCTTAGGTACGGCGTAAAACACTAATGAAATAAATAAAAAAAATTTATTTATTTATTTATGTATTGATTTATTGTTTAACTTATTCACAAATTTCCCCTGGTGTGACGCTGACACGCAAACTTAGTGCCTGCCGCGTGGTTTTCAGGGCCTTTACGTCTCCTCGACCCGTCCCACAATCACCTTGTCATCCAATCCCATGGGAATCAAGAACTCATGAGGTGCTTGGTTTATTTATGTATTTATTTTTTTGATTGATGCTTTATGCCGTACTCAAGAAAATTTGACTTATTTGATGGTGGCCAGCATTATGGTGAGAGGAAACCGGGCAAAGTTTACGTGAACACTTAAAAGATATGAACATTACCTAGTTTCGTGAATTTACGACTGATCTTTCCATAATTTGTGCAAGCATTAAAACCGCAACTCTCAGTTTCTTGGAACTGTCATCTAACTAATCTGAATTTATGTAACTGGCCATAATTATTTCTTTCTTTCTTAAACATTTATTTGATTGGTGTTTTACGAAGCACTCAAGAATATTTCACTTATACGACGGTGGCCAGCATTATGGTGGGAGGAAACCGGGTAGAGGCCGATTGAAACCCTTGACCATCTACAGGTTGCTGGCAGACATTCCCACGTACGGTCGGAGAGGAAGCCAGCATGAGCTGGACTTGAACTCACAGCGACCGCATAGGTGGGAGGCTTCTGGGTCATTACGCTTCGTCAGAGCTGACCAACTGAGCCACGGAGGTCCCTCTGGCCATTTTTAAGCCTCTGCATAAACAGTTAGTATAAAACCCTAACAGAGAAAAACTGCCAGCAATGACACTGCCGTCTCTGCCCTGGTAGCTACTGCTTGTATGTTGTGTTTTAAGATTATGTCAGTAATCTTACAAACAAGATCGAAAACAAGATCTGCTCCATACTTTGATCATTGATCCAAATTCTGTTACTTAGCTTCGCAAAAACGTGTAGAGACTTCACCAAGGACTCCATAACTGCACAACACACTCTTCCTTAGAATCCATAAGCTGAGGAAACCCATAAATACCTCCACAAACATGTTTAAGCTAAAATATATATGCACAGGCCAGAATCAATATTCGTTAACATTCGTGCGGGCGATACAGGCAGATAATAAATAGGTTGGCTGCGGTAGCTTCCCCTTAGTATGCCGGAATCGACCGACTTACCATTGAGATTCTATCTCCTCGTTCATCACATCCCTATATAAAGCGGAAAGATGATTTATAGAGAGCTTCTCAACTTACGACAAACGAGCGACAATTCAGACATTAACACCTGCCGGTATCCGCCAGGTGGCGTGGTTTCGAAAAGACAGATAGAACAGTTGAAAGCAATTGTTCAGGCGTTTTCACACTGCATTCGTTGTCTAGAATGTCATATGGTGGCGCAGAACTTCACAAGCGCTATAAGCGCTGTGCTTGTTTCACCATTTGTTCTATGAGCAAGCACTTTTAGACCTATATAGATACATGTATGTATGGTACATGTAGACCTTGCTTTACCAGTCTCTTAATTTTCCGGCCATAATAGCACACCTGGATACTGTTGGAGTAAATATGTTAATTATTTCAGGTGAGAAATGAGACTATATGATGGGTTTTCCCCATGAAACATGCATCATACGCCGAGTCACGTCATATCATTGTCGGTTCATTTATTTATTTATTCATTGGATAGGTGTTTTACGCCGTGCACTATTAAAATATTTTACTTGTACCATGGAGGCCAATATTATGTTGTGGGGAAACCGGGCAGAGCCCGGGGGAAACCATGCAAGATTCGCAGATTGTTGGCAGACATACCCACAATCCCAAGTACGAACGGAGAAGAAGCCAGTCGTTTCCTCTGAGGTTTATTATGTTATTTGTATTTATCAGTAACAGACATACATATATCTTGGATAATACTCCCTATATAAAACTACTGTTGACCTTTCAAGAAGAACGTCACAAGTTATTAATACTACAAAACTAATATGTGAATGTTATTGCATTAAACGCCTTCACACTAAGGTTCTTGAATTCTATCGTAAAAATACTTTTGTAAGTGTCCAGAAAGTGGGAATCTCATGCTCCCTAATTCTTTACTTCCGCTTAAACCACATTGAAAAAGATTGCTAATTTACAAAAATGGATAGGTGCCAACAAAGGCTATATCTATACTCTATAGGCGGTTTTGAACACAATACATGGTAAACCTCGCTTTATTAATAGAAAATGCCTACCACTCAGACAGTTTCTTATCACGATCACCTCGGGGTGTCTACAATTTTAACCACACTTGAAAACCGTTTGAGGCACCGATCGTTGTTAGCGAAAGAAGCTACATGTTGGTGACTATTTTAAGTCGTGCCTGAAATCGCGACTTAAGTGATAAGCCTTGACATATAATCGATTAACAGAAGCAGTTCCATTTAATTTCAACACATCGACAATACTGATGTGGTATACTGGTATTGTTAGGGACATATATTTAGGTTAGGTTAAATATAAATAAGTATATACATATAAAGACGAACTCCATAACATATCCTCGTAAAATTAATTTACTTTTACGAGGGTCTTTCTCGAAGAAAGACAGATACACCGTAGGTTTTGATCTCCATGGTGTTGTCAGTTATACCGAGGAACAACATTCCGACAACTTTTCATGGTATTTGCTTCATAATTGTGTATAATCCCGCTTAATCCGGAGCTAGTGGCCGTATGTTCATAGTGTTGAGTATAATCGCCAGTTGCAATCAAAGCGAAACCGAGATACACACTTAATTATCGACACCATATGTACTAAAATGGTACACGATTTGGAAGTCGATTTTGTTCTTCCGCCGAGAGCATTCAATACGTCTTTCGTCATCATTGAAAACTGTTGACTGCATCTCTTTGCACGAATTCGGATTAAGTTTTACATTTTATACACTTTTTTAGCTCTTTGGTGGTTATTTGTCATTTTTGGAACCTGGTCCTGCGACTAATGACCCGGAACGCCCATTTCAGTTGAGGGCTGAACTAAGAACGTCTGTTTCGATCCTTAGGTTTGAATAATAAGTAATAATTTAATCCTGTCAAGAACTTCATCGCTCTACACATTTTAATGCATTGATGTGCATGCAGTAAGTTACATAATTATTAATTAACCCTCACGGTATGAAAACCTTCATGGCATACATCACTTTGCAGTTTATTGCATCTTACCTGATGAAGAAATCATTTGCTTCCAAAAGCTTGTGACTGTGTGAAAAAGAGTCATGCCAAACATGCTTTTGGCGTTGTTTTTATAACAAACAGTTTGACAAATATTATAATATTACGGATCTATAGGCACTTAATTTAAACTATGCACTGAGGGGGCTTCCTTGGCTCAGTCGGTTAACGCCCTAACTCACCGCAATGACTTAGGAGCCTCCCACAAATGCGGTCGCCGTCACTTCAAGTCCAGCTCATGCTGGCTTCCTCTCCGACCGTACGTGTAAGTCCACTAGCAACCTGCGGATAGTCGTTTGTTTCTCCTGGGCTCTGCCCGGTTTCCTCCCACCATAATTCTGGCCGCCGTCATATAAGCGAAATATTCTTGAGTACGCCGTAAAACACCAATCAAATAGATAAATAAATAAACAAATAAATAAATAAATAAATAAATAAATAAACCATGCACTGCTCCTTCATTAAATTATTTAAGACCTCTATTCCTTTGGCTGTGTCGGTACGTGAATTACTGCCCAATGGGCGTCTTATGTAATACATGCTGATTCCATAAAACCATACTTCCACCATATAAGTGAAATGTTCTGGAGTACAGCATTAAAGGTGAACTGTAACGCTTTCAGGTTTTGCCAAAGTTGTTGTCAAGAGTTCGCCTGTTATTGCATATGATTCTGAAAATAATGAATATAAATTTTCATAATCGTCCAATGTAATGCAGTACAAAGCATATCTCTATTTGTTACCTCCCCGAGATATGGCTGAGATAGTGCCGATGTGGCTTTAAGCCATAATCAATCATTCATTGATTCTGTTTGTATTAGAATGCTTTAACATTCATGTTTAAAATATGTAGCAGTCTTTACGTCCCTCCTGGTCAGATGAATGAAGCTGGACCACTTGGACCTTATAACTCCCAGTTCATGAGAAACAACCCATGTCGTTGTGACCATGGTGTTTTATAGATTATGCAAGTTTTATAGGCTTATGTTTGGTCAACCAGAAGCCACAAAGTATATAATATGAAAATATGTGTTACAACATAATAACCACCGTGTATTTATTGTGATGACTTGTGATGACTTGCTGTCATAGATCCAATACATTTGCAGTGCACCTTTTCAGTTAAGCAACAAGTATATAGATAAATAGATAAATAAACACATGTAAATAAGTAATGGTTGCGCTTTCAGACCGATAATGTTATTGTGCCTGTTAGCGGTTTGGTGATCGTGTCCTGTAAGTGCCCTAGTAAACGTACAACGAGGAGGTGACATCACAACATTGCCAGATGCCGGCCTGGTAGACAACAACCTCGTGTACCGCTGTCGGAAATGGCTGTAACAAACTGCGCTAACAGTCCTAAAATACAATCGCTGAGCAAATCCTACCGATGCTAATGAATCAATCACCGCTATTCAAGATTCCGTCCGCGAGAGAAGAGATCCGGGATTTCACATCCAGAGCACGGTGGGCCGGGGCGTGGTTCGTCGATAATCTATTATCACGGAGTCGATAGAGGCCATTTGACGCCATTTATGGGCTATATCCCCTTCCCCCCTCCCCCCACTCCTCACTCCCCCCCACTCTTCACCCCAACCCTAGGTCCACCCTCCACACACACGCCCTTGTACAACGCCTTCATGTACATGTGACAAGTGCTCGGATCTGACATTTGATGACCAGCAGGTAAAATTACCACGGCAACGCGGCCTCGGCTCGCGCGTTACCATGACAGCAGCAGTGAGGAGGCTGGCTGGCAGCAACACGTGGTGCCATGGTGACTGCTATTATCTATAGGCGGATACTCGTCGCGTTGGGCGCATGGCGTCATCAGATGTGATGTGGCCTTACCGAGGGGCTCTGGTCTTGATTACAATGACCACGGAGGACTAAGTAGGTGTTGTGTTGGATAAATTCCTGTCATGCAACAGAACTGTACCCTTGTTCGATTCAGGAACAGGAATGTATACATAAATGGAGAGCGATGCCCTCAAAGGTGACGATCAAAAGAATCTATAATTTCGTCCGACAGGTCGCTTGGCGTGCACATCGTGTGACAGTGGAGGACAGGATATGACATTGCAGGGACAGGGCGCGTCGGGGGCTGGTTTTGACATTCGTTCTGCAAGTTTATGACGTCGCGAAACCTGTGCATGATGACATCCGCTAAAGGACTGAAGGGTTTACCTGTTGGATGTTACCTGAGTGGCTATTAAGTTGTCGTTACCTGCTGTAAGATGGCCAGACGTCGGGAATTATCGCGCCCAACAGGTCAGTGACAAAGCATTTTACCTACACACAATCACAATGTATACACAATCTGGATATAAATAACACTCGCCTGTTTTATATCATAGGATGCATTCTTTGTCTTTGTTTCATGTCACTGTGCAATAAATACGATGACAAAACGGCATTTTCAGTAATTCTAGATCACTGACCTCTAAGAATTGCAACTGACATCAGTGCGGTTTTTTGCTTACCTAATTTTGGTTAAGCCAAGGTGCTAGCGATCGTGTTAGTTGTTACTTTCTAAACACTTACATGAGCGGTTAGTATAAAATACCATCGAAGGTATACTGACCAATGGCGGTATTTCACCGGTAACCATTTGTCAACTATCACACTGCCATCGCTGCTCTCTTTTCATGTCTATGCTGTAATCTTTTATTTTGTATAATATTTACATTGTTGTGTCGGCGAAAAGCCTACACAATATATATATATATATAAATAAATAAATAAATAAATTATCCTTATTCCATCGTCACCAATGTTAGCATATAGGGATTTGGTGACATAATAAGCGGTCTACGACACTCGTACGACACTCGTACGACATTTATTTACTTATTTATTCATTTGAAGAATATTTCACTTCTATGACGATGACCGGCATTATGGTGGGAAGAAACCGGGCCAAGCCCGGGGGAAGCCCACGACCCCTCTGTAGGTAGCTGGAGAATTATGGTGGGAGGAAACCGGGCCAATCCCGGGGGAAGCCGACGACCATATGTAGGTTGCTGGAGAACCTTCTCACGTGCGGCATAGTGATAAATCACTCGCGATAGCACTTACTTATATGATACTCGTTTTATAGCGCATGTTTGTGTCAGCTGATTTGGGTTTCATTTGATATTTACTTATTACATTGTAACACATTTTTGCATTGACCATTAACATACATGTTTGATTGCAAGTTCAGGCCATATTGGAGAGCACCGCGTATATTTCGGTACAGTTGTTACATAATATACGTGTAAACGACTACAACACAGAGTTTAAAGGGCGTGAAATTCAAGTAAGCAGAAATCACGCATTAGAACGAGATTTATGGGTTATCAGATAGACTCGTATACACGCTTCAGTCCTATCATTTTGAGTAAATTCACTGAAAAGAGGCGGATTTCGCATGACATGAACTATATCCCGTGCAAAGCCAGGACAGCGACGATACTATGATAGCTGGCAAATGGTCATACGTGCAAACATTTGAAGCAAGGCCTCTTGTCAGTTTACCTCAGCTAGGGTTTAATTCTAACTGATCATGTCAATGCATATTTTTTAGCAACTTACACATCCCCTAGCACCATTCCTTACGTCGAATGACGCTAAGAAAAGAAACCTAAAAGCATTGATGGTTCTTGCAATATATTAGGCGTCACTGTTCGAGATTTACTCAAAAGGCACATTAAAATTACACTCTGACCACGTGCTTTAATATTCTATATCTTTTCTTAGTTCTTTGGTGGTTTGCTATTTGTCGTTTTTGGAAACTGGTCTTGCGATTATTGATTCGGAATGCCCATTTTAGTTGACGGCTGGTACACGAATGTCGGTTTGGACGCCTAGATTAATGACCTCTACCTGATACCACAGAATCTGGCGTCAGCGAGATCCCAGAAATGAATCCAGCTGCCGCTGGTTGATCTAATTTGATACATGTGGATATCTGTTAGATTCCAGGCGAGGTGCGGTGGTTTGGTGCCGTGATTTGCCGGATTGTTTCCGCCCCTATATCTGATAGTGCTCTTGAAACATTCTTGGCGGGAACACTCACTAAATGCCAGTCAATTTCTCCCACCATAATGCTGACCGTCGTCGTATAAGTGAAATATTCGTGAGTACGGTGTAAAACACTAATCAACTAAATAAATAAATCTTGTGATGTCAAATACGTCAACCTGGCGTTGAATGTGGTGTCATTGACGTATCCGACTTGTTTACTTCAAAACTGTTGTATAATGTTTGAAAATATAAAAGGTACTAAACAAGATGTCACGTGAGCCTCCGTGGCTCAGTCTGTTAGCGCGCTATCGCAGCACAATGACCCGAAGCCTCCCACCAATGCGGTGGCTGGCTTACATGGGAAGATCTGCCAGCAACTTGCGGATGGTCGTGTGTTTCCCTCCGGCTCTGCCCGGTTTCGTTCCACCATAATGCTGGCCGCCGTCATATAAGTGAAATATTCATGAGTACGGCCTAAAACACCAATCAAATAAATAAATAAATAAATAAATATATCTAACCATTTTGTGCTGGCCTTCTCTCCGGTCATACGTAGATGGTCTGAAAAAAAAAACAGATACACTCTACCTACATCTTTTTGGGGCTTCCATGGCCCAGACGTTAGGCCTTCTCTCCGGTCATACCTAGGATGGTCTGCCAGCATCCTGCGTAGGCTCGTGGGTCTCCTCGGGCTCTTGCCAATACCCCCCCCCCCTCATAATGCTGCCACCTGCGTATGAAGTGACTATAGTTGAGTATGACTTACAAACACCAATCTAATAAATAAATAAATCAAAATACTTGGAACTTAAACGTTAATATAATAGTTTTACATACCCATTGTTCTTAAAATCCTGAATATGGCCTGTGTGCATTTAAATGTAATATTAAAACCGAACCATACAGTGTCATTTTGGCTAAGATTATGCAATTATTACATGTTCAACAGCTGTTTAGAACTGACAGGTCAGGATGAACATGTAATTGTTGTATTATTAGACCATCTGTCTAGTACTGCACAAACAACTGTCCACCACTTGTGGTGCTATTCTTCACACTAAAGGCGTTCGAGTCCACGGTTTGATATGGTGACGTTTCTTGATTGTGTTATTTAACTAGCAGACAACATTGACATTTGGCTGTAACCTTGATGACAAAACCTCCACATCAAATGAAATAACTAGCGAAAAAGCACAATCGAAATGTGATGTATAACATTTGTGCTTGTTACAACATAACGTGTCTTTCTTGAAGGCACAGTTAGTTACATTAATCATCTGTTTGAGATAAAATCACCAGCTCACATCCAACCACGGGGCAAGAAACAAGAAACACGAGCTATGATATATTTAATAGCATGACAGTGTGTAATCCGCGACGATGTATCAATTACCCGTTGTGCTCAGAGCAAAAACTTACCCATCAGCCCCAGATTTCGGGGGTTCCGGAAAAGTGGAGATATGTATGTATCATTTATTAGATGGATTAATAAAATAAGCAAAGAGATACTGTGTATTCCTGTTACAATTACATTTGTGTTGGTTAAAATGAGCAGATCAGGGGTCCCATGAATTAGACGACTTAGGTCAAACCGTCGAGTTATTTTAGTTAAAGTGCCAGCTACATGTGATAAGCTGCGCTTGTTTTTCTCTACATGCAGTAGTCTTTTGTACATTTTAACATCTGTGCAGATATAAGGGAGATACTAGTAATTGTTTTGAGACCACATGACCGGGGCCAGCAAATCCATATCATTACGTTAAACCACTGTAATCCTCGATACTCATGTAAAATTCAGCAGATTTCGTGAATTCTGAGTCTTATTTCAGGTCGAAAACTGAGAAAACTACACATAGCATTCTAGAACCGACTTGAAAAATGTTTCTCTTCAGTTTAACGTGGACTCAAATTTCCGAAAGTTTTAATTATTGCTGTGTAGCTGCCTAGTTGAGAAGTCTGTATGGACACAGTAGAAGAATCTGTATGGACCCGATGGAGAAATCGGTATGGAACCAGTAGAGATATGTACATGGACCGGGTAGAGCAATCTGTGTGGACCCAATGGAGAAATCGGTATGGAACCAGTAGAGATATGTGCATGGACCGGGTAGAGCAATCTGTGTGGACCATTAGAGAAATGTATATGGAACTAGTAGAGAAATCTGTATGGACCAAGTACAGAAGTCTGAATGGACCGAGTTGAGAAAACCGTAAGGAATCACTAAATGAATCTCTGTGGACCTTTTAGAATAATCTTTATCGGCCCAGTAGGAAAAATCTGCATGGATTCATTGATGTAATTTGTTTCGATCCAGCAGATTAGTCTGTATGGAAGCAGTATAGTAATCTGTATAAATGCAAGGGGAATTTGTATTGAAGCCATTATGAAGCATGTCTAAACTTGTCTGCGTTAACTACCCAAAGTACTCAAGTTCCCTAAAGCGTGGAGGTTTATCTGCTTTAACTGTCCGGGAAGTGCCATGGTGACTGTAGGTTTGTGGTGTTTATCTGCTTGGGAAGTACCATGATGATAGTAGGTTTGTGGTGTTTATCTGCTTGGGAAGTACCATGGTGATTGTAGGTTTGTGGTGTTAATCTGCTTGGAAAGTACCATGATGACTGTAGGTTTGTGGTGTTTATCTGCTTGGGAAGTACCATGATGACTGTAGATTTGTGGTGTTTATCTGCTTGGGAAGTGCCCAGATGCGTGTAGGTTTGTCAGTTTTAACTGACAGGGAAGTGCCCAAATGTCTGCAGGTCTTTCGTCTTTATCTGCTTTGGAAGTGACCAGATGCGTGTTTGTTTGTATCCTTTAACTGCGTGGGAAGTGCCCAAACGCATTAGGCTTGTGTGCTTTAGCTTCATGCTACTTGTCAGAGGTGTGTGATTTTGTCTGCTTTAACCAGGTGGTAAATCTTCAAATGCGTTTCGATTTGAGTGTTCTACCTAAATGATATATATCAGATTTGTGTAACTTTGTCTGCTTGAGCCAGGGGGTAAGTGTCAAAAAGTGTGTTGGTTTGTTTACTTCATCGGCTTGGGAAGTGTCCAAGTGTGCTTGCTTATACAACGTGATACGTGTCAGGTATGCGTAGCTTTGTCTGCTTTAAAGGCTTGAGAAATCTCTAAACGTGTGTAGGTTTGTTTGCTTTAAACGTGTGTAGTTTTTAATGCCTTCGCTACGTGATACGTCTTAACGTGTATATGATGAGGTTTATTAAGCTGCGTTGTACTTCCTCCTACACCTCTAAATTCATGTGACTTCTTTGTCTTGTATCCATGTCGACTCGCTGTTTCATTTTATTACTTCCTGATTTGTAATGGTAACCGGATAATAGCGATCGATCTGTCATAATACGGATATCGATTTGAGCTAGCCGATTGTGTAATGTCATGTGAAGGAAGGTGAGGCAACAGCTCAACGCTGTAACATTGTTAAAGAACCTATGTCGTGTGTCCGTAATGATGCCATTCCACTGGTCGAAAGGGATGTGGCACTTCAGAGACAAAGAAAACAAAGAAGAAGAACAACAACAAGAAACCCCACAAACAAACATATATATATCGGGCAAACGGTTAATTGTGTTGTTCACTTCTGACTTAAAATGGATCCACTATGAAGTGCCAACTATGACGTCATCATTTACTGTGTTACTTTTTATTCCATTCTCGGTGAAAAACTTACACCGTTCCATTTCAGTCCAAAATGTTTTTAGTCCACGATTCATTTGCAGAGGGTTCACAGATCCATGTATCCTCGTTGAAAGTCGATGATTGTATAATGCTGCATCCATTTCTAGCTGTCTAGAGAGCATCGCGAATCCGAGCGGCATTCCCTTGTGTATTGTGTAGCTGCAGTAATTGGAGAAAGATAATCAGACCTTAAGGATAAGACTGCGACTTTGAATTAGATTCAGTTTTTTTTACATCTGTTGTCATAAACCAGAGAGCTATGAGCATCTAAATCATTTTTAATGTAAGCGATTAACTTAAGAGAAAAAAAAAACACATTTATACAACCTACACCGTAAATGAAAGAGCTGTACAAACTGTGTGGAATACTATTTTCCTCCTTTCCTCCTCTTGAATATTCATTGTGACGTCACTGTGCTTAAAGTTTTACTCCTATCATTTAATTAACGGGCATTTCCAGTCTCAGCTAAATGTGTTCGTACATCGTGATAATCGTGGATTTTAAGTTCTGTTAAAGCCAACTCTAAAAAACAAGAGTCTGAGATGCACTGAAGGGCCACACCATGCCTAAATTGCTATTTCCTGAAGGCAGAGAGCGCAACCTGTCCTTTCACGGATGCCCCCTGTCAAAGCCAGAAATCCCGGTTCCCATTCATATGAGCTTGATGCGTGGTCGGTCGAACTACTGCTCTCAGCCTCACTCCTCAGCGATTCAAACTTGTAGCCTTATAAGCCGAAGTTACATTCACTATCATCAAAACTAGAGCTGGGATCCCCACTGAAGCCCTCCATTACATTATCTACATGATTTTTGTTTTTGTCTTCAAAGACAGAAGAGTTACTTTGCAAAGCTAAGCACGATGACGTGAGCAATCTGTTAAAATGGCGGCCTAAAAAGGCTTCTCAGCCTTGGATGTTTAGCTGTTAAATACTCAAAAAACAAGCACTTCGGCCAGAAAATTGAGATTTTTTATTTAAGCATCAATGAATCTCTTTCTTCTAAGGTATAGGTTGTATATATGTGTTCTTTTCTTTTAATCATCTCCAAAACGGACGTAACACACCATTGTCCATCCAGGCGGAGCAACAACAGCGGAAGTCCGCCGATGTGGCCGAGTTCTGCTGTAGCTATTTGCCAAAATATGTGTACATCTTACGCCCTTCACGTGGTGGTGTATACTGTTGTGAATAAGCCTACATAAAGTTGGTCTTTATCACAAATCTGCTGACCGGGGAAATGGTCAGTGCAGTATTTTTTGTATTTCAGTCATATCACTTATTTCGCTGTATTTTAAGGCCAGAAGAAATCATACTCATGACGTTTTCATTTCCATTGTAACAAAACGATGGCTACATTTAAAAAATATTCATTTATATATTTATTTATTTGATTGCTTTTTTACACCATACTCATCAGTATTTCGCTTACACCACGGTGACCGATATTATGGTGGGAGGAAACTGGGCAGACCCCAGGGAAAACCCAAACCCCACGACCGCAGGTAGCTGGCGAACCTTTCCACGTACGACCAGAGGAATCCAGCATGATATGGGCTTAAACTCACATTGACCCCATCGGTGAGAAGCACCCTGGTCATTGCACTGCGCTGGTGTGCTAGCCCATTTGACAAAAACATTCGTGCCATAACTAACATGAATGTACGCGCCTATGTAACCAAGTCTGCAGGAATTAGCATATTGTCACTGGTTTGTAGTGGAGCATAGACAGAATGTGACACCCTTGACCGTTATGGAGAATGGAACTTACAAAATATGATTAGCAGGCTTGTTCATCGCGAAATTAATTTTAAAATAATCAGCTACATAAGGTCTAGATAATAATATGTACTTTATGGCCGTGCTCATGATTTATATTAGTCAGGATTAAGTCAAAATGATATATCTATATATTGATGCATAAGACACATCAAGAAGTTTTTCTTGGTCTGCTTTAACAAGCACTGTAGCTGTAGGCTTCTGTGGAGTATGACTCTACAATCTGCCAGTCAGCAGGAATATCAATCCACACAGCGGTAAGCATTTTAATGCAGAGAAAGAAAACAAACCTTGGTGGCTTAATGATTAGAGTGTCCGCCTTGCAGTTGGGAGGTGCGGAATCAATCCCGGGTTGGGTCATTCCGAAGACTTTGAAACTGGTACTTCCGCTGCCTCTCGTGAGAGGTTAGAACCAGGAAACAGGACTGGTAAATCCGGTGTCAGCTTAATGTGACATGGTGGCTGCTCTTCGGTATGATCTTCCAGTGGCGGCAGCACTGTCACCAGAAGACGCACAAAACTTGTTGAGTACGACATGAAATTCAAACATACATACATGTATAACGGAGAAAACCAAAGACATTTCCTAATTTTCTACTGGGACACCTATCAACTATACTATGCGGGCCAAACCTTTTCGATGATTTTATCACGTGAATGAAAGCGTCCCGTTGAGAACCCTTTAGCTTTTTAATGTATGTGTTCGTTGGTGCCTATTCAAATGAAATAAAAACGTATAAAGTGTATACGTGTTTACTGCAATTGAATCACTTCAAGTTATTAGTATAGGCACATGCATGTAAATTTATATATACCAGTTAATGGGTTATTTCCGATTTTAAAGAGCTTTTGGCTACATCCAAATTTCAGTTCAAAAGAGACAGTATTTATGTTTGTAAGGTGTCTTAAAGAAATGAGCAGTTAATGAAGATATCTATGTATTGTGTATAGAGCATTCCACACATATTGTAACGAACAACAGAATCAGTACATGTTTAACTTCGATCACATTTTCTTGCGTTGGACATCATACTTCGTACTAACTGACATGGTAATGTTTGCCGTAAACACACTGGCTCGTTTTCCAGCGATAAAATTAATTTATTTACATATTTCTTCATTTAATCGGTGTCTTATGCCGTACTCGAAAATATCGCCATCATACGACATCGGTAAGCATTATGGTTGGAGGAAACCTCGCAGAGCCCGGATGAAACCCACTACAATTCACAGGTGGCTTGCAGACCTTCCCACATACGGCTGAAAGATGAAACCAGCTACAGCTACACTTGAACTCACAGCGATCGCACATCCGCGATATGAGTTGCATGCATGTGGTAATTACGGTTTGCTGTAATAATTTCAATTCTCAGGATCCGGATTATGCGAACACAAAGTGATGTATAAGTGGTCGAGTTCTGGATGTATTCCTTGCTCGTTGGTGCATGCTCTAATTATATGCTTACTCTACAATTCTGACATAACACCAGGTGTCGGGGAGGCGTTTCTGTGAGATGCTAGCTGTGGTGGGGAAGGGCAGGGGGTGGAGTGAATCTCAACATAATACATTTTCCTGCTCCCCATTCTTTTAAGAGACGAAGCTATATAATGAGTGTTAATAAGGGCTGATTTCATAGCCCGGGAAGGGCACCTGCGAATATGAGCACAGTCTTTGCGCTCATATTGCCATGCATACAGACATACTGCATTTACCGGATCGATTAAATCTGATCTCTATCAGGAAACAATTAGAAGGGATTCCACAACTAATTACAATGTGCAATGAGGAGTAAATCGGATGTGTGCCTTAACTACAAGCATTTGATACAGGCATTTATATTTCATGAGATATCTGGTCGTTTGACAGAGCATGGTCTGGCATGTTTGACAATATAACTGTGCATGCATTTGAGGATAGATTTGCAACCCGGATCCTGGCTGACGTTGAGTTACTTATACGAGCTTATTTTGCAGTGTAGCGCCAAATAAACCGACTGATTATTTAATCAATACATACACAGGCCTATAAAGAAGAAGGCAAACATGAAAATGATGTGATTTAGAACAGGTGTAAAAGTAGTGAGTTTTATAGATGAAATAGTGCTTTTGGAATTATTTAGTAAAAATATAGAGGTAAGAATTTATGAGATGTTTGAAATCCACGTCCCTTTGTATTTTTCGTGTTATTGTTTATTGGCTGTAATGAAAACACAGCATTTTTAGTATTTTCAGGCGTCTAATACACTGCTATTGACATGACTGAATTTTTTACCTAATTGCGCTTTAACCGTGATCCTTGAAAAATTTTGGGGTGGGCGGCCGGGGGCTACTTTTTAGATGAACAGTTAGAATAAAACCCTGACAGATGTTAACTGACAACAGGTCGGATTTCACGGTGACGATGAGACGATTTGCCAACTGTCGTTGTTCCTCTGGTTTTTGTCTTTATCCCTGAATCTTTTGTATTCATCAAGCAGTATTTGTGGGTGGTTCGCAGTGGACAGGTGTTTGTGGGGCAACACATGCATAAAACATTTACTTAACTAAGGCAGGGTGATTAATAATAATTAGCTAAAAAAAAATGGAAAAAAGGTCAACAAGCTATTATACACTCAAAACAAAACAGGTTGATGCCTGTAGTCATATCTATGCGGTTGTGGCTCGTGCATGATCTATTTTAATTACACGGCTCTGACCGGCTGTGAGCAAAGCTGCACTCCAGCCACACAGAACTGTGTGGACACGACGCACGGGTGTAAACTGTTTTGATACAACACGCCAGATACACAGTACTGTGTGGACACCACACACGGTTCCAGCTAGTTTTGATGCACACAACACGCAAGTCGCAAGGTGCTGTGTAGAACCCACACGGCTCTGCCCTGCTGTGAGCCACGAACCACATCATTGTGTGGACTGTGCTGTGTGGACTCTGTGTGCTCACAACTGTCCTGGATATTTGATATCCACGTTCCATTAGCCACAGGGTGCTGCGTGTTACCGACACCGCTCCAGCCAATAACAGACCACACCGAAAAATGTAAGTTTAGGTTTTAAAGAGTGGAGAGTTATTATGGGTCTATTGGTGAGAATTGCCGGAGGCCGATTACAGAGGTATGAAAAAATGTGGAGAAATTTCCGGAAATAGTTTCACCGAAGTACTGTGTGTCAATACCTTTAACGAAAGACAGCGTGTGTTATGATCAAATATTATCTTCCTTTCGTGATGTTTTCTTCATTGTTTTGTTGTAATTTATATGCAAAGATTATGTGTTGAATGAAACTTTTAATTATGTCTGGAGTTGTGCTTTCATGTATTATCCTTTTAGTTTTATGTCCCGAAAGGTCAATGGTAAATATCACAAACAGGTCGGTACCTTGACTGCCTGTGGTAGCGTATGTATGTATTTTCTTTCACAAGAGCGAAACAACAACAACGCCATTTTATTTTCGAATCAGCTTTAATAGGTGGCGGTTTTGCCATCCGCAACCGCCGAAAATCGCCGCGTGTTGGATACTATTGAACACCCTGATATACTGTATATAAACTTTCCTTCCTTAGCAATCACATCAAAAATAAGCTTCATATGGTGAATTAATGGGATAAGAGGATAAGAACATAAAAACTTTATTTTATAAATATTACAAAAAAGCACACAGGTTATCCTTTCATGGTTTGCTAGAAGAGCTCACAAACAATTTTTAACCTTTGTATCTTTTAGCCTCCTATTACAGGGTAACGCAAGCAATGGTTCTATGCTTATGAGCGCTTGAAGGCATTTGTCTTTACTATTACAGAATATTAATGAGCATATCATTTAACAAATATCCTGAAACATTTGCAGCTTTGGGGACAATCTTAATTCTTAATTAAGACTATCAGTTTTCAGTTGACAAAATAATTTCACTGATGCCCCTCACCAGTTACAAGCAATGGTGGTATATTCGAAGGATCCACAGCCTCCAGCTGGCATCTTGCCAATATACATGATAAAAGGTTGACAAAAATTTATAATAAACATGCATTATGATGTGTTACCTTGACCTATTCCTACGTCCACCAGTGGTACAAATAATGAAGATATTTTGGACTTAGTTGGTGTTCACACTAACCGAACAAATGGAAATGGTAAGAACTTACTTGCAAAATTTTGATAGAGAAAATGTCTTCAGTCTTACAGAATATCACAATATGATGTTGAGTGTATTCTCTTTAAACTAATGTCATGAGCTGGGTAAGAAAAGATCGACATCAAATGGTACAAAGTACTGCTGCCGGGTCCCCCATTACGGACACAAGAACTGATAGACTCTAGTTTATGTAGGATCCACAGATTTTGAGTCACAGCATTGTGGTTATATTTCTATATGGAGAGACCTTTGTTGATTAGAACAGACTGAATCCCTGAGGCACATCTTACTGCCTGGGTGGAAATCATTTCCTGGAATGGAGTCGCCATGTAAATTAATTTATGTATGTATATAATAAGGGGCCACTGTGAGCTCCGAATCGTTTACATCCATATGCAAGGTTTGTGTGCTAAACCCTTGTTTATGAATGCATGAGTTCTAGACTCAAAACGTGAACGGTTGAACACATGATGTTTGTGAATGTATTTATAGATATCGAACACCATTTGTTCGCGGTGTAAGACTCCCTACTTAGTATTGCTCACCTGGTGAGGTGAGAGGAATACATTCACATTTCAGCTCCTCCACACGTACCTGTCAGACAAAAACAACCATATACGTATATATGTCATTGATTTATGATGTATGCTCGCACATCGCATCAAATGTCATCGATCTGTGTTCTGAGAATTGCTTTTCTTGTTTTCTCCCCAAAGAAACCTTTTGAATTTTCTAGCATGCAGTGATCATCAAGGCTCGACGCGAATGGCTTTTATGTCGATGCGGCAAAGCATTTGATTGGCTTTTGGTTCTCATGCACCAGCTTTCTCTTCTGTACCAATCTGAAAACGAGAGATATAAAACATTAGTTTCTGTACGTCATAACTAGTCGCGTTCCTTACTGGTGTCATACGATAAAAAGATACTCGACAATTTGCATTTCTTGTATGATTTTCTCATGAACCTTTGTAACAATTTTCATTACAGACTAATTGAAAAGCGCAATGTGGATACTCTGAGGGGATACACGAAAGGGTCCAAAAAAAACAACAACAACAGACCCCCCCCCCAAAAAAAAAACATATCGTTTTCTGCTGAGACGCTGCAGTGTTTGTATAAACCTAAATGCTCTCCGAGCACAGATGCACCTAGAAATGCGTCGTAATCCATGAAAGAACAAAGGAGCTCACGGCTTTGGACCCTTTCGTTAAAGGTTGGAAGCAGTTTTACGAGTTTCCCACTGCTCGCCCCATTTTTTGGCAGACATGGTTTCAGCTTGTGATACAGCAAGATTTTTCTTTGGTCTGTTTTTAATTCCGTCACACATCTTGATAAGGGTAAGAGAAGACAATTCCACGATTTTCCAGAGTTATGTCCCCATTGATTAATACATAAATCTTACCGCCATGTTTCAGATTTTCGCACCGTCCTGCGGATTACCACCGCCTCGATTCTGGCTTACATTCTGACGTACATATCCTACCTGCGCTACGTCAACCCACTTTACGTCATACGAGAACGTCAAAAGCGTCTCTATTTCGTCGACAGCACAGGCAACATAGTCTGCAAGCCTGGTTTTCGTCAACAACTGCTTGACCTTTTCCAAAGCGGTAAGTTTGTTAAGGTTGATTTTAACCCTCGGCGAAGACTGGTCTAGGAGTATCGTCCATCTGTCCGCCCGTCCAACGCTCTCTTGTGTAAAAGCTTACCTCTTGAATACATGTCAGGATTATAAATCTTACACAATTTATACAATACATTTAGGCAATACAAAGAATCCTTTTGGTTTTGTAGTCACTTTAACTTACCTGTCAAGGTCATTGGTGTAAATATTTTTTGTGACAGGCTAGTAAGGAAGGTGTCTTGAATCCTTTAAGAATCTTGTGCATCGTATATGCATGCACATTATTGTAAGTGTGGAAGAACACTAGAGACTTTCGGAACTGCTGTGCCTGTGCTTCATTCACCTTGTAAACACACTATATCTTGCTACTGTTCCTATGGCCGAGAGGTATTTTGGTGCATTGAACGATATTTTTAATAAATGTAGTCTTGGGCAGAGAGGATAAATTTTCCCCAGTGACGCAAAGTCATGTCTTACATGCACTCATGTCCTAATTATTTTTAAAATATTTTATGCACTATTACCTGCGTTTTACACCGTACTCACTTCAATCTCACAAACTTTTCTATTTGTACCGCGGTCGAAAAAGGGACATCTGCCACTCGATTTATTGTCTCTTTTTACACATACATATTACCACACTTTTGCATTCGAAATTCATAAAGAGAAATAGATGCTTGCGTCAACTGGATGTTGAAACGAACTATTCCAAGCAAAACATGCGGACGTGACGTCAGTGGTATCCAATGCGTTCCAACCAACCATCTCATAGTCCACTAATTTAAAGGCATTTTACTCTGTTTTAAACATTCTAAGAATAATAAATAAGCTTTTTTTCATGGACGGTGATTGCTCTTGTTTCATCTCACATATACATCTTATTACTGTTTGTTAATTTTTTTTCTAAAAAAAATCACATTGCTCATTTAGCTATAAAAATATCCCTGCATGGAAAATATAGATCACAGTTTTACAAAGTATCTCTCTGCCACTCTATTGTCGTTGGCCATCAGTGACTGGAAGCTTTCATTGTGCTAAGCCTAGTTGCGGTATCAAGTGTAAAATTCTTTGGTTCACCTTTGGACAATAAATAATTTATGAAAGTTGCAAGCATGGCCACCCGATATTGCACCCACCATGGTCATCTGCTTGCAGATTTTTCTGCCTTAATGAACATCGCTGTCGAGTTGATTGAATTGAATCTCAGAAGTATGCCAAACCTCACTACAACTGAAGAATACCGTTGTGCGTATTCATATATACATATCCTCCATCTGATAACAAAGTTAGTAGCTACAATGGAACGTCGTTGTTTTTCCATAAGAATAATCTTGTCCAAGTTATGTTCTCGCCAACTTCAAAATGCCTCTCAAAGAAGGTAAAATAGGTTTCATTACTGTTTTATCTTTATTTCTTAGATTTTTGTTTCACGTAGCATAGGCTATTAGCATTTCCATAAAGGAGTAATTTATTAAATCAATGCTGTATCAATAACATATCTGACTCTTAAAAATCAGGCAAATAGTTTGAGGACTATTTAATTGATGTAACATCGCCCTGGTTAGTCGAAGATTTCGTGAATATACTCTTAATAGGATCCGGCTAAAATACAGTGGTTATTACTGTAACAGCCGGACGAACAATACACCGGAGCCGTAATGCGGATAGTTTAAATACCTAAAGGGCTTAGCGGAGTTTCCCCCACAATTGTAAAGTCCGCCGTCGTAGAATTGAAATATTCTCAATTACGGCGTAAAACACCAACCAAATAAAATAAGTAAATAAATAAATAACGAAATAAATAAATAAATAAATGCGTGAGCAAAACTGTTCTTCCTCTTGTCCCAGATGCCTCTGTCCGCAGAAAATTGCTGACTTGGGTGAAGGAACAGGTCCCCGGTTTACGGCTCGAGGACCTGAGCACCTGCTGGCAGGATGGTATCGCCCTGTGCTCGTTGATGGAGGCCGTGAGCCCTGGGGCCTGTCCCAGACATGAACTGCTCAAACCCCACCACCGGGTCAACAACTGTCGTCTGGGACTGAAGCTGGCACAGAAACACCTCAACTTACCACAGGTAAGTTCACTGGAATGTTTTCATTTTGATTTGCAGTTGGTTTTGGTTTCATTCATCCGCCTAGAACTTTCCTTGCGCCTTTCCGTGAACACTGAAAATTCGTGACTGCTTCCTTTTTCGTAAATCTGTCCTGTTTTTGTATTTTACATGAATTGTTAGTTCTTTGGTATTTTGTGCTGAGTGCCGTTTCGAAACCGGTCTTGTCTATTGTTGACCCGGAACACCCATGTTGGTTGAAGGCTGGTCTACTAATGTCGGTTTCAACGCCTAGATTCTGGTTGCGTCTGATATACACCCAACAATTATATATCTGGTAATCTCAGTACTTTTAGGTTTATGTTCAAAACAATAATATTTGCAACCACACCGGCATAAGCTTGTTAAGAGCATACAACATGAGTGGCCAGTGGCTGCGGGAAAAGAACAAGGCCTCAGCGAAATAACCCAGCGCGTGCTCGGTGCCAATGTACTGTGATATACAGGATACATGGCACGTCTGGATTTTATACCTTAACATACACTTTAAGAAGATATAAAAGAACCAAAAAAAGAAAAAAAAGGAACTACTCAGTTTTGCCCTTGGGACATAAAGACGGCTTTTAACTTCAGTTTTCATAAGGCCCCATCATACTTATGAGTGGTTCTTATGGACGGAATAGTTAAATTAGCCCGGCTTGTTTGTTAAGCAAAATTTATTACTTAACCTTAAATTATCCGCCGATATTCATAGGACTCCGTCTTCATAAGTCTTAACTTCCAGCTTGTTTTCTTCATCTAAATGCTAGTATTGACTTTAAACCTCATTGCCTTCAAACCACCATTGGATGTCTTAGTGGATGTCTTCTTTGCGCTAACTCGCGGGTAATGTTCACCCACTGAGGTTTGGTATTTTACCACTCTGTGTATTCTGTCTTTGGAAAGCCAAAAAAGTAAACACAATATAGTGTTTATACATTGCCAGATGATAGGTTATATCATGTTTATTAATCACACAAAAAAGACTTTCCATGCGGTCAAACTGACATCAAAGCTTAAGTATCCTCAGCAGATCAAATAAAAAGAAGCAGACAGGATGTATAACGACAGGGGATCCTTGTGTCCTTTTCTTTGCTGATGTTACCAGCGATATGCATGGGATGGATGGACAAGCAGTCGTAGATAATACACCCAGGGATACGTTATAGGTTTGGATCGAAGAAGCGTGTATGGTACGGAATTTGTGAATGTCATTGCCATTAGCATCTCTGTTGATGTCCTTCGTGGACGAACAGTGACGTCATCGGATTTCATAACTGCTCCTTTCTGTGTTTATGTCGCGATTTCCTTCTTTGCTTTTCTTTTTAATAGGCTGAATAGTATTGTGGGTATTTTTAAAAACATTTATTAAAACTTACTTCTTTTGCGTTTAAAAGTTAACTTCAACATCATTCTGGTGATAGCAGATTGCTTTATCTTGAGCCTTTTACAAAAAAAAAAAATTTTATATCTGGTGAAGCTTGTAGTAGTTTGTCCGCCTAGAAGCCTGAAGAACAGCTTGTAGTAGTTTGTCCGCCTAGAAGCCTGAAGAACAGCTTGTAGTAGTTTGTCCGCCTAGAAGCCTGAAGAATGTGCTCAGGCAGCTTAGATATGGGTCTTCCTCCTTCTTGAACGCAATACTTACATTTGAAGATAAACAGTACCACAACATGTGACATCCCTTTAAATCCTGACTTGAAGGGTCAGTCTGCAAGCTTTTATGTGGGTTTGTATGTAAAATAAAGAAACTTATTAACGAGAATTAAAATGATTATCAGAATTGTGTTCTTGGGTAGGTTTTGATGTCATATGTTTCAAAGATAACGATATTCTGTTGATTTTTAAACTTTCACTGCAGTATTATAAGACAGCAACGCAGCCACGCTAAGTCGTAAAATGGCGAGGTCATTTTGCATATAATAGCGTTTCTCGAAAAATAAATGTTAATAACCAATTCAATCTGTTCGACATAAAATCATGTGAATAAGGACTCGACTATTTTATGTACGTAACTTACTATGATACACTCTTTTGAATAAACTGTTGAACATTTGAACTGTTGTTTTCTATCATGAAAATGTCAGTCTACTTTCACAAAATAATACATTGCAATAATTAGCAACTTTTTTATTATTTTCCTTCGACAACTTTTCATACAGAATATCTGTAATGCGAAAAGTTTATTCTTTATAGAATTTATCATGATGGCTATTGAGAGTCATAATGTCCAGCCAACCTTTTGCAATAGGTATTAGCCGTATTGCAAACAATATGCACGGTTTGGTTTTTTGTGTGGCACAAACAGAATTCCGTTTCAGCACAAGAAAATACACATCCAGTAACACATAGAATATATCCTCTATACTCTGCGAGATAAGTGCCATTTACACGTAGGATATTCGCCTGCAAAACAATGGCTGCCGATCGTTGCCCGAGATTCACTCAGACCTAGTTTACAGACCTGACCCTATTGTAGGGTGACAAGCCTATCGGAGGACGGCGGCATAATTTCCAGTGCTGTAAACAAGTCTGGACTATTCTTTTCCTCACTTTAAAAATACCACATAACGATCGCTAATCTAAATCTTACTATCAGTCCCCTGGTACTCAATTAGAGGCCGGAGTAGGTCCTCCAGAAATAACTGTACATCCTGATAAGCCCCCCCACACACACACACCTTGTACACCCTTAACGTCTTGTTTATACCACGGCACTGCGTGCGCTAAAATGTTGTCCTCTACTTGGCATGATTTCTTGTTACGATTGCTTGGCGATTGGTATGCTTGCTTGGCTGTTGGTAAGATGGCTTGTCGATTGTTGTGGTTGTTTGGTCTGGTTAATTGGCGATTGGTTTGGTTGCTCGCCGATTGGTATGATTTCTTGCCGTTTGATGTGATTTCGTGGTATGATTGCTTGTCGATTGGTATGATTTCTTGCCGTTTGATGTGATTTCGTGGTATGATTGCTTGTCGATTGGTATGATTTCTTGTTGATTGGCATGATTGTTTGCTACGATTGCTTGATGATTAGTTTGCTTAAGTGTTACCATTGCTTTGCGATAGGCATATTTGTTTAATTGTTACGATAGCATGGTTCTTGTTAAGATTACTTGGGGCTTGGTATGATTGCTCGCTATGATTGCTTGGAGACCCGTATAATTACTTAACGATTAGTATGTGTACCTAATTGTTATGATTGTTTCGCGACTGGTACCATTGCTTGTTAAAATTGTTTGGTTTTCGCTGACTTAAAACTTGACCACCGTTGGATACCCGGAATATCATTGCATAAGGCATTCAATACCAACCAACTTCATAAAAAGGCAAATTCTGACTTTTCTGACAATGCCTATATGTTTGTGAATATTTAACATAGTGTTATATTTGGCTGATTGAAACACAGGCATCACGACCACTAGTTCGAAGCTAATGCTCTTTCCCGTACAGGCCAAACATAAGGCTTCTAATGAGTCGAGTTAAGTCCAGTGTGGAGTCACATAATTACAAAATATTCGTATCGCTACAGATAATTCTTACTTTTTTGATAGGTGTCAAAAGCCGCAGTGTAGATATTTTTTCGCTTATGCAACCGCGGGGGGTGGGGGGGGGTGATGTTAATGGTTATTTACTAGACGTGACTGGTTTAGAATAACAGAAATGTTGTGTTGTCGTCACATTCAATTAACAGTATCATGAAGTCATTAAGCCTTAACCATCCTCTCCTAGTGGTACCGCTTAGGGAGTTTAGCCAGTCTACATGTCGGTAATGAGATATATATAAGTACAGCTAAGCTCCATTGTTCAAAGTTAGGGATGAAATTGTTGGGTTTTCCCCGCCTTTAGATCTGACTTGATGTTGGAACCTATGGCTAAGCCGTTTAAGTTAAGACTGTCAGGAAAACTTTTAAGACTGTCAGGTAGATTTTATGTTCAGTATGGGTAGACCATGTCATCAATCTATCAGATGTCAGGTTATTAATAAAAATGCAAGGAATGACTGAACAGTAAAATCGTAAATTATTAAATATACGTCAGAAGCAGACATTTATAAACACTGTTTTAACTGAAAAAAATTTAAACCTCATGGACGTCTTCAGATAATAATGTTACACTGTATTAAAATCTGAAGTAGCAGTGGCATTTTGTTTCCGGAAACCTACACCTCATTGACAGTTACAAATATACAAAACATCTGCAATACATTCATTCGTAAAACTCCTCTGTAGAGAGCATGTGATAGACGTGTTGTGAATGTACATGGTTGAGAGTTCGATTCTACCACTGGCTGGCTTGAACCCAATATATCGTTTTGCTACACTGCGGTGTTGTTCTTGGCGTTGTTCAAGGTATCCAGGTGCGGAAAATAGCGAGCTCGCCAAACGTTGGTCAGGTCAGGCTTGATAATGTTGTTTGATAATTTTGTATTTCACGACGTTTGAAACGTACAATCCGTACATAAATCGTCTATCCAGCTAATAAATTTACCGGCGTTGTCTAATACATATTCACCGAGTTATAATGGGGAATTCGTTAACCTCTTTCCCGCCTTTAACAACTCGACCCAAAGCCGTGTGCTCCTCTGTTCTTTCCTGGAGTAGGCCACACTTTTCACTGCACGCGTGATCATAAAACACTTAGGTAGAACACAAGCACTGCGCCGTCACATCAGGAAATGACGCGTTTCACTGTGAATCGGGTCCTTTTAGCCTAGCCCTTCAGAGTGTCTCATTGGTTGGTCTAGAACTCTGAACAGAGTTTCTTCCCCCTGTTTTCCCAATAAATTAGCTTGACAGGTACATAAAATCTGTCCTACTATACCGAAGACAATTGGTAATATGATATCAAAAGTTTGTGCACGCAGTGAGGGCGGGGCTTGTTGCCATGTCATCATAAAATAGCCACGACCCTCCCTCTCCGAATCCGCATGTCCATGTTTTGAGGTATCTGGCCAGCCCACATACCCAGAGTGCTATAAGTAATCCCATCTCCGGCTCTTCGCTAGTTACTTGATAATCCTCACCTTACTTCAGGGCCTTACCGTACCAATCACAGCTGACAGTTACGTATACCACAGGATTAGATCAGACAAGGAATGTGGATTTCATGATATTTGTTTGGTCTTAACCCTTGTGTGAGCAATGCAGATCACATTAATGACGTAAATATAACCACGGTTCCAAAAGCTTTCGATCTTAGGGCTGAGATCTTTCTTCAAGTGAATAACTACTTTTATTTCAAACCATATAAATGATAATCTGCGGAATAACTGATTGCCTCCTAAACAATTCAACAGATTACCATTTGCATTATTTAAAATAAAAATAGTTATTCACTTCAAAACGATCTCAGCCAGAAGATCAAAAGCTTCGGATACCGTGAAGCTGTTTACCTGGTGATGCCTTTGCACAACGCTAATTTTAATTTTTAGGACACATATTAATAATTCTGAAAGCAAAAAGAAAAAAAAACACAACTTTCCACTCCCAATTTTTTTCCAAAACGTAAAGATTAAGGTTATATTGTTCAGTAGATGGACTAACCATGTGAGATACGAGAAACTGAATATTCCAATTAGAATTACATGAATATTTTGCTTCAAAGAGTATGTCTCAAAGATTGGAAGAATTGTGGTACCCGTTATTATAACAGAAGCCACGAACAACGATGAGTCTGAACAAGTGTATAATGTGGGTAAACAGTTTTACAAATTGTCTTTATCTCTCTGCTACACTCTGGATATTTACTCGCTCTGAATGAAAGCTCTCATTCTGCTATCCTAAGCCCCCAGAGACTTGTCTGGGAGGATCAGCGTAGGTTGGTTACGTGGAGTTTTGCCAAAACGCATCATGAAGACTGTCGCTGCCTCACGCTGGTAGGTTTCAGCCGTCGTCTGCGGCTCGTCTGCTGATGACAGAGACTGTGGTCACAAGCTTGCCACCGTGCCGAACAGAGCCTCAGGGAGTGTTTCAACAGCGTGGGTTAACAAATCTGTAGACATGGGATGGGCACACAGTGTTGTTCAGATGTACGTGTATATCAAGGATAAATTGAATTCGATTTCCGTTTCCTACACGTTTGCCAAAGGGCACACTGAACAGCTTTTGATTGTTTGATAATTGAAAATATAATGTACAATATTGCACCATAGAGGGTAAAACCGAAGCAAATGGCAACTGGATTCAAGTAACCGATGGAAGGCGCCTTCCAGGCCTTGTCAGTTTACGTCAGTTAGGGTGTTATTACAACTGTTCATGTAAACACTGAAATAGTAACAACTTACACTCCCCAAGCAACATGGCTCAGGCAGAATTAGGTAACAATATTCTCATACTGATTGCGATTTATTAAACGTTACCGGTCGAATATTACTCCAAAGGCGGTATTGTCAACACATTTAATACACGATCACATAAAGAGCCAAAGTCATAGTCTGTCAAGACAAAATAAGCTAAGCTAGGGCCATTATTTTCATTATTAATGAAGTAATAATGGATCAAATGATATTGTCAATTGAAACATAAACTACGAAGTTGGTATTTTATCAGTCGAGCAGCGAACGGAGAAATTATAAAAGCTATTTTTCTCAATAAATGACAACCGATCTATTTATCATCGTACTCCTTTACATTTTTATGACACTGCTAAAAGCTGCGGTAAAAACACTGTCAAAAAGGCACCGCGATGACGTCATGACATGGCGCATATGACTGCATATGGCGTCAGACTTAACACGCTTCGACATATGGAAAGATCTGTGTCTAATCCATTCCATTTCCAAGAAGCCGGGACACGTGGGCATGTGATACGAGAACTCTTCTTGGCGCTTTGTAAAAAAACGCACTTACTAATCCTTGTATTCAAGTTGTTTGTTTCGCTGTGCCATACAGTCAAATAACTTGTTTCCTCTTACGTTGTCCTGTCCATTCTAGACAAAGAAGTACATATAATTTATTTATGCTTTATATTTTGCGTTGAAAAAACAAAGGCCTTGGTCCAAGTTTTAAGATTGACCCATAACCACAGGCTAAAGTACGGCTATACCATTTATGTTATTTCTGCCCGTAGTTGATGCAACATTTCATCAGGCCCGAACTTCGTGCTTTTTGATAGTCGGAGATCAGTCTTTCTTTTGCAAGATAGTGTCTTTTTGGAATATTTTCAATTTCTCTGATACATGTTGCTATCTAGGGAATTGGTTTCTGATTGGTTTTAAGCCTCCTTATTAAAATCAGGATTATGAAAGAGTTAAAGGGTTGAAAGAGTTAAAATGACAGGGCTATGGCTCGTTGGCCTTCTGGCACAAGGTAGCCGATTGTCATTATCGACCGTTAGCCACCGGAGTTTCCGGACAGCGTCAGAGTCGCTGTCGTCGTCGGTCCACACATGGCCTTGGATCGTTATACCTCCTACAGCTCATTTACCGCGGATCCTTCCTCCCCGACCAGCCGATAACAAAACAATTAGTTCTCATTCAAAAACGATGTCCAATGGTGCATCTGTTATGCGCTGTTTAAGAAGTACGGAATTATCAGACTGTACCACCAGACTGATAGATAAAGTCACGAGGGCTGCAACGCGGCAGTGTCGATACCCAAGGATAGCTTGGCGTTGCTAGGCGATCGGCGGATTCTGCAGGTCACATTAGTGGCATAGCCAGGTATTCCGTCTACGATAAATGATGACTGTGTCCGGACTTGTCATGCGCTCATTATAGAGCGGGTTGGCTGCAATACTCGCCGATCGTGGCTCTAACCACAGATGTTCATTTGGACAGTCAAGAACACGAAGGAGGGGGCGTGTTATCGGAGACTAATTCCAGTGGGAATAGAGATGCACATGTAAGGTGCGGCGATGCCCTTGTGATCAGCGCAGGCCGAACAAAGACCGCCCTCCTGTGAGTTTTCGTGCGTATATTTTCGAGGCTGGATTCAGCTGGTCGGACATGTGTGGCTTCTTGTGACGGTGGAATGGCCCTAAGCACTCTCTTAAGTCGACTCTTGGAAGAAAAGAAACTGACGCTCAGCTTACCTAATGTATATTACGCTTCCGTGACGGTGCTAGTGGTGCGGCCAACAGGTCATTGACTCCGGATGTTCCTGAATGTTGAAGAATTTCTCCTTGGACGAGTTTAAAAGGAACGATTAAGACTCATTTTCAAAACCTTTTCAGTTCCGCGATGTGAAGCACTGATTAAGAAGAACGCTCGTGACTTAAAGACACTGTTTAACTCCACCGCGCTTGGCTTTCAATTGGTCAAAACCCGAGCGACCATATATACCAGTGTGGAAACTCTGGGATCGTTGGGTAAGCTTTGTGTTTCGTTCACGCAAAGCATATCGGAATAATAATTGTCCTGGAAATGAAACAAGGTCGTCAGGAGAAAAGAACAGCATAATTCAAAAGAAATTACCTGCAGGAATAGAAGTATGTATAACTGCGGTGATTGGACATTTGATAAATCGATATCTGTTATTACAGACGAAAACCACTCTTCGTCTTGATCCAGCCATTGACCTGATACTAGGACAGGTATTGGCCAGGAGTCTTATCTACAAACGTTACAAGAAAGGCATGCAGTCTGCTCGCGTTTTTGGATGGTTATTTATTGCATTTGAGTTGTATAGATGTACAAGACTCAAGCTTGCGTTCACCCGGTGCATTTACTTTTAGGTCGCGCTTAGAGACACATACATGTTGCAACCGTGTTCTAGAACAGTTGCTCCTGAAAGTTGCTAGTAGAGACATTTTTAAGGGTTTACAGATGAGCACCGATCAGAAGAGTTGCGCGCTCTGCGTTAATCAACCCCCGTGGGATTCCCCTGACGTCCATCTGACGCGTAGTGGACAGTCCGTAAGGGGCATGGACAACGGGGAGCTGTTGTCGTCCTTACCCCATGACCAGCTGTACGACAGCGCCAGCGAGGATCCGCTTAACGACATGGAGGTCCAGGTAATACACACAGTTAGAAGAGCAGATGCTGCCATTGAAACTTAAGAGGGTTCGATGTTTTGCCACTGTGGTGACACCCTGTAAATTTCCATATAGAACTTTATTATTAGGGCTCAGTTTAGCACCCGATGTGAAAGGTTCCATGTCCCATCAGGATCTTATTAGGCCTAAGTTGAATTCACCACCTCTGCATTTTCCAGGCTACATGCATGGGAAAAGGCGATGGTGTTATCTCTCTACTTTAAATATTCATTGAATATCAAATCGTCTTCATAATTGGTTTGGAGTTAAGTGTGAAAAAAATTATTTTTCTCCCCTTATGTCCACAATTCTGAATTTATTTGACTTGTTTGAAGGGTGACGGTTCTACAGTATAACCTCACCCTCGACGACTGAATCTTCGCACAGAGGTGAAAGCAAGTTTACAAAGGATGGCACCCAAGGGTTCAGAATAGAACCATGAGGTTCCTCATTGCACCCTAACTGAACTATCTTTTCTAAGTGTGACAGGCTCAGTCGTTTTCATGTAAACGTATAAACACACCAGATCAGATTTGATGAATGAACAATTAAGTGTTTTACGCCACACTGGCAGTATATCAACTATATCCTGGCGAGAGTTTGTTAGAACTAGGAATCAGTTTATTGCTATCGGCATGAGAATGAAGACATCCAAAATGAGTGACGAAAACAGATGGCCGCTATTCAAACCAGCTCAAAAAGAAACCCAGTTTAAATTTAAAAAGTGTAACCCTTAATGACATGGAGGTCTAGGTATACCTGTTCAGTCGTTTTAAACGGATCAGATTGAATGAATGAACGATTAGGTGTTTTACGCCACATTGACAGTATAAATATATTTCAGTCTTATCGTTGCGAGAGTTTTTTTAGAACTAACAAACAGTATATTGCTTTCGGCTTTAGAGTGAAGACGTCCAAAAAGAGGAAAGTAAACAATCGGCTGCTATTCAAACCAGCCCGAAAACAAACCCATTTAAAATTGGAAAAGCACATCAAATATTTAAAACGTATACACGCAATGTTTATGATACAGGTCACTGGCCTTTAAATTTTTAATGACAGCAGCGCTGGCGCCCTTAGTTACTGATATGTACGCTAAATTGAGCTTTCTGGCCTCTTACTTGGTTGTATTTAAAACACATGTTCTGAAAAGCGCAGCTGTTCGTTTTAGCATTGATGGCAGTCAGACGTGTGCAATATCAAAACTCCAATATATGTATATGAAGTCAGGCCATGTAGTACTTACATGTGTAGTTGTTCAAACGTAATATGTTAAAATGCAACCAACGACGCGTAGTCAATTGTCGGTTTTAGGGGCGCTGAAAAGCAAAACAAAATTTAAAATCACCATAATATATGAGTGTACCGTGCCTAAATTTGTCCGTGTCGTTCATTCTTCAAAACATAATGTGTTTATAATGCAACGAAATGGAGGTCGTCAAAATTCAGTTGGCAGTTTTAGTGAGGTTTAATGGTTGACGAAATCATTATCGTAAACGTAATAATTCACAGGTATTTTTTAGTTGGTGCTAATCAGTTGTATATGAGGGCTTATACACATCGAGGATTACATTTAAAACAACACAGTATTCTTGGGTACGGCGTAGAACACCAGTAAATAAATACATAAATAACGGTATTTACAGCAGACATTATTAAGACAGTCTCAAGTAATATTTATAATGACATGTGAAAGAAAAGGCTGGGTTGTTTCATGTTGTAAACGTTTACAAAATAACTGTAATTCCAAATGCTAAGAAATGTAGAGTAGAATTTTATTCCATTCAGGGATAGAAATCACGACTTCTGTCCCAATTATCCACAGGTATGTCATGGGTCCCAGATCAGTGCAGTCAAAGATTCAAACATTACCCTGACTCTGGCGTTAAAGGAGAAGAAAACATGAAATCGATGCGAAATCAGATGAAAGAGCATGAAAATTGATTTGCAGATAAAGTCTTTAAATTTATTTTGATTTTCTCCTTCGGTAGAAGCGAGTACTTAAAACATTTTTGTATGGTGATTATATGGGGCCACATCTGGTATATATTGTCTTTGCGTAATAATGTTATAAATGACTGTGTTGCACATATTTAATAAATATATTTGCGTTAAAATTTGTTTTTTTTACCCAACTGAGATTTTGATCATATCTATATTTTGAATATATTTATAAATATTATCAAAATTCAGGTTAAAGCATATGTTTAAAGATAAAAAAGAAACTAATTTACATTCAAATATATTCATGAGACATGCATCACATCTTTAGAACATTATTATGAAAAGACTATATATGCCATGAGATGGTCCCAAAATGACCACCATACAAAGATATTTTCAAATACTTTTTTCTCGTGAAAAAGAAAATCAAAATAAATACTAAAGAACATATCTGTACATAAATTTGGAGCTCTTTCATCTGATTTCGGCATCGTTTTTACGTTATTTTCTCGTTTAAGTCATAAGGTTTGTCGCCAACCTACCGAAGGGCGGTGGTTTGCTTGAGATTTTGTGGGTTTGCCCCACCTCTATAAAACTGACTATTAACGTTGTATAGGTCAAAAGTCCTAGAGCTCTGCGTTACGTCCCGATCAAATAGATAATTAATACATCACGGTCGGTGGAAGTTTGGACGGGTAGTAATTGTGTGATTCCATTCTCGGCTCAGCCACTTTACAGGACAATTAACAGCTTAGAGTTTGTGCCGTATGAGAAGTAGTACTAGTTTCAAACCTCTGGTCGTGATGCTCGACTTGCAATCAGAGGAGTGCAACACTGTGTTAAATATTGATAAACATTGTGGTGTTGTCTCGTCAGACAGAGTTAATTATAAATTATTAGTTATTATAAATGAATTATTTTTTTATAAAGTTGAGGTTTGAGGGCATACGCAGTGATGTTTTATCTATGACTGATGAGGCTTATGGCTTAAGTTAACATCAACAGATATCCACGCCACCTAGCTGATTTTACCAACTACCTAGCTTAAAATCTCCATATCCATATTAACCGAAAAACTCGTTTCTAAAGAAAAGGCAAAAGACAATCCTTCAAGAAAAATTACAGGAAGTAAAACTATAAGGCACGAATCGTATGCGGTTTATATATTTGCAATGAAATTTTGTGGATGAATTTTCAAAAAACAAGCAAGTGTTACACATGTATATGTGCCTGCCATTTCTTGCTCAAATAAATCTGCTTGTAGCGACCAGACTTAACAACTTTTGGGGCCACCGTGGCCCAGTATTTAGCTTTCTAGCGCACTCCGAAAACCCTTGAGCCACTCACCAGTGCGGGCGTTGGGAGCTCCAGATCATGCTGTCTTCCTCTCGGGTTGTACGAGGGAATGTCTTTCGGCAACCTGCGGAAGGTCGTGGGCTTCCACCAGTTTCTGCCCTGTTTACTCCCACCGTAATGTTGGCTTCTTTAGTATTAAACAAATATACCTGAGTACCGCATTACTCGGGCGTCTTTCTTTACTGACTTACTGTAGCCACGGATTGTGCCCGACCAGTTTGTCCCAACTGAATCTGAAATGGTTGCTATATAATTTAACAAAGGTGTAGAACTTACCTCCAGTTGCAAGTCTGAGTAGCCTATAACTACTAGCTGGAAAAATAATTCATAGAGCGTTAAATAATTCATAAGTTAAATTAGATATTCTCCAAACGCAAATGGTTTAAAACTGCGAAATAGCCGACAGTCTGTTATTAGAAGATAGGATCTTGTGTTTTGCCCTCGTTCGGCTTTAGTTGTCGCTTTTTGTGTTGAGGAACAAAGTGGTGAAAGAGACCGGCTTTTCGATTAGAGCTCAAGAATATTTCTCATATACGACGGCGGTTATGGTGGGGGAAAAGCCGGACAGAAACACACGACCACTAGCAGGCTGTTGGCGCGCTTTCCCTTCTACGGCCGGAGATGAAGCCACTGTACAGTATTAAATACTATACATATATCTTAAACAGCATTCAATTATTAAATGAGACACGAGCTCAGCATATTTACTTTCTGCCTAAAACTGTGCGCACATGGCATTGGATTAATCACTCCTTGTTATGTCTCTGTGATTGATAACAGCTGTTGTTATTGTACTGGGAAGACTATAATGATGGATGGGTCGCCTTCGTCTCCTGGAAAGGTCATAGATAACACAGAGGTGATCAAACGACGGATGCACTCATGGAATAAGACATTGCACAAGGTTCATAAGAAATGTCACAGCATAACTACACGCATAAAGGACTGTGGGGCCAGGAGTGGTTACTGTGTCGGGCAACGAGGTGGGAAGGGTTAACATGATGGCGTACTGAGAATTGCGCAATCAATGGGACGTGCGAAAAATTTCAATCCGTGACACTGAGATCTACATGTGCCAATGATATGATTTGGAGAATGTACTTACAAATACAGTAGTTTTCCCATGCGCGTGTAGGCATGTGGAAATCAACAAAGAGACAACAAAGAGTCACACAAAAAGAAAATCGAACCACTGTATAAAGCATAATACGCCACAGTTACTGAGATGCAAATTCCCAGACTCTCCATTGCGATTAAAATCAATGCATTTTTTCTAAAACTAATTCTGTTTTAGGTCATGGTGCTAGAGCGCGTGTAAGTTTATACTATTTCCGCATTTACATGAACAGAGAGAGGAAAGATCTGAGATACATCGACAAAAGACCGGACAATTTACCACCTCCCACTGTCATAGCTGCTTTTGCTTTGGTCAGAATGCTATGTAGGTGTATTTTGAGCGGGAGATGTTCATTACTCTCCAGCTCACACCAACCCGTAAGTTGATGTTCAAGCTTTCCCGAGTCTAATCGCCTTTCGCTAATACATTATGCCATCTTGTGTCAGTGTTGCAAATTAATCTGTTGACTGTACTTCTGCCGTTGTTCTTGTACAGGGAATTATCACCCCGGAAGAGATGGCGATAGCGGATCAGACGACAGAGCCTAAGATACGACAACTCTTAACGTTTATTAAGTGGGCGTCCGCAAAGACGGAAGATGGGGCTGCATACTGCGCCGCCAAACGGCCGGCCTATGTTCCCAGCTCAGAAAGCATCGACAGGATGACTAAAAATTGTTCAGTGAAAGGGAACGGCCTAATGATGGGTGTAGTAGGGAAGAGGTGCAAGTTCTACATTTACACCGAGCCACACGCGATGCTGGACCTTCAGATAGAAATTAAAGGTCCGCGTAACGAAATTTGCAGCGAAAAGATCATGAGTATTTATCCGACCAGGCGAATGTCCCAACTGTTGACCGCGGACGACTTCGACGTCTCTAAAACCAACGACGTGAAGTATGTCGACGACGGCAAAGGCAACGCCTACTTTCGACAGAAAAGCATCGAGAACGTGGACGAACAAGAGAAGAAAATTCCATTTGATTACCAAAGCCTTGGGAAGGGAAAATACGTGGTTAGCTACGTGCCGCGTAGTTCAGGGGAGCACAAAATAAGTGTTATCTCCCATGGCAACCACATTCCCGGGAGCCCTTTCACTTCAAAGGTCGCCGAATCTGTCGGCCATCTTGAAAAACAGTTCTCGCGAGATCGCCGAGTCGGAATTTTTGGGGGAAAATGTTCAGATTCGGTGGACTCCGGCCGATCCATTGATTCCTTCGAAAGAGACAATCCACCAGATCTGTCGTGTTATAGCGTTCCCAGAACCACAGGTTCAACGCAGCTAACCCACCAGCCGAGTATGGGAACACTTTCCCGAACGGTAGGCCTGAACGGGAGGTTGTCAAAACAAGGAACGGTGACCCGGAGACGGGTGTTACGGAGAGTTGTGACACGAGGAGGGAACGAGGTGTCACTAGACGAGTCTGGGCGATATACGGCGTTAAATAGGCAAACTAACTTGTCAACACCTGCCGCAGAGCTAGCTAAAACGCCTGCTTCTCAAAGCTCCACGAAGAACAATAAACCTGGTGTTTTGCTGGAAGTGCCAGATAAACTGACTGAAAAATGTCCCCCTGTTACCCCCGAGCAGTCGCCCAGAAAGGAAGCAGATGTGAAACATGTTAACAATAACAACAATAATAAAATTAATAGTGACAGTGCGAATGGAAAAGATCAGGCTGATCAGCACAGTGGCGGAGACGATGTTTCGGGAAAATTGAAGTTGTCTGAGGGCCGTTGTGCCCAAACAGAGTCTTATGCTCAGTCAATGGTGAATACTGCTATGCAGTCTGCGTATGATTCTCTCCAAAAGAGGCGATGTCCTAGGCAGAAATGTGTCGATTTTTCTGAAGGGCTTTCATTAGAGCCTTCCTCGGCGAGGAATGCCGATGAAACTAAAGCTGAAGATAAATCAAACGCCGCAGACGCAACGGTAAATCCAATTGAGACGGAAATGAATATTGTCAGAGAAAATAATTTGTCAGGAAACGTAGTTCCGCCCAATATTTCTTCTGGGTGTATGAGCGATGATCAAGTTAAATACAATACGGACACTTTCAATATGGCCGGTCATTCTGAAGGTGAAACCGTGCTTGATCTTGAGAAAATTTCACTAGAAAACGCCACTTACATCACAAAGAAAGCAAACGGAAGTCCAGTAATTCCAACAAGCTCGTCCAACGAAGTTTCAGAATCGCCACATGTAAAGCTCTTGGGGAATTTTCAAGCAACTTCAGACTGTAGAGAAGTTAAACCTTCTTCATCCGAAGACCTTGTCGGGCCTGAAGGTCGTAAACTGAGTAAGCAAATGTCCTGTTCGACGAAGACTCCACCGGAGAGCCCGTCTTTAAAACTTCTCCAGTCTGAGAGCTTGCACAAGGTTTGTTATTATATCAGTCAAAGGGCTCTTACTCACTCGATCCAGAGTCTGCAGTCGCAGGCTTCTGAGAGCAATTTACTGGCGATTAATACAGACGTCGACCCCCGCTGTATGCAAAGAGGACGAATCATGGGAATATCTGAAAAGACTTCAGTGGATGCCGTTGATGTATCTGACAGTGCCCTCAGTGCTGGAGATAATGCTGTATTTGCTCAACCGAACAATGTCTTGAAAAAGTTATCACGTGATGAAAGCATGGGTACGGCTTGCGAGGTGGAGTCAGCGAGCAGTGCCAGACCCACGGCGACAGTGATAGTCGTACCAGCCTCGAACACGCGCAGGGGGAGTCTCGTTAGACAAGATGTGACTTTGCTGCAAAAGGTAAGCGAAGAGTCATCTGCTGGGAGTGAAAAGTCTCTCTTCAAAGAGAATCAACAGATAATGGACGGTTGTGTGAGGGTAGCTGACGAGGAAAATAGTTCTTGTCTCTCTGGCAACGAAAGGAAAGGCAAGGATGATTTGGAAGAAGGTTATCTCGTAAGAGAAGATGCAACGCTCGTTGAAGACAAGGTGCAACCCCAGCAGACTTTGAATGACACAGTGACGAAAAGTGGATATCAGATAAAAGTGACTGAGGTTCTGGAGGGAGACAATATGCCACAAGGAACGACAAATCTGGGGAGTGAAACATCTTTAAGTCAAAAAGAGAGACAGTTATCGTGGAGTTTAGAAAAGGGGAGTCGACACCAACGCGGTGACAGCGAACTCGACAAATCACACCATCAACTTTCGAATCGTTCAGACGGCGAGAGGTTAGCAACGACAACATTGTCTGCCTTCTCTCGCCAAAATCGACAAGAGCCTTTGGTATACCCTAGCCACCCTGACGAAGGCTTCAACACTATTGTTGACATAAGCTGCAATGCACCCCGCTCATCAACCTGGTATTCGTCACAAATGTTCATTCGCATCCCGACCCCAAAGATCGACAAATGGACACAAATCACCTACGAGGAAATCAAGCAGGAGACCGGCTGGGTTTCGCCTAGGTCATCGACGAGACAGAGAAAAACATATAAGTTGTCTGGACACCTCGAACTGAGCACGGAACCTCAACACTGTTCTTCGGTGGATATTTCGACTCACTACATGCCTCCAGAGTGTGGCGGAGCACGGAGTCCACTGAGCGTGTGGTACGGAGACAACCTGCCTCAGATAGTCTATGAGCCGGCGTCAGAAGTGGCAGAGCCCAACGGTTTCATGGCCAGCGACCATAGTCACTACGACGTGCACCAGTGGCTTAAGAACAATCGTGAGGAGATGTGTGGTCTACAGCCCGTGAGGCAGTCAACCGTTGAAACGGTAGACAGCGGTATCGCGGACAGTCGGTGCTCGTCTCCGGGTCGACAGTGGCGAAGACAGCGCCATTCAATTCCTAATCCTAACGGACATAGGCCAGTGTGCCGTCACCCTTACCAAGGGCAAATAGAACTGGACCCGAGGCTTTTAAGAAGTGCGAGTAACAGTCCTTCTGGAGACGAGGAAAAAGAAAATCTTTGTGAAAGGCAAAGGAAAAATCAGAGCGTGCCTGTTTCACGTGGGCAAATCTGTAGAACAACCTCGGATGGGAAACGGTCGCGCAAGCCGAGGACCCGCCCTCAGGATTCTTGCAGCCTTTCTGATACGGAACTGTGTAAGTGTGCTTCTCCGGATAGAGAGGATCAGTATTCAGGCCTGATTTCTGGGAAAGAAAAACCTTCATCGGCTTTTTCGAGAAATCGAGAAAAACGAAGTCAGAGAGATGAAAAAGTTGAGCGTATCAACACTGAACATCAACTCAAAGCCGAACAGCAGATGAAGCAGGAGATCGTTGGAGCTGGTCTTAGTGCTACCCAGTGTAGAAAGATGAAATTTCGGCGGCGGTCCTTTGCTCTGGTTGATTCGGACAGTCAATGCTCCGTAGAGAGAGATTGTGTTGATTCGTTAAGTTCGTTAAGCTCTGCAAAGGTTTGTACGTCTAAAAACATACAGGACGAAGGATCGTCTTCGATCTGTGGGATCTCTGCCTCCGCTGCAGACATGTGTGACGTATCAGCCCGCCGCCGTTCTTACGGAGGAACGCCAACTGCTAAAAAGAAAGAAATACAAATGCAGAGATCGTCAACGTTAAACGAGGAGTCATACTACGGTTTCGGTTTATCCATGAGTCACAGAGACGAATTGCTCAGTCAGATAAACGTCTTCAGCAACCTGTATGAGAAACACGCAGATGCTGAATCGGGCAGCGCCGAGATAGATCCCGAAGCCACCACACCGGAGAAGGACACGTCGACGTCTCCGCGTGGTCAGCAGAGCAACCTGGGTGCTTGGGCGGGAGATTCCGGAAGTGAGTTGATGCTCACCAGCTACTCTGACTTCCTCGAAGGTTCGCCTTTGGCTGACAACTGCTCAGTGTCACGCCTTCATGAAGGTACTGGAACCAACTCTTGCCTTACGCAGGAAAAAGAATTATGCTCGCCTGCCGACAATGAAGACTGTGAGTCATCTAACCCGATTCGAGAGCTGTTCGATATGCTGGTGAGGTACCAGGAAGACTTGACCTCGGCCTCGGATGACGGCGACCTGGGACTTGAGCCCATTGAAGCCCCTCACAGCTCCTACAGCAATTCATCCCGCTGTCGAGCTATAGGACCTGGGCTCGAAACAGGCACGGTCGGCACAAAGCTCTTTTTCGAGGTAAGTTGTATTTTTGGTACATAGAAGTTCGTAGCTAAGATAAGACAGGTTTACAAGACATATATTTACAGTGTAGAGAGTAAATACAAACTGTTGACATGACCATTTTCCTTTGGATATTATTTTACCGGTTGACCTGATCTAAGATTTGAATACTTCACTTACTCTAAGTCTATATTGATCACGACGTCTGGAACCAATTGCACTAAAGCCACTTCTGGTCTGGAGTAAAAAATTTGAAACATAATTTTAGGTCTTATTTTCGGTTCGCAGAAAGTAAATTTGATCTCATTTTAGTAATGAAAGAAGTATTTTACCTTTCAGAATCAAGAGCTAGGCGTTTTAAATAAGTTATAAATCCTATAAATACCTTTGATAAGTCGTATTAAGTGGTAGCGAGAGTCAGTCAGATTTACGCCTGATCTAAAGAGCATTCTAGGTTTCCTGGCTGGATTGACAAGAGGCCAGATTTCACTGATTACGTGCGGCCATTTGTGAACTACACTGTATCACTCAGCAGTCGTAACTTTGCTTTTAGTATTGGATGGAGATATATGCATGCCACAGACGGGAGTCCGTTCTAATTTCTTACATTATATACTTCCTTAATTCTTTGGTGATTTGCATTCATCCTTATTTAGGAAATTGGTCGTTTGATTACTGATCTGGAACGTCCATTTTGGTGGAGGACTGGTTACGAATCTCTTTCTTTCGATGCCTTCATTTAAGGAGTAGTTTATCGAAATGCACCTATCTGTTTTTTGGGGGGGTGGGGTTTGTTGTTTTTTTTTATTTTATTTTATTTCTCTTTTTTTAAATGCTGCTCTCTAGTCTGTCGTTCTCGTCGCAGGTTATCACGGAGGGTGCCGGAAACGGGTACCTGACAGTGGGTATCAAAGGGCCCTCTGCTGAGCTGGTTGGGGAGACCAGCGTCATTTACTCAGGCGATAACCGGTACGAGGTGGCATACGAAGTTACCTCTCCTGGGTACTACGCCATTTATGTGAAGTGGTCAGACGAGAGTATCCCTAACAGCCCCTTTGTCGTGAGGATTACATTCTAGCGGTAATCGCTCAGTGACTTTCGCTGTGGAGAGGCCGTAAATTGTAAAATTCTCGTGAGAGTCGTGAGAAGCGTTCCAAACGTCACCGACGATGACAGCTTCTTGGTGGCACTCCTTTCTTTAACTCTCTCCAGGTTTTACTCTTCAGTGGGTACTTCGTGTTCACACCAAAAAACACATTTCGATCAGTGAAGTTCCAGAAAAAAGTTGCTATTGTGACCTATCAAAATGCCTTGCCTAGCAGACGCCAGATCACATGATGACACAGCATACAATTAGAAACTGCATGTGACTGAAGATATAGTTATGTGCTTTCAGATTTCACTACATGACCTAGCTAACAGTAATCTTGTAGTGGGTAGAACTGGCTGCGGTGTTAAATACTATCAAGTGATCACGAGCAGTTAGGCGAAAAAGAACTGTTGGGACATCGTGAATGTGTGGCACTATTATGTTGGAAGTCTACAGAGGAGCACATCGCTCCTTTTTATAGTATAAGCGTGTGGCTTATGTAAACACGCACTGACAGATATATGCGCCTTTCATACGAAGGAGCTTCTTAACTTTAAGGAATCCGGACATAGTCTCCTCTGGCAGGTACTGAACCTATGGCCACCTCTGGTTAGGTCGACCAATGGACCGCTTTTCAGGAAGGATAATGTTTAATCTTTCTCGCTTCTAGCTGTTATCATGAGCAAACCCTTCGAACTTGTGATCCCCATCTCCTACGAGGAATGGACACGTATTTAATTTCCGCATGCATTCTACACATATATACATGTAAATGTTTTGTCCTTTAGACTTATTAACAGGCGGTAACTTGTATCAAGTCAGTAGCTAGCGCAGTAGCTCTATGTATTCCGAACCAACCGCAGGCGGTTGTGAGGCACAGTTCTGACTTCATTTTAGTACAACTTCCGGAGTTGATATTTTTACTTTGCTTTCCAAGAGAAGTTTCCGTGGCTGTTAGTATAACTGGGTGCTTCATGGAAACATAATATCAAAACATGACCTACACGTGAACTTATTATAGTGTATACAATGAATGTTGTCTTCGTTAATAATGGCATTATAGCCTATATACTCAAAAATTTGTTAACGTAACGCAATTTTTTCAGGATGCGATATGTTGTAAGAATTCCACAAATGGTGTAGTTTTGTGAAATAGTTAACCCTTCTTTCTGTTTTCTTCCAATGTTTCTTAGTCTTTGTTTTTCCGTGAGTGGCGTTGAACGTCGAAAGAGAACATGGTATGCGTACAAAAAACTCATACTATTATACGTTAATATTGTTATTGCTCATTTTTTAATTGTTGTCATTTGTTATATGTGATGAACCGTTAGCAGTTATGTACTTTATATGCTTTTCGCCCCTTATTGTTGTGGTCGAAGATGCCTTGGTGTCTCTTCGGAATACGAGGGTGGTAACGTCAGAGTGCGGACTCAACGAAAGCTCACTACCCTCGCACTCCGTGGCCTCCTCCACTTCAATTGCAATGTTTCATGAAGCATACGTAGTGCCAAGTAACCCATAACGTAGTGCACTTCACATCTGTACAACATCTTTTGTGGCGATACTTAAGGATTGACTTGGCTAAGTACGCATCACGAAAGCAGAGCCTATAAAAATCGTCTTTCATCTCACAAATGGACCGAATCATTGTTGTAACATTTTCACTGTAAAGTTTACAAGCATCTTTATGTCCCTACCGTTATTTTTAAGTTAAAAAAGATTTTTTTTTTTTATATTACTTATCTTAGTAATTATTATTTTTAATCAGATGTAATGAGAATGAATTTAGTGGGCTATTATGTGATTCATTGTGCATTATGCTGACAATTTTTGTTTAGTCTTCATTTTACTTATTTGATCAGGATTACACGCTGTCAAATATGCTATTTATTTTTGGGGGATTTGTGCGTTTTACTTATTTTATCATTATTACACGCTGTGCAATATGCTACTTTTTGTGAGTCTGCATTTTACTTATTACTTATACGCGTTGTGAAATATGCTATTTATTATTTTTTTTTGTCTGCATTTTACATATTTGATCGGCATGACGTGCTGTGAAATGTGCAACTTGTTTCTTTTGCTTGCATTTTACTTATTTTATCATCATTACACGCTGTGCAATATGCTACTTTTTTGTGAGCCTGCATTTTACTTATTTCATGAGGATTACACACTGTGCAATATGCTTTTTATTGTTTGTGTCTGCAGTTTACTTATTTCGTTAGGATCACACGCTGTGTGCTTTTGGTGTGTGCATTTTACTTACATTACATGCTGCGAAATAAGCTACTTATTTTTTGTATCTGCATTTTACCTGCTTCATCAGTATTACACCTTTTCCCATTCACTTTTTCGAACGGAGAAATTCAGATAGACTTCAATTTCGTTCACGTCCCTGCTCCTCTACCCCCATTTCTACCTCGAAATCTGTTTTAGAGGGATAGTGTCAATTACGTGTTGGTGTTGACGTAAATATTATTTCAACAAATTTATGGTGTTTGTTGGGGAGTTGGTGTGTGTGTCAGGGCATATCGACTTCGATTCAGCTGGTCAGGGTTCAGAGCTGATTTTCAAAAGTGTAATGAATTGGCCCAATCTGACTATTCTGATACTAATGAGGAGTGCTGTTTGTTTTCATGTTACGTAATATGGCGAAGGTCATCAGTGAAAGGTCAAGGCCACTAGTCGTGTAACGTCAGAAGTGAAATAAGCAAAGTCATATTACATGGCGTGAGATCCCAATGGAGAGAAAAAAATCTCACTGTAAAATGTATCATTGCGATAGCCCATGGCTCATTTTTTACACTCCAGATTTCATCCACTCGTGAACTTGACCGTCGTGGTAAGAGGAAAAATTCTTTAAGTATCGGCAAAACCCTAAATCAAATAAGCAACTATACAAGCAAACAAAATACTAAAGAGGAGCACACGACATGGGAAAGATGATTTAACACTGTCCAGAAAAATATTTCAATTCAATTTTGGGGGGGTTAGACTTACTTTTGCCATCTGTGTAAACTGCGTTGAAAAGATCTGAATATACATTAGTCTGTTTGCTGATGGACCCAGTGGGTATCAGTGATCTCACTTGTATATGTTTTGTTACGTGCATCCGTTGTTATACACGCATGTCTCCCCGATATCACTGGAAGCTGTTGACTACTTCTACACTTCCAGTTAACTATCTTCCTATAAAATAATATATTTTTACGATTTTGTAATGCTAATTTTATTAATGAAAGTAGTCTCTGGGAATTCGGGTTTGGTAAAATATTGCCTCAGCTGATGGCCTGTTGATTTGGATGCTTCATTTTCTAGCCTTATTACTTGAAATTGTTGCTTTCCAAGTCCATAGGGCAAATGAATTCCTAGATCTCTATATGTAGGCCTATTTGAATTCTGAATGCAGATGCCCAGCAGTTTGTGTATATGAAGTGACAAAATCCTACTGTGACGTCACGGGTTACGAAATGACGTATGAGCGCACGATAGTTAGGCAACTAAATGCCGGAGTAGGCCTACTGACGCGTTGATATCTCTGAAAAAGGGGTTGCTAAACAGGATAGTAATCTTGCCTCTTTGTCACAGTGGACAGGTTTGCTTGATAATGGAGGTGGAAGGAGTTTCTGTTCGCGTGAAGTCATTCCATTTGCATTTGTCCTTTATCAATGATCATTAAGAATCCACCGAAACCATTAGCAACAGATGGGACCGCCTGTCAACGCAGGCTACCGCTAATGGTTACCAAGGGCCGATGGTCTTTACAGCGCGTGGGATTCTCTCTGCCACACTTTATAGCTGGAGTAGAATGCTTTAAGGAAAATGCTTTTCGTCATGGGCTTAGAATCGATAAACAGCTTAGACCTTACCAAAATCGTTCCATTCTTATATAACAAGGGATATTCAGGGTCATTTAAAAGTGATATTCCACGCTGTAAAATACCACCCTCCGTATGTATCTTAATCGCAATAGGAGTTGGTGGAATGGCGAGGTAAAAACAAGTCAATGCAGGACAACATGTTCCACTGACATCAGTGAAGTTATGATGTGCTTGCTAACATTATTACAGATGTACAATGCAAAACTTTAGTATGGCAGATTATACATTGTAAACGAAGAGTGTTAAAATTAAGCGAGTAGACAGCCGAGTAATCACTCAGTCACCCAGATATGAAATGTACAACTCGGGGGTTATATTGTGCAGCGTTTTTGTTTTTTGTTTTCTCGAATATGCTATTTTATTTTATTTTATTTATATGTATGTGGTATATAACCGCTGATTTTGTTTTCAGATCGTGGCGTTCAATCGTTTATTTGTATTTGTTGGACAGTGAAATGAAATTTGTCACTTTGATTACATTGTTATATTTTGCTCTGCTTTGTATTTGTGCCTGAGTATTTTATAAGACTTGAGTAAGAGAAGAGTATTTGTATATATTAAGTATGCATTAATATGCTGTATTGTTCGCAAGAACCCGACAGACCCCAGCTACCCAAACCCAACCGCTGTGGATATTCGCCCAGGGTAGTAAATATATATCATGCATATACAGGCAGCAAACCTCTCACCTCCTGCTACAATCCCTGTACCAAATCAATCCACACCAGCAGGCAAAGCTGTAAACCCTACCCCTTACATATTCCCCCAGCACGCCCGTTTAGCCTATCAACATTGTATTGTATATTTCCCGAAATCTTTCCTTATGGAGCCGGCACCGTATTTCCCATTTCATGTTTGGATATTTCCCAGTAGCCCCCTATCAGGCAATCGACACTACATTTTCTCTAGATGAACCATATTCATATATGTGTACACTTCATGGCGATTTAACATGACATCTCCCACCTTGTATATTCTAGCGTGATTCACAATATCATAATATGAGTATATTAATAGATACACACCAAACTCAGTGTAGTCCACATTTCCCACCTTGTGTATTATTTGTGTATTAGCCATCCTCTCTCATCTGTCCATCAACATCATAATTTCTCGTCCGGTCTTATATACACTTCCCATTATCAACCATCCCTAAGTCATTATTACATTTCCTCACCCGGTCAAAGCCAGGTATGCTCATCAAAAATAGCCACCACTATATTCCCCACCTCGTGTGTTACATATATTTATTTATCACAATTCAGAGAAAATTCTGGGCCTCTCATTGGTCTATCTGCCTTGAATAGGCTACCGTATTCCCAAAACAGGCAAGAAATACAGTCTTGCGCCTTTGATATTTTTTCTGTATCACTAGGAGGTCAAGGATTCTCGCACCAGCCGATAGCCACGCTTGTCAGCAATGTACGAATCAGTAACTTTTCTTGCCTGTATTTTCCAAAGCGTGCTTACGAGTTAACAACAGCAACATGTAGAAAAGTTCTCGTAGCATCTTTTCGAGACAGTTAAATTGCAAACCGTTGCAAATCGATTCGAAAATTACTATCCAGCAGACTATTTAAGGCAAGTATTTTTTGCCCTGTGCCGTCAGTGTCGCGGTTCGAACCTGTTATGTTCTCGTCGTGAGTCACTCGGTCAGTGGCAAAGCCTCCGTTAAAACGCGACATGTTTTGACAGAAATATCAACAAATGTCGCCCGGAATTCTCTTCATTGTGATAAATTCGTTATACCAGCGTGTTGCGTCGGTATACGGCCTGATATTTCGTCGCAAGGATCAATATTTCCTCTCGTCCTTCGGGCTCATGAAAATATTGACCTTCTCGACGAAATATCAGGCCGTATGCACAGGTAACACGCTGGAATAACTTAAATTGGTAAAACAGCCAATGTTACGTTTCTCATCGTGTTGGTTATATATATATATATATATATATATATATATATATATATATATATATATATATATATATATATATGTGGGGCAAGAAGCCCATGCGAGGCTAAACGCCCACTCCATATTTGGGAGTAATGACGTCATCCCGCACCCCCGCAAGATGGCCAGGACATGTGCTGCCCTCTAGGGTGAAAGTGTCATGGAGCGGCAATTTTGAGGAGAGAGTAGTTTTCTTTCATCACGGTAAGTGTGAAAACTGCCACATTTTTTTTTGTAAAAACATAGTATCATATATTGTGAGATACAGGCCAAAAGAAACGGCTGATGAACAAGACGCAGGATGAGTCATAAAACCTTGTAATTATGCTTCGTATACAGCCACTTTATAGCAAGAAATACCCAACAGGCACAGATCAATTTAAAAAAAAAATGTCGAACCACTTGGCTGGGGCAAAACGTCCATGAGTTTGTGAGGGTAACCGCCCACCTGTGTGCATTTTACCCCAATGCCTGGGCGTGTTACCCCATCCACATCTATATGCCGTGAACGCTAGTGTTTGCGTGTATATATATATAGCAATTCAAGTAGCTTATGCATACACATATCTGTATATTTATATAACTTTCTGGGCTATATAAAAGACGGGCTGCCATTTATGATAAAACCTTACAATTTGATGGTTAATAATCCATGTGTTATTTTGATTTGGCTAACAGGCCTAAACTGTTTTGACTTTAGTGTAGTGATGCAGTCATGTAGGCCTACGAATAGAATGTGACAGTGTTAGACATAACTAGCCTACATAGTGTTTGGCCTACATATAACAACATGAATTTGGGATGTAGAATATGCCCTATAATTGTAAAATATTTCCTCATGCTTGTTTCAGACTTCAGCATGCTGAGACACTACAAACGCAAGTCAACCAGAGGAGAATACGGGAACCAACAACTTAATTTAGCGCAGGAAGCAGTGAAAGAGGGTATGCCACTTGTGAGAGCGTCGAGAGAATTTGATGTTCCCCGTAGGACTATAAGACGCCACAGAGATCTACGGGTGGCCATTCCGGGGGTTTCTCTCGTCTTGGTAGACATCGGGTTATTCTCACAGAAAACCTCGAGAAAGAACTACATCATCACATACAGTATATGGAAAAGTCTCCTTATGGACTGACTACACCAGATATTAGAAGGCTCGCCTATGAGCTGGCAGAGAGAGTTGGATTGTAACACCCCTTCAGGCATGACCGTAAAATAGCTCGTAAGGACTGGCTGTACTGATTTCTCTCTCGCCATCGAGATCCGAGCATAAGAGAGCCTCATGGAACTAATCTATCCAGGGCAGTCGGGTTCAACAAACCTAAAGTTCAACAGTTTTTCGCTGTGTATAAAGAGTTACTTCGAACTGAAGAATTCACACCCGCTAGTGTCTGGAATATGGACGAGACGGGTATGACCAGCGTACACAAACCAGGAAAAATTCTTGCTACCAAAGGCGTGAAACAGGTGAGCCGGATGACATGTGGGGAACGGGGCAAGACAGTGACCGCAATTTGTGGAATGAATGCTGCAGGCGTGTATGTACCCCCCTTGCTTATTTTTCGCCGAAAGAGGATGTTCGATGCTTTAATGGTTGGTGCATCTCCACAAGCTGTCGGGTATGCAAGTCCAAATGGGTGGACTTTTTCTCAGGTGGTTAGAACATTTTGCTAAATTTAGAAAGGCTTCTACAGATGTCCAGCAAATCATTGTCCTTGATGGAAGCCACAGTCACAAATCTCAAGCGACTACAACCTATGCACGTGAGCATGGCATACATCTGTTAACACTTCCACCCCCCAGCACTCACAAGATGCAGCCTCTAGACAGAACCTGCTTTAAATCCTTGAAGACTGCATACAATGCTGCAGCTGACTCTTGGATGATTGCCAACCCCGGGAAACGAATTTCGTTTTTCGAAATGGCTGCTATAGACAAGGCTTACCTTAAGTCAGCAACTGCCAAAAGGATGTAGCGGGGTTTGCATGTTGCGGAATATGGCCTTCTGATGATAACATACTTCCTGATAGTGAGTTCGCCGGGGCTGCAGTAACAGGTGAGCCTGAACCCCAGAAAGAGACAACAGCTGATAGACAGAATACACCCATTCCACAAGTACCAGAGACTGCCCGTCCAGCTGAAGAACAGCAAAATATGACCATCAGCGAGCAAGAAACTTCTGCTTTTGCGACGAAAGCGGCCCAGTTACCCCTACCAGCTTAATAATACTATATTCTTATTACTATATTATAATTACTATAATTGGTCCACTGTAACTGTTCAAGTCGATCTCTCTGTAGAATAAATTGTTCAATGCGGCTTGTTTTTTAATCGCTCAGGCTGCTTTTGGTTATTTCAGACTGCTCAATGTAACACCTTATTTGAAGAAATGTAACACCTTATTTGAAGCTTGTCGCCGCCACCAAAGCTGGCTACCTCGCGAGTTCGGAAGAGAAAAGCTGAAGATGGGGCGCTGTTGACATCATCTCCCTACAAGGCAATGCTGGAAGAGAGGGAATCATCGAAAGATGCGAAGGATAGACGTGCTAAGAAGGCTGCCATGAAGAGAATGGCAGTAGAAAATCCAAGGGTAAAAGTACTGTGAAGAAGAGAAAAGATAAAAATGCTGATGAAGAAAGTACCGATGAAGAGGAAGAATGGCTTTATCTAATTTGTGGGGAGCCCTACTCAAATTCCAAGTCAAGGGAAATTTGGGTGCAGTGTGTAACATGTCGAAAACGGGCACTTGAAGGATGTACGAATGGTGAAAAGGTCTTTGTGTGGCCAAACTGCGAATCTAACCAGGATTCTGACGATTCTCTTAATTATAAAGGGGATAATATCTTTCATTCGATCCAACTTCGTGACAAGTTCTTTTTCGAATACTTGAATTCGCTTTTCTTGTTATGTGTTCCCAAGAACCCTGTAAGTCGGAAATAATCTACCTAAGTAGGCCTAAAGTGTTTCAAACTGTCTGATATGAACTAAATTTCACTTAACATATCACCATATGTGAATAAAAAAGATTGCATTATTATATATCACAAGAGTTTGGTATGCGTTTGACGAATGTTTACTGGGGGCGGGGGTCAACGCCCATCCTGGTCATTTTGCCCCAGCTTGTGGGCGTTTTACCTCTACCCCTGAGGCATAACGCCCATTTTGAGTTAATAATGTTGACGTTCCTGTAGTCAGTGAAAATAGGTAATTATCTATATGCCAGTGGGTATGCGCGGGATACGCCCTGGGGTATAGCTGTGTGGAACGGTTTCTGATCTGTTGTGGATGTAGAGCCCTTTGGGCTTAGGGTGTCCGTTTTGCCCCACCCTACCCAACATCACCCCTCCGTCCATCACCCACCACGGTTTTTCATGCCATGTTATATGTACAATACTTCCCATAGTAATCTGTCAAGTCACCATCACTGTGTTATCTCATCCGGTGTAATACATTTACACTTACGTGTATGAAGTATCTCACATCAAGCAGCTAACACCATATTTTCTACCCTCTGCAACACGTGTCGGCTATATCACATATAACTGTACCAATAAAAGCAGCCTACCCCATATTTTCCACTATAAGCAAAATGCTTCTACGCCCCAGTAAATAATAACCCACCGTTGAAAGCATATACTGTATTTCCCACCCCGTGTATGACATATGTACACATCCCAGCATTGTCCATGACATAGTCGATGCTCTGTTTTTCGTCATTTGTAATGTTTGTATTTCCCTTTGCGCCATCCACACAGACAGGCCTAATATGTAATCACGCTGTATGCATAATACTGTCAACACGCACCCGACTCGTATATTTTCCCACCGTGTATCCTATTTGATATATATATATATATATATATATATATATTATATATAAAAGCAACCCACACGTTACAGATGTGATGTTATGTTAATACAATCATAATGGCGGTAAATAAAGCCTATATATAATATATTAAAGACATATATATTTCGTTCTGTCTTGTCTCCATAATATATTTAGCTATTGTTTAACGCAAATCTCAACTTTTTTTTTCACTATGACGTTATCGGTACTGATGGCCGTCGTGCACGGGGTAAACCACACACCTTTGGCAAGTAACTGTCAATGTAGTAAACAGCATATCAGCACCAGGAGTAGATAATGTATCTGAGGTCAACGGCAAAGAAAGAAAACACTACGCTGAAGCATGTAAATCAATTTACAATTTACCTAAATTATAAAAAAAATTCTTTTATATTTATTTCATTTGGATTTTGAGCCGTACTCAAGAATACTTCACTTATGCGGGGGCCAGAACTATGGCGGGGGAAACCCAAGGCCATCTGTAGGTTGGTGATAGATCTTCCCATGCACGGCCACAGAGGAAGCGAATTTGAGCTGCGCTTGAACTCACTTAGTGAGAGGCTGCTGGGTCATTACGCTGCATTAGCGCGCTAACTACCTCAGTCGGGGAGGACCCCGAAAAATAAATAAATAGTAAATAATGAACTATTCTCCTGGATCGTGTTTAATAGTGTATGCTTATGAAATATGCTTCATTTAGGTGTTTTCTTTGCCTTTAGTTTTCTTGTCACGCGATATACGGCATCAAATAATTCAGCGTCGTGCTGCATGGAAATTGGAGGGCAATAACTGTGATGTGTTCGTGCAGTTCACGTTTGCTGGCTCGGTCGACATGGCCACGCACCAACAGAGAACTCCAGTAGACACGATGATGCAGATCGGCGCCGTGTGCCCATAATCTTTATGTACATATGCTTAGGTCTTACGTTGTAGTTAAAAAATTTCATTTCAGTCATGAGGACAAGCAGTCATCAGTATACATATATACTGCTAGCCCTGGGTGGCTATTTCACTCCTCGCTAGTCGTATTATGGCCACAGCGGGAACCAATGGTAGAGCTTACGCGCTTTCACGCCATGTCAGATAAGTCCTTCTGAACGATGTTTGTTGTCCAAGATAGGCGTAAATTGTGGCTCTTGCCTCTCAGCTCGGTCGCACTCAAAATACCCCACGTAAATTCTACTCGGTAATGACACGCCAACCCGAACTCACGAAACGGCAACTATTTTGCAAGTATGCAGCCATGATGTGCTGCTTTTCGAGTTTAGTGCGCATGCGCACTCACAAGAACGAGAACTTCGACACTCATAACTGTGGTTAACCCAAAATGGCCGCCATTTCAGCGATGACCGTTTCCAGAATTCGGGGCTGCCGTGTCATTACCGAGTGGAATTTGCATGGGATGTTGTGTGTGCGACCGAGCTGAGAGGTAAGAGCCACAGTTGACACTTGTTTTGGACGGCAAATAACGTTCAAAAAGGATTCATCTGACTTTGCGTGAAAGCACGTAAGTTCCACCATTGGTTTCCGCTGTGGCTATGATAAGACCAGCCAGGGGTGAAATAGCCACTTGGGGCTAATATACTGCGTATTTTCTTGTGCGTATCAGAGCGAGTCCTTGACGCCAAAGTGGCGTCACTGGAACATCACGCCGAAGACACCAGACATAACATCCCGCAAACACAAAGGTACCTCAGTCTCGTGTTGATTGCAACTGTTCAAAAACCACCATCTTGATGTTATACACATGAACACTTATACCGCCCTTATTTCCGGGTTACGCAATGACCAAGAAACATCTCACCAGTGTGGTCGCTGCGATTTCAAGTCAAGCACGTGGGCAGGACAGTCGTGGGTTTGCCCCGTGCTCTGTCTGGTTTCCTCCCACCAAAATGCTGGCCACCATCCTACAAGTGACATATTCTTGAGTACAGCGTAAAACCCAAATCAAATAAATAAATAAATATTCCCGGGTTAAACTGATAGGCACAGATTACTAGGCTTTTGGCGCCAGGCTCAACGTCCAACTCAGTTCTATTTTCCTGTACTGACAACACGTCAACCAACATATCACGCTCATCTGTCCGTGATGATCGGACAGGCAGACATGAGCACAGCTAGCACAGGTTTATAATGTTATATACAAAATGGTTCTACTAGGCACTGAAGTTCATTCATTTGTAGGCTCCTTTGATATGACGGCGTTCCTTTTCCTAAGTGGAGAAAACCTGATTGCATGTCGGACAATACAAGCCTTTTATAAGTACTGCTATAGATGACGCACTTCTGGGCCATGGCATTGTACGCGGCCATCAGTTAGCAGTGCTTGACGGTGTATTGGCGGAGGACAATACCCACTGTGTCTCGAGGCGTTTGATGCGGAGTAGCTTTATTAATGTACATGTAGAAAATGGCTTTTCTTTGATACAGTCAAGTCCATAAGGCCACTGCTGTGTGTAAGATATCCGGATAAAAATGGCGCTAGATCTTTCTTTCTTTGGTGTCCTAAATACCGGACTCAAGAAGTTCACTTACACAACGGTGTGGAGGTTGATGGGTGAAAGCAGCCAAGCCATCAATCCTTAACAATATTAAGAATATTTATTTATTTATTTATTTGATTGGTGTTTTACGCCGTGCTCAAGAATATTTCACTTATATCACAGCGGCCAGCATTATGGTGGAAGGAAACAGGACAGAACCCGAGGGAAACCCACAACCATCCGCCAGTTGCTGGCAGACCTTCCGAGTAGGGCCAGAGAGGAAGCCAACATGAGCTGTACTTGAACTCACACCGACCCCATTGGTGAGAGGCTTCTAGGCCATTGTGCTACGCTAACGCGCTAACCGGCTGAGCCACCGAGGCCCCCTCCTTTATTATAAGCATTGACTGAACAGTATTTTGTACTAACAGGCACACGACTACAAAGGTCAAGAACAGCCAAGATTTTCGTCAAAAGATTGAGATGTGTTTTATTCTTTAGTTTATGGTTTGTTTGGAAACCAAGAATGGCAATACATGCATGACAATGACATAAATTAGGGCTTTCAATAAGACTCTGAAGATGTCAACCGCACTTCATGGCTGAACTGGTCAGATCGTATCAACTTCAACCCATGAAGAACCCTTTCTTGGAAATGACGACGAATTACAGGTCGCAGAGAACTACAACAATGTTGAATTTACTGAAGGCCTCCCCCGAACGATGATTCCTGTCCCATCTGGTAGATCTTTAAGACTTCATTCAAAACCACTGAAACAAGGAAGAACACAAAGATGTCAGCACGCAGTGAAGTGAATGACTGATTGATTATTGTTAAACACCCTACCCAAGAATATTCTCAAATATATAAGATTCTATTCTAACATACACCTATATAATGCAAAAGTGTCAATGCTAACTTACCAACTAACAAGTCATGTGTAAGCTTGAATTTTACCTTGTGCTCAACAGTTTTTCAGTTATACGACGATAAGCAGTCCGCAGAATGCATACGTACTGTGTCTCCTTGTGGCCAGATAAGGCAAAGCTGCCAAAATGTTGCCACCACTGGAACATCATGCGTTAGACACCACAGACATAACACCTCACCCAATAAAATTTATTATACTGATACCGGGCAGACCGGTCCTGCTTCCTTGCTCTAACCTCTCAGTGCTGAGTGCCAAGTCAGACAGCAACAAGTACCATATTTGAAGTCTTTGGTATGAACTGACCTGGGATTGATCCCAGATTTCCCTACCTCAAGGCAGATGCTCTAACCACTATTCCACCCAACTTACCTATTGGCATAAGCACTCATTTTAATTGCATAATTGCATAAAGCATAAAGAATGATCTGGTTTGACAAGTCTGACAAATTTCCCTTGAAATGAATATTTTAGTATATAGTAACCATTTGAAGAAGCTAACCAATGAATATGTTTCTTGACCAAAATGAGATAAGAAAAAAAGAAAACATGAAAACAAAGAAAAAAAAAAAAAAAAAAAAAAGAACACTGCCAAAGAAGCATCAATTAACTCATTCTACAAATCTCATCACATGGTAAAAGGGGGAAGATATTCTATGTAAAATCCCTGTCACCAATTACCACAACAACATGTATTAGCACAGTCAAATCTTTTAAATCCCATAGTCGCAGCACACCTGTCTGTGATACTTTAGGAAGAGAAGGTTATTTTTCCAATGCTTGAAAAATTTCTTCCCTTCATCTAATTACTTAACTGGTGTTAATGCCATGATCTAGAATTTTTCAGTTATCCAATATTTTGGTTTAATGGGTGGACTGAAAATACTGCCAGGAATAATCCATGACCTGCTATAAAAACTTCTTATAAAAATGGGTTTTGCTTTTACCAGTTACCTCCTGTTTTCTCTGACAGATTCTATGTGAACTACCAAAGCGTCTACTTTATATGACAGGAAAGGAACACAAATTGTAGGGAAAACATAATCTGGGGAGTGAAACAGGGACTTGATAAGACTGGGAAAACTACATTCCTGAAGAATGAAGAATATTCAGTACAAACCCTGCAACTGGATTATGTATGTGATACATGTCTAGGGTATCTCATCACTGGGAAGAAGTAAACATATATAGATCACATTGAAAACTTTCGCTGATAAAATTTAGCAGGAAAAAATCTATCTATTCATCTATCAATGAATGTCAAAAACATGAGCCAGACCAATGGTCAGGGATTGACTTTCTACAGGAATCCGGGAATCAGATTCTCATAATGACTCACTCCCGTAAACAAAGGCTGCAAGAATTTACTTGGATTCCCATAAAAGGAGTCACATTCAAATTCCCTCGTTTGTTATGAAAAAAAAAAAATGAATTGTTTCAGATCAATACAGTCATGAACATGGAATCTCCAAAATCTGTTTGCCTTTATACGGTATGCTTTCAAATCTTTATGTCGATCAACTTCTTGTAATAATACATGTAGATTTAGACAAGATTCTGGTGGATTTCGGCAAGGATAATCTGTGAGAATCCGTTAGGTAAAAATGATGAAAACAAAGCCATGAACAGACCTGTAGCTTAACAGATGTGCCTGTTCATTACTGAAGTGCATAATTTACCAGTCATGCCAGTAGAAAGACATAAGCAGTTTGTCAACAAGTCTCTGTGATGTCCGTGGAAAATAAATTAATGCAGGCAATTTCATATTGTTTAGAATAAAAGGTAAAAACCAAAAACTGTTCACATACAACGTCAGTACTGCACAGCTTGAACACTGCACAAACTGCTCTGCTGAGATATGAGAGGACAAACACATAGCTGCAGCCAAATTTGTGCAAGTTGGATTTCAGTTTGTGACATTGCAATCCTGCTTACAATTCATGTTTCATCTGTCCCTAAATCATTATCTTACCTGACCAGGTGGGCTATGTCCCAGTTGGCATTAGATGACAGTGGGCCTTTGATTTCTACACCGTCCTTTGTCACTATGGCCACTTGATACTGTAACAGACGGTAACATTAAGTCATGCATGTAAAATACATATAGGGTATGACACGGAGTTTACAGAAGGACAGAACAAGGGAGATCACTCTCACAAGATTAGGTTTAGATTAGTCCTAAATTTACAATACTTTTTCCAACAGTTTATTGGGCAAAATTTGACACCCTTCACTGAGTTATATATACTCATTAAATATTTGACTTTAGTTTTACGCCATACTCAGGACACTCCCCTATTAAAGGTACACATGTACACCTTAACCACTCCAGTGGGTTACAAGTCAAAATGACCCTCCTCCTTTAAGTATTATAGGCCTGGATATCCCAGTGGAAAAGACAAATCCTGGAATAGTACACAAATGTATCAAGACATACCTTATTTAACAGTGGAAAAGAAAAATACTGGAACAGTACACAAATGTATGAAGACGTACCTTATTTAACAGTGGAAAAGACAAATACTGGAATAGTACACAACTGTATCAAGACGTACCTTATGTAACAGTGGAAAAGACAAATACTGGAACAGTACACACATGTATCAAGACGTACCTTATTTAATGACCTGGCATCTCTGTAAAACAAAACTTTGAGGCATCTGTCGAGGAGTTGAGATGCTTGATCCTGGGTCATCTGCGGAGTCTTACTTTTGGCTTCCCTTAGCAATGGCTGAAAATACAAAACAAAAATACTCAATACTTTGTACACTTTACCTCTTCTTGCAACACTGAAATACAGGTCATCATCTCTGCTTGACACCTGTCACACTTAGCTTGTAAAATTATTTATTTCGTCAGTGCATAAAATGCTATTTAATTTATCACTATTTTCAAATTTATATGGCACTTAAATGTCATAGTCAAGAATATTTCTCTTTTAAGATGGAAGCGCACTGCAGTGCCTGTGTGAACCATCAGTTTCTGGCAAATAGTACATGGACTAACCTTTACCTCTTGCTCAACTTAGAGGGCAGAATTCCTCTTTCTTTAAATGTCTGAGCCAATGAGAGGTCGTCAGTATTTCAAAATAATATTGTCCTGTTAATATTGTAACAGTTACAATGCCTCTGTCTTCGTAATTTCTGTCATGTGTACACCACCCAAAAGCTCAACACAAATAAATGCAATTATGGAGGCAAATAAAGGTCATAAAATATTGGTTTCAGTACATTTTTCGACAGGATATCACCTTACTTCCCAGGAAAGCATCAAAACCCATTCCTAAAAACTCTCAAAATACGGCCAAATGAGTAACTTAATTGCAGCATGAAATTTAGGTTAAACACCGTATGTTTTTGCACTACACTTCATTGAAGCATTACACTACAGTGCCCATATATGATCAGCTGCTCACCTGTGCTATGTAAGCTCCATATCCTGTAGCTACTGTGTCTGCCTCATAAGCTGTCCCGATTTTATCAATGTACCCAAGAAAACTGCAAAAAGAAAAAAGAAAAAAAAGGAAACTTATAAAGCCTGGGAATGAACAGAAATTCAACTGTTTTCTACAACTAAAACATTTACCATGCTTATTTTTTTTTTTTTTTTTTTTTGTTCATGGTGATTAACACTACACTGTAAAATGAATTTTTGCAATCATATGACGATGGCCAAGCTTGGGCGGGGCAGGGGGAGAGGCAGGAGGAATCAGAATACCCAAGGTAAACCATATCCTCTGGCTGATCAGACTTTATTATACATTCACCCAAATTGGTCATGGTCCTTGCCATGAGGGCCTTGCCCCTACTGAAGAATATGACCATGCAAATTGACATACCCATATATGTATATGCGCTGGTTCAGTACTATACAAATTTAACCAATCAAAATATATAAAAACGACACTCACTGTTTGAACCATTTCGTCATTCTAATATTTCAGTTAGGACTTAGTGGTTTTTCAGGAACATGCTACCAGCTCCACATACATTATACAGATAGTGCATGCCATGAGACATTGTGAGCTCGAGAGAAGTGATTACTTGTCAAGAAAAGATATGACCTGCTCTGCTGAAGCCCAAAACGACGTTGCTAACTGAGAAAGCCAATGTTTGATTGTTTACTTTATCAGCCAGTGGACGTTCGAGAGCAGACAGTGGAAGATAAACTTTTAGAGTAAGTGCACAAGATCACTGGCTACTGGCGCGTGATCATTGCACATTGACTCATGAACGTTGTGCATCATGTTTTGTGGAATATCATGTCACTCGGTATTGACCAATGGAAACCAAGTATTACCCTGTGAGGTATCATAATGAAAGATGTATGCGATAACCTTTTAACTCAGAAAAGCCTGTAAATGTGAGCAACTCACGGTTTTTTGTCCTCTAAGCCAGCCACCACCAGGGAATTCCAGAGAGGGTTGAAGTTTGATCTCCTGGAGTACATAACCCTAGTCAACCAGGAGAAGAGAGTCGCTGGCGTGTACGTGAAGCCATCATCCAGGCATTCTTCATCTATACTGAAAACAGAAAACAGGACTGACTGATTGATTGATTGATTGATTGGCTTCACGTGAGGAATGGATATGTTGTCATACAGCAGCACATGTCAATACATGACCCGTGTTCACCAGGAGAAGAGAGTCGCTGAAGGGTACGAGGATGAGGCCATTGTTAAAACACTCCTCATCTGTATTGAAAACATGATATGTAAACACATGTCCCGTGTTCACCAGGGGAAGAGAGTCGCTGAAGTGTACGAGGATGAAGCCATTGTTAAAACACTCCTCATCTGTACTGAAAACATGATATGTAAATACATGACCCGTGTTCACCAGGGGAAGAGAGTCGCTGAAGTGTACGAGGATGAAGCCATTGTTAAAACACTCCTCATCTGTACTGAAAACATGATATGTAAATACATGACCCGTGTTCACCAGGGGAAGAGAGTCGCTGAAGTGTACGAGGATGAGGCCATTGTTAAAACACTCCTCATCTGTACTGAAAACATGATATGTAAATACATGACCCGTGTTCACCAGGAGAAGAGAGTCGCTGAAGGGTACGAGGATGAAGCCATTGTTAAAACACTCCTCATCTGTACTGAAAACATGATATGTAAATACATGACCCGTGTTCACCAGGGGAAGAGAGTCGCTGAAGGGTACGAGGATGAGGCCATTGTTAAAACACTCCTCGTCTGTACTGAAAACATGACATGTAAACACATGACCCGTGTTCACCAGGGGAAGAGAGTCGCTGAAGTGTACGAGGATGAAGCCATTGTTAAAACACTCCTCATCTGTACTGAAAACATGATATGTAAACACATGACCCGTGTTCACCAGGGGAAGAGAGTCGCTGAAGGGTACGAGGATGAGGCCATTGTTAAAACACTCCTCATCTGTACTGAAAACATGACATGTAAACACATGACCCGTGTTCACCAGGGGAAGAGAGTCGCTGAAGGGTACGAGGATGAAGCCATTGTTAAAACACTCCTCATCTGTACTGAAAACATGATATGTAAATACATGACCCGTGTTCACCAGGGGAAGAGAGTCGCTGAAGTGTACCAGGATGAGGCCATTGTTAAAACACTCCTCATCTGTATTGAAAACATGATATGTAAATACACGACCCGTGTTCACCAGGGGAAGAGAGTCGCTGAAGTGTACGAGGATGAAGCCATTGTTAAAACACTCCTCATCTGTACTGAAAACATGACATGTAAACACACGTCCCGTGTTCACCAGGGGAAGAGAGTCGCTGAAGTGTACGAGGATGAGGCCATTGTTAAAACACTCCTTGTCTGTACTGAAAATATGATATGTAAATACATGACCCGTGTTCACCAGGGGAAGAGAGTCGCTGAAGAGTACGAGGATGAGGCCATTGTTAAAACACTCCTCATCTGTACTGAAAACATGATATGTAAATACATGACCCGTGTTCACCAGGGGAAGAGAGTCGCTGAAGAGTACGAGGATGAGGCCATTGTTAAAACACTCCTCATCTGTACTGAAAACATGATATGTAAATACATGACCCGTGTTCACCAGGGGAAGAGAGTCGCTGAAGTGTACAAGGATAAAGCCATTGTTAAAACACTCCTCATCTGTACTGAAAACATGACGTAAACACACGTCCCGTGTTCACCAGGGGAAGAGAGTCGCTGAAGGGTACGAGGATGAAGCCATTGTTAAAACACTCCTCATCTGTACTGAAAACATGATATGTAAATACATGACCCGTGTTCACCAGGGGAAGAGAGTCGCTGAAGGGTACGAGGATGAAGCCATTGTTAAAACACTCCTCATCTGTACTGAAAACATGATATGTAAATACATGACCCGTGTTCACCAGGGGAAGAGAGTCGCTGAAGTGTACCAGGATGAGGCCATTGTTAAAACACTCCTCATCTGTACTGAAAACATGATATGTAAATACATGACCCGTGTTCACCAGGGGAAGAGAGTCGCTGAAGGGTACGAGGATGAAGCCATTGTTAAAACACTCCTCATCTGTACTGAAAACATGATATGTAAATACATGACCCGTGTTCACCAGGGGAAGAGAGTCGCTGAAGTGTACCAGGATGAAGCCATTGTTAAATCACTCCTTGTCTGTATTGAAAACATGATATGTAATTACATGACCCGTGTTCACCAGGGGAAGAGAGTCGCTGAAGTGTACCAGGATGAAGCCATTGTTAAAACACTCCTTGTCTGTATTGAAAACATGATATGTAATTACATGACCCGTGTTCACCAGGGGAAGAGAGTCGCTGAAGTGTACCAGGATGAAGCCATTGTTAAAACACTCCTCATCTGTACTGAAAACATGATATGTAAATACATGACCCGTGTTCACCAGGGGAAGAGAGTCGCTGAAGTGTACGAGGATGAAGCCATTGTTAAAACACTCCTCATCTGTACTGAAAACATGATATGTAATTACATGACCCGTGTTCACCAGGGGAAGAGAGTCGCTGAAGTGTACCAGGATGAAGCCATTGTTAAAACACTCCTTGTCTGTATTGAAAACATGATATGTAATTACATGACCCGTGTTCACCAGGGGAAGAGAGTCGCTGAAGTGTACCAGGATGAAGCCATTGTTAAAACACTCCTCATCTGTATTGAAAACATGATATGTAAATACATGACCCGTGTTCACCAGGGGAAGAGAGTCGCTGAAGTGTACCAGGATGAAGCCATTGTTAAAACACTCCTCATCTGTACTGAAAACATGATATGTAATTACATGACCCGTGTTCACCAGGGGAAGAGAGTCGCTGAAGTGTACGAGGATGAGGCCATTGTTAAAACACTCCTCATCTGTACTGAAAACATGATATGTAATTACATGACCCGTGTTCACCAGGGGAAGAGAGTCGCTGAAGTGTACCAGGATGAAGCCATTGTTAAAACACTCCTTGTCTGTATTGAAAACATGATATGTAAACACACGTCCCGTGTTCACCAGGGGAAGAGAGTCGCTGAAGTGTACCAGGATGAAGCCATTGTTAAAACACTCCTTGTCTGTATTGAAAACATGATATGTAAATACATGACCCGTGTTCACCAGGGGAAGAGAGTCGCTGAAGTGTACGAGGATGAGGCCATTGTTAAAACACTCCTCATCTGTACTGAAAACATGATATGTAATTACATGACCCGTGTTCACCAGGGGAAGAGAGTCGCTGAAGTGTACCAGGATGAAGCCATTGTTAAATCACTCCTTGTCTGTATTGAAAACATGATATGTAAATACATGACCCGTGTTCACCAGGGGAAGAGAGTCGCTGAAGTGTACGAGGATGAGGCCATTGTTAAAACACTCCTCGTCTGTACTGAAAACATGATATGTAAACACACGTCCCGTGTTCACCAGGGGAAGAGAGTCGCTGAAGTGTACCAGGATGAGGCCATTGTTAAAACACTCCTCGTCTGTATTGAAAACATGATATGTAAACACATGACCCGTGTTCACCAGGGGAAGAGAGTCGCTGAAGTGTACCAGGATGAAGCCATTGTTAAAACACTCCTCATCTGTACTGAAAACATGACATGTAAACACATGACCCGTGTTCACCAGGGGAAGAGAGTCGCTGAAGGGTACGAGGATGAGGCCATTGTTAAAACACTCCTCATCTGTACTGAAAACATGATATGTAAATACATGACCCGTGTTCACCAGGGGAAGAGAGTCGCTGAAGGGTACGAGGATAAAGCCATTGTTAAAACACTCCTCATCTGTACTGAAAACATGACATGTAAATACATGACCCGTGTTCACCAGGGGAAGAGAGTCGCTGAAGGGTACGAGGATGAGGCCATTGTTAAAACACTCCTCATCTGTACTGAAAACATGATATGTAAATACATGACCCGTGTTCACCAGGGGAAGAGAGTCGCTGAAGGGTACGAGGATGAGGCCATTGTTAAAACACTCCTCATCTGTACTGAAAACATGATATGTAAATACATGACCCGTGTTCACCAGGGGAAGAGAGTCGCTGAAGAGTACGAGGATGAGGCCATTGTTAAAACACTCCTCATCTGTACTGAAAACATGACATGTAAACACATGACCCGTGTTCACCAGGGGAAGAGAGTCGCTGAAGTGTACGAGGATGAGGCCATTGTTAAAACACTCCTCATCTGTACTGAAAACATGACATGTAAACACATGACCCATGTTCACCAGGGGAAGAGAGTCGCTGAAGGGTACGAGGATGAAGCCATTGTTAAAACACTCCTCATCTGTACTGAAAACATGACATGTAAACACATGACCCGTGTTCACCAGGGGAAGAGAGTCGCTGAAGGGTACGAGGATGAAGCCATTGTTAAAACACTCCTCATCTGTACTGAAAACATGACATGTAAACACATGACCCGTGTTCACCAGGGGAAGAGAGTCGCTGAAGGGTACGAGGATGAGGCCATTGTTAAAACACTCCTCATCTGTACTGAAAACATGACATGTAAACACATGACCCATGTTCACCAGGGGAAGAGAGTCGCTGAAGGGTACGAGGATGAAGCCATTGTTAAAACACTCCTCATCTGTACTGAAAACATGATATGTAATTACATGACCGTGTTCACCAGGGAAGAGAGTCGCCAGGGTAAATGCAGGATGAAGCCATTGTTAAAACACCTCATCTGTACTGAAAACATGATATGTAAATATATTTAATCTCGTTCACCAGGGAAAGAGAGTCGCTGAAGTGTACGAGAGGATGAGGCCATTGTTAAAACACTCCCTCATCTCTGTACCAAAACATTTAAACACACGCCCCGTTCACCAGGGGAAGAGAGTCGCTGAAGTGCGGATGAGGCATTGTTAAAACACTCCTCATCTGTACTGAAAACATGATATGTAATTACATGACCCGTGTTCACCAGGGGAAGAGAGTCGCTGAAGTGTACAAGGATAAAGCCATTGTTAAAACACTCCTCATCTGTACTGAAAACATGACGTAAACACACGTCCCGTGTTCACCAGGGGAAGAGAGTCGCTGAAGTGTACCAGGATGAGGCCATTGTTAAAACACTCCTCGTCTGTATTGAAAACATGATATGTAATTACATGACCCGTGTTCACCAGGGGAAGAGAGTCGCTGAAGGGTACTAGGATGAAGCCATTGTTAAAACACTCCTCCTCTGTATTGAAAACATGATATGTAATTACATGACCCGTGTTCACCAGGGGAAGAGAGTCGCTGAAGTGTACCAGGATGAAGCCATTGTTAAAACACTCCTCGTCTGTATTGAAAACATGATATGTAATTACATGACCCGTGTTCACCAGGGGAAGAGAGTCGCTGAAGGGTACGAGGATGAAGCCATTGTTAAAACACTCCTCGTCTGTATTGAAAACATGATATGTAATTACATGACCCGTGTTCACCAGGGGAAGAGAGTCGCTGAAGGGTACGAGGATGAAGCCATTGTTAAAACACTCCTCATCTGTACTGAAAACATGACATGTAAATACATGACCCGTGTTCACCAGGGGAAGAGAGTCGCTGAAGTGTACGAGGATGAAGCCATTGTTAAAACACTCCTCATCTGTACTGAAAACATGATATGTAAACACATGACCCGTGTTCACCAGGGGAAGAGAGTCGCTGAAGTGTACCAGGATGAAGCCATTGTTAAAACACTCCTCATCTGTACTGAAAACATGATATGTAATTACATGACCCGTGTTCACCAGGGGAAGAGAGTCGCTGAAGGGTACTAGGATGAAGCCATTGTTAAAACACTCCTCGTCTGTATTGAAAACATGATATGTAATTACATGACCCGTGTTCACCAGGGGAAGAGAGTCGCTGAAGGGTACTAGGATGAAGCCATTGTTAAAACACTCCTCCTCTGTATTGAAAACATGATATGTAATTACATGACCCGTGTTCACCAGGGGAAGAGAGTCGCTGAAGTGTACCAGGATGAAGCCATTGTTAACACACTCCTCATCTGTATTGAAAACATGATATGTAATTACATGACCCGTGTTCACCAGGGGAAGAGAGTCGCTGAAGTGTATGAGGATGAAGCCATTGTTAACACACTCCTCATCTGTATTGAAAACATGATATGTAATTACATGACCCGTGTTCACCAGGGGAAGAGAGTCGCTGAAGTGTACCAGGATGAAGCCATTGTTAAAACACTCCTCATCTGTACTGAAAACATGATATGTAATTACATGACCCGTGTTCACCAGGGGAAGAGAGTCGCTGAAGTGTACCAGGATGAAGCCATTGTTAAAACACTCCTCATCTGTATTGAAAACATGATATGTAATTACATGACCCGTGTTCACCAGGGGAAGAGAGTCGCTGAAGTGTACCAGGATGAAGCCATTGTTAAAACACTCCTCATCTGTACTGAAAACATGATATGTAATTACATGACCCGTGTTCACCAGGGGAAGAGAGTCGCTGAAGGGTACTAGGATGAAGCCATTGTTAAAACACTCCTCGTCTGTATTGAAAACATGATATGTAATTACATGACCCGTGTTCACCAGGGGAAGAGAGTCGCTGAAGGGTACTAGGATGAAGCCATTGTTAAAACACTCCTCCTCTGTATTGAAAACATGATATGTAATTACATGACCCGTGTTCACCAGGGGAAGAGAGTCGCTGAAGTGTACCAGGATGAAGCCATTGTTAAAACACTCCTCGTCTGTATTGAAAACATGATATGTAATTACATGACCCGTGTTCACCAGGGGAAGAGAGTCGCTGAAGTGTACCAGGATGAAGCCATTGTTAAAACACTCCTCGTCTGTATTGAAAACATGATATGTAATTACATGACCCGTGTTCACCAGGGGAAGAGAGTCGCTGAAGTGTACCAGGATGAAGCCATTGTTAACACACTCCTCATCTGTATTGAAAACATGATATGTAATTACATGACCCGTGTTCACCAGGGGAAGAGAGTCGCTGAAGTGTACCAGGATGAGGCCATTGTCTCGAGTCAGCATTTCAAGGGTCTCGGAAGTTCAGGCTGGTTGAGGCGAGACAAGGAGGTACCCTTGCAAACTAATGTTTCAGAAGAGAGGATTTTACAATAGTTGCTCAGTCACTTGGAACATGCCTCATGTCCTCAAACTTCGATGGCCGAGGAGTCGGCCTTACCTTTTAACATAAAATCACATTGTTAGCTTTGTTAATTTACAAGAGCTCTCCCCTTGTCTCACTTTAACCTACCACTTTAACCTGACTCCTAAATTTACGCCGACACAGCTTTAATATTGATTTAACACTGATTTATTAATCAGAATTATTGGTGTTTAACAATGTGCTCAAGAAAGTTTTGGGAGTATACGAGGATGAACCCAGGGTACCCAAAATAAACCGCGAACCTCTGCCAGGTAAATAACAAAACTCTTGCCTGTGGCCAAAATCCGAAAGAAATGATATGCGACTAGGCGACTTCAACATACAGGAGCCTCACAGACGCAGCCATACACCTGCACTTACACTCTCTGTTCTATGACACTCTTGATGTACTGGTAGTCTGCATAGTCTCCTCCTGCGCCCAGCACTGTTGTGTCGTTGACCTTCATGACACGGGAACAGTCCCTGAACCGGGCCAGGGAGCCGTAAGATCCCAGCATGTCCGCAGCGATCATCACCCCGTCCTTGAATGTCACACCCAGGACGGAGGTTCCTGTCACTGAAGGATACCTGAAAATCACAGAAAACTCATATACAAGCTTTCACATACAAGGCATACTGTCAAACTCCCACACCTAGCACTATAGGTGTGCTAATAATGTCACAAACCTGATAAAATGACAAGGTTTGGAGTGTGTGATCTAGGTGCGCAAATGACACACTGGTCTTCTGCAAGGGGTGTGATAAAACACCCTCCTGTCCAGAAACAAAATACCACTGGTTGGTATCATTATTATTTTTGGCTTTGTCCAAATTAAAGCAAAGATTTATTGATTTCTCTGGTTCACATTGGTGTTTTACACTGAACTCTAAGAATATTTCACCTATATGACAGTAACCAGCATTACAGTGGAAGAAAACTTGGCAGTGCCCTGAGAAGTTCCCTCACCAACAAAGATGATCACTGTGGTACGAGAACAGTTCTTGAGCAATCCAACATTAACCCATTAAATCAAATATAATGGCCAAAAAGTTTTAATTTCAGTTGCTATAAAGACAAGGTTTGCTCTAGCGACCTAGTCCTTACAACAGCCGAAATGAAACACTACCTTTGGTTCAGGGAGGAGAATTCAATCAAAAATCTATTTTTCACAACGACCATCTGAGAAGTGGGTCAGAGACCAACAAAGGTATCAACCATGTCTTTACAACTCCTTCCATTTCACTGTTACATAAGTGTGTAAGCTGCAGTTAGTATTCAGCTGACTGTGGCTCAAAGTTACCTTCTTTGGAATACTATTTATCTATCTATTTCACTGGTGTTTTACGCCATACTCAAGAATAGGACAGTAAGACAGCATGAGCTGGACTTGAACTCACAGAAGACCCCTAGCTTCAAACAAAAAAGGGGCAGGGTGCTGCTTGTTCAAAAGGGGGCACTTCTTAGCGCAAAAAACAGCTTTGAAGGGCACTACTTTCTGCTTGTGTCTCTATTATGATAATGAATGTAATTAATATATATTGCTAAGATATTTAGCAGTAAACAGTCTTAGATAATTACTAAGTTTGAAAATGTTTACAAGTCGCTTTATTATTTTTCATGTTTCATGAAATCAACAGATGCAGAAGTCACCGACAAAAATCACATTTTATGTCAAAATCTGGAAGATTTAAGGTTTGAGCCATCTATGAATTTATTTAAAATTTAAAGACAACTGCATATAGGATACCAGCTTCAACCAAATGTTCAGATTTAAAAGCCTACTCAACCATGTATATGTATACATCAAAATGTGTAAACTGCAGCAAATGAATATCCCAATTTAGATGGCCTGGCCATGGAAAGAATCTATAATATAACTAATCATAAAAGAGTCTCTCCTTATTTATGGCCTTGGAAAAATAACTATTAAAAATAGTTTTAATTCTGATCACAAGTTAAGAAGTATAATTGTAAATGCCAGTTGTGGTGTGTACCAGATTACCTGTGGCATGATATTGTCAACAAATACTCAACATGAACTGGTGCATTTGTTACCAAAATAGAATTGTATATTTACTTTGAACCATAGCATTTTAGATAAGCCTGTCCATAGACACTGTGAAAGAAAAATAACCCTGAAAAACGAGCATCAGAAGTCATAGTACTATATCTATTACTTCATTTGCCATGTTAACAGAGTTTAAAAAGGCCATATAGAAGTTAATAAAAATAATGAAAATCTGTCCAGCAGGCCCTTGTGTATGCCTGTTTAATTCTGGACCAATCACAACCAGGAATGCTTAGCATGAAAACTGAAGCCAGTTGAAGGAAGAAGACCAGAAATATGATCGATTGGAGTAAAGTTTTCTGAGTCATATGATTGTGGATTCCAGTATTCCAGAGTAATGTTTAAATCAGGTCTCTGATTAAACATGTATTGCTGTGAAAAAAATGCCATGAGAGTTTACGCAACGAAGGACGTATATGAATGATATCAAGAAACCCGTCAAAGAGTTGGGAGCGGTTCTACCGCAAAATTTAAAAAGCAAAACACTCTGACTTACATATAGTCTCTTACCTCTTGTGGTAATACGCAGGCTATTCTAGTTTTAATTTTAAACAAAGAGTACATAAGTCTAACTTAAATATCTGACTTGGGGCCGTTTTGATGGGGTATAGGCCGTGACAAGATTAAAGTACTGAAAACAAGACTATCAAGTGCATTTCTAACGAGCGTCCCCATAGATTATATTTGAGCAGTTGTCCAATGAACGTAGCTGTCCAAATTACAGTGTAGGCCCATATCTAAAACAAATATGGCAGATACGTTTTACGACTGATTTAACCCAAGAGTAAATAAATCTGATGATATTTTTGGAGGGTAGAGGACAGAAATTAGCCTTGACAAATTAAGGTAGGTGTCAGTGAACTACATCCCTGGAGGGCTCCAGAGGTGTGTTGAATTGTTTCGTTCCCCAACTTAAACAGCCTTGCTGGCAGTAAAATGAGCATGTGCTCCATTACAAACATGTTATGACGTGGGATTTCCTGTACCTCTGTCAGCTGACAACATGCTGATAAGATTACTGAATGAAGGAATGCTTATTGTTTAACGCCCTACTCAAGAATATTTCACTTATGCGAAGGCGGTGTCTCCTTGGTGCAGGACGGATTTCCACCGTATCTTTTATCTGGTGCTGCCTCACCGAGACGACTTGCCGAAGACACCCAACAAGCCCCCTCACCCAGTCACATTAAACTGACACCGGGCTGACCAGTCCACCCTCTATCTTCTTATTGCTGAACGCCTAGCAAGGAAGCAGGATGTACCATTTTTTTAAAGTCTTTGGAATGACTCGACCCAGGTTTGAACCCAGATATCCCCGTCCGAAAGCAGGCGCTCTACCGGGTCATTTCGTCCTTTGGCTCCTTGTTTCTATGTTAGCATTGAATAAAATACAAATAAGTACCCAAATCATCGTTAAATGACAGATTTTCATCATTTTTTAGCCAGGTTCACAGGGTGCCGCCATATTGAAACTAAATCTCGTGAAATCTCTTGATCATGTGACCTAAAAGCACCTGCCCGACCAAGCCCGAAGGTTAATTTTATGCAAGGAGATTGCCGACTATCTGCTGCAGGGACTTCGTGGTAGCACCACATTTCATATTACACTGGCAGAGCTTACGCGCTTTCACGCCAAATCTGATAAATCCTTTCCGAATGAAGTTCGCAGCCCAAAACAGGTGTCGGCTGTGGCTCTTACCTCTCAGCTTGGCCGTACACACAACATCCCACTCATATTCCACTCGGTAATGGTATGCAAGCCCAAAGTTCGCGAAAATGTGATTGCTTGAGAGGTGGCCATTTAGGGTCAAACACGGTCATGGGTGTCGAACAGTTCTCGTTCCTGTCATGGCGCATGTGCGTTAAACCCGAAAGAAGAACATCATGGCTGGTTAGTGGTAAAACATTTGGCCCTGTCACAAGCTGAGAGGTAACAGCCTCAGTTGACAGCTGTTTCGGCCAAAAATGTTATTATGAAAGGCCTTATCTGACTTGGCGTGAAAGCGCATAAGCTCTTCCACTGCTTGCTGCGATAGCTATGAAATCCCATTAGTCCAGTATATAAAATAAGGATTGAAATAGCAACCTGGGGCTAATCGTTTTTCAGATCCATAATGCTGGACTACAAGAGGCCTAGCAATAAAATGATTGAGGATTCGCTTTACAATGAATTTAGATACTGGTTTCACCTCACACTTTTCTTTGAAATCTATGCACCGGTAACTGTGACGATTATTTTGGTGAAAACCAGGGTCACGATAACTGAGCCCAAGTTCATTCTTCTGATGATGACAATGACACAGCACAGTTCCTGCATGTACGTTTTTCAATCAAACCGAAAATTCTACACTAAAATACCATACTCACAGTGTTCTTTTCCTTGCTTCATGCTTAGGTGTTGTTGTGGACCCCGGGCAGTTGTAGAAAGCCCCTGGTTTCGGACCACAACTCCAGAAACTGTCCTGAATCATGCTATTCATCGCCATTTTCTTCGGCTGCTTGAAAACAGGACATCAAACCAGTGACCTGTTAATGAACCGGGAAATATGTAGAGAAATTATCGTAATGTTTGTGATTAGTTGTTTAAATCATATCAAATTAAGACAAAACATTTTCATTTCAGAAACCATAATAGTACATAGAATGTAACTTTTCTAGATATATTGCGATATATTGCAGGTATTATTTTTCGTTTCAGGGTCTTGGTTTCGGTTTTCATACCACGCTATCTGGGGTCATGTGCCTGATTGTTTTGATTAAGACGTCTGCAATGATTCTTGTCTAAAACCTCACCAAGACGTTGATTAAAGGGACTACATGTCTTAGATACACCGATTGCCCAGCCTAAATTGTTACGTCTCGATGAGCTAAAGGTAAGCGTATTGTGTGAGCAACTGTACTAAGATGTTTGCGTAGTTTTACTATGAGATGTGACACTGACAGACAAACATTCGATCATGTCTGCCTGCCACCGGGTGTCGGGCCTCAGGTTTGCAAAGTTGCAGGGAATGATCTGTCTTTCGTTTGAAACACAGAGATAGACGAAATGTGTAAAACGTCATAGTAATGTATGGTCGTTTATCAAATAATTGTTTTCTAATTTCCTGCACTGATACCTTACACTCAGGTGAGAGCTTCCAGGTAATTATTGGAGATAGAGGAGATTCAGGCGACAGGAAATGAGATTTTCATTACACAGTTCACTGAGAATAAATGTTAATTTTTATATTGAACAGTTTGTGGCATTGCTTACTTCAATGCATTGTCAACACTTCCTTTTCGGCACCTGAATACATGTATGTTTATGTTAGTGTGATTATCAGCCGAATGGGCATCTCTGGAGTCTAACGAGTTCAAGCAGGTTGAGGTAAGACAAGAAGGGTGCTTTCAAAAGCCAACATGGCGAAAATGTCATTTTACTTTAATAGGTTCGGCCGACTTGCTTGATACTCCTTGGCCGTTGGAATTTGGCAGCACAGAAACCCCCAAGTGTTTTCCAAGTGAAGGCTGACTGTTCAACTACTATCAAATCCCATCTTGTGCCACGATAGTTTGCAACACTACTCCCTTGTCTCACCTCAACCTGCATGAACTTGTGAGACTCCTGAATGTCTTATTTATCATACATTATCTTATGTAGGGGCAGCCTGAATTTTCAAAGAATCACTCTTCTGTCTACATGTTTAAGGGTTATTTCAAATATGGGTCTGGAAAACTTTATACAATTAAAAAATAACAAATTGAAAGTGAGGGGTATTTATTCACTATAGAGTGTAGATTTAATGTATTTTTCCAATTGCTTGACCCCTTTCCAGACAGCGATGAGTGTAGCAGTGGAGAGTGACGCTCAACGTGGGAATCCAGAAGACAAAGTTGAAGGTCTGAATCCAGAGCTGGAGAGCTTTCCTGTTCTCAGTGATGCCACTGACAAGGATCATCCTACATGTATTACTGAGACAGAGAAAGATAATTCATCAAATTTAACAGAAGAAAAACCTGGTAGGAAGATAAATCACTGGCCATTCAGACAACAGCTTGTCTCACTCTAGTGGACCATATGCAATTTAGCTGGAGTATCAGTCTGTTGATTTAATGTGATTCCTAATGTAGAATTTCAGTCTGAAGATTTGAACTCAGGAGACATGTTCAAGAGCAGAGGCTTGAGCCTTCAGGAGGCCAGGGGAGAGGCATACATGTGCACAGTGTATGCAAATATTTGCTTCCTTGGTGGTAATCTTACCTCAGCTGCACCTTGTTTAACTATCATTTCAAGTGGGCACGACCAGAAATTTGATTGGTTTTATGACTTGAGTCATTCATCTGAAAATACACCCAGAATGATTTGTTCAAAAAGACGCTGTTTTTTGACCCATTCCTGTCTGGCTGTACTTTGAATGGTTAGACTGAAACATCGGGTTCAGTTATCTGTCCGTTTAGATTCCCACTCCTCACACTCTTCATTACTTTAGGCATGTGTTATTAGCACACATAGATTTTGTTTCAGGAGTGTTCCAGGTAAAATACAATGGCCCGTGTATATCTGGTCTGGTGTTGCCTTTTCTTTTAGCGATGGTCAATTAAATGAACTAAACATAACCAAACTCATCATTTTTTACCAGAATCTAAATGGATTCCCGTAGATTTTATTGGCTGGAATCCGGCCCCCAGAACACTGACAAAATCTAGTGTGACAAGAAGCTGATCCAGGTATAGATTTCAATATGTGTAAAAAGCAATCAGATTTGGGAATTCCAGATGCAGCACAATAATGATCTCATACAATGTATTTTTAATTATAATGAAACTATGAGTTTGAATGTTACCTTTTTTATGGGAACCTACCTGGATTTCCGTAAATTTTGTTTATGGGAGTCATGACGAGAATTCGATTCCTGTTGAAAGTAAAACCCTCTCCCTCGGAAGCTACGCAGCTACTGGCTTTTCACCAAGTACATTACTGAATGATTACACAGCTGCTATGTTGCATTTCAGTGGTTGACCCGGCCCTGATAGAGTTGCTGACTCAGGGCTTCCTGGCCAGACTGATGCCTGATCTACAGGACTCGAAAGCCATGCTTGATGAACTCATGTGAGTTTAAGCCACCTCACAAGCTGGAGCACGGTTGTCAGGCACATGCGTGAGTGCCTGGATACGCAAAGCCTCGTTTTTGAAAGACATAAACAAACTTGGTCGGGCTGTCTCTTAACATGATAGCAAGGACACTGCCATTGATTTCTTGCTGTTTTCAAGTTAGCAGCGAGTACATCTATCTGCTTTTCCAGAAAACATTTCCTTTTCGATAAACATATGCCCAGGAAAAAAGGAGGAAGTGGAGTAAAGAAAGCAAAAAACAGCAAAAAGCCAGTGCCAGTGTGCTCAGGCTGATGTTAAGATATTGACCATGCTCGTTTTGCTGATGTGTCTTTTAAAAATGAGGCTAAGTAGTCACGCATGTTTGTTGCAACACTATTCGAGATCGTGAAGTGGCTTATCACAGGAGGTGGGACTCATGTAGTATTAAGACCTAGGACACTGTCAGGGTTCAAGAGTTATCTCCCCTGGAGTAGTTATTCTAATTCCCTTCACAGTGTGTTGGGCTGCTTAGCGATAACAAAACTTTATTTTCAGAGGGGTTGAATTAGCACAGGACCAATCTTTATTGATCCTCACATTCACACTCACCATAGTAATACAAGTATCACCATAATTACAGTATCTCCATGGCTTAGTTGGTTAGCGCGCTAGTGCAGGGTAATGGCCAAGAAACCTCCCACCAATGCGGTCGCTTTGAGCTCAAGCCCAGCCTATGCTGGCTTCCTCTCTGGAGGCACGTGGGAAGGTCAGCCAGCAACCTGTACATTTTGTACATTCCCCAGTGGCTGATTTCACAAAGCTGTTTTGACTTTCAGTCAAAACCTTTAAGCTCAGTTTTACAGCTTATTTGATAGTATACTGATTTTCAAATTTGTGTCATTTGTGCTTCGGCATGATATATATGCACCACCCATTATTTTAAAATTTCAAGAATATTTAATTTAAGTAAAGTTTTAAAAGTTTCACTGTCCGAGTTCAAGGTGAACTGTCCGAGTTCGTTAATTTCTTTCGCAAAAATTGGCACAGAATATCTTAGAGGAATCTGAAACGCAGAGCTGAGTGAATTTAAAGAATAAAAATCACCAGATACGTTAGGAAATATATTTTTATCAAGACTAATAGGCTGAGTGTCTTGAAGCTTGGTGTTCTCTACATGCTTATCTGCCCTTGATGTCCAAGTAGTGTATGACATCAAACTGGCTATGTGCAGTCATCTGCTGTGCTAATCACACACCAAATTATGAAGAGATTAACTGTAATGCCTCCTCACTGGACCCCTCCATGTGATGAAAAAGAATAATTGACATGCGACATTACATTTTCAAACCAAATAAACACTGTACATTATGCTTCAGTCATTTTGAGAAGACGCGTTCTGATCGAATTAAAACTGGAATTCAGAAACCGAAAATACCACCAAAATTATGTCACATATATTTGGTACATTAGCGACATTCAAGGACAGACAAGCTTTGCAAGATTTTCTTCCCTGAGTTTAAGATATTTCTATTTTCTGCAAATAAAAACACCCAGCAGATGCATTTTTTGTTTGCATCACTTTTTTTTTATGTCACAGGTATATAAGTGCAAAATCATTTCACGGAATCTCTCCTTGGCCTCACTTTTCTTGGGGCCTTGGTGACAGGCATTCCACAACACTCAAATGGCCACGTGTGCAGTATAACTTACCTTGAAGATCATTTCTCTTGCACCAATATGGTGTGCATATGTGTACATTGCTTGTGAGAAATCTTGTCACTGGTGATCAGTGTTCAAATGTTGTGTGGTTTTTCTCAGTAGCACTCCTGTGTCTCCCACTTCTCCTCACTAAGGGATGGTTGTTTTTCGGTGTAGCATTGTTGTTCAATTGCAGCACGGCTCACCCCTCTTGAAGTTAAAAACAATTTGCACATTACACTTTGTCTTGTGAGAAATGCTTTTTTCTTGACAGTTTGCAGACTTTAGCTGTACTGTCATTTTTACTGAGGCAGGGTGAATTTTTATATGAGCACTCGTATACAGTGACAGTTGTCTGCCTTTTTCTGATTGGTGTACACAGGTACATGACCATAGTGATTTTTATGCTTCATTGCTTGGTTGAAGACACAAAGGAAAGTGTACATTGTCCATGTAGTCAGCATACACTGAATGGTTTTCTATATTGTAGCGCCCTACTTCCTTGGCATTTTAATGTCAGTAAGAGCAATTTTCAATGTGATTTATGCATCTTTTTTTATTTGATGTTGGAGAAGAAACTAAATTTGTAGGATTGTTCAGTTTCAAGGCTTAAACAAAAAGTATATTTTTATCAGCCTACTCAGAGTAGTGCCTCCAGGATGCACTAAAATAAACATCTGGCAAACGTGCAAATTTGTTCAAGAATAACCATCATGGCTCTTTAGAATCATCTCAAACTTGGTATTACTGTGGGGTAACTATTTAGTCATGTGTAACGCCAGTGCCACCATGCACACATGGCAAGATGCAGCCATGTAGCTAGTGGTGCATGTACTGGACAGCCACCACTCGGTACTTTGTGAATCTGTTTAGCACTGTGCAGCTGTGAGCCACTAAGTACACTGTTCTGTGCATCTGTGAGCCACAAAGTACACTGTTCTGTGCATCTGTGAGCCCCAAAGTACTATAAAGTGTAGCTGTGAGCCACGAAGTACACTGTACTGTGCAGCTGTGAGCCACAAAGTACTGTACTGTGCAGCTGTGAGCTACAAAGTATGCTGTACTGTGCAGCTTTGAGCCACAAAGTACACTGTACTGTGCAGCTGTGGCCCACACAGTGCTATACCGTGTAGCTGTGAGACACAAAGTACTATCCTATGCAGCTGTGGACCACAGAGTACTACACTGTGCAGCTGTGAGCCAGCTGTGCAGTTCAACACCGTTCAATACCGCATAGTTTCAGTGAATGACAGTAATTAGTAAAGAATCACATATTTTACCCAGATAGACAGTTGTTCCTCATACATTGAGATGAAGTTCACTTCCCTCAGGGTTTTCCCTTATGACAGGTATAACAGTAGTGATCTTATTGTCTCTTACAGGAGAAACCAGCGAGTTCTGATAGACACAGTACAACAAGAAAACTCAAAATTTGATGAATGCCAGTCCTTCAGCGGTTTAGAAGAAACAGTGAGTTTTTATTGAATTTTTTTATAAGCATATACATTCACTATTATTTTTCAAAATTGTCAGATCTTTGTCGTCATTTCTATTGTCAGCAATGATGCATTGTGTAATCTACACGTGTTCAATGCAGATGTTCTAGATATTGGTGATAAATGTGTAGTTAACATGGATTCAGTGTGTGGGTTTTTTTTTTTATAAGGAATTGAACTATTTATTCTGTTGTGGGTTTTGTTGTTTTCTTTCAGATGAAGCAAGCCAGGCATTACCATGGAAAGTTGTTATCAATAAAGAAAGAAATGAACAATTTACATGAGAAGTCAGCACGTCTTAAGGTGAGCTGTTTTTAAACACGTTTACAAACGTACGTGACAAACTGAGTCAGTGAATACACATGTGATTGTAGTACGCCAGTACCAGGAGTCCTGAAATACTCATAGATTTGTGGTACCTCATATTGAATACAACTGAATACAACATGTCAAAATGAGTACTAGTGTAGTACAAGATAAAATGAACCCTTGAAAACACATACATGTATTGCATATAGCATGTGACGCACCAAGTTCTAAAACATACATGTACTTGTGTACTGCATGTCAAAATAAGTCCACAAATACAAAAGGGGTCCCAAAATACATATAATATTTTTCTGGAGAGACGGACCACATATATACAGTAGAAGCCAGTCCTGTAAAATTCACAACCTACCTGCTCCACTCATGCTCACTCAGCTGCTGCTTAATCTACAAGTTGTCAGTTGCCAGGGGAAGATGAGGAGACATTGCCTCTAGTAGATATATGAATTCCTGCAAGTACTACACTGTATTCACTTCCCTGGGGGTATGCCCGGTTTCCTCCACGGTGACGCTGGTCACTGTGGTATAAGTGAAATATCCTCATTGACATTGATATATATTTTATGGGCTTTAGGCATACCTTTCTTTAATAGGATGTTACTTTTTTTTTACCGTTTGACAGAAAAGAGCGGTCAAACTTCAGCAACAGAAGCAGAAGATGGAACTTCAGCGTGCTCATCAGCGCGACAAACTGGCTGAGCGAGAGAGGATGTTAGTGGCTAAACCTGCCCCGCAGAAACAAGTCACGCCCTCCAACGTCGAGAGTCCAGCTGCGGAGGAGCCTAGCTAAACGCAGCTACTCAGTAATCTGGCACGACCTGCGTCTGTATGCATATTTAATATACTGACAGATGTTGCGTTGAGTCGTCAGACTGAAAACTGCAGTATTTGTGGTGGGTGGCTGGCAACCGCTTGGTCACTGGGGTATTCCTCCCTTCTATCACCTTGATCTCCAGAACTGTGGTTCCTTTTCACATAAGATTTACATGGCTGTATTCCTTGATAATTTGCCTTCAGGCTGGTGTATAATATATGCATAGAATATAGGCGTACATGGTCAAGCATTGATACTCTAAAGCAGGTACAAATGTCTTCTTCACACCTCTCTCAACAGCTCTGTATGTAATACCCGTAAGTATTCATACAGACACAAATTGTTTCAGACTAACCACTCTGAAGCAAGTCATACTAGGAAATCAGCAATGCATACCTTACCAAAACGCACCATTAATCTGTGGTGGGTGTCACAACAACAACGGTGCAAGTTTTTGACAAAATTTTTAATTGTGGTATGTGGCACCCCCATCACGAAAATGTGTGCATGAGGAAGTTGTATTAAGGCATAATAATTCATTTATATTCATTCTTTTGATCCTAATTCTGCAAGTAAATCTTGCCACTATTAATTTTGTGGCTATAACCTGGATTGGGTTATTAAAGTAGACAGCTATGAAAATTTGATGATGAAAAATTTTGCAGAAGTAGTCTGTCAGTCAATCAGACAAGTTTCTTTTAAAATGCACCATTCAAGGGTGCTTGGGTGCATGACGTTGGTTTTGCAGGTGTTGCGATTTTGCACTTGTTTATTTATTTGTGAAATGTAAGTCTGTGAATGGATTAAACTTTTGGCCAACTTTGCAATGAAGTAATCATGTTATGCTTCCCTTGGAAGTTGGCCAAAAGTTAAGAGTGGAATAGTTGGTATCTTCACATGTGCCATGGTTATCTCCCTCTTTTCGTGTAATACTTCACTTGTGATTTCTGTAATTTGTTTCTGTCTTTTTTTTCCTAGACAAAATATTTGATTCTATTTGCTATGTATAAATTATCAAAATATACATGTACGGAAGAAAATACACTTGTGTCCATCAATATTGTAATAGTTGTCTCCCTTTTCTCTGCCAGATGGCCTTCTGTCAGTTAAACTGCTGATTCATAGGGTTCAAGTGTCGGCTCAGATGGGTTTAAGTGCTTAATAGTTTAAGCACTGACGTAGATAATTAAAACACTGACTGTGGTGGCTAAAGGCGTGGCTCAGATATCTGGCTGTATGCCGTGGCTTTAAGTCAAAATGTTCGCCAGTTAACTAACGAAGGATGAAGGTTTATTCCTTGAACAAAGTTGTACAAATGAAACATTTTGCAGTACCACATTAAACATCGAGCTAATAAATATCACACGACGTTTCGATGTAGATACTAACATCGTTATCAAGTGATAACACTTGGTATCGTGTTATCACTTGATAACGATGTTAGTATCTACATCAAAACGTCGTGATAATAAACCAAGAAGTTGTATATCCATAAGAAAGACATGTCCCAGTGTACTTCCATCCCAACTTCTAAATGCCACTTAAACAAGTTGACAGTATTGTGACTTACGTGTGTGTGTGTTTGAAAGTAGAAAAACACAAACAAAACGCAAATAAAACGTAAACGGATATTGAAAAAGTAAATGGTGCTGTCGTGATTCATTTATAGAGTGACCCTCTGTTAAATTTGTGAGTAATTTTTTTTTCAGTTGTTCGCATTAGCAAAGAGAATGGCTTACCGCCTGTTGGACTTCAGGTAAAAGACTCAGATCTTACCCTCGAGAACTGAAAGAAAAATATGAAATTGTATATGTCATTCTTGTTCGTTTCGTGATATTTTTAATCGGTGATATACGGCTACATTGTTTGCGTTCTTTATTTATTTATTCTTTGGTCCCATGGAAAATCAGCAAACAGGAGTGACTTTTTTTTAAGCAATTCAATACCCCAGATATAAAACCTAGAATGAATTAGATTACTTAATGGGATGGATCGAGTCATTGGGTAGAATGAAATTAAAATAAACTGGCAAAATAATCAAAAATATTTTTTGGACAATTCCTTTCACTGATCAAAGGTATGTATTATTCTAAAGTGGCATACTCATAATTAGAAAGAAGGCCAAGCTTTTGAAGTTCACCGTGCAGAAAGCTATAAATATCAAGAATAAAATTTCATTTATTTTTGGCATACATGTTACTTTCAAATAAATAAATAAATAAATGTGTGGATTTTAACTTTAAGGAATTTGTCTTCTCTTAAAGAAGGCAATAAACCATACTGCTTTGGCAAATTAAGAAAGGACCCCTTGCAAAACTAAAATTGTCCTCGTTGCCCAGGCCGAGTACCAAACTGCCCACAATGAAAGATCGTCTGAAAAATGAGGCGATGGCTTCCCCGGAATATTTGATGGAAGTTGTACGACAGGTCAAGCCGATGAAGTAGGCCAAATAGAACAATATTCATTACTATACGTGACCATGTTCCATTATTTTAAAGAATACACTTGCTAACATCTCCTATCCCCAGATGTGTAACAAGCTGGATTTGAAACAATTTTTGTTTTACGAATTGTGTCGTGAATATAAGACTTGACTTTTCGGGGCAATTATTACATTGAAGTAATAAACACATGTAATATTGTGCCTATCCCCACAATGTAAGTTTACCGCGTGCTGACACCCAATATATGGAACTTCAAATCGAACTGACAATGTGGACACCACGCACCTATTTTTGGATACAGGGGGCCTCCGTGGCTCAGTCGGTTTGCGCGGTATCGCAGCACAATGACCCGAAACCTCCCACCAATGCTGTTAAATCACAAAGGACCCTTCACCCTAATGGGTAACACGGCAAATGCAGACAGGAAGAAGCATTTTGTCATGTATACTTATCTCTTACATGTGATACAACTTTAAAAGATGAGCACATGGAATTCCCCAGATTTGAACATCAAAATTAGTTTTCTTTCAACAGCAATTTGGTAGGACGATTCACGTTTTGAGTTATTTCCTGATTGTTCAATGTTGACATCTGTTATACCTGAGTGCAATGATACCGGACTTGAATCAAAACCTTGATCAAATAGATTTGAAGGAAACTACCCAAATACTATTACATTCTCAAGAAGAAATGTGCAACCAGTGTCTCTCTTTTAGGTTTTAATATTTGAGGTAAGAAAATTAAAATTAAAAAAACAATGGCTAACTTCAGGTCTCTTCTGAATCCTTCACCCAAATACTTTCGGCACAAACGTGTCGTAAATTTAAAACCATACACTTACGTGTTCCAAAAGAAAATATTATGAAGGTAACTGTTAAAATGTAATACCAATAAAGGACCGGGTCCTCGGTGGCCGAGTGGTCAAGGAATTCGCCTACTAATCATTGTAGCAAAGGCCCGTAGCTGTAATGTAGCGTACATACAGTAAAGTGTGACTGTCTTGTAATTTCAAGATATTTACAATATCTTGTAATCTTTTCTGGCTTAAGCAGAATTAGGTAAAAAAATACAGTGATGTTAAGTGTAATTTATTAGACGTCACTGGTCTGGAATTACTCATAGGGCTGTGTTATCATGACATTTAACACATGTACACACAGTAACATTTCTAGAAAAAAAAGCAAACGGATCGTATTCATTGATACTTGTGAAATTCGATAAAGTCGAGTTTATTTGGACTTTTGTCGGTGTGAAGCAGCTAGACCTTTGTATTAACCGCGAAGATATTTTCCACCTCACGTGTATTTGCCACTAAAGCATATCTAGGCGCTTAGTGGGGAGTTAGTGGGGAAGTTCTCTGATCTCTACCGTCTCGAACAAAGGCCACTTGTGTAAATGCACGGTTTATAAAAGAGCGTAGGCCTAGATGAAAACAGAAATACATTTCACCAAGCTTGAAAGAAAAAAGGAGAAAAAAAAAGAAAGAAAAAAAAAAAAAACTCCTTCTCGATGTACTCGCTGCGTATTGTCAGCCCTGAGCGGCAGTCCACTACGCCTGACGGGTCGCGATGACAAACATGGAATCTATCGAGATGGCCCCCGTGGACGACGAGGATTCCGCTTTCTTAGTGGGTAAGGTTACCTGAGATAGTGCAGTCCAGTAGGTCAAGTCACACATACTCTGGAACACTTGTCTATACAACGTGAGAAGGTGTGGGTGAAGTAACACAGTTTGATTCATTAGCGTTTGAGGCGGTACATATGTGGGGCTATCATAGTAATTTGCTATTAACATCATTAACGTTTTTCTCTTGCCTAATACCGCTTCAGTCATGGTCCCAGAAGGCATGTAAGTTGCTGAACTTCACGTATAATTACATGGACAGCCCGAGAATAAAACCCTAACTGAGCTAACTCACAAGAAGCCGGATTTCCCCGATAACATATGGCCTTTTGCCGACTGTCACACCGGGGTAGCTGCTCTGGTTTTACTCTCTGTGCTGTAATCCTATACATTGTATAGTCGTGTGGGTGTTATCTGTATCACTTGTGAAGTGTTGTCACTTGTGTGAACCCGAAGCCAGTAATATCGAGCGTGTGCTATGAAGAAAGTAACGGTATATATATTTAGAGCATAAATGTGTACATATAGCCTATATAAAACCATACGGTTATGCAGAGCTACACGGTAGATGCGTAAATGAGTTCAGAGAGATATCTTCAATACGACATGTGAGCAGCCAGGCATGACGATCAGAAGAACTTTTCATTCCGTGACGATCAGCTGATGTTTTAACGAATTCATCACGCCGTGCAAAAGGGGTAGGGATTATATGCAACATGGTTTGTTAGGGGTGGGCTGCCATGGGGAGTAAGGCGCGTGGTAATACATGATGCCAGCTTATCATCATGTAATGTAGAAGATTCGACCACGGAATGGAGAGTAAATCGAGAACAGCAACGACAGCTTGATAGTTGGCAAATGGTCACACGTAGCCGGTGAAATTTGACCTCTTAATAAGCCATATAGGTGTCTCGACTGCGCATGACCGGACTTCCTTCGCTGGTAGATAAACAGACACTCGTGGCTGTGTCGAAGGTATTGTAGCCGTAGGCAGTCACACACAATTCAGACCATTTCGCGCATTTTATGTGTCTGTGTGACATTTGAGACTATGCGTGGGCTCTAGGGCTGTTCCAAGTGGAAAATTCTGTGGAAACCACAGAAAAAAAAAATAGAACTGAGCTCTACACTGGGCTCTTGCCGAAGTCTGTAATAATATGAGATAGGCATGAATGGCCATGTACTTTTGTTTGTCTACTAAATGACGCGTTCTGCTCATGCGCAATTATGCGCAACTCGAAACCGCTATATTGCTAATTGTCAGTTTAAACCAGTCTAGGTTATAATTCTAATCATCCATGCAAAGGCTTAAATAGTAGCAGCTTGCGGACAACCCCAATCCCTCCAACAACATAGCTTAACCACAATTAGGTAAAAATCATATAGTGATATTAACACATATCAGACACCACTGGTTTAGAATTACTCAACATGCTGTGTTGTCAACCGAAAATAGGCCTGAAAGAAATTTAGGTCACACATACACTTCAACATCGTAATATTTTTTTCAGATTGTGATCACCAGAAAATCAGACTGACTTTCTGTTATCAACCATGATGTTAAATCAAAGCACTGTTTACCTCCTCTGAAAGACTGTGCAGCTGGGGGAGGGGGGGATACGGCAGCTTTCTAACCTCTGTTTTTGTCTTTAATAGAGCTCCACGATTTGTCGTATACTGGCAAGATGTTTGTATTTCGAGAACTGTAAATCAAGAATCTTAATGTATAGGACTACTTTACGTATACCAATTTACCTCCAGTGTATGAAACTACAGACACCAATCTGTACAGTTAAAACACAGTTAAAAGTTTATCCAGAGGTGAATATCGTTTACACTGAATGTATGTAGTGTTGCGAAAGGGCAGTTTATGTAAGCCATCGAATTTTGCTTGCAAATTAAACCCGACCAATGCACATGTATCTGACGATCTGACTGTTGCCAGTTTCAGAAAACAACCCAAAATCTCACAAGAAGACAGAGTACGAGCCTTCAGTGTTACCGGTGTGTCAGTGTTGCCGATGTAAAACGAAACGCCTCATTTGTTGCCTTTTGGTAGCCGTCATCGTTGTTACATCAGCTCTGATTGGCGTATTGGCGCGTCCAACATTGCCCACAGCATGCCTGGGAAACACAAGGCTCGTCGACCAAACGACGACTTCGTCTCCAGCAAAGAAAACCACAACTCAAGAACTCTCCTCCATTGGAAAGCCTTATCCATGGAAAGACATTCGCTTACCACGAAACATTTTACCGGAATCTTACTACATTCACATGCGTCCTAATCTGACAGAGTCTTGGTTTATGGGTAAGGTGGAAATTCGCTTACGGGTAGAGAAGGAGACCAACTTTATCATTTTCCACGCCAAAAGTATCAATATCACCAGTCAGGTTTTGATGTACGACAGCTCAGACAAAAGGAAAGTCGATATCATACGAACAATGACGCACAGTCCATTTGAGCAGTACTATCTAGAATTAGACCGTCCTTTGTTGACGGGTGATAAAGTCGTGTTGACCTTGGAATTCAATGGCGTCCTAGAACGGAAGTTGACAGGCTTCTACAAGAGCAGTTATAAAACAAAGACAAACGAGACACGGTAAGTAGAATGCTCCTCCCGGTGCTTTTGGAGTGTTTAATGTCCTGCGACTGTTTCTTCAAATACGAAAGACTACAGTACAAAGGTCAAAACTGGAATTAAGTCCCCTAGAATTACTCAAAATGCTTTATCTTCTTCACATTTAGTACAAATCATATGAAAAGAATGCAACTGCAAGCATCGCTGGAAACTTGCCGAAGTGGCGTTAGGCCATAATCATTCATTAGTTGCAAGCAAATAATTTCTAGTTCCTTTGATTTCGTCAGATATATAGCTACGACAGATTTCGAGCCCACGGATGCCAGAACGGCCTTTCCGTGTTTTGATGAGCCAGATATGAAGGCTAACTTTAGCCTGTCTATGGTGAGAGACAGACATCACATCTCCTTGTTCAACATGCCGCTCGCGAGCAGCGACCCCTACCAAGGGAGCGCACTCCTTGTGGAAGACAAGTTTGAAGCCAGCGTGAAAATGAGCACTTATTTAGTGGCATTTGTGGTCTGCGACTTTGCCAATCTGACGAGTTACACAGAGTCGGGTGTAAAGGTGAGTCATGTGATGGTTATGGTAACCAGCGCGGAACTGCAGTATGCTCGCTTTTTTTATACCGGTCAGTGTCACCCACCCCCCTCCCCTCCCAAAAAACTACGAGTGTGCATAGTTTCAGACTTATGTAAGATTTGGCCTTAACTTATGGTATTATTCCCGTTTATTGGTGTTTTACGCCCTACCCAAGAATATTTCCCTCATACGGAGGCGGCCAACATTAAGAAGGTAGGAAACCGGGCAGATCCCTGGAGATACTTGTGGCCCTCCGCAGGTTGCTGGCAGATCTTTTCCACGTGCCCACAGAAGCTGGACCTAAGCTCAGAGACCATGCTGGTGAGGGACTTACGAGTCATTGTGGCACGTTAGCACACGAACCATTTCGCCAAAGAGGTCCCTATGTAAACTCAAACGCAGTTTTCACTCTTGTCATTAAAGTCTTCTCAAGAGGTTTGTTTTGGGCTGAAAAATCGTTTCAGAATGTGAAACATCAAAAGTGCTGAAATACATGACAGTAGAAGAAAACTTAGCACAAAAGTTTACTGAGAATCTGGTATATACTCAACACAAAGACCTTCTGACACAAGACAACGCCTTGCAACAAAAAATCCTGATGGAAGGGAAGCGAGGCTTAACTGGCCACCGCTTGTGAGGCAACTTTGGCAGTGTTGCAGCGATGTCGGGGCTAAGAAAACACTGTATTGTTAACAGAGCATTGAAATGTATGTGCGTTTTAGTTGTAACTGTTTTGTTGTTTAACAATACTCAGTATCTTTTCACTTAAATAACGGCAATTTGTTTTATGGGATAGAGGATTCAGAGTGGCCCGGAGTAACCACCGGTCTCTGAGGTAATCGAATCACATGCATTCCCCGTGATATGTGAAGATTTTGTACGTCGTATTCGTGGAAGACACCCGGGTGATCTTTGAGGAACTTTCAATGGTAGGATCTAAGTAACCATGTGCACGTATACTGTTTGTTGTCCACGAAAGGCACTCAGACCCTACAAACCGGGCAATGTGAGCAAGGCCAGTGGCCCGTCTTACACCTGCCGTTGCGTCCATGTCAGTATATTGTAACAGGGTATATGTTATATGTTATGGTATATAAGCGCTATCTACTTCCAGGCAGGAGGCAACTTCCCTTTAGTCTAGTGGCAGAAGTGCAGCCTTCCATACTTTGGGGAGTGCCTGTTGGTAGTTCACTGACCTTATTATGAGGTCATGACAGGTTTAAGTTATTTATTTGATTCGTGTTCTACGCCATACTCAAGAACATTTCACTTATACGACGGCGCCTGCATTATGGTGGGAGGATACCGGGCATGACAGGTTTAAGGCGGAGGTGGATGTAACAGTGTAGTATACAAGGGCTATCTAAACCCCGGCTGAGGGGAATATCCCTTTAGTCTAGTGGTAGAAGCGTGGACTGGAAACCCTACTGGTAAGCTCGGTCACTATGTATAACGAAGATGAGCGTGACTTTAATGAATTAACTAGGGAGCTTTTTGAGACTAGCTTTGTAAGAGATCTTAACCTGTCATTTGTGTACCAGCGGTCGAAAGTAGCATACCTTTCCACCTTGCCAAGCTCCTATGTCATATGTCTTTTATCATTTATATTTTTATTTATTTATACTTTTGCGTTCTACACATCGTTATTGGTAAAATGTGATTGTTTCAGAGTCTAAAATCCTCTGTAACGTTTCTGTTTCCAGGTACGTGTTTTCGCCCCACCCGACAATATCCACGAGGGACAATTCGCTCTAGATGTTGCCGTCAAAGTTTTACCTTTCTACGAAGAATTCTTTGGAATAAAATATCCATTGCCCAAACAAGGTATGGTTTCATGGTTAAAATGAATACTTGAGTTTCAGTAGAGATCGCCGAGATATAAAACCTGGGGAAAAGTTTAAATGAAAATATGATGTCTTGGAATCTCTCTATTAACTTTGATCAGTCGGTCGTGCAGGCCCTGAGATTATTCTGCACGCTGATTGGCCAGAATCCTTGTTTTAGCCGCTGATTGGTCAGAATCATTGTGTTACCCATTGATTGGCCAGAATCTTTGTGTTGCCTCTGACTGGCCAGGATTCTTGCTCACTTTCGGGCCGGGATGCGTGGAAATGAATTTTGATCGAATAAGATGAACAGTTATATCCTATGAATTTCCGTGAGATCATTTTTGTATTTACAGATTTAATCGCCATTCCCGATTTCAACTCTGGTGCTATGGAAAACTGGGGCTTAATCACTTACAGGACAACGTCAATCCTGTACGACCCGGAAGCCACGTCATTCTCGTCACAACAACACGTGGCCAGCACTGTGGCCCACGAGCTCGCGCACCAGGTAAACAGTGCTATTTTATACTCATATCGTTGTGTCGTACTCCGATTGGAATTGGCCCAGAATTGGATTCGAACCCATGAACCCACGACTCAAAGACTAGTCATCAAGCCTCAGGATCACAAAACCGTCTCAGACTCAAATCAGGCTTAGTCATAAAATTGTGGATATGATCCTGGACTTAGATTTGAATTAAAATGTTAAGTTTCATTTTTGTCATGAACACCTAGGAAAACGCTTAGTTTAGTTGGGCTAACAGTACATGTGTCACTTAAAATGGGAGTCCACATAAATTGTTGGCAATCCAGATTGAATATCATATTGCATCTGTGTGATGAAAGATTTGTTACCTCCTCCTAATGAGTGTCGATGTTTATTTATGGTCTGTCGGTGTGTCTGTCTGTCGAGACACTTCACAGGAAATGCTATTAAACACCAATCGACTTGATAACGATGTTAGTATCTACATCGAAACGTCGTGATAATAAACCAAGAAGTTGTATATCCATAAGAAAGACATGTTCCAGTGTACTTCCATCCCAACTTCTGAATACCACTTAAACAAGTTACCAATCGATTACACCAAGTAATTAAACATTCCGCGTAATCATTTCTACTGAATCCATATAAAGTAGTTTGTAAAATGAGAACAGGTACGAACAATGAATTGTTTCACTCTGATCTTTCATTTTTTACAGTGGTTTGGGAATCTAGTGACGATGAAATGGTGGGACGACCTGTGGTTGAACGAAGGCTTTGCCAGCTATATGGAGTACATAGGAACAAACATTGTGAAACCCGAGTGGAAAATGGTAGGTTTTGGAAGTGGATTCAACCATAGGATACTTGCAGGTGGCATATAAACGATTTCGATTCACCCAGCAGCATTCAGATGTATGGAAATCAAAGGGGGGCAACATTTAGCTGGTGGATAACAGGCTGTATGCGCTTATTGCGCAGTTTCCGTTTCCCTCCATCATTCTGTATTTTGCAAAATAACATGCGGGCATTTGCATTTCATTAAAAGTGAACTGTCCCGGGTGATCAATTATTTCGTGCCAAATTGGCACAATATATCCTAAAGGTATCTGGAGGAGAGATTATTTAAAGTATAAAAAATGCTAGATGTTTTTTAAAATATTTTGTTCAAGACCGCTAGGCTGAGTTGCGTGAAGCTTGGTATTCTCTAAACGCTTATCTGTCCGTGATATCCCTCTGTACGATGTCATAGTGGCGGTTTGCCTTTCTGTGCAGCAATCAACTGCATGTGCTAAATGACCTACCGAATTACAACGGGATTTGTTTTCATTCCATCCCATCTGACCTCTCCATGTGACCATAAAAACGGGTAATTGCCACGCGTCGTGACCATTTCGAACCGAATAAGCACTCTAAATTATGATCTAGCTGTTTTTATGAAGCGTTTTTTGAAATCCTACTTATCGATTAGTAAACATTGCGCCTCAAAGCCGGAGATACTACAATTACGTCACTCGCGTTTGGTACACTAGCGCCACACAAGGGGTAGATAAGCGATGTGAGATTTTCTTCTTGGAATTTTTGAAAGACAGTGCATGTTCATAGTTAAGTTTGCCAAAAAGGTTGGAAAATATTATGTTTATTTCGGTGAAGTATTTTTTCTAACAGCTTCTACGACAGTGGAAATTAACATTTGACAGTGCTCCATCGGCTAGCATGAATCTTGGCCATTCTGTGTGAGCTGTGACATAATTGATCCAAGCGCGGAACACTCTTGTCACCTGACACTGTAGTTAGGTGCTAGGGTTGTCGTTGAAACTAATGTATATATGTAAATTTATAATATGAAATGATCAAGGAACAAAACAAAACACAGTGGTCTGGAAATACTTTACAGTGTTGTTCACACATGTGCTTGTTATAATTAAAATATGTAACAGTAAAACAGTGTCTTGTCCCAAAGTTATCAAATGTTATCAAACTCAGAGCACTAACGTCACAGCTTATAGACAACTGATATCTCCTATATCTCAGATTGGTCAGTTTCTCATAAGCTTGAAAGCATGGGAGCCTCCAGATCTCTAGTCGGCAGCAACATACATCACACTTTAATTCCGTAACGAATTCATACAAATTCAAACAGGTTTTACTTTCAAGAGAGAACTTTGTAATCTTTTTAATGAACAGTGCCAGTCATAAGCTGTCTTTTACTTTAAATTTATTTTCTACAGGTGAAAATACTCATCAGATGCATCTAATTGTTTGCATCATTTTTTTTAATATCTGAAGTATATCATTCAATGAAGTAAAGCGAAAAATAGAACAGGGACAGTTTACCTGTAAGGCCTAGAGAGACGTCAACTAGCTCTGTATAAACGTACACCGATGATTGTCGCATATTTATTGAACACCGCTACTATAGGAGTCTCAGGTCTCAAACTTCGCTGATTTTAGTTATATATTTTCAACTTTTTGAACCACTTCTGGTATCAATAAAGTTTCGATGTGTTATTTGTCATCAACGCGCCAATATACGCGTAAACAGTAGCGTTAGACTTTCAGTTGAAGCGGAATTAAGGGGCGATCTGGCGTCGGAATGATAAAAGCCTGTTACAAAACCATAGCTGGCTTCGTACAAATGTGAAAAATAGGACTTGTAGAACTTCTTTACATTTCTTTATTTATTTATTTCACTGGTGTTTTACGCCGTATTCAAGAATATTTCACATATATACAACGGCGGCCAGCATTATGGAGAGGGGAAACGGGCAGAGCCCGGGGGAAACCCACGACCATCCGCACGTTGCTGGCGGACCTTCCCACGACCATGCGCAGGTTGTTGGCGGATCTTCCCATGTACCACTGGAGAGGAAGAACGTCTCTTTGAGACCTAAAAATAAATTACCACCAGACAAGTGTGTCGATTTTTCTGCTTGGAATACCGCAACACAGGCATTGTGTTATACCGGCTTTGCAGCGGCTTTATATATATCAGTGAGGGGATTTAGCCCAGCACTTCTGTTTCCTCCGATATTAAATCAGATCATGGGGAATTGTTCTTGCGCACAGCTCTAAGCAACAATCAAGGAAGTAATTGACAAAATAGTATTACACTTATAATTGTGGTTAAAATGTTCAAACGTTGCCGTGTTCTTTCTGCTGACGTCTTGTGATGATTTATCGCTCCATACATCGTGTTGCTTTGGTTCCCAGCTGGAGCAGTTTGTCGTAGAAGACATGCATGACGCCCTGGGCCTCGATGCTCTCGCGACTTCTCACGCGATCCAGATTCACGTGACGAATCCGAATCAGATCAACGAGATATTTGACTCAATATCGTATTACAAGGTAGGTCTCCGTAAGTACATTTACTAGGCTTAAAGATAGTTTCCTTGTCGACCATACTGTGGAAAACACACTTTGCTGTGGACTTTTTGGATTAACGTGGAGACCAGTTGGGGTTCGGCGTGTCGTAAATCAAGTTAGGTAAATACAGGTAACACAGAAGTTTTATTTATTTATTTATTTATTTATTTATTACAACGGTGGACTGCATATTGGAAGGAATGCGATCAGAGCGGCAAACCAGGTAAACCAACGACCATCAGCAGGCTGCTGACACACCTTCCCCGCAGGGCCGGAGAGGAAATCAGCAAGGGCTGGATTTGAACTCATAGCGACCACTTTGGTGGGAGGCTCCCGGGCCATTGCGCCGCGCTGGCACACTAACCCTTCGACCACGGAAGTTCCTGCTGCTTTTTAGTGAAGAATATGGGACACAGACATGGCCTTGACCTTATTTGTCATCACACAAGACATTAATACAGTCTTCTTTCCATGTACCCTAAGCTGTTCATTGTCTACTAATCCGCAAGTGGTTGAAGCGTCCGACTCGCGGTCGGGAGATCTGGGATAATCCCGAGTTAAGTCATACCCAAAATTTAAAAACAGTACTAGTTGCTACCTGCCATGACCCTAAGCAATTAAAAGTTTTTAGCAAAGAAACCGATCGTTCGACTTGGTGTCAGTATATTGTGACTGGGTGGGGTGTCATACATACATATATATATATATATATATATATATATATATATATATATATATATATGTATATATTTAGATAGACAGATAGATAGATAGCTAGATAGATAGATAGAGTTCTTATTTGCTTATTTGTATTTGACATAAAAAGTTTATAAAGTGGTACCGTCTCATTCGCAGGGCTCCACACTTGTAAGGATGTTGCACAATTTCCTTGGCGAAGCCAACTTCAAGAAAGGTTTACAGAACTACCTGAAGAAATACATGTTCCGGAACTCAGAGACCGCTAATCTCTGGGACTCATTGTCACAGGTGAGAAAATATAGCCTGCAGTGAAAGACTGGCGGCTGTAACGCTGAAGTATTTGTGTAGTACCCAAGTGCTTTCTGAACGCACATGCACCTAGAAGTGTGGCGTAATCCAAGAAAGAACAAAGTAGCTCACGGTCTTGGACCCCTATGTTAAAGGCGGGGAGGAGTTTTTCCATTATTTATTTATGTCGTTGGTGTTTAATTCAGTTACTCAGTTATTTGATTGGTGTTTTATGTCATATACTCAAAAAATATATCCCAATTTTCGACGAGAGCCCGATTTCTGCATTAGCCACGTAGGATTGTTTTTCCCGTAGCAAAACTCTGGCCATGCGCCATCGACCCAGTTATATCTGGCTTATTTACTGGTTGCACTAGTAGTATGCTGTCTGCATATAACTTATTGTCAAGTAAGACGTCAATGGGGCGGACCTGTTACAATTATGTATGCAGCTCTACAACTATTTAAAGAGAAAGACCACGCAAAAATGAGCTAAACATGAAAGGTGTACAAAGTTTTGTGACGTCACTGGTGAACCACGTCATCAGTATGGTCCTCAAAACCCACCAAACAATCAAATCATCTGACTACGTTTAATTCGGTAAAATAATCTATAAAATTCAGTGAGGGTATTTTCAGATACAGTTTTTACTTGTCTTTTCTCTCATCATAACTTCATTTTTGAGTGGTTTCTTACTTTAAAGCCTCAGTTTACATCTTAAAATGGTCACGTTGTTTTTACTCAGTTCTCTAAGGATGTCGATGTAAAAGCGATGATGGACACCTGGACTCGACAGATGGGGTACCCCGTCGTGAACCTCACCAGGACCGGAAACACGATAACGGCAACGCAGGAGAGGTTCCTGCTCAACCCAGGAGACGTCACCCAGCAAAATCCCTCTCAGTTTGGGTATGTTGCGGTTTCCACATCACTAATGTCAATAGTTTTCGCCTCGCCATTCTAATTTTATTTTTTTGATTTATTTGACTGTCGCTTGACGTCATACTCAAGACTTTTACTCTTACACGAGTAAGTGCACGTCAGTATCATTGGTGTTAGAAACCTGAGTGTCAGAATATACCACCGATCTTTGGCAAGTTACTGACGAACTTACCAACGTCTGACATACAGATATGCATACTGCATAAGAGGAAGGGAAGTTCTTCATGGAGCACACGAGAGTCGTGAACCGCTTATGTCACTGAAGGTCCAACATGTAGTGAAACTGGGAACATCAGATTTTAAAATCATTCGGATATCGTCTAAATGTAAGTTTTTGTTTCTCTTCATCACAGCCATAATATTTTGAGAAACGGGAGCTCTAAACTGAGTGCAGCGTTGGCTTTAGTCTATCGGGAAGCAGATTTTAATATTTCAAAACAAATTCTTCACTGAGGGCGTATCGTTAAAGGGAAAGACCACACAAAAATGAAGTTATGGTTATTAAAAAGACCATTAAAAACTGTATTTGAAAATATCGTCACTGATTTTTTTAGATTTTTTTCCAGTCAGTTGAATGGAATCGAATGGTTTGATTATATGGTGGGTTTTATGTACCATATTGATAATGCGGTTCACCAGTGATGTAGCGCCTATTTTCTCCGACCCGAAAGCAGAAAGTTAATGTCGTATTACTTTTTAGCACACAGGTAAACATTACACGAGTCCACTTCTCAAGAACTTTATTCAGAGCTAAACATAAAAGGTGTACAAGGTTTTATGACGTCGCTGGTGAACAACGTCATAAATATGGTCCGTAAAACCCACCATACAATCAAACCATCAGGAAGAAATTGATAAAAAAGAAATCAAAAATCTAAAATTCAGTGAATGTATTCTCAGGTACAGCTTTTAATGGTCTTTTCACTCACCATAACTTCATTTTTTTTTCGACTCTCTTTCACTACAAATTACCCGATACCTTCCAGGTCTTCTGGTTTAAAGCAGAGTGAGCTTGGCATTAAATTCATTGGCATTAAAATATATATTCCCGGAAAATGAACTGAGTATTTGAAATTACTCTATGAACGAATTTCTGGACTGAACTAATATAATGCACTGTACTGGCACCATGGATCAGAAAGACTCGCGACATTTAACACCGAAGTCTGCTCAAAAATAGAACTCTTTCATATTTTGTACGCAATTGACCTCATATGAACATACACCACACGACGACTGGATCCGAATGACGTCAGCGTAAGACAACTTTGTTGGAACGAACGCATTTGTGTAGCTTCGTTTGTGGCTTTTTGTCGCATCGCCATTGGCTTGACGTGACATCAGACAAAAGTGGATATGCCTGGTAGATAATGTTCATTTCACTTTGATCCGAGGATCGTGAAAAAAGAATGAAAGTAGGAAAGGTACATGCCCTGAAGATTGATCACAATTCAGGAACATATTCCAGATTATCTTTGCATTTATAATGTAATACTGATGTTGGAAGTGGAGAGGGTGATTCATCGCTGTGTTCATGTTTAGTTTCGCCGTTCCATTTCAGATACAAATGGTACATTCCCCTGAACTACATAACCTCAGAGAAGGTGAATACTTCATCTGATGCCTTGATGAAATTATCCTCAGGTGTGTATCCACATGCCACAAGTGTGTGTGAATCCATGTGCAACGTGACTGTGTGAATCCACGTACAACGTGACTGTGTGAATCCATGTGCAACGTGACTGTGTGAATCCATGTGCAACGTGACTGTGTGAATCCACGTACAACGTGACCGTGTGAATCCATGTGCAACGTGACTGTGTGAATCCATGTGCAACGTGACAGTGTGAATCCACGTACAACGTGACCGTGTGAATCCATGTGCAACGTGACTGTGTGAATCCATGTGCAACGTGACTGTGTGAATCCATGTGCAACATGACTGTGTGAATCCACGTACAACGTGACTGTGTGAACCCACGTGCAACGTGACTGTGTGAATCCATGTGCAACGTGACTGTGTGAATCCACGTGCAACATGACTGTGTGAATACATGTGAAACTTGACTGTATGAATCCATGTGTAACATGACTGTGTGAATCCATGTGCAACGTGAATGTGTGAATCCATGTGCAACATGACTGTGTGAATCCATGTGCAACGTGACTGTGTAAATACATGTGCAACGTGACTGTGTGAATCCATGTGCAACGTGACTGTGTGAATCCATGTGAAACGTGACTGTGTGAATCCATGTGTAACATGACTGTGTGAATCCATGTGCAACGTGACTGTGTGAATACATGTGCAACGTGACTGTGTGAATCCATGTGCAACTTAACTGTGTGAATCCACGTACAACGTGACAGTGTGAATCCATGTGCAACCTGACTGTGTGAATCCATGTGCAACGTGACTGTGAATCCATGTGCAACGTGACTGTGTGAATCCATGTGCAACATGACTGTGTGAATCCATGTGCAACATGACTGTGTGAATCCATGTGCCACATGACTGTGTGAATACATGTGAAACGTGACTGTGTGAATACATGTGAAACGTGACTGTGTGAATCTTTTTCAACCCGACTGTGGTAATCCTTATCATGTATAACCTGAGTATCTGTATCCTTATTTATCTGATTGGTGTTTTACGCCGTACTTAAGAATTTTTCACTTAGACGACCGCGGCAAGCACGGTGAGGGAAACCCACGACCGTCCGCGGGTTGCTGGCGGATCTTCCCACGTACGGACGGAGAGGAAGCCGGGAGCGCTAACCCCCTACATTGGAATTAGGATGCCATTACTGTGCGATATGTTATCTTTCTACCATTAAAATTTGTCCATTTTTGTTTGTTTAATTTAACTGCGCATTACCACATACATCACATTTAAAAAAAAAAGAATCTTAAAGAGATTATCGGTGTTTAGATTAATATTTCTTTATGTATTTCACTGGTGTTTTGCGCCGTAGACAAGAATATTTCACGTATACTACGGCGGCCAGCAATATAGTGGGAAGAAACCGGGCAGAGCCCGGGAGAAACCCACGACCATCCGCAAGGTGTCTACAAGGGCCTTGATCTGTGTATTAAAATATGCCTTTTCAATATATATGTTTAACAACGTTTTTTTTCTTATTCACTCCACCACAACTAAAGACTAATAACTCTAACGCTATACTCAGCAACTAATAAGCATGTACTGACATCTGGTGTTAATAACGACAGTTACATTTGATGTCTCTCCACAAACCACCTGGATCAAGGCCAACGTCGGCATGTACGGTTTGTACCGCGTCAACTACGAGGAGTCGATGTGGAGGCAACTCACCGAGCTCTTGCTGACTAACCATAAGGTTTGTGTTCTTTTTTCAAAGGGAAAAACCCTTCAAAAATGAAATTATGGTGAGGAAAAAGGCCATTAAAAACTGCATGTGAAATATCTTCATTAAAGATTAAGATTTTAAGATTTCTCCGCCCTGTAAATGCAGTCCAATGTTTTGAATGCATTTGGGATTTATGGACCGTATTGATAATGTGTCTCAACATACGTGACGTCACAGAGGTTTTTGTACACCTTCATGTTCAGATTTGAGTATGAATGAACTCCTTGTGAGCCGTACCCTTGTATTGTGTACCAAAGTGTTATTAAAGTTCTTCCTTAGGGCCAGAGTAATGTCGGTGTGACGTCACGGGTTTTGACACACATTATCAATATAGGTCATATAAACCGAGCGTACAATCAAAACATTTTGCTGCATTGAATTTGGTGACAAAATCTGAAAAAAAATCAGTACATATATTTGCAGGTACTGTTTTGAATGGTCTCTTTACTGTCCATAACGCTTTCTACATCATTAATATTGTTTGTTCCAAATCACGTTGTCCGAAGACCTGCACAGCAGTATTCGAAATACATCAACCAACATTTGATTGAATTAATATTAAGTTTGTTCCAAATCGCGTTATCCGAAGACCTGCAGAGCAGTATTCGAAATACATCAGCCAACATTTGACTGCATTTAATTTGGTGAAAAAATCTGAAGAAAAAAAATCAGTACGGATATTTTCAGGTAGTCTTAAATAGTCTCAAATCTTTACTCACCGTAGATTCATATTTTGTGAAATCTCTGTCAATGTGTTATATTTATTTATTAGATTAGTGTTTATAGCCACTCCAGAATATTCCCGGTTGAAAGAAGAAGAAAACATAAAAAAGATGCCAAAATCAGACGAAAGAGCGTCAAAATTTATTTGCAGATATGGTCTTCAATATTTTTTCTGATTTTTTTTTTTCACTAGAAAAAGGTATTTGAAAATAGTTTTTTATGGTGGGTGCTTGGGACCTTGGTATTTGTCGTCGTTGCATAATAATGTTCTAAGTAAGGATGTGATGCAAATTTATTTGAATGTATAGTTGTTGTTTATATCCAAACATATGCATATAACCTCAATTAATATAATACTTATGAACCCGAAAAAAAATTCGAAAAATTCGCCCACATTTACAACTAAGTTTTCTAACTTTTTATCTGAACTTTATGTAATTTTTATGTTTTCTCCGGCCTTAAATGACACTGGTGAATTGTATCTATGTAGAAAACCGGAATGCCCGGAGTACAATATCGCACTATGTCGCTATCTGATACACCGAGTGACTTTAATGCCATGACCTGGAATTGAACATGCGTCCTTATTGCTCAGGACTCGGTCGGCTTTTCTGGGTGTACAACGCTAACGGCGATACATCCATCTTTTGGTGCAACATGTGATGTCTTCTATTTTATTAAAAATTTTGTTGATTTCATTTTAATACCTTAATTTTTTTATTTATTTATTTGATGTGTGTTTTAGGCCCTACTCAAGAATATTTTCACAGTAACGAGACCGGGTAGAGCCCGTAGGAAACCCACCACAATCCTCCAGCTGCACCCATAGCACTCTGTTTGAAAAAGCCTGCTCGACTAGGGGTATCATGTTTGTTGTCTTCGGCATGATGCTCCAGTGGCGGCAGCACCAGCTCCAGTGGTGGCATGGACTCCACCTGCCACACGGAGACACAGCTTATCTACACTCTAAGGACTCCTCGTCGTCATTCGACTGCAAAGTTGTTGAGTACGACCTAAAACTCAAAGTACTTATACATACATACATGCAATAGACAGTATCATTTTAAATGTAGGCTTGTTTCTTCTTTCCATCAGATCTTATCTCCTAACGATCGGGCTGGGTTGATAGACGATGCCTTCACTCTGTGAGTTATCAGTTACCACTTTAATTTTTTGGTGTCGTCTTTGATGAGTTCTCAATTACCACTTTCACATTTGGTATCGTGTCTGGTGAGTTTTCAATAACCAATTTATCTTTGGTATCATATCCGGTGATTTATCAATTATGGCTTTATCTTTGATATTGTATCTGGTGATTTATCAATTATGGCTTTATCTTTGGTATCGTATCTGGTGATTTATCAATTATGGCTTTATCTTTGGTATTGTATCTGGTGATTTATCAGTTATGGCTTTATCTTTGGGATCTGATAAGTTCTCAGTTACCACTTCAGCGTTGGTACCGCATCTTTTGAGTTCCATCACACTGGGCGGCTGATTCCTGTAATTTTGTGCCTAGCTTCAGAAAAAAAGTTAAAATGAAATTTACTGAAAATACATTGGACTAAAAGATACTGTCATGGTTGAGCTTTTTTTTTCAGCTCAGTTTTTTTATTCATGTTTTTTTTTTTTTTTCGAAAATTGGCATGAGATCGCACGTTAAAACCCAGTTCTCGCTAGTTTAGCTACGACATTTAGCCCGTAGTTTGCCAGGTCCCTCTGCAAGGCCGGGGGTTTTTCACCGATTTCCCTTGACCCATGAACACAAGAACCCTCTATGAGAGAAAAATTGCCGAGTGAAAGGCAATGAAATAAATAAATAACTAAATAAATAAATAATAAGCAATCAAGCAATTTATCAGGCCTCAGATTTACACTCTTTCACAGCCGTCATTGACTGCTGTGGAATTTTCATTTTTTCTTTGTTGGTTTGTGTTATTTGTCATTTTTGTAAACTGGTCTTGCGATTATTGGCTCGGAGCGCCCATTTTGCTTCATGGCTGTCGGTTTCGACGCCTAAATTCATGGATATTGTCCCTGGTTGTTTCAGAGCTGGCCCCCTCAACGTCACCGTAGCGTTGAACCTCACCTCCTATCTAATACACGAGAGGGACTACTCCCCGTGGGTCAAGGCGATTAGTCACCTCGGCTACATGAGGCATCGGCTGCAAGACAGTCCCGTGCATGCGGATCTTAAGGTGACTGACTATGCCGAAAGAAAATTTATAGATTTATTTCCATGGGCACAGTTGTTCAAATATTTAAACGCCAAGATGCTATCGAGCTTGTAAGTTACCATTATTTGGGCATTTACATAAACATTTAGAAAAAAGGCTTAGCTGAGGTAAATTGACAGGAACCCAGACGTCGAAACCGACATGCATATGCCAGCCGTCAATCAAAATGGGCGTTCGAGGCCTAAGTTCTCAAAACCTTACTCTCCTGGTCACCACAGCCGCGCGAACCGGGGGAGTTCGAGAATTCTCAAAGTCCACGCCAAAAGCCGGGATTAAACCCACGAATATTAGAAGTACTAAAGCCAGGTGTTAACATGAATCAAAATTACTGTCTCATTCAATTTGTTTTACAATTCAGGTTCAATTCCATTACAAATCTGTTGATAAAAAGCCTATCAGAAAACTTACACGGCGGTGAATTTCCGGTGAACATCCTAGAAAATAGATGAAAATGAACTTGGAAAAGCGACTGATTGTTCGGTTAAGATGATGTTATTGTGTAATACAAAAGGAGGGCATTGGGACAGTCAGTCATAGTAAGAAATGATGCTGACTGGCTCATGTGCCAGATATAAAACCCCTCTTTAGTTGAGTTTTACACTCTGGAGTATGAACAAGGTTAGATGCTTTTACCCAGAATGTCTCCCTATATATATATTGCAGTTAACATGACTGCATTTTCTTTACCTAGTTCTGCTTAAGTCAGGGTGCTGCTGGAGTATAAGGCGCTACTTATTATGCATTTTTGTTGAGCAGCAGGAATAAAACCCTAGCTGAGGTAAATTGACAAGAGGCCGTGTTTTACCAGTTACGTGTGACTATTTGCCAACAATCGCACTGTCGTCGCTGCTCTGGTGTTACGCTCTGCGATGTTGTCTTATTGTATGCCTACGTAGGAACATTCATTGCGTCTTTGCGTCATCACTGAAAACTCTTAACTGCTTCTCCTTGCATGAATCAGTCCTAATTTTTTATATATTTTATTTGTTGACTGTGGGGTTGGGTTAATTGTCATTTTTGGAAACTGATCTAGCGATTACTGACCCGGAACGCCCATTTTGGTTGACGGCTGGTATACGAATGTCGGTTTTACGCCTAGAAGCATAAGCCAGTAATTTGCTGCTTGACTAAGCAACCGCGAGGCCTGGCCCTATTGTATTATTTTCATCTTATTGTTCATTAAATTTGATGACAACAGGATTTTGTTGTATTATATTACATTATATTTCAATAACATCCTTTATATGTGTGATGAGTTTTGAAGTGGTTATCGAAAACTTTCCAATTTCACTTTCAGAAATATATCCTACATTTACTGCGTCCCGTGCTAAGTGGCCTCAGCTGGAACAACACGCTTTCTCAATTGGACAAGTAAGTGACCAACTTCTTCATAGCCTCTTCTCCGCGATACTAAGATCGTCTTTAATGGCGTTGATATCTACATCGCAAAGTTGTACATCCATAAAGAACATCTTGTTAATGTCTGTTCTGGACTGTTACAGACGTTAACACAGTCCTGGTCCCTTTGTTTCTTTTTCGAACAGATTTTTACGAGACCATGCATTCAAAGCAGCAATCACCCTTGGGGACGAGAGTACCATCATAGAGGCTAAGAAGAGATTCGCCACCTGGATGAGCGCAAATCAAAGGTAGACAACTCTTGAGTTTGAGGCGCCGACATTCAAGTCTTGCACTGGTTTTACTCTCCGTGTTGTAGTCCTTTGTATTATAGCAGCTTACAAAAGTACCTGAGAGAAACAAACGAACCCCCTCCCCCCAAAACAAAAACAAAAAAAAAAAAACAACAAAACAACAAAAAACAAAAACAGAACCATGCGAGAAGAAAAATTTGAATGGTATTTGTGACTGATGAAGAATGCTCACTTCACTGTTGGTCCACTGTTAGAAATACTCCCTGTACAAGCATGCCTCAACAACTCAGTCCTTAGTTTTCACTCAGTTCCCTTTTAATCCCATTTACTGACTGGTCAGCCATAACCCTGTGTATATATGTACTGCTGTATAAAAGCAATACAACGTGCTGTAGCATCATTCCTGATGATGACATAAATGAAGGGTCGAAATATTGAATCACGATCTTATCAACGAAAATTTTCGAAGTACCTTTCCTCCTATACAGCTTGTTATGTTATATTCTTATTATCTAGAGAAAATTTCATTTGATAGCAAACTTGGATTTATACATGTAGTTTGTTGAACATATCAAGTGTTGTTTCCTTCATTTAAGCCCATATATAATCTTGTCTTGATTACACCCGTACCTATTTTTCAGCCTAGACGCAGACCTTAAAAGTATAGTGTACAAAGCGGGCATTCAGTATGGAGGAGAGGGAGAATGGGAATTCTGCTGGAAGAGATATCTGGAAACTAACATAGCGTCTGAAAAGAAACTTTTACTGTTAGAACTGCATAAAACTCGAGATACACAGCTCTTGACCCGGTAAGGTTAATCGCACATCGCGCTTGACAATCAACCAATCAGAAAACAAGTATCGAATCAGCATCCAGTTTATTGAAAAGAATGAATGAGCACGGTTTAAGGCCACTAACGTCAATACTTCGGCTATATCCCGGCAAAATCTTTAAAGCTCGGCACACACGAGACCTTAAGGCACTCTCAGTCCAACCGGTCAAATGGGAGTTGGTTTCTCTCGCCGATTGACATGCGACTTTGGTCTGAACCGGCATACACACAACAACCGGAATACAATTCCAGTTCAGTCCCCTTTTATGTCGCATACATGGGCGTGGAGGACCTCACGGAACGATCGGGTTGAGTTGATGCGGATTTTAGGCTACCGTGTATGCCGAGTTGCAAAGAAATGAAGACAAAAAATTTCCGAAGCAGCCGTTGATGACACTTTCTAGAAGAAGTCTATGCCCATTTCCAAATAACATCAAACAGTTTAGTAAAAGACACCATTTCTGTGGGCTTTGGTAGGGTATGCAGAGATCTTCGCTGATATATATACAACTAAACGTGTCGGGTTTCACTCTGTGCATGGCTCACGCCGCGATTTAAACATAAAAAATCCCGAACTCAGCTACAACGAGGAGTTTCCACCATATATTTGCAAGTATAAACGCGGAAGATCTGCTCTTGATACACATGGAACCTCTGTCCTTTATCTGACCAGCTCGAATAAAACGCTTACTGAGGTACCTTTAAAAGAGGCGTCGACTCTGCCCGGTTTCCTCCCACCATAATGTTGGCCGGCGTCTTACCTGTGAAATAGTTTTGAGTACTGCGTTAAACACCAGTTAAATAAATAGATAAAATAAATAAATAAACAACATCTGAATGTATTGTCTTGTGTTCTTAATTTGTTAAGTTTCTGACTGCAGTTTACTACACTACTCCCTGGATCCGGATAAGATCCGAGCTCAGGACTGTGATGACATCATAGGAGGCGTGGCGGGGAACCCGGCTGGCAGGTTACTCGCGTGGAGGTTCCTGAGGCAGAACTGGGTTAGGATCAGAAACAGGTGCGGGCAACTGTTACTCTCACTGCAAAATTGGGGCTACTACGCTGCTCTGGGTTATTGGTTTCTCGCAAAGAGTGATTGTGTCACTAACGCCAGATGTAAATCTGTAAATAGATCTAAATCTATTGCCCGTTCTGTGTACTGGTTTGCATCAACCAATGACAATGTTATTAAATCAGATCTAGAAGCCGTACTCTATGATAAGTTGTCACAACGAAAAACAGTCCCATTGAAGTCAGATCTAGAAGCCGTTCTCTATTGCGCGTTGTTGCACCGAATGGTAATGTCATTGAAGCTGGATCTAGAAGCCGTTCTCTATAGCGCGTTGTTGCACCGAATGGTAATGTCATGGAAGCTGGATCTAGAAGCCGTTCTCTATAGCGCGTTGTTGCACCGAATGGTAATGTCATTATAGCTTTATCTAGAAGCCGTTCTCTATAGCGCTTTGTCACAACGAATGGTAATGTCATTAAAGCTGGATCTAGAAGCCGTTCGCTCCAGTCAGTTGTCGCAACGAATGCTAATCTCGTTAAAGTTAGATTTATTGGCCATGGCCGTTCTGTACACTTGTTGTAACGAACGATAATCTCATTAACGTCAGATCTAGAAGTCGATCTGTATACTCAGTTGAGGCGACGAATCATAATCTCATTTATCTTATATTTGTTATCCCTCCTGTATGCTGAGTAGTCGCAGCGAATGATAATCTCACTGAAGTCGGGAACTGAAGCCGCTGACAATACAGACTTCTCGCGATGAATTATTTTGTGACCTAAGTCAGACTGTATTACCAGAATTCAGAATTCGATGCCGCTCCGTTGTGGCTCACTTGTTTTTGTTTATGTCCGAAGTAATACGAATATTACTCAAGTGAGATCTATATTTTGTTCCCTAATTGACTGACTTGTCTCTATTTAGATCTAAAGCAACACTAATATCACCAACGTCAGATTTCCATGCCGCACCCTTTACTCACTTGTCTCTCATTAGATCTAAAGTGACTTCATCAGAGCTGGACGAACGTCAGAAAGGTTACGGACGAATATCAACCTCACTACGAAACGTTAGATCTACACTGTTCAAACTTTTTCGTAAAATTACGGTTAAAGGGGCTAGAAACAAGCTGCCAGGTGTTTTCAGTGGAAGATAATCATCTTAATTGCAGTGATATCATGGCGTGAAGTAATAATTGAGCCCCACATAGATCACGTGTTTCTCCTATTGCGGAATGTCTTACCGCTAAAACGACTGTAGTGGTAAAACTCCCGACGAAATACCGAAGTTTGTGTGGTAAAACCATGGACTTTTGTTACAGTGTGGTAGCTGCTTTCCATACTGACTCGTTTCCACAAATACTAATCTCTACAAAAGATCTAGAAGCCGTTCCCTTCAGTGGCTTATCGCAATAAATGTCAATCTGGTTTAAGTCAGGTGAAGATATCTATTCCATTACTCACTTGTCCCAACGATTGATAATCTCACTCGTCAAATGTGAACGAATGTTAGTCTCAAGTAAAGTCAGATATAAAAGACTGGAGACAGTTTCATGAAACTTCGTATGCATTTTTTTCTCCGTATATGTACACTAACCGTGTTATGATGTCATAAGTTGGCATAATTTACGGGAGAAAATGTCCGTACGAATATTTATGAAATTGGCCCCTGTCCGTTTACTGACTCAACGATTGCTGATCTCTTTAGAGTCCCATCTAGGAGCAGATCCCTCAACTGCCTTGTCTTGACCTATATCACAAGTGGCATCTGTTTCTTTTTATGTCCGTTTGCCCCAATCGGAATCATTGCTTCATTTCACAAAGAAATTAATATTCTGACTTTATATCCCAAGATGTGAAAGCAAACACTCAATTGGTCAGTGAACAGCGGGGTGATTGGGATTGGTTCACTTTGGATATGTCATTCTAAGTGAATCTAGTGAATTATTCCTACTTGGACGGCTGTATGCCAAATGGCTCTGCATATAGCGTATACAAGTCTCGCCTTGTAGCATTTGTTAGATCATGTGCTGTGTGATGATTTTGATTAACATCACAAGTTAATATTGCAAAAATTAGCATGTCAAGGATATTTCATCAAACGCCTTCACTCTATGTTTATGAAATTTTCCTACGAGTTCACCTCTCATGTTGGTAAATACGGAGGAAGTGATCAGAATCTCTGATCTGCACCCTGCCTCATAATTGTGTCTAATTACTCTTGACCCTGGGCTGTGTATACATGTGTTAAGTGTGTTAGCGCTTTGCGTAATACTTGAGCTGTGACGTTTAATAACATCCATTTAACATCTTTGTATTTTTTTTTACCTTATTCTGTAGCCATGGTGCTAGGGGGCATGCAAATTGCTATTCTTAAACACTAAAATGAACAGTCAGAATAAAATCCTCACTGGGGTAAAGACACACGAGGCTGGGTTTCAGCGGTAACCTGAGACCATTTGCCAACTATCACGCTGTCGTCGCTGCTCTGGTTTTACTCTCTGTGCTGAAGTCTTTCTTTTTACAGTTTATTTCGTGTTTCAGGGTAGGGTTTGGGGCGTTCGCGATGACCGGGCTGATTAAGAAGACACTGTCGTCATTCTCCACTCAGTTTGACTACGACGAGGTAAGTCCCGGGTCAGCTTGTTCATCGTGAAGACAACCCGACATTAGCACGAGCTCTTAAGTCACGGGCAGTTTGGTTACCCCGTGGTAAGACCTGGGCAGTTTCATAACCGTGAGGTACATCCCGGATAGTTTTATAACCGTGAGGTACATCCCTGACAGTGTTATTACTGTGAGGTAAGTCCCAGGCAGTTTGATTACCGTGAGATAAGTTCTGGGCAGTTTGGTCACCGTGAGACAAGTCACGGGCTGTTTGATTACAGTCAGGTCTGTCCCTGGCAGGTTGATTACCGTGAGATAAGTTTGGGGCAGTTTGGTCACCGTGAGACAAGTCACGGGCTGTTTGATTACTGTGAGATATGTCACTTGCAATTTGATTACAGTGAGGTAAGCCCTGGGCAGTTTGATTATCTTGTTTCAAGCCCTGGTCAGTTTAATTATCATGAGGTAAATGTAAATGAGGTAACTAGATTACCGTTAGGTAAGTCTCGTTCTGTTTGATTACCGTGAGGTAAGTCGGGGGCAGTTTGAGTACCGTGAAGTAAGTCCTTGGCAGTTTGATCACTGAGAGGCAGTTTGGTTAGCGTGAGATAAGTCCCTGGCAGTTTAATTACCATGAGATATGTCTCGATCAGTCTTATTACCGTGATGAATGTCCCGGACAATTTGATTACAGTAAGATAAGCCCTGGGCAGTGTGATTACCGTGAGATAAGCCCTGGGCACTTTAATCACCTTGAGGAAAGCCCTGGACAGTGTGATTACCGTGAGATAAGTCCTGGGTAGTTTGATTACTGTGAGGTGCGCTTCGTTCATTTTGAATACTGTGAGGTAAACCTCGTTCAGTTTAATTACCGTTATGTAAGCCTTGCTCAGTTTGATTACCATGATGTATATCCCGGGCTCTTTGATTACCGTGAGCTGTCCGGGGCAGTTTGATTATCGTGAGCTGTCTGGGGCAGGTTGATTACCGTGAGGTAGGTCCGGAGTAGCTTGATTACCGTGAAGTAAGTCCTTGGCAGTTTGATTACTTTGAGGAAAGTTCCTGGCAGTTTGATTACCGTGCTGAATGTCCCTGGCAGCAGTATTACCGTGAGGTAAGTCTCGTTTAGTTTGATTACGGTGAGATGAGTCTCGTTCAGTTCGATTATCGTGAGGTAAATCTCGTTCAGCTTGGTTACCCTGAGTAATGTCCCGGGCAAATTTGATATCAGTGAGGTAAGCGCTGAACAGGTCGATAATCGTCAGGTAAGTCCTGGGTAGCTTGGATACCATGAGGTGAATCTCATTCCTTTTGATTACCATTAGGTACACCTCGTTCAGTTTGAATACCGTGAGGTAAGTCTCGTTCGGTTTGATTACCGTGATGCAAGTCCCGGGCAGTTTGATTACCATGACGCTGACAGTTTTGATTACCTTGAGGTAAGTCTCTTTCAGTTTCATTGGCGTCAGGTAAGTTCCTACCAGTTTGACTACCAAGAGGGAGACCATAACAAGCTTCATTCCATGAGGTAAGTCTCGGACATTTGATTATCATAAAGTAAGACTAAATTATGATGAAGCAAATCACCAACAGTTTGATTATTACCCGAATCATCAAGTAAAGAAAAAGATTAAAAAAATTGACATGCGCTTCACATTACCCATCGGTTCTCTTCTTCTCCTAGGTAAAGGCATTTTTCAAAGGCCGTGATGTTGGGCCGGGGGCGAGGGCTGTCAAGCAGGCGTTAGAGCGGATCAAGAGGAACATTGGTTGGCTGGAAACTCATGAGACTACTGTCGCACAGTGGCTTCGGAGCCGTAAAAGTTAGCTATGGAATCTACAGTTTACAGCCTCATCAGAACAGTCGTCAACTCTAGAATCTTTAGAATCTATAGATTCGTCAACATGGCAGCCAACTATAGAACCTTGAGTCTATGACTTAGTCAGCATGATGATCAAATGTAGAATATAGCGGCTATAGTTCATAAGAACAGTAGCAAACTATAGAATCTAGAGACCCTAGCTTCATCAAAACAGTAGTCAACCATAGAATCTAGGATCTACAGCTTCGTCATAACAGTTGTCAGCGATAGGATATAGTGTATAGGTTCGTTAACAGCCAACTCTAGAATCTAGAGTCTGTGGTTTCGACAGCACGATGGTCGACTATAGAACCTGGAGTTTATAGCCTCGTTAGAACGGTGGTCAACGATAGAATATATAGAGTTTATAGCTTCATTAGAACAGCAGTCAAGTATAGAATCTAGAGTCTATAGCCTCGTTAGAACAGTAGTCAACAATAGAATATTTAGAGTCTTTAGCTTCAGGAACACAATAACCAATAGAACAACAGAATCTAGAGTCTATGGCTTCGTCAGCAGAATTGCCAACTACAGAATGTAGAATTTTATCAGTGAAGTATAGAATGTATAATCTTATTTCAATGGCACAATAGTCAGCTACAACATCTAGAATATAAAGCTTATATATCTCCACAACAGTCACAATATTCTAGAATCCTTAAATCATCCAACGGGGCAGTCAGCTGTACAACCTAGAATTTTATCAGCACTACAGCGACCTGTAGAATTTAGGATCAATAACCTCATCAACAAGCAACCGTTACATCATCAATTTCATCAATAAAATAGATATTGATATTATAGATACTACAGATTCTATAATGGATAGCTCCATCATCACAACAGTCAAATACATTATGCATTTGTACATTACCATCTCAAAAATTCACCGCAAAGAGATCTATTTCATCAGTAGAATAGTCACTTACATAATGTATCTTGTCTATAGTTTCGTCATCTGAAAACGCACCGCAAGAGAAGGGTTTTTTCAACGCAATAGTCACTTACATAATGTACCTTATCTATAGTTTCGTCATCTGAAAACGTAGCGCAAGGGAAGGGTTTTTTCAACGCAATAGTCACTTACATAATGTACCTTATCTATAGTTTCGTCATCTGAAAACGTAGCGCAAGGGAAGGGTTTTTTCAACGCAATAGTCAGTTACATAATGCAAATGTTATACATCCATCATCTCAAAAACGCATTACGAGGAAGGGATATCATCAGCACAATAACCAACTATAGAATCTGAAGTATATATCTTCACCATCACATAAACTTGCCCCAATATCGTCATCATCACGTAAACTTGCCCCAATATCGACATCATCCCACCGCCATGAAAGTGACAAATTCTCCAGCTACACCTTAAACACGCCAATCAAATAAGTAGATACGCATATATGTATATACATTTATACGTAACAGTATGAGCCTTGTCAAATAGATGAATCTGTAAAGAAAATCATAGAAATGGAATTTTCTTATTTTTATTGTCAGAAAAATATAATTTATAGGGTATGTTTTACAGGTTGAAATACAAGCAAACGTATTGATCGCCTGACTTCTGTCTTTAGCCTTTGTGTTGGTAATTTAGCTGGTCTGGGATGCTTGGTACTTCTGTTAACTGTTTATATGGTGTGTGTATGCTTAGAGTGTTTTGTTTTTTCTGAAAATCTTTTGGTTCTTTTTTAGCCTGCCACCATTAACGAGTCCTTGCGAGATTTTTGTCGTATGATGTATGAAATCGGGGTGTTTTTCCTCGTCTGCTGTTTGGCGCTGTTTATTTGCCCATTTCGCAGGGCATTCCGCACATAAACTACTCTCAGAGAAGTGACCTTTGACATACGCTAAAAGAGGTTACGTTTTGCTGGCGTTCATGTGTCTCTCTGTCCTTTTCCATGTTTTCACAACGCAGTCGCTGCGAGTTTAAGTCCAGCTTATGTCCTATTCGGGAAGGCTTGCCACCAGAGTGCCGTTTTCCTCCCACTGCCGTCGTGAAAGTGAACTATTTTCGAGTACAAGCAGAAACACCAGCCAAATGAATAAATAAATAAATTTTTTCTGTTCGCCTGTTTTCTGTCCGTCGTTTTCTTTGTTTTTATGTCTGTTAGCATCTTCACAGAAAAGTTATGGACGGGTTCAGACGAAATTTTGTGCAATGTCAAGCACCAATCCATTTAATTTTAGCGGTGATCAGTTTCCGTATTTAGGAATTATTTCAAAATGTTTTTACTGTCATCAGCTAGGATAACAATGCGTGTTTTTCTTTTAGATTGTAATACCACCAGTCAGCTGATGTCGTGTTGTAATGCGGGAATATGAACACTGAACTTTCAAAGAAATCTACACTCTCGGAGAGCCTTTTGGTTTGTTTATTCGTCATTTCTCTAACGCGATGATTACGGTATTTTATCGTTTGCAACAAAGGTCAGTTTCGTGTGCGGAGAAAGCGGGGTGTCAGGAATAAACCACCAAACTTTGGCAATTACCGTCAAGTTTTCCAACGTAAAGAATACGTAATATTGGTGGAAAGCAAACCAACCACACAGTAGAACTCTATCGACCGCGTGTTGCATCCAAGGCCCTCGAAAAAGACAACAGCAGGGGAATTCTTAAAAATTTTCGTGTCCAAGAATGGAGTTGAACCGGAAGTACGTCTCGGGTGAGATAGCAATTGAGAAAAAAGCACCACTTTAACCTCTCGCCTCACGACCTACTCTCTAAACCTTATTTAATTGCTCATATATTTACATATTTATTTATTTACTTTATTATATTGATGTTTAAGGCCGTAGTCAAGAATCTCTCACTTATATGACGGCTGTCAAGATTGAAGGAGGGGTGAACAACCACCCTTGCCCAGGTACCTGACATATAATTCCTGACTTAAAGCCGCAGCTGAAACAGCCAGCGCTGGTATTGAACACACGACCGCAGGTGTCAACGGAAATAATCGCAGTGAGCTAGAGGTTTAACGAGTACCGCCCTGTGTCCTCAATTGTATCGTTTTGTTATAAGCTACATGTTCCGAATGATCGAATTTCTCCTCTTTATAATCGCTGAATATAGTGTGTGTACAAGCCACTGACACCCACGCGGACAAACCGGATGACATTAAGTGCTGACTCGGCTAAGACTGAATGCTTACGAGGTTTAACGCCAGTCAAGTTTGACACTAAGAAGATAATAACTTCCTCCACGTCACTCATTTTATGATGTCACTGATATAACAGCCTCGTGAACTGCTTCGGCTTCTGTGATGATCTCCGTCAGATTTCAAGTGTCCGAGGTTTACAAGTATGCCAAAGTCCGTTAGTGTTGGATTTCGATATTCAAGGTCAAGTTGGTCTAAATCTACAAAGACTATCTTTCATCCATACGTGTATACACATTTCACCACACCCTCACACACCGTGTTCATAGACTCAGTCCTCTGATTTGTGTCGCCCGAAACAGACAAAGTGAAATTCACGACGATGTCAATCTTTAAAGAAATCTCCGAGTCTCCCAAACTCTCGTTTCTCATTTGGGCTATTCTGCTCCCAGGCCTGGTGCTAAATCTTGTTTCCTTGGTCAGCGTATGGCTCGAGGTACGACTGACTGCGCAGGAATACAACATGACGATCGTAGCTGGTCTCTGGCGATTGTGTATTGTAAGCAGTTCTGCTACAATATTGGGAATCAATGCCTGTACAGGCATGCCTAGCATCTCAGGTGAGGTAATAGCACGTTATACATATATACTGCGCGTTCATTTAAGACTCGGTGACCAAGGGGGTTAACGCGCCAGTGCGACGTTATGACCCCGAGCCCGAGGCTGGCCGTCTCTTCGGAATTTTCTTGAGTACGGCGTAAGACGCCAATAAAATAAATAAATAAATACATGAATTAAAAGAAGACCGGAGAATACCGGTCAAAATACAAAACCGCCCTTTTGTAGGTACCTGATAAACCATTTGACGTAAAGCAGCAGCCGAAATGACGTCAGCCGGATTCGATCAGGCGAGCCTGATAGTCGCAACGAATCAGCGCTTTGGTCATGGGTGCCGTTCAACAATGGACTCGCTATACATGGAGTGAACGTTAAAGTGTCTGTGGACATTCCCACTGCCATGACTTAATGTCATAATGTAGCGCGACAGAAAACTACACAACCTAAAGTGCACCTAAATTCAAAGTCGCACAGCTGTTTTCCGTCTTATTTATTTATTAATTATTTTATTTGTTTACTTGTTTTATTGGTGTTTTATGCCGTTCTGAAGAATATTTCACTTGTACAGCGGCCAGCATTATGGTGGGAGGAAACCCCGTTGGAAACACACGACCATAAGTAGGCTGTTTGCAGACCTTCCCACGTACGGCCTGAGCAGGAAGCCAGCGTGAGCTGGACTTGAACCCTATGACAGCGACCGCATTGGTGTCTGTCTGTGATAATTGAAAGAAATGCTGCTGCAATGTTATAACATTCGGGTTTTTCATATAGGCTGGGAGTTTGTGCGCATGTCAGCGATTTCTTCGCTACGGGACAAACAAATCCACGTCCTGATAAATCATTGTTACTCTCAACAGTCACGAGCCTCTATTTCACCTGAGGCCTTTACATCTCTTCGAACTTGGTCTCAAGTCGAAAACACAGAAATCTTTAGAACTATGCTGAATTCACTACTGTCATGTTGTGGCTACGCATCAACGACCAAGTGCTTCTGTGTAACCCACAGCTGTTCGAACATTGTATCGAATGGAAAACGTAGAATTTTTAGAACTGTGCCCTGAATCCATGACTGTCACCCGTTAATGGTACACCACAACACAGTTTAAACTGCATATGGGGGTCTCCGTGGATCAGTTGTTTAGCGTGTTAGCGCAGTGGAATGACCCGAAGTCTCCTACCAATGCGGTCGCTGTGAGTTCAAGTCCAGCTCATGCTGGCTTCCTCTCCGGCCATACATGGAAAGGTCCAACAGCAACCTGCAGATGGTCGTGGGTTTCCCCCGGCCTCTGCCAGGTTTCCTCCCACCATAATGTTGGCCGCCGTGGTATAAGTGAAATACTCTTGAGTACGGCGTAACACACCAATCAAATAAATAAATAAATAAAACTGCAAAGTAATGTGTGGGAACTCTTTACTACCATGTGGTAACCATGCAGCACCGTCCATTGACAGTCTCCCTGTGTTCTTTCTGCGCTATGTGGTAACCATGCAGCACCGTGCATTGACAGTCTTCCTGTGTTCTTTCTGCGCTATGTGGTAACCATGCAGCACCATGCATTGACAATCTTCCTGTGTTCCTTCTGCGCTATGTGGTAACCATGCAGCACCGTGCATTGACAATCTTCCTGTGTTCCTTCTGCTCTATACTTAACCCTGTATAATATGGTAGGATTTTGATCGTTATCTAACGCCCTATTTAGAATATTTCACTTAAAAGATGGTTGTCAATGTTACAGGTGGGTGTAAACTAAAGAACCAGGGGTACTATTTGTTAGAATATTGAAATTTAGCCAAAGTTACAACCAGTCTATCCGTTCACATTGCAGGCGGTGCCTTGGGCGCAGCTCAGGGTGTCATGGCAACCAGCACTGCCCTGGCGTTCACTGGACTACTTGTTATCTCAGGGTTCATCGCATCCAAAGCGTACAGGACACAGCGGACCACCACTCTGCTCACCGTGGCTTGTACTGGAGCCTGTAAGCTATTTCAAAACCAGGACTGAATAGCCCCACCGAGGAATTTCCGTCAATGGTTATTGGCGGGTGCATTCTGGGGAAAAAAACCTGCGTGCGAAGGCGCCATTTTGGTTTTGTGATCTGGTTTTTATAACACTGGCGGCATTTGTGAGCTGCTTAAATTTACTCTGTTAAACATGCCTCAATGTTAACTGCTTTTATGCCGTCAGCGATGCTTGGTTCATTGATATCAATTTCTCTGAGAATTACACCAACATCGGTAATGTTGAAATAACGGTCCATGCTGTCTTCCTCTGCGGCCGTACGTGGGAAGGTCGGCCAGTAACCTGCGGATGGTCGTGGGTTTCCCCGGGCTCTCTCCGGTTTCCTCCCACCGTGATGCTGGCCGCCGTCGTATAAGTGAAATATTATTGAGTACGGCGTAAAACACCAAATAAATAAATAAATAAATAAAAAAGGCCACCATTTTGCCGAGAAGCCGTCTTTTATCGGCAATGCCTTGTCATAAGCAATCGATGGCGAAATCAGGTTTTATGTGATGTATGAGACTATTTATTTATGTCATCAAATCTATTTTAATGCAGCGATTTCATATAATCACGCGGTTTTATTGTTGAATGTCACTGCCGACAACACATGTAGGCGGTGTTCGTGTAACGGTTCATACAACATTAAGTGGTTACGCCACACTTACGAAAAGTTCGTCAGCAACTTGTCAAAGGTCGACGGTATTGTCCTTGTATTCCTGTTTGCTCCACCCATTTCAATAGCTTCCAACGTATGTAAAAAAAAAGAAAAAAGATGTAACATAATTCTCACTTCTGACGACTTAGAATAAAATCCTGTAATGAGAAGTCGAGTGATTACTTTATTGTATGGCCAGATGAAGGATTAAGTGATCCGCTGTTCTGATTACGGTTCAGGGTTCATCAAGGAAAAGTTCAAGCTGTCTATCTACAACACATTAATGAAATATACTAACTTACTGATAATGATTTTTTGTATCAAAGAACCTTAGTATTAATGGTCATTGTGCTTATTTAAATTTATTTAAAATAAACAGTTTAAAAATAACACTTTGACATCTGACAAAGAGAATGGTAAAATATCAAAGACTACAGCAACGAGAATAAAACCAGCAGCTACGACAGTGTGGTGATCGGCAAAATGGTCACATATAACCGGTGAAATCCGGCCTCTTGTCAGTTTACGCCACGATTTTATTTTAATAGTTCATATAACTATTTAAGAAGTAATCACAAACACGCCACCTAGCCCCCTGGCTCAAGCAGAATTAGGTTTAAAAGCATGCAGTGTTACTACAAGCAATGACACATCCCTGGTTTACAATTATTCAAAAGTGCCTGGGGCCTACGGTCACGTTTTAATACTCATTGAATATCATTTCACTCTTTCCGTTTACAGTCATAGGTAACACTGTCTGTCTAGGATTGATGGCCAACAACACCATATCCACATCGTTTCAGCTGATCGGGTTAGTAATTTCAGCGAAACTCAGCTGGGCATTTCCTGTCGCTTGCGCAAGCGCGGGCCTCTTTTTCATCACCCTGCTGCCATCTTGTTTTATGGTTCACAAGCTGCGAGCTGCAGAAGTACCCTTCAACCGTATTGTTTGACTGACACATCGTTCCACTTCATTTGTCGCTTAAACGGCTGGATTATTCTGTATTAAAGACTGTTTCAAGTGTGTATAAAGCATGACGGTACGCTTTTCTGTTACCCTTGTTCTTTTTGCACAAGAGTGTTTGGTGTTTGTGTTTCTTTATTTATTGATTTATTTATTTATTTGACTGGTGTTTTATGCGGTGCTCAAGAATATTTCACTTACATGACGGGACCAGCATTATGGAGGGAAGGAACCGGACCGAGCCCGGTTTGGTGCACTTAGTTTTATGATGTATATGAAAAATAATTTATTTTTGTATTTATTTATCTTGAAAGGTACCTCATAAATTATTTGCTCTGCAAATCGCAGTATTCTGGAAAATCCGTGTTGAGTAAGGTGAAGGGTTCAAATGCAGACATGGCTGAATAGACCCTAATTTATTCATTTATTTATTTGCTTGGCCTTTTATGCCGTACTCAATAATATTTCACTTATTCGATGGTGGTCAGCATTATGGTGGGCGGAAAAGCATAGCCCGGGGGAAATCCACGACCATCCGCAGGTTGCTGGCAGACCTTCCCACGTACAGCTGGAGAGGTAGATCTCCTAAAGACAGGAAATGGAACCATTCATTTGATCCCATTATGTTTATAAGCCTCACAGTTATGTGTGCGTGATGGCGCAGCATCAGTTTTTTATATAAGTTAAACTTTTGGTTTCATCTTCTATGTATATGATTTTAACAAATACCAATTGATTTACAACTTGATCTTTTGTGTCTAAAATATTATGAAAGATCCTTAAGATACTTAAAGATTTTACGCATAAACCTTTGCACCGCCTAGTCTTTTTGTCTTTTTTGAGCTGCCTAATTTGTCCTGCCTAATTTGAGCTGGTGTACTGCTAGAAATGAAACAAAACCTCAACAAAACCACTGCGTGTATTGCCATCGTCATAGTGTCCCATTATTTATGCATTGTGGCACAACAGCAGGTCAATAGAGAACGGGTAAAAAATGATTGCGTTTTTTAAATAGAACACTGTGTTAGGCTTTAAGTAATCTGTTGGGCTAAACTGGTCATGACCTGGCAGCGTGCAGAAAGCCTTGACTGATGTTTTTTTCCAAAATGATTGTTGTTAACGGCGTGCTCAAGAATTGATCTCGTGCTCAAAATTTAACAGTACCAGTGCACTAAAGTAAGTTGGTTGGATTTGTTACTTAATCAACGCATAACCTGGTAGAGCACTGACTAAAGAAATGGTTTCATGTTTAAATGTCAGCTATTCCGGACTTTTAATTGTGTTTTTGCCATGCATCTGTGTCCCCAATCCAGTGTACAGATTTCCCATCAGTGCTGCATTTTAGTACGTGTAGGACAATGGCTCATTTCAATCACACAACACTGGTGAACTAATGTGTTGGGCTGCCTTTGTGCCCCCCTCTGTCCGTTTCTTAAATATTATATAAACGGACTCACGCGCGTAAGTACAAGTTGTTGAACTCGTTCATATCTGCTTTGGGAGGCCTTTAAGCGTTATGTGAGACATAGGCCAGAGAGTTAGGTCCCTTTATTCGATGGGTTAATTTTCATTTTCTTATCCAATAAAGACACTGGGCCATATGCCGTTGTCTTCATAAATGTTCGTCAGTAACCTGCCAAATGTTGGTGATTTTCTCTCGTTGCTCTTGTTTCTTCCACCCATATAATAAGTACAAAACTCCTGAGTATGGCTTTAAATAGAGAAATAGAAAACCACTGCTGTGACAACATATGGGCAGTTTCATTTGTCATGAAAACATTTAGCTATGTGAAAAAACAAGGATAAAGATTCCCCATAGCATCCTCCGTCAAAAGTTTGCAGAAAAAATGCTCACAGTCTGTGATATTACGCTTCAGCATTTACATTTATCACTTATTTGCGTCATCAGCAGTTGTATTGTAGGCATTTGTGCTCTCGGTACTTACCCGAATTGTCGATATCTTTGGTGTCGGTATTTGTGTTGTCGATATTTGAGTTACCGGTATTTATTTGCGTTGTCGGTAACTCTGTTATCCGTATTTACGTTGTCGGTATAGGTCCAAGTTGTCGGTATTTGATTGTGCTGTCAATACTTGTGCTGTTGGTTGTTGTCTAATAGCTGCTCTCATATCAGCTATACGTAAAGCTTCTTTCAAGGATGGTTGTGTCACTAGCATTGGTCTTGAGTTGGAAGCTAACCAAAGTTACATCGAACCAAAATTACAGATAACCGAAATTACACATAAGCGAAATTACAACTAACCAAAACTTACCACTAACCAAAATTACAGTTAACCAAAATTACAGCCAACCAAAACTACATATCCGTGAGTCGAGATAAAAGCTGAACTGCCAAATCGAAATCATACAAAACGATTGGTGTAAAACCCGTCACAAGATCATCAGAAGTTGATGTATCATTTCACGAAAAGAATATACCTCTTGTACTTCTATCATGTCCAGATCTTAATATCTTCTTCGATGCAGTAGATGACACAGGCATTATATATATATATCCCTGCTAGTCAAAAGCGTCCGAATCTGCTTTAACACGCTTGGCATGAAATCTTGCGCTAAGCAAAAGGTAACCACTTGAGCAGCTTATCGTGCCATAACTGTCTGCAGACAGAGAAGGTAGGATAAAATGTTATGAAGGATGGTTATGGCGGGTTATTTTTCTTCGCCTGCATGAACTGTTTTCAACCTGGGCCACCCACAACGCATCCTATACATAATTCACAGCAAAACTTCCGTAAACACGTATACGTCAAGTGAATGTACCGCTATGACGTGTCACAAAAAATGCTTTCATTTCACTGAAGGCCAACAACAAGAGTTTATAGAATTATATTTCACTACACAACCCAGTCGTCGAAAGTTTGGGTGTTTCCATTGCAATTCTCGACACTCTCAGTGTTCTGAATTTATATTGAAAATACTGGGGCCCATCTTAGGAAGAAGATGTAGCGCTATGTCAAACGTACCGATTCCATGGCGACGTATGTCAACAATTTGTGCCGTCATGACAGTTACGTTTGACATAACTTACACCCTCTTCGTATGACGGGCCCCTTGGGTCAAACTTTCACGTAGCCCTACCGAAAAAGGGCCAGGTCATACTAAAAAACGACCAGGAACGTTTAGGTGAAAATTTGTTTACGAACTTTACGAACCGATCAGCCCTGAGAGGTTAGAGCAAGGAACCGTGACTGGTTGATCCCGTGTCCGTACAATTTTTTACATGGGGGGATGTCCTGTCTCTTGTTTTCGGCATGACGTAGAAGTGGCGGTGTGAGTGTGTGTGTGTGTGTGTGTGTATGTATACATTCCACGGGCTCCTCGACGTCATACACCTGAAGAATTGTTGAGTCAGTGCGACGTAAAAATCCAGGCATACATGTACATACATATACGCGAGCAGTGGACAGAACGGGAGTATGTTGTAAACATCTAATTCTGTCATTTGCTTAGTTACAATTTGTTCGATACTTATCATGACTAAAAACATGTAAAACGTCTTTTCTTAGTATTTACTGTCACACGTGCCCTTGTTATCATGGCAAGGAAACTCAATAACATTCATTTTGTGAAACGGGAGCATGTGTACACAGAGCTTATGTTTTTCATCCGTTGTTGAACCAGCTTCTGTATTTTGGTATTGTCCATCCCATGTGCCCATGAATTTAGTGAGCAGATGCCGAATAGAAGTCAAACTGTGTCAGCAAGAAACGCCAGAGTAGGATTAAGCAGAGTAATGGGAAAACCTCCTGGGTGTTGCTTTCTTAAAGGCCAACAAGTTTTCGGCATTCAAATCACCACTAGCATCTGCTGAACAGCTACATGTCAAGAGGCGAGCGAGCGTGCAAACTGCTAGAGCGTACGTAGGGGGTGGTGCTGGTTACGACTGGTGGCATCGTGTCGGCCATTTATGCGAGACTGAGGTGCGTTGCGTATCACAGCAGGTAGGGGAATGTGTTTTCACATTACGCATAATGTAGCTGTGAACTTACACTATATAGATTTCTGGGTACATTATCACGTTCTGTTTGTTTAACTGGGTTACAAAGTATCAACTTACTTTACCTGTGCATGTGGACACTCAACTGTATACAATATCACACGAACAGTGGACCGCCCCAGTGTAAATATCAACCTACTTTACCTTAAGATAAACTGCATGAAGAGTAATATTTTCTGGGTTTTTTTTTTTTGTTTTTTTTTTTCTAAACATGAAACTTATTATAGCGTTAACAAATAGATAGTCTGAGTCGATCTCATACAAGTTTAAGCGCTGACTAATTATATTCCCAAGACATTCTGACCAAGATTCAGAAACGTATACATGAACCCAAGCATTTGGGGGGGGGCAGCCAAGGCTAGTGAGGAAATACAAGAATTAACAATACACTGAGAATGTTTTCTCGTTACCTCCCTTCCTAATGGGGTAGGCAGTCACATAGTCACATTCGTTACCTCCCTTCCTAATGGGGTAGGCAGTCACATAGTCACATTCGTTACCTCCCTTCCTAATGGGGTAGGCAGTCACATAGTCACATTCGTTACCTCCCTTCCTAATGGGGTAGGCAGTCACATAGTCACATTCGTTACCTCCCTTCCTAATGGGGTAGGCAGTCACATAGTCACATTCGTTACCTCACTTCCTAATGGGGTAGGCAGTCACATAGTCACATTCGTTACCAACTTTCAGGGCTGTTTTTCTTCCAGTCGGTTTTTTATTACAGCTTTCATTTGGATCTGCATATCCATCTTTCCCATCTGTCGTTGGGAAGTTTATCAGCCTGAAAAATAAACCCGTCTCAATCTGCGCACGTGGGAAGGTCTGCCAGCAACTTGTGGATGGTCGTGGGTTTTCCCCCGGGCTCTGCCCGGTTTCCTCCAACCATAATGCTGGCCGCCGTCGTATCAGTGTGCACATACGTTTTGAGGTCAATGAGTTTATGCTGTATTTCTCAGAGATGCGTGCAATGGGACCAAGAATACCACTGTCATATATAGCATTCCCTACACTGTAATGATACAGACAATCTCTCTGATAACCAGTTAGTCACGTATGAACTGCATGAACTGTGCTGCAGTCCCAGCGAACACAGGGTCTCTCACGGGAAGGCTACAATGTAGTTAGGATGAATTAGTTCGAGGAAATAAAGGAAATACGTGATTAACAAAAATTGCTAATATGTGGAATGGTCTTAAAGCAATTTCAGTGGAAAGAACCCAACAAACCCAAGCATTTATATAATAATTTATGCAAACTTTCCACCGAGAAATTTTGCAAATTTGATAGAATTCCATTAAGGCAACATGATAAATAAAAATGTTTTTCCACTAAGAGTGTCATACTTATTTCGGACCAAAAGATAAGATTTTTCCTCAAAACCATTTTCTGAACGACAAGTAACAATCAGAATGTTTTACTTCGGATCTGCAAAGGGAGTGAGATGGGACAGCTTTGTAACCTCTCAAACTATTTGACCTGACCTACCTAGACTCTTGTCATTTCTTATCCATCCGCCAAGTCAGCTATTATCATCATCAGGCTCAATAGCTGCAGGGGTGTAACTTCCAGAGAAGACAGAAGAAAAAACACTATCGCTGTCAGGAGTTTCGTGTAAAAACCCCGCAGCGGAATGAACCCATGCCTGCAGATTGCACCCATGTTACTTTATTAACACAGTGAGGTGAGGCGCGCGAAGTCTAGGTTGTTCGTTCATCCCCGACAGCCACTCCGCAGGCGGGTTAGAAATTTGAAATTTAGTAAACAATACGAACAATATAAAAAGCTTCACCTGGAAAACATTCGGGTACATACCATAATCTTCACTCGTCGTGGAAAAATCGGGTTCCCGTCTCACAGGTAGGTGTGTTTTTAAGTTTTCAACTAATCGGTAAATATGACATTTATCTTTGAGGATCTAGACTGAGTATTTGTTTGACAACGTTATATGGCCAAGTACATGGCTGCAGTGATGTTTGCGCTCTTCTCTGCGGTCAGCTTTGAACATCAGTACGAACGTCTTTGAGTTTTAACTCAGACCACAGATCTTTGGTCTTGTGCCAATATACACCTATATAAGTATCACCTATTTTTTACCCACCCTGTAATCCCCTCGTAGACACACAAGAATATGTATCACAAAAACCTAGTCTCTTGAAGAATCGTGAATCAGGAATGCTGATAAATTAGTCAACTGTATTGCAAGCACATCGGTTATCAGGTGACGACCCAGGTGTAAAAAGAAACGGGACATCATGCTCGTTTAGATAAAGAACGACCTTCCTTTGACCTGGCTTGACACCGCCAACTGTGGCAAATATTGACTTGACACCGCCAACTGTGGCAAATGTTGACTTGACACCGCCAACTGTGGCAAATATGGAATTAGTCTTGAAACAATGACGAGGATGATGGGTTTAAATAATCCACAGTTCGGCATTTTCTTTCCATCTAAGGATACCTTAACCCTGGAAGGATCTGTCCACTGAAGCGTAAAACATGAAGTAGTATACAGGGGTCACCATGTACGTAGAAACTCTTGCTGTTTGTTAGATAACGTATGCATAGTAATTAAGACAATAACATTATAAGCAGATACCACTTACAGAACAAATGCGCATCGATGCGTGAAGACATTTGTTTACATGTGACCCCTGGCCATCAACCCCACTGCCGTCGCTGCTGTGGTCTTAAGCTCCATGCTGTAGCCAGTAATATTTTTATACAAACCTTCCCTGGATCTCTGTTTTTGGACAGGTAACATCTTTGTAAACCGTGATTATTTACAGTGTATTAAAACCGTTAGTTACACCTTTTCATCATTTGTCTGTAGAGGCATGCAATGGTTCTCTATGCGATGCCAGTGGTTAAAATGTTTGTCTTTTAATCTCTAAGACAATATATATACCCCCGCTTTTTGAGATTACAGATAGATACAATTTTTCAGAACATTTTCCCAAGAATAGAAAAAGCCTTCTGAAAAATCATATAAAGGATGCGAAAAACCAACGTAGCCGTTGTTGAGTGTTGTTTTAAGAGTTACGGTCCTGAATCTAATACTAATAAAATAATAAATACGCACGTGGATATAGTATGACATCTTATCATAATTACCTGATATATGTTACAATTTAGGTAAATCGTATTGGGGCAGCCTGCTGATCAAGTCAACTGTTTTTGAATGTGTGCCTGAACCGGTTGAATTATCCTTCTATATCATCGATGAACCCCCCCCCTCCCCCACCCCACCTGACAAAATGTCAGCTATTCCTTCATACGCTGACAGGCTTTTAGTTTGAAGTGTGAACAACATCTTCATCAAAATGGAAAATTTGCAGCAGAAGCACTTTTCCTTTATAAATATAAGCTTATTCGAATTTTTCAAAAGACCTGTTCATGTTTGCCAATGTAAGTCTGGAAACTCCCAGGTCCTCAACTGTCACTTCTACTCTACAAAGTTCATTTAATGCATGGGTAGACCTTTTAAGTATTTCTGAATGTAGCTCCTTCCTTTCCCTCAAAACAATGCTTATATGTCAATTCTTACGTCCAATAGGCACATTTTACATGTACTGTAAACATATCCCGCCACACGCCTGTAAAGGACTACCTGTAAAATACATAATATAGCCAGAATTTGGGTCAGGATCTTTCACTGGTTTTGTAAAGACTCAAAACACGGTCCCTGAATACATGGTGTGGACGAATATCGCACGAGAGATATTGAGGGCCTCTGTACTCTGGATATACTTGGGTTTTAAGCCTACCTATACAGTACAAGACGATTATATGCAAACCTGTACATATACTTTCCAGGCTATGACTATGTGGACTGAATTGCTAGTTTATTCCATGCTGATTTGTTGATATTGTGTAGGAGATTCGATAAGACGAACTCAACACCAGCAAAAATTGGGATAAAGTGCGTTACTGTGGATGAAGACAAGTACCAAGTCTGGGCACATGCGTCCTATAAAATAAGACTGACAGATTTCACATTTCTCAACTTCTGGCCGTATAGAAATCTTTGTGTACAACGGGTTCGGAATGGTAAGGCACTGTTTCGAGGGAAGTTGCTACTTTTCTTTGGGGTGGGGTGGGGTGCTGTAAAGCAGATGAACATTTGGGAGGGGTGGGGGTCAGATGGATATCATTGGAGGGACTGTATATAAAATGGACATCTTCGGGGAGCAGCTATATAAATCAGATGGACAACTAAAAATAATGCGTAAAAATACTTTCACTGATTTTTTTTATGTTCTTACATGCATTTCAAAGTGTTTTAAATTTTGTGGTTGGCTTCTCTTTGCATGAATCCGTCCTAATCTTTTTATTTTATATTATTCCTTAGTTTCTCTGATGGTTTCTGTTACTTGTCCTTTTAGAAACTGGTCTTGTGATTATTGACGCGGAATGCCCATTCTGGTTGAAGGCTGGTATATGAATGTCGGTTTCGATGCCTAGGTTTACCAACCATGTAGCCGATGACAAGTAACATTCCAAGCCAGCAGCAATCTCCATTGACATGTCATTCCACTACAGCATATGTGTCTCTTAGCAAAAGTCAGAACAAGTTTCCTCTCCTTTCGCCGAGCATGGTTAGTATTACAGCCAGAAAATGTGCCATTTCCTTCGGCTTGTGGTCTCCAACCCACACAGGCGTGGTTCCCTACCGATACTATTTTTGGGAGAGTTCAGTCGAGAAGTTGAGGCTAGGTATGTTCCGTGAAAGAGTCATTGCTAGGTATGCTCAGTAAAGTAGTCATAGCTAAAATATATTCGTGCGAATGGCTGGTACACGTTTATGCCATGCCCCAAAAATACGCTATAATAGGAGGTTTTTGAGTTCGAACTCATTTATCGCTGAAGGTAAAAAGAGCTACTGTACACTGTGATCTGTTAGAAATGACAGGCAACACTTTTTTTTATTACATATACTGTAATAAAAGCGTCGGAAAAAAAGTTTCAAAAAAAGTCATTCAGAATGAACGATGGAGTAATTTGAACAACTCGGCGTTCATGAAGTTAAGACGTTCCTGGTGGAGCCAGGCAGGTGAGACAAGATTACGTTACGATATAGTGTATTTGCTCGAATACAATGGTCGTAGTGCATTTCAACGCCGCTATAAACATTTTCAGGATCATGTGCACTGCTGAGTCAGAAATTGCCGCACCTCAGAACCTGGTAAGCAGGCCTCTATCAGGTGATGTCTCATCTAAAATTATACAATGTAAATTTCGATGTTTTAAGTTATAAACACCTTTATGCATCAGGCATTAAACACGTAGTATTATAGTGCAAGCCTATATACATGTTTTAGACACTTTTGTTTAATACTTAAATATATGTGTATATTTATTAAACACGATTGTTTGAAGTTTAATCACTCATTAAGCGCGTTGGGCGTTATTTTACATTAAAATAGTTACTGCTGGCAACATTTCAACAATTCGGCTGAGTTTCTTGTTTGTTTGGGTTATTTTCTTTAGCCTTTCCTCGAGGTTTGAGCAATGAAGGGGTTTTTTTCTGGACGAACGCTCGACATGTCTGATACTAGAACAGGCGGGGGATAAGGGTGGATAAACAGGTGTACAGATATAAAAAGGTGTAAACAGATATAGACAGCCGTTAATAGAAATGAACAGGTGTAAACTTTGTCTGATATGGTGATTTGTCAGATGAAATCGTGTATAACACGGATATATTTAATCAAATGTGTAGATGATTACATTTATCTATTTAACATAGAATCAAAGAAAAAAAGAAGAAAAACATCAGTCTCGGAAAAACTTGTACTAGCTTATATACTCTCATCAAAGAACTTTAAACCTTCCACTTGTAGAACCAGAACGCTTTTTAAAGAAAAAAACAACGTAATAGACAACGCTTTACAGAAGGAAGACAAATGTGCTTTGTTAGAAACTGAAGTATTACAGAAAAAACTGTACGATGCAAAATCGAGAGTGATTGACTGACGGTGGAGATGGGACTTCCTGGGTTAAAGACTGCAAACAAAGTCACGCTTCAGTGAAGGAGTGATGCCTAAAATGCAACATAGTTACTGCTACTGCTACAAAAAATTTTGTCAAATTACGGGTAAGAGGCCTTGGCAACAAGATGGCCGGTATTTTTCGCTGCAAAATTACGGTCATAATTGCCGTGATGTCATAATGTGAAATACTACGTGAACCACAAGAAGACCAGGTGTTTCTCGTATTAAAAGTGTTTTAAAACTCAATACTGTGGTAAAAACACGGATTTTTCTAACAGTGTAGGATAATGTAGATAATTATCTCTCACACTAACCTATCAACAGCATGACTTAAAGTGGCATTGTGTTTGACATCACTTACCCCATGTCTATACCGTTCCCCAGCATCCACTGCCCCGGGGTATTCAACATTCACGATCGTCTATGTTTCACACGTGAAGGGTGTTTGCTATAATTCCCTAACAATAGCCCCGAAGCAATCCTAGATAAGCACTCCACATGCATCGCGACATAAAATGTCACTTAGCCTGACCCCGGGTGAGTCCTGTTGTGTAAACGCATACAAGAGGCCTGGTTAAGCATTTAATTTCAAGCTCAGAACTTGGCCACGTTCGAACCGCTTAGCCAGTGAACACAGTCGTTATGCTGACAAGTTGTTGACACGTTGTTGCAAGCTTTTAGCCGTATGGACATATAAAGTAAGCCAAGGCTCCACTTGGCATGAAACGGGATGTCGGCCAGCTAAATGCAAAAGCCATTATACCGATCGTTTCAACCTTTTCATCGTTTAAAGGGCAACAATTATAAACATTTCATTCCCATAATATAAAACACTACAGCATGCAGTGCGCTATTGTCGCAAGCACTTGCTCACACATAACCGACGAAATCCGGTCTCATTGGTCAGTGGCGGCGGTCGGAAGGTTTCTGGTGAACTTTTATCAAAAGAAAGTTTTTTGTTTTTGTTTTCACAAAATTTTTCTACATGTGAAAATGTTGGTATAAAGTGTAGTACTTGTATGAAAAAGAGACTATAACTGGTGGTCTTATCATTTGGAGATAGCAGTGTGAACATTTTCGTGACCAATCTAACGAATGAATGCTTTTTTTGTAAATTGTGGATGCCAAAATTTTTCTGTAAGATGCAATATATTTGCATGGGAAAGAGAGCATTTTGGCGGTCTGATCATGGTGAGATAGCAGTCTGAAGGTTTTTAGCACTGTTCTGGCAAACTAATGCTTTCAAGAGGGAAAATTTGTCAAAATACATGTGTACCAAGACATTTGTATAAAATGCCATATACTTTTATAGCAAAAGGGGTTATATTTGGTGGGTTAACCATTGGGAGATAGAGATACACGGAGATCTTTGTACCCTTCTCCCAAACGAATGCCTTTTCAAATTAAAAAAAAAAACGTTTCTGCATGCAAAAACATTTGTATCTACTATGAGAAAGCAAGTTTTTTTTGGTGTAGATTTATGGCATCTGGGAACACTCATTCAGCTCACAAGCCCAACGTTTACTGGATGGAGGTGCTTTCAACAACATACTAAAGCCTACTTGTGGCTCCCGTCACTCGCTAAGCGCGAACCGAAACTCGCTGGCACATATAGCCTATTGAGGAACACAGGTTTTATGCTTCTGTTTTTATCTAAACGTTTCAAAGTGTTGTTAACAGAACTCAGCCTTTGGTATGATGATTCTGTAACGTACGTGTAGCACTAAGCAATGTGAAAAGGTATGTAGTGCAGAACTGAGACCTTCTTTTATTTAAAGGGCAAGGCCAACGATTTTTGACTTGGTTTCAGTTGTTTCTAGATCTTCTTTCACCAAAATAAGGCCCTTCCATACTTAAATCAGGTAGAATGAATGAATGAATGAATGAATGATCATGGCTTTATGCCACATCGGCAAATTTTCAGCCATATCGTGGTGAGAATATGTTTTAAATTATTAATTGGTGTATGGTTTTCAACAAGAAAATGTGAACATGTAAAACAAATGAAAAAGACAGACGTGATTAAAACGAGGTAAAACAACTAAACTTCGGTTAAAAAACCACACTAATATTTATAATTTAAATATGTATATATAAACTAGAAACATATGTATAATCTAAAAGGAAGTATATCTTATGATATAATCTTAAAAATAAAAAAAAAAGTCAGATATAGAGTTAACGGTGTAGAATCTTTGCCAACTATGAGCAAAGTCCACACAGTCAACAAGGATATGTTTGATGCAGTATTGCGCATCACATCCAACACACTCTGGAGCACTGCTCCCATCCAGGATAAAATTGTGTGTTAGACGAGAATGCCCAACACGGCATCTTGTTAAAAGTACTTGGATTCTACGAGACATACCAAGAGTATAAGAATTAAAGCCTATTACAGGGTGAATGGCATGCAGTTTGTTATCGACCTGCAGGTCCCATTCATCCAGCCAAAGGCGACGAATATATTTAAGAATATTACATTTAAAATAAGTATAAGGAATTTTAATATAAGATATGGGTTTATTAAGAGCAGCTTTCGCGTCCCTGTCTACGACTGTGTTTCCATGAATACCAGTATGACTTGGTATCCAACAGAATACAATATCTTTACTTCTTATAATTAACTTTCTATGAATGGCTAATATTTCTAGTATTAACGGATTTTTAAATTCATTTTGTCATATTGCCAAAAGGCAGAACAATGAGTCACTGCATATCTCTGCCCTCTGGGCACACCCAGAGGAAACATATGATAAAGCCAGAAGTATAGCTGTGGCCTGGGCAAAAAAGATTGAAGGCGAGGATGGAAGGCGAAGAAAGGTGACTCGCTCTTCCAAGACAGCTGCAGCAGCAACCCTGTTTCCATCCTTTGACCCGTCAGTATATATAAATTTATAATCCGGATAATTAGCCTTAACTTCTGCGAAACTTTGCTGAATTACAAGAGGGTTTGTATCGGATTTCTTATGTTGACGTAGATCAAATATTAATTCACATTGTGGAAGAAGCCAGGGAGGAGATTCCCGAAAGGAAATCGGAGCTATGTCCTTCAGCTTGATGTTAGCTTTCACAATATGGTCCCGAACACGAAGACCAAAGGAAGGAATTTTGTTGGGACATTTATTATATTTATCTACGTGTGATGGATTAAAAACACAGCCGTAGGCAGGCTTTGCTGGCTGAACTTTAAGCTTTGTAGCATATTGAAGGCTGAGTTTTATACGCCTGTGATATAAAGAAGGCTCATTAGCCTTTACGTATAAACTCTGTACTAGTGTGGGTTCTAAAGGCACCAAGGCTGAGCCTCAGACCTTGGTGATGGACCGGATCCAACATTTTAAGCTATGATTTCCTAACGGAACCATAAATGATGGATCCATAGCCCAATTTAGACCTCACCAGAGAACGATATAAATTAAGTACAACTGATCGGTCAGCACCCCACGACCCGAATTATAATAAAGCCTTTGTACATTTAGCTTTAAGCATTATTATGTGAGGTACAAAAGATAATTTACTATCGAATGTAACCCCTAAAAACTTTTTTTCCCCAACAATCTTCACTGGTTAACCACAAAATTTGAGCACAGGGTCTGGATGAAGCTTCCGCTTATTACAGAAATGCATACCCACGGTTTTAGATGTAGAAAATCTAAAACCATTGGCAACTGCCCATTTCTCGATCTTATCGAGACAAAGCTGCAGTTGCCGCTCGATGTTATTCATATTTTTAGCATGGTAGCATATCAGGAAATCACCTACATATAAAGAGCCCTGTGTGCCAGATGTTAATGTTTGAGCCAAGCTTTTAATTTTTATGCCGAACAGTGTTGGTGAAAGGATACTGCCCTGGGGCACACCCATCTCCTGCTCATAAGACCTCATAAGAGCGGACCGTAAACTGATCATCAGATAAGAATTGAGATATAAATAAAGGTAAGCAACCTTTTAAACCCATATCAGAAAGGTCTTACCATATTTCCATGTGGTGTCGTAGGTCTTTTCGAGGTCGAAAAATATCGATACCACATGTTCATTATTAATAAAACTATCATTAATAAAAGGTTCAAATCGAACAAGGTGATCTAAAGTGGATCGACCTTGACGAAAACCACTTTGTATATTAGAAAAAAGTTTGTTGGTTTCAAGAAACCAAACAAGCCTATCATTTATCCGTTCCACAGTCTTACAGATGCAGCTGGTAAGAGCCATGGGACGGTAATTATTTGGATCCTTGCCCGGTTTAGGTACCGGGATAATACACGCCTCTCTGCATGACGGTGGGAAATTACCAGTTATCCAAATATCATTAAGTAAGTCTAAGAGAGTCTCGAGTGGCTCTGATGGTAAATGATTCAGAAGCTTATAATATATATTATCCGGGCCGCACGCAGTATCGTGTGCCTTTTTTAGACAAGTTTTAAGCTCTTCAGTTGAGAAAAGCCGATTATAGTCTTCCAAATTCTTAGAAGAAAAGGGCAATTTAATTTTCTCCTTCTGATTTTTAATATGCTGAAATTCAGGAGAATAATTCTCAGATGAAGATTTCTGAGATATTGTTTCAGATATTATATTTTATATTAAATGCTGAATTTTGGCCCTATTCTTCTTGCCCTGAAGTTTTTGAACCATGTTCCAGACCTTACGCATGTTTGTGTTTGACGTAATGCCTGAAACCAAGTTGGGCTAACAAAATCGCCTCTTGGTCTTAATCATTCGACGAGCCTTAGCTCTAAATATACAAACCTTGCTTAAATTATTATTGTCTGGACAATGATTAAATCTGCGCTCGGCTTTTTTATGGTCCTTAATGACTTTGCGACAGTCATTGTCGTACCAGGGTTTACTTTTGGGTTTCGGATTTGTCGAGGTCTCTAGGTTTCAGCTGCTGTTAATATAAGTTAATTGAATTATATGAAAGGATCGTCTGCAGCAATGGGATTCTCTGGAGTGATGTCAGCCTTACAGAACATCTCAAATCTGCTTGCCATCCAATCTGCTTGATCGAAATTCCACCTACCTGCACGTTCTGAAGTATTAGAAGTGATATTTTCTAGGATTCTAGGAAAATGGTCACTACCGCAAAGATCATCATACACCTTCCAAGAAAAATCTAGGAGAAGTGATGGATCCGCAACAGTGAGATCGATAGCAGAATATGAACCATTACCTGGGTGTAAATAGGTATTAGAACCATCATTGAAATAACATAGTTCATCTTTACACAAGAAATCTTCTAGTATTTTGCCCTTATCGTTCATATTATTACTACCTCAAGGGGGATATGCGCATTAAAATCTCCCATAATTATGAAGGGAGTTGGCAGTTGGTCTTTTAAATTATGCAACCGTCGAAATGACAAAGAAGAATGAGGAGGAACATAAACTGAATATAAAGTGATTGTTTTCGATAAGAAAACAGGGACGGCCACAGCGTGAAGCTCAGTATCGAGAGCAAAAGGGATGTGAATTATATTATTATTCACTGAAATAGAGGAGACGCCACAAGCTCGCTCTTCCTCATTAGAGTAAGTGCTATATAGTGTATAATATTTCAGTGACATTTTATCTTCGTCAGATGTTTTCAGGCGAGTTTCTTGAAGACAAGGGGCAATTGAATTTAAAGATTGAACTAACTGTGTTATTTCAATAAAATTTATTTTAAAACCTCGACATTTCCACTGTATAATTTTGTCTAAGGAAGTCATTATGGAGGAAGGCGTATGGGAAATGTATGTTTGGACCGTGCACGACCCTTTTTGGGAGACCTACTAGTAGTTCTCGCCGGTGCAGATGATGTATCCATCATGTCCGCATCGAACGTTGAAGGACCAACATCTTCCAATGATCCAAAGTTATTGAAAGTTTCGATAGGGTCCCTAGTAGCCTTAGGGAGACGATCTGTGGGGCCACTATGTTCATCTTTTTATGATTCTTATCAGATATATATTTATCACCCGTTGCATTCAGTGAAGATTCAACAGGTTTAAAGGATTTCGATTTCTTTGCACAAGGTTTGTGGTGAGATAGAGAAACAGCAGGAGAATCAGGTAAAGTAGCAGGTTTTTCAATAAGATTTATATCGGTTTGTTATGAAGAACTGGCAGTGTTTCCCTAGGGTTTTTTGACAAGTTTCTGTGGCTTCTCTATACCAATGGGCCAATTGAATGATGTTTGAACCCCTACCGAAAGGGAGAGTTTCTTGACAACCTTGGCATATGTAGATTTATTAAGGCCATCCGTGACAGAGACCAGACGTTTCGCTTCTTGATAAGATATATTATTTTTACATTTAAGCGTTATGATTTCTTTTTCTTTCTTGAAGACAAGACAGTCCTTGGAAAAGACCATGTGGACACCGCTGCAATTCAAACATTTTATCGGGTTTGTCCAGTCGAAACCCTCGTGACACGCTTCCGCATATCTAAAACAGAGCAGTTTATTTTGCCCCTTTTACCTCTTCAAGGTAAAGCGCTATTATTAGGTCAACTTATATGCATATCAACTGGCTTTCCATGCCTCGAGCTGAGAGTTGCGCTCGGTTTTCTCTTCAGATGTGCGTTGAAGCCTTGATTTCCATCTCGTAACATTTTTTTCCATCCGCACAGGTATGTAGCCTTGCTCAGAATATCTCAAACTGCAATCTCCAAGCAAAGTTGTCGAATGATAACATGTTGTGCCAGGCCTATTTTCTCTGCAGCGGTACCCTCCATCTTCTATAGTTAGCTATATCTCATATAGCGCGTGTAATTCTGAACACGTGCGGTATTTCGAGACTATAAGTCTCGCTGTGAAGTCGAGTCCGTTTTCGTGTCGACTATGCACTGACTGTTTGTTTATGTGATATGGCGTGTGGCTGACCCTGTAATAAGCATTAATGACTGCATTGGCCTGGCTCGCCGAATATTGTGCTAAAAAACCTGTCAAGATGGCGGGCAGATGTAGAGTTTTATCACCCATAACCACTCCATCTGTTATAACACGGGGATATTTCCGTCTCCGGTTCTTTTCACATTCCAGAAAATACGACAAGCAGTTATAGCCGGTTCTTGCAACGGTTAGTGTTTTTAGAAAAAAACAAAGATAGAGTTTAGACCTGACTCTTGACCCAGTTCTTCTAATATTTTAACTTTAACCAATAATATTTTCCATTATTTTTGTACAAGCACAGTGAACAAGAAAACATTGCCTGAAATAAAGTTGTTAAATGTCTCCAAGCTAATGTTTTTCAAAATTCTTCTCGGGGAATCTTACATATAGCGGTAGGTAAATCTTGGTATGAGTGGGAAGGTAATAGATAAAAACACAGGATCTTGGTATGGATGGGAATCTTATAGATAACAACACATGATCTTGGTATGAGTGGGACTCTCACAGATAACAACACAGGATCTTGGTATGAGTGGGACTCTCACAGATAACAACACAGGATCTTGGTATGAGTGGGACTCTCACAGATAACAACACAGGATCTTGGTAATATGGGTGAGAATCTCACAGACAAAAGCACAGGATCTTGGTATGAGGGGGAAGGCCATAGATAACAAATACTCAGAATCTATACATTACCCGGTATAACGTTAGCAACTTGCTACTATAAACCATAGATTATGTAAGATTTAAAAATGGTGTTTCACTTGCCAGTGTCTCTCTGGCTTACATAGATATAAAAACCGACTTGCCTTAGATAATGTCTCGTGGTTAACAGTGTCGCAAATAAGGATAATGTTAACCGAGAATAGCCGTAGCATGTACGAATTCATAACACGATACCAGAATGTGTTTTACATTAATAGTGAGTACCATGAGTTCACACTAATTTCCGAGCAGTAAGTTCAATATATACACAATGTGATGAAATGTGCACACACTTTAATGTGTATATAAATGTTTAAATTTGGACTTCTGCTTTTGTTGTTTTTCTTTATTTGCATTTTTTATTTCAACTGACTTGGTTTTCTCTAGGTGATTAGTGTTTGCTCTTATTTTCTTTCATTGTGAATGTATAACGGAAAGCTGACATTTATTTCCATATTTCAAAAGTTTGATTACAGTTATCTGCGACGAATCGTAAACGCATTTCTCACATCAGTCATATATCAACGTCAGTAATGTATCTACCTAGACACTTAGCAAGCTGTTTCCACACTGAGATTTTTCCCCTGAATATAATTTTAACTGCATGTGCAATGTCTTCTACGCGTCTACATCTTTCGCTTATATGCATCTATATATCTTTTCACACCGCAGATTTGACGGAAGCATGTATTACACTTCTGAAAAAAAATTGCAACTTAACATCCTCCACAGCACTGCATGACCTACCCCACACACAGACATCGAAGACTAAACCACCTCTTGTCAAGTTGTGATAACAAGCACGCGTGGGAGTTGAAGACCTCGCTCCCTACTACATATGCCATAACTGTATCCGGGGAAATTAGGGCAGAATTTTAAAAAATCTGATCTTATCCGACTGTTTTCGTAGAACGGAATATCGTCTTTACACCACAGGAAGTTGAGAAAGTTGACTGTAAAGTGGGTGTAGTAGGCCCCTGTATTCACTTTAATAGTCGTCTGTGAGATATACTCTATAATACCCCCTTAGCTGAGCGCCCTGGCACCTGGGTTGTTGTATTCATACGCCAACCAGAACACATGCGGGGTGAGAAGTGTGCCAGATTTTTTATTAATAGTTCTTCTCAGTATTTAAGACAGGGCACTTTGATGAGCTGTTTTCACAAGCGTGCGGAAATCAGATATAAATCAGCATTTAATTAACTTTCACAGTATACTTAAAAAAAAAAACAGACACAAACACAGGTCATAAGACAAAAGACATAAAGGGTTTATAATTCTAGAGAATTCAAACTGCTAGAAGCCTCAAATAAATATCGACTTTAATAACCCCAAAGGCCTCGATAAATGTTAAACAAATTTATAGGCGATTTGGTAGCATGTAAGTATAAATCTGATGTAATAAAAGTGGACTACAGAGAAGATAATTACACAAGAGGCTTACTGCAAACACCTTTCAATGCCATATATTCGGGAGTCTTTCTCCTATATTCTGGCCGGGTTTTGACTGAAGTACTGTCGATTCTTTTCGATCAATTTGTGTGAGGGAAACTTGAGAAAAACATTGGCATTGGCCAGACACAGCAGGAGTAGCGTCACCTGGATGCTGTGTCTTTTGTCAGTGGTAACCGATGTGTCCAAGTAAGAGTAAGCCGTCCATTGTTCAGTTAACATCCAATATCCAATTCGCAATCAGTTTCATTAATAAACAATCTCTTATACATATAAGATACATATATCTTATAATAAACAATATCTTATACATATAATTTGCGCGGAAGATAGACAGCTGAAAGTAGAAGTAGTGGGCTTTTCCTGATGATATGAAAGAAAAGAGTATAGGGGTAAAACTAGAGCATTGTGATAGTCAGCAAATGGTCACACGTTACCGGTAAACTCCGACCTCTTGCCAATCCTGTAATACCCGAAGAGTCAACTCCAGAGCGTTATTCACAGCACTCTATGGTTAAACATTGAAAGGTACGTATATGTAATGTTTTCAGTATCCTGTAATAAACGAATAAAGGGTATTTTAAAAATGCATCTCAATTACACTTTTACTTTAAGTTTTCATTTGAACGCAACGGTGATATGAAATATAGGTTTTGTTTACACTGCGTCTTGTCCCCTGTTATGCCTATAATGTAAAAGACCTCGGCATGGTAGTTGCCAGATAGTCAAACCTAGGCGTCGAAACTGACATTCGTATACCAGCCGTCAACCCAACTGGGCGTTCCGGGTCAGTAATCCCAAGACCAGTTTTCAAAAACAAAACAAATAACACAAATCACCAAAGAACTAAGGAAATCTATATATATAGGACGAAGTTATTACAAATTCATGAGAAGAGAAGCAGTCAACACTTTTCAGGGATAAAGACAAGACCTAATGAATGTTCTGGGCGGATGCATAAAATCAGTATCCTACTCGTGTACCAGTTAAGTATATATGGTGTCGATACTCAACAATGCATCTCAACAATAGTAACAACTTAGATGCCCCTTAACACCAAGGACCATCGACTTCAGCGAACCCTAAGCTTCAGATTAGTTCAATAAACCGGATACAGACTGGCTGAATTCCGTTAGGAGAACACACAGCTTCCATGAAAGCATAAGAAAGGCAGAGTAAAACGATCAAACAGGCTGCGTAATATTGGACACATTTTCTCTGGCATCGGAGCTGAGCTGATGACGTAAGTCACGGATTGCATACTAACTAGGCCTATCCGATGTACTATTCCATGTGTTTGAGGGTACCGCCTTTACTGCCGGAGGGTAATTGCCATCTAATTCTCGACAGGTGTCAAACTATGTCAGTGCTTCTCGGGTAGAGGATTGAAGTGGCTCTCAAGTGATTCTAACACGCAGTTCTTAGTTGTTGGTTTCTTTTTATTTCCACCAATCTCTGAGCGGTTTCCTACCACAATAATGCTGTCCACCGTCGTAAACGTGAAATATTCTAACGTACACTGTAAATTTCGATGCTTAAATTATAAACACCTTTATCCATGAGATACTAAACACTTGGAGATTATAACATTATAATATAGGCCGATATACATGATTTAGACACTGATGTTTAATACTTACATATATATGTATATTTATTACACACACCTATTTGAAATTTAATCAATTAAATAAATAAATAAGTAAATCTATTTCATTGATGGGTTTTATGCCTAATTCAAGGATTTTTCACTTACGTGAAGTATATTCCCCATGAGGCCGTTGAAACTGGACAGAAGAATCAATGAGAAAAGGTTTTAAATCTCATGATGGAGGTTATTGTATTGAACGTAGGCGACTACTGTTATGAACATTATCTTAATATGCTTATTGTATGCGTTCAGAATTTGTGTTCAAACAATAATCGCCTCCTGACGCACAGTATAAACGACTCTTCCGTCGTCATATAACTGAGACATTCTTGAGTACGACGTCAAACCCCAAGCATACGCCTGAGGCAGACAAATTGCCCAAAAAAAAAATGAACGCATGGGTTGAGTTTTCACCTTTCAGAATCTATTCAACTGGGTATTTAATCTGGCAGATATGCCGCCATTTTCAGTCAAGTTACAAACTGAGAAAAGTCAGAATTTCTCCGGGCCTCCGTGACTCAGTTGGTTTGTGTCTGACGCAGCATAATGACCCAGGAGCCTGTCACCAATGAGGTCGCTGTGAGCTCATGCTGGCTTCCCCTCAGGTCGTGCGTGGGAAGCTCTGCCAGCAGCGTGCGGATGGTCGTGGATTTCCCCCGCATTTCCCCATTTTCATTCTCGTGGGTATCCCCCTTTTTCCTCCCGCTATAATGCTGGCCTCCGTCGTATGAGTGACATATTCTTCAGTACGGTGCGGAGTAAAACACCAAATAAATAAATAAATAAATAAATAAATAAATAGATAAATAAATAAATTCAGCCATGATACCATGTCACAAGTGAAGCACATGGTGAACGTTTGTGATATGCGTTGTCAACAGCACGCTCCAACTACGCGTCATTTTGGGGGGAGCATGTGCTCAGGGTCATTTGTATGGAACGCATGGCGAACCTCTACACCTGGGACCCGTTTTACGAAAAGGGTTTAACAATAAACGTAACCATCATGGCGAAGAATCTTTACAGCATGCGTCACCATGGGAGTTCCGTTTGATATAACATATACACTGACTGTAAAACAGGCCCCGAAATATTGTACAGTTTTGTTGAAAACAACACGACCTTGCACGATGTTATACGGTGGCTGTCTGAAGGAAGTAGGGGTGACCCTATTTTAAATCGAGTTGGATGGGCCTCGTTAACCGTTCTTTTCTTGCAACACTATGTAAGGCAGGGTTTATACATACGTAACGCTCTGGGCCAACTTAGCCGCATTGATATGTTGCAGATGGCACATATCGTGCTTTCCATCTTACTGTTGTTTGTTTTTTTCTGACATTGGTAGTAGTAATTTACAAAACACACCAGGATTCTGCTCACAATGCTGATTCTTTGAACCTGGTGACTTAATTAAAAGAAGAAACTATCAAAATCTCACATTTTCACACATATTGTAAACAGATGCCCTCTTGCTAATTGGTGTCGGGATTTTTTCTTTCATAAAAAGATTATACCACAGGAAAATTGATAGATAGCTATACATGTCACAACGTAAAGCAGTTTGGGCGTGGATACCCTGTAAGGTCTTAATCGAAGGAGTTTAGCACGAAATCTAAAAAAATTCGGAACAATTCTAAACTGCTGTTCGGTGGCTACAAGCCATCCATGCATGCATGTACAGTATACTCGACCAGTATTTATTTATTTCATTATTTATTTCCTTTATATATTTACTTTATTTTATTGTTTTACCCATACGCTCAAATTTATAAATGAGCGGGAGTCCTATTTCATTGCATTCTATTTATTTATTTATTTATTTATTTATTTATTTATTTATTTGTTTGTTTATTTATTTATATACTTACCTACTTACTTACTTATTGTGTGTTAATTCTTGGTTATTTTCCCCCATACTATCAAGTTTATAGGTGTAAGGACCGATAGTTCACTTTAGTAGACCAGACCAGCGTGGTTCCACTATTATTAGGATTCAGTGTTTCTGCAGTATAGGTCCTGCGGATGTGTTGGCAACTAAAACAGCATCTGTGCAAACATGTCGGTTACGCACACATACAAGTGTACACATAACAGATGGGGATTATTACCCATTATGTGTATGCCACATGTCGGTGAGTTTTGGGCGGATTTAGGATGTATGCTTCTTAGCTTCTACAGGCACAAATCCCCATGTAGATTTTCTTGTTCAATGTCCCGACACTGCACTGACTTGTCGTCCATGGCAGACAACCGTAGAGCAACCGTATCGGCATATTATATAGATGCATGTAATGTATTTATGGATGTTACGTTTGAACGAACCTTTCATTTTTTACCTCTACAAACATCTGATGATACACGAAACCCGCGTGGCCGAGGGTTTTTGTTCCTTAGAGCAGTGCAATGACTGAAGACCCTCTCACCAATGCGGGCGCGGTGAGTTCAAGTCCAGCTCATGCTCGCTTCCTCTCTGGTAGCGTGTGGGAAGGTCTGTCAGGAGCTCGCGGATGATCGTGGGTATCATCTTGGCTCTGCCCGGTTTCCTCCCACCATAATGCTGACAGCCATCTTGTAAGACAAACTCTTCTGGGGTACGGCGTAAATCACCAATCAAATAAATAAATCCATAAATAAATTATCAGACGATGTGTACGCTACAGCAGAGAAAAACACAATGCGGAGGTTATGGGTGAACCTAAACATTTGTGGGAGAGTCTGCTCGTTAGCTTCTTACCACAACGCCTCCACAACTTATATAGATTTACATGAAATTAATCGAATCTTCAACTTTGGGTAAAGATATCCACGATAATTATTTCGGACCCAAATCTGGAGGCATATTAATAACACAGGATAACTATTCCAAGTATATAGAGGACATTGCACAGTGAAGGTTGAATACCATAAATATTGCTCGAGTGAGAACAATATTTATGGTGTTATTTTATGGTATTTATCTCAGTCGAACAGTATTTATGGCATGCAGCATTCAATGTACACAAACATGCCTAGAGCGTGACGTCGTGTATATTACGTGTTATATGACGTCGTGTCTTGCGTGACGTGAGAATGTAGCAGTTGACTAAACTAAAAATGTGTCTTTTTTGACGTAATGCGGTCTGGATGTGAAATATAAAAATGTGATATTTCACTGCAGTGAAAATAACACTTTTATCAGTGAAGGAAATATTGGGATTTTACTGTTGTATAAATAATAAATATATATATATATTATTGTAACCACCCATTAAGTTGTAAATAATATACAAACAAGGTAATGAACATAGGGACTCACTACAAATATTTCTTTTTTCATTAATTCCATAGCATATATGGCGTTCTTAAACAGTATTTTACGCTCATCAGAAGAACAAGAGGAGAAAAGAAGAGGCATACTCTCCCAGAAAAGAAACACCAAGTTAGAACTTGTCACCAAACTTGTCACCAGATGTCACCAGCGCCCACAGTATATTTCCGCCTTTATAATTTGGTGTCAAGGCCAAATCATACTCGGCTGATTGTTAATATGTTTTCAAACATTCTGAATTTCTCATTGTGTAGCTTGGTGGAAAGTCACAGCGAATTAAATTAATGATCCAATAAATGATCCACCAAAGCAGACTTTCTAACAGTGAAAATTCAACTTTCTAGTTTCTTTTTAGCACCGTACACATATAAACCGGAAAAAGAAAATAATCATAGTCCGAAGGAAACTGTTGAATTACTATTTATTATTTATACATCAGTGGAAATATTCCTTTCACTGATAAAAGTGTTATTTTCACTACAGTGAAATATCATATTTTGATATTTCACATCCAGACGTCATGACGTAAAAAAAGAAACATTTTATTTTATAAAGTTCCAATCTGATCTCAGTGGAATGACGTCATAATGCATTTTTAGTCAACTGCTACATTCTCACGTCATGCAAAAAGACACGACGTCATATAACACGTCATGTACACGATGTCACGCTCTAGGCATGTCTGTGACAGCCTACGGCTGAAAAAAATGCCGAAAACCCTTTAATGTACACAAAATCATGATACAATTAGGGTGTAAATAATAAATGGATTATTGCACATTGACGGCTGAATACCATAAATATTGTTCTGGTGTGAGGTAGAAATGATAACCCACTCGACTCTTCGTGTCTCCTGGGTTATCATTTCCACCTCTCACTCGAACAATATTTATCGTATTCAACCTTCACTGTGCCATATCTTCTATATCTAGAGACCCTATTCACCTTCGAGTTTCACTCTTTTCGCACTTTAATTGCGCATGGTCATAAACCAAATCCAGCGACATGTAAAATGTATTCATGTAGCTGCTACCTCCCGTGTTAAAACTTGTTAGATGCCTTAAAACGACAGGCGCACATAGCTGGTGAAGGTAGTCACAGATTCTCCCTCTGCATATTCTGAAAAACACATATGGAGAGGAAAATGGCCGAATTTCTGAACCTCTAGAGGTTTCCTTTCTCGTACGGAAATTTCCGGAACAGTGCGGAAGTTACGCTGTGTAAAGCGAACAGGATCGCTCCAGGAAGCCGTTTGTTTTCACAGCAAATGTTCTGGGCATTGTTTCTGCTATTGCCGTAGTTTTAGCCGTGGAGACTGGGCGTGTCAGTCGCTGACTGGAATAAGGTCACCGACAGAAGATATGTACCAGGGTAAAGCCGTATAGTTTAATGCGGAAAACGTGATCGGTTGGAGACGCATACAAAAAGCCCAGGGCAACACCCCAGGGCAAAACACTCCAGGACATAAAACTCCGAACTGGAAGATATCACAGCACATATTTGTATCGTATTTTTTCAGGATTAATAATATTACGGTATGAGCTTGCAGTTAGTAACTCATGAAATATGTATATATTGGTTTCTTTGTGCTCTTGCCCATATGTCCATATGGGTCTTATATTTGATAGCCTTAGGGTCTGTAATTTGTCGTAGGATATTATCTCCCTTGAATCTTTTGCTCTATGTGTCGGTTGATGTCATTCGCGAATGTGGCATACCTGCTAAACCGAAATAATACCATTAACTTAAGATTTTAATACATTACAAGGCCTAGAATCACACATTCAAAGAAATCATGCCTAAAAATAGAAACTAGATTATGGCAGCGCCACTCAATGACACAATACATGTATCTATTGATCTGTTGTTAATATTTTGGGTTAGTTATTATTGATTCAAAAAAAAACATGTAGCGCCAACAAAACAGATCCGTAAGAAAGCCACCTATTTTAGGTAAATCGGTTAATTCATCAGTTAATCATAGCAATCCGATGCACTGCCACGTCTTTTTTTAACCAAGGTAATTAATCCACCCATCGGAAGTTCCTACACGGCGGTAATTTCGTTCCGCAATCGTTTCCGTACCTCGTCCCTTAATGTACACCAGGGTTGCTCATCCAGTTATACAACACTTGCCGACACCCAGCTGAGTAGGTTTACGGTACACATCCTCATTATCTACAGGGGTTCCATTGTACCGAAACATTATCCGACTCACCCAGAAATGACCTAACTCCAGGCTTGGTCGGAACAATATGTGTACATATGAACCTTTTCAACCGCACACATAATGCATCGTGAAGTAACCACTCCGAAAACAATGGGTGTTTTTTTTTGGGGGGGGGGGAGGAACAGAAGACTGAAGTATTAGGCTAAAATTAATGAACAAAACCACTTTTTATTTATTTATTTATTTGATTAGAGTTTCACGTCGTACTCAAGAATATGTCACTTAAACGGCGGCGGTTATCATGGGAGGAAACCGGGCAGAGTCTAGGGGAAAGCACGACCATCCGCACGTTGCTGGCAGACCTTCACGCGTAGGGCTGGAGAGGAAGTCAGCATGAGCTGGACTTTAACTCACAGCTGCCGCATTGGTGGCAGGCTTCTGGGTCATTACGCTACGCTAGCGCCCTAACCGACTGAGCCACGAAGTCCCCGATAAAGCCACTAAAAACTATATCTGAAACCAGTGACTCAAATGCGGTCTAATATTCCACTTGTAAAATTGAGTTTGTAGGCCAGTTTTGGTGTCGAGGACATTGCAATTTTTTTCATTTTACCCAATGCCGATTTTAAATGTGAGAATATATTGTATTATTCAATCTTAATGTGATAGTCATAAATGACGTCTGTCCATTCTGAAAGGCATGTAAACATTAATTGTGCTATTATTAATATAGCTTATACTATCCCCCCCCCAAAAGAATGAGTAGACTTTCATGACGACTGATATAAACTATGAAATGGATACCTTCCAAAGAAATGTCTGTTAGCTAACCTTAACCTTAATGGTTGCCTAACCTTAAATGTAACCAGAAACGCATTGATGCAAAATCAGTCTTATGTATAGGCCAGATGGCGTCAAACCACAAAGAAAACAAATGCCATGAAGCGCTTTTAATATTCAGTGTTGGTTAATATTTACTTATTTATTTATTTGAGTGTTTAGAAATGGGTGTTATGATTATGTTTCCATCATGTTTTACGAGTGATATACGCCTAGATACGAGCGTCAGATTAAAAATTTAGATTTAACATCATATCCAAGAATATTTCATTGCAAGCGACTGAAATCATGTTTTTGGGTGGAGGAACCGGAGAACCCGGGGTAAAACAACGGCCCTTCGCCGCGACAGTTGACAAGTCTTCTGACTTAAAGCCGAAGTTAACCCCACTGAAAGCTGGCTTCTAGTCAGTGACGATCGGTATTGATCGCTAATAAGTGATCACATTTAACGTGTCAAAAGTTTCATGTTTTCGTAAGCCACTGGGAACTTTCTTGTACGAACAGACATCGGGGATAAGTTTCTTGTCTCTACTTATCATTCCCCTTAAGGGTAATCTGCGCTGTGATCTACCCCAGGCAACAGAATCTTTATACCCACAACCCAGCTTTGTTGTGGCACCAGCCTTTTATCTCATAGATCAGTAAATCCACGGAAAGAGATATATAGTTCTGAAACGAGAGGCCATGGAAGCCGAAATGGCTGCCTTTCCAAATAATCGCATCCACAGTGTAAATAAATGCTGAGAGGGGAAGGCTATAGGTAAGGCCTTCTCACTTGTGGTTCTCATTACCGTGTGGATTACCCATGTTGCCTGCAGCCCTACATGCTCAATTACAAAGACATCTGCTCGGCGTGTTCTCGAGCAGGCGGTGTTTGGTTAACGGGGATTGAGAGAAACAAGGCGTACAGTCGAGGCGTGCAAAAATACCTACTCTCGCTTACGACGAGCGATGTGCGAGGTAATCACTGGGTTATCGCTCCTGTGATCAGAACTCTTCTACATGAAGGGACGTGTCTCCCGTTAAAGCCCTTCAAGGTTACAAGATTGTTTACTTTTGATGTAATAAATTTGTCAACTACAGCTAATATATATATATGTCCAAATTTTCGCGACATGCCAAAAATGCAACTCAACTTGATCAAGATTTTTTAAAAGCTGTTGCTACCAGAAGTGAAATCATAGCATTTTGCCATCATAGTATCATCCACCGGTGGGGTCATAGTTCTAACCAAAACAGACAAATTTCTGTAATACTTTAACTAGGTGCAAAATAACAGTGCAGAAGTTTGTATCAACAGCCCAAATACTGCCTCTGCGACAGTATTATCCAGTCGCTGCCCCAGCTCTCTTCAGAAGAGAGGAAAATCGTAGACGTTTGCCATTAATTGTGCCTCTGTAACCATAAACTGAACGAGCCGATAGAGCAGTGTATGTTTATTTATAATAATTAATGTTTCTTAGCAACCTACAATGTCACGATCAGATTAGAGTAAATTTTTCTAATTCCGCTCTGCAGTTCGGATTAATATAAAAGAATAAAACAGAAAATAACGGAAACGAAAGACTAAAGAATAGAGAGTAAAACCAGAGCAGTGACAACACTCTCATCGTTGGCAAATCGTCACAAGTTATCAGTGAAATCCGGTCTCTTGACAATTTACTCCAGTTAGGATTTTAATCTAACTGTCCATATAAGTTTTTAAGAAGTAACAACTTGTACAGACCACAGATTAAGCAAAATTAGGTAAAACTTGGCTGTGGTGTTAAATGCACAGATATCACAGGCCAGAATTATTCAAAATGCTGTGTTGTCATCACATGTAATGCATGTACGCAATAACATGTGAACAACGCAAAAGTATCAGGCCTTGCCTTGTCCACCAGCAGAATCCCGTTTTATGCAGGAATACATTATAAAAGACTGAAGTACGGCGCGCAACACGATTGCAAAATTGCAAATAAAATCCAGTTTTCTAAAGTCCATGACAATTTGGCCATGACCTTCTGCTTTAAAGTGTCTACCACAGCGTTTGATAATTCCATCGATTGTTTTACCTTCAATATGTTTATTTGGCGCTTAAAAGAATCCTTTCTTTTAAATTGTAATTTTTTTCTGTTTAAAAGCACGTCACCAACATAAAATTATCGTAGTAAACTTTTCACCCCTATAGCTATCCACGATTCTACCACAAGCAGTTAAAACTCGTTTTATATCTCTGTCTTTTCTTTTCACAGAGCTAAATGCATTCGTCGACATCTCCTATGGCCTTGACCTGCCTCCTCTTGTTCGGGGTCATAAGTCCTACCTTGGCGCAGGATGACACCCTTCGCCCAGTCATCAGAACAAACAAAGGTCGGTTTATTACTGAAATTTTGTTGTCCATCAATGTATTAAAGTATTATTTTCTGCGATACAGTTGCGATGTTGCCTTTAACTATTTGAGACTACAAATATATCATAAGATTTATCGTGTATATGATATGGTTATATGTTTAGAAATATTTAATGGGGTTTTCCTTCATTCTGTTATTCGCTCGTTCAGTCATTCTCTCGTTTAATCGTTCTGTAATTCAGTTCTTCTTTCATTCTTTTATTTACTCGTTCAATTATTCGTCTGTTTATTCGTTCAGTCTTTTCTCAGTTTACTTGTTCATTCACTCTTTCATTCACTGCTGGTTTCGTTCATTAGCTAATTTTTTCTTTAATTACCTTGTTTACTCCTTTTTTCAGTAACTGGTTGAATCATTGTTTCATTCATTTGTCTGATCTTATTTAAAATACTTGTTGAAACATTCTTTTAAACAGCCTTTCTTTAATTTTCTCATTCATACAATTTTTCATTCACTCCTTCATTTATTAGGTACGTCATTCTTTCATTCATCCATTTCATCTCTCATAAATTTTCTTACGCCCTCACTCTTTTATCCACTCACTCATCAACTTTCATTCACCCGTTCAATCACTCTTTGAGCCACACGTTTATTCAATCATTCTTTCATTAACATGTTCAATCATCCGGCCTTTCATATCTTCTTTCATTCATTCATGTTTTCATCCACACGTCCATTTGGTCTTTCATCCATGCATTCACTCATTCCTTCATTCATTCATTCATTCATTCAAGGACACTAGTATTTCTCTCCTACAGGTGAAGTCCGAGGTTCCAGAATCTTCATCACTAATCAGCAGATTCCCGTGGACAGGTTTCTAGGGATCCCATACGCACAACCGCCAATTGGAGAGGGTCGATTTAGTCGCCCTCTGGAGGCGCAGGCTTGGACTAGCGTCCGAGACGCCTCACAATATGCCGCCGCGTGCTTTCAGACCTTCAAATACACGGGCTTCAGGTGAGTCCTAGGATTTCTAGGAAGGAATGCTGAGAAACACAACATATTAATACACATGAGACTTCGAAGAGAGTCAAATGTGCAGATTTGTAGAAAGGTTTTGTGTGGTGCCCGGACTTGTGCCCAAGGCAGTCTGGGAAAGAAAAAACAAAATGAAAAACATAATAATGACCCAGGAGCCTATCAAAAATGCGGTTTCTGTGAGCTCATGCCCAGCTCATAATGGCTTACTGTCCGGTTGTACGTGAGAAGGTCCGCCAGCAACCTGCGGATGGTTGTGGTTTCCCCTCGAGCTCTACCCGGTTTCCTTCCACCATAATGCTGGCCGCCTTCGTGTAAATGAAATAATGGTGAGCGTGGCACAAAACGCCAATCAAATAAATATATGAATAAATAAAACAGATCATTTATTTGTCATTCAGTTCACTGTGATCTGTCATAACCAGCTGAATAGGAAAGTGTATAGTCCAGGGACTGATTTCACAAATGTATTTTTCGGCTTTAGCCTAAAATTGTAACGCAAGCTCTTAAATATATACGTCAGATGGGAAAGACCAGAGCATAGAGGGTAAAACCAGAGCGGCCACTATCAGTGTGACGGTTGGTAAATGGTCACACGTTATCTGTTGTCAATTTACCTCCCTTCAGATTTTCTTCTAGCTTCATGGAAAGGTTTAAGAAATGACAACTTAGACGCCCCCGAGCACCATAGTCCCCGGTGGATTAATTTACCAAGCATTTTTACGGCCGCACAGAGCCTGATTCTAGATTAAATATCTGCACAGGCTTTTATCCATAACAGTTTCATTAGTTTTAAGCCAAAACTGAACAAAAGCTATTTTTGGACGTTTTAATGAACATCGCTTACGCAAAATGTTTAGCAAAGTTTCGCTCTTTTCGTTCTGAATTACATGTAAATATGATTACAACCTTTTCTTATTTGTATAAGTGTATTTTGTGTTTTGCCTTATCACTCAAAAAGCTGCAAATATTTTGTTACGACTGTTCTGTGTGGTGTCTGTCTTGTAAATGAGTCCTTGTACATGTCAGAACCCGACTTAAGTAAAAAATACATAAATAAATAAATAATTAAAGACGTAAAGATCTATCTATCCAGTAAAATCAAATGACTTTCAAACTGAATATTAGATCCGCCTATAACTAAATGATTTCATACAACAATGTACACGATTAATGCCTGCCTCCAAAACATCATTACAAAGGCAAATATGAAGGAAAGACTACATAGCTAACTACCCGATACTTCAGGCAGAGAAGGTTTCCGACAGACTTCTTAAATAGTCTGACATCACTTCTTAGTGTTTTAATTGACCAGTCACTCTGGACAATGTGCTGTTCTGAGCTCACTTGCACGAAACCGTCTTGATGTTATGAGCCGGTAGCTGCCACGGCGACGTAATGCCTTAAATGTCGCGATGCCATGGAAGTTACGTGCTCGTAACGCTAACAGGGCTCCTTGCAAGTCGACCCTCGTCTCCAGTTTCTCTCCGAACTTCCCAACATCCCTTAATTCCAAAAATCAGCTAATTGCTGAATGATGTTATCTGCTAAATATTTTTCTTGAGATGAACTAGTAAAAAGAAAAAAAATGAAAATTCTTAGATGTATTTACTTGCACACCCGGCACTGATCATTTACCAACCGGTGTAGTATTGTTCTCTACCAGGCAGGTGTACACGTGTACACGTGTTTGTTGTAGCTAAATGTACTTGTACATCCATGTTCACTTTTCTTCCTAGAACTCTTTGTAGCACATGAAAGTTTGGAACCTGTCACACTCAGTTAGAATTGTCCCTGTGAGACATTGCATTGGCTATATTGTGTAAAGCTATACTATGTATACATTCTTTTAAGGTAACCAAAAGATGAGCGTATTGTGATTTGCCTACACAGTTGCCATCTGTCAGTATTGTACTGTATTTCATTGAGAAGTAAATATGTATGTTTCATAAAAATTAGATTAAAGCTAGACGGAAATCGTTTCATACGAAAGGAATTTATGAATGACTGTAGCTTAACTTCACGTCGATAATATGAAACATTGCAGCCATATCATTGCGAGAGGCATGTAGCCTATCCAGTCAGTAGCCTACCGCCCAGGGACACGTTTGGTCGGCCTGTACGTGTTACTTACCATAAACATCGCCTACTTTTTCCTTTGGTCCACCTAATATATCAAAACAAATTTGCCACACACAATGCAAAGACACCGGCATGCTTTTCTCCTACGCCTACGAAACTATTTTCGAACATGGATTAAAGACTTCAAAATGTTGTTAGCAAGGGATAGTTACTGGACTTATTTGATTTACTTATTTGACTGGTGTTTTACCCTTTTGTCAAGAATATATCACTTGTCCAACATTATGGTGGGTAGAGCCCTGTACAAATCCACGATCATCCGCTGATTGCTGACATACCTGTTGGTTACTGGATCGTTCAAATCTGGTTGGGTGATTGATTTTCTCATAAAGCATACATGATGCTTGTGAATCGTTAATTATTTTTTTTTTTGTTAGAACAAAATCTTTTTGCAATTTTGGATGATAATATCCTATTTTCAACCAGTTATACGCTCAACAATCGATTCCATCTTTTGATAACTAATGACCATAAAGACAGTGAGGAGTGGAGAATATTTTGTCTCAGATAAAACCTTAAAATTCAATGAAACTACATCATGCATCATTTTTCGTATTGTCAAGCTCTATAAAATCTCGCCCTATTGCAATTTGTATGGCTGAAATCAGGATGGCTTTTATTCAAGCAACGTACACTATGCTATCTAAATTTACTGTTGTCACTTTAGATTTTCTGATTATACTGATGGAAAATGGACACTGTGCTATTTTAGATCTATTTGTTTTGATCAAAGCAGCAAACAAATTAACATTGATTATGTGATGGAAAATAATCGTGATGCTAATTTGAATCTAATATTATTTAATTTGATCAAAGTTCTCAGACATTAAGTACAGGAATTTTTAGGAATAGGTTTGGCTATAGAATGTCTTTTGTATGGTTGCTTTGATTCTGAATGGTCGTGATAATTAACAGGTTTGATTGATGAGGTTAAATAATTATGGAGGGGTTCTGCTTTTACAGTTTAGCACACAGCAACGAATGAATGGTTATGGCGTTACGCCACGTTAGCAGTATTTCGGCCATATCGAGGCAAAAAGACGTTAAACATCATATCAGATACCGTACCGGATAAAGTATTTTGTTTTCCGCGTTCTCGGTGGTTGGATTTACAGAGGTTTTTGCAGGTTCCTGTAAATGAAGGTTGTGTACTTACTGGCGATGGGGCATGTAACACGTGATAATACACAATTGTAAGTATTTGCAAATGTTTTGACATCTGCATCCATCTCTACTGTCGTACGCAATGCACGATGCCTACAGTTGTGTTCATGGTTTGGCGAAGATTTGCTCGTTAACTCTGTTTTAAGACTGCCTTGCTGTACCAAGTTTGCGCGGAGCATGTTTGACGCTGTCACTCAAACATGGGGAGTCCTCGTTGGCTGGGGGATTTTCTGTACTGATTGTCATACATATATTTACACTGTTTTAACAAAATTCTTTGTGACATGCGATAACCATTTTGCTATGCATAAACAATAAACAAAACCCGTTTTATTCTCGGGTGTAAAACAGTATTTTCTGTTATCGTGTGTGTAAAACATGATGACTGCGGGATCTACTGAACGCGACCCACATTAATACAATAAGAGACTCTGACGGCTACGCAGCAGGGTATAAAGGGCTGTAAAAACGCTTTATACGCTCTGTAGTGCTTGTGTACTACTAAGTGTTTTGTGGCCACACATACGTCGAAAGGTGGGACGTGCTATTGGAAATCACAAAGGAATACAGATGCAGTTTTGAAACGTTTTGTTAAAGGCGGGTAGGAGCTTACTAACTCCCCGTTATTTATTACGAGCAAAGGGCAATATGCCGCAACCTGTAGTCAATGGACATATTCCTCACCGCTGTAATCCTATAGTAAAATTGACCGAATTTTTTTGCTGTAAATTTACATTTATATTAATGCAATGCGGATATCGAAGGCTATATACATCCTTCGGTCTTTTCTTTTCTTTTTATGTTATCTATAATGATTTGGGAATGAACTTATGTTGCCATCTTGAGTGAGCAGATGCGTTATACCGGTAGCATTTTGCTTTTATGTGAATAGAGGGCTGAGATTGATCCAGGGCACACTGCCAACATTTTCAGCAGTTTGGTTACACTTTACAGGTTTATGGCAGGTTTGAGGGATTTTCCCTCATATGTATATATTATTCAGAACTGACATTTTGTTCGCTGCTTGTCGAAGACGCGATTTTCATATGAATAGTTATAAAGTCGAAAGCGTTTTTGTTAAAAAAAAAAACAACAACAAAAAAACGGCAATCATATTTTTACGCGACAGACATGTGTCTCTTAATTTCTTAATTTGTGTTCTTTTAATTGTGTTGCACTAATTAATTACAACTGTGTCAAGTTATGTTTTCGACCCTCCTTGTTTTCATTACAAGGGATGAACTGCCCAGGGAATTAAAGAGTTCCAGCCCGTGCGCGATAACCTACCCATTTAACGGAATGTCCCTTAACTTTCCCAGGCCTGGAACTAGAATGCGCCTTCTTTCGATTGATTGGGATTGCAAATATCATCCTAATTTTATGCACGAAAACTTTTGATACATCCATGAATCTAACTCTAAACCTATTTGACTTTAAGCCTATTTTGACTTTAGACTTTTAGGATTCAGTTCATAAATATGCACAAGGTGCACAATCAGTATTTCTTTCCGATGCGTGTAGTTTGGGATGCTAGATCAAGACGGAGCTAGGCTTCTTCTGTTGTGTTGAAAATCTTGATTACGCCTTTGGTGGTAGCAAATTTTAGGCTCCTAAACCTTTTCAGACAGACTTGTTTAGATTGCTGACCTACAGATTCACATAATGTTAACATGCTGTTAGAATGGGAGTCAGAAGTCTACAATGATAACTCATTGTCAAAATTAAGAACCCTCGTTTTTTCATTAACCGGCGATTCAAATGTAAGACCTTGTGGGTTAAATTTGAAAAGGTGTGGGTTTTTTTTTGGTAAATCAACTTTCAGGGAGATTAACTCTTTGGGGAAACAATATTGCGGTAACATCTTCTCCATATAACCCCTACAAATTTCCATTTTCAGTATTTGTGTAAGGTGTCGATGTTATTTCAGAACAAACGTCTTTGACTTTGTACTGAAATTTAATTTTTTGCTGAAATGTTGCTATGGGTCAGCAGACCACCTCATTTCCGTCTTCTGTGCATGGGTTCGAATCCTACATGTTTTTGTTTTGCCTTTGTCTCTCGTTCTTGTTTGTTTCTGTTGTATATATCAAAACATTCCATTTTCAGTCTGCTCTTCAAAGTACCACAATCGGTACATAGAAGCAGTGTAAAATAAACTTTTAAAATTTCAAAACGATCGGGGGGGGGGGAGGAGTGCTGGGCTTTAAGTTCACGGGATTTTCCCGGTATTTTGCGATAACCATTGCTTTTCACATGGTACACCGGCATTTCTTCCATCAATCAACCTCACGTTGCTATAATTGGAAATTTCTTTTCTACGGCGTTACATATCAATTAGATAAAAAAAAAAACAAATATCAAAAACGATTTTACCGTTTCTTTCAGAGGTGACGATATGTGGCTCCCTACCGTTCCTGTCAGCGAGGATTGTCTGTACCTGAACATCTGGGTGCCCAGAAATATCCAAAGACCGATGACCAAGCTGACGACTTTAGTCTGGGTATACGGCGGGGGTTTTACTTCTGGAACGTCTGACCTTGATGTCTATGACGGCTCCTTCATGGCGGCGACTCACAACGCCATTATAGTGTCCATGAATTATCGCGTAGGTCCGTTTGGCTTCCTGCATTTAGGGGTTCCCGAGGCCAGCGGAAACGTGGGTCTTATGGACCAGTCCCTGGCTCTGAAATGGACGTATCAGAATATCGAGGCTTTCGGAGGGGATCGTAACCAGATAACTCTATTTGGTGAAAGCGCAGGAAGCGCTAGCGTCAGTTACCACTTACTGGCTCAATCGTCGTGGGACTACTTTTCCAACGCCATTATGATGAGTAGTACGGCTCTGTGCGATTGGGCATTCCAAAAGCCGATCGACAGTGTGAAGTATTCTAGTATGTACGCAAAAGAAGTCGGGTGCAATTCCAATAATGCGCAAGAGGTGGTTGATTGCTTGCGGAAAAAATCCCCACACGATCTAGCTTCTTTCCAGATGAATCCTTTGCATTTCAAACCCACCATTGACGGCAGCTTCATCACCAAGTCTCCAGAAGAATTAATAAGAAACAAAGATTTCAAGCGTTGTAATATTTTACTCGGATTTACGACCGACGAACAAACGTATTTTATGCAACTTTTCGAAAGCAAAAAATTCGACTACCGAAATTCTGCAGAGCCCTCTGTGAGTGTGCCGGAAATTAAGAGCATCATTAATAAAGTAACACTTTCTACGTCCTCGATTTTTCCCAATACAAGCTTAGCTTTTGAACATCTGCTACAAGTCTACGTCAACGGCGTTCCCAAAAAGATACGCGGCTCCAACGTCAAAGTTGTGGACAGTATCGTGGGGGACCATGATTTTAAATGCCCTGTAATTCGTTTCGCCAGAGCGTACGCCGCTGAGAACCTTGGTGTGTATCTGTACCATTTCCATCACCGATCTCCCAGCAACCCCTGGCCGGAGTGGATGGGAGTCATACATGGATATGACATTGAATTCGTCTTCGGAATGCCGTACAATTCCAGTGGAGGTTACTCGGTGGAGGATAAGCGTATAAGCGACGTCCTCATGTCCTACTGGGTGACTTTTGCGACCACAGGGTAAGGCGAATGAAACGGAATTTTCAGTTTTTGTGGTCATATTACCCTTTAGAAAACGACTGTGTAACGTGGTACTGTACACAAACTGTAACAAAATCGAACATGCACAACTTCTCTGTATAGCGGTATAAAGACTGTGTATTTGTGTAAAAGCGTGTGTATTGATGATACACACGGTTGTGTACTTTTTGTATGCCAAAGTCTAAGTGTTCAAGTTTGCTACAGTGTCTGTACCTGTTGTGGTACACAATCTTTTGTAGAAAGTATTCCAGTCCCCTCGGGTACAATTTGTGAAACCTTACAATGATAAAAAATAATGTTTCATGGTATCATTGTTGTTGTACTAATCACAGCGCTGGAGACGTTAGTATGGAAGTTTTGGGTACTCTTGGAAATATGTCTTATTGCTTGCCTTAAGATGCTGAAAAGACAACGGTTGTTCTGAACGTTTCGAAGAATAAATCTGCATACTCTACGTAATCGGTAACGCCAATGCTGCGGTTTTCTTGATATACATTGATTTTCGTATGCTCTACTTACATTCTTTTATATATCTTTATTTTATTGGATTTTTCTTGCAAAATCATCAGATCACTTTATGCTGAGAAAAAAAAAGCAACAGATGTTTGTGCAATGACAGAACTTGAGGCAAAATGAACATTGCTTCATAATCTACTAATCGCGGCTCACAAGCATCTCCAGAGAAAGTTTTAATATTTGCCCGGCACATAATGAAAGCCATTAGGGGACAGTCATGAACAAACGAGTAATTACGGCCAAAATCCCCATCCGAAGATCATCTAAATTATTTGTTACAACTACCCACAGGATGAGGTCACTAATATTTGTCAAGTTTCCTTTCTTAATTTTGTGTTCACAGCAACCCGAACAGCCAGGCCTTCGGAGAAAGATTGTGGCCCAATTTCACCCAGTCTGACGAGAATTACAAAATCATTAAATCTGGCTTGCTGGAAACAAAACAGTATCCCAGATATGCACAGTGCTCGTTTTGGGTGGATTTTTTGCCTGTCTTGGAAAAGCAGTCTGGTGAGTCAGTGTTTTTTTGCAATAAAGTGATGTGTGGGAAAGTAAAACGACTATAAATCTAGTATACTTTACCGATTATCCCATGAGGGCCAGGGACCTGTGCCAAGTAGTATTACCCACGTTTCAAGACAGGATTTTACGACTACACAGTGTCGTCCCTTTGCGATTGTGCCGCAAAGGGGTGGCTTTGCGGTGGATGTGCACTCGGTTATCATACTGACATAACTGGAAAACTGAGTAAATTAGGTCATGTTAATTTAGGGCCAGGTTCTGTTGCAACACACTCGCGGTAAACACTTTAACTGTTCTCTTTTACCTGTCGCAGCAATGTTCCAGCTGAATTTCAGGGAATGTGGTTTATTTGGTACAATTTTCTGATCCGTTAAAAATGTATTCCCCCTTTTAAATGTCATCGAAAAGAGCCACTTATCGAATCTATGAGGAAAAAAACAAGGGCATAAGAAGCATTTTCTTTAACAGTTTTTGCATGTACTTCAAATGGCAACACTTTCATTTCTTAATTTTCATGAATGCTTTGTTTTTTTGTGCTTTTCAGAATCCACGGCTATGGCCATCGCCCGGTGCGCCGGAAGTCGAGATGGAGCGACTGTTTTTAGTGTTCTAATATTAGCGACAGTTTCAGTTTTGATAGCATCAAAACATGAATAGGAAAGGCTTTCCATATTGTCCACCTTTCTTTTAGTTGTTCACATTTCATCAGACATTGCCCACCTTGATGTTGTTTTTAAAATATAAGTAACAATGAAGACAAATCAAAATCGACAGGTTGTACTGGGAAAAAGAGTGCATTGGTCTCGCGGTAGTGTGGCTATGCTAAGGGTACAGTCTGTGAGCTTTTCAAGCGAAAAGTCTACCACACGCATGGAAGACACATTCTATGTGGACTTAAAGTAGGGCCCGTGTAACGAAACCCAGTGCAGCTGTGGGCGAGTTTTTGAGATTTGGACAAATATCAGTCAAAACGCCAACATTGTTTGTTGTATTATTGTTTTATGCCACGGGGAAAACAGTGCCCCCTTGTATGATGGTCGCCAGTATGTTTTGGATAGAGGAAACGGAGTAAACCATCGACCTTTGGCAAGCTATACTGGTCCTCCTCAAGTGGTTGGTTATTCGGGAAAAAATTATCAAATGTCTTGTCTTTGAATCTAAAAACCTAATGGATTTTCAGTTTTTTATTTTCGGCTCCTCGTCCTTCTACATATGACACGACACAACTCTCGCGTTGAGGGCTAAGTGATTTTACCTAAATGTTTCGCTGTGAACCTTTGTTATATCAAAATTATTCGATTTTGCTCTCCTTTACAAAATATTTTTGAAAGACGATGAATGCAAATCAACACAGGTTGCTTTACGAGATAAATTTGCCGTAACTGTTCTGAATTCGAATAATTTAAGACGACTTTGAATTTAGATTAGGGGTTATCTTTGTGCCATTATCATACCCCCATCGTCGCACCAAATTTCAAACCCATTCAAGTAAGACTTTACGGGCTGGACAACACAACTGGTCTTATGTTTGAGGTAAAATTTGATTTGTGAGACAAAAATTGTAGAAACAGCGAAGAAAATTTAAAATATCAACGAAATGTGTGTTTCACAAAGGCTCCTGGTGGTGCATACACGGAGCCAAGTTGTTCATGCAGCTGTTAAGAACTATGTTCTCTACTTTATGTGGGCTCTGTGAAACAGGACCATTTTTACCACTTATTGTGCCATGACCTATAGAAAACGTGATTCACAAAATTACACGAGAAGTGTAACGTAAATCGTAGTGGAAAGAGTGAGGTTTGAAGAATTAAAAAACACCATCCGATAAGTTTTTAGACGTCCACTAAGAAACATATGCTTCATCGCCGTAAGCTCATAGGTGTAAGAAGACACCGACATTTTTGCCGAGCCAATGCTGGCTGATTGACGTGAATCGGGCCCAGCGCTCACTAGCAATATCCAGCCCGGCTATATTCGACGTGCTGTTTGTGCACACTGTGGCATCCTGTCAGCTCTTTGTTGTTGTTTTGCACTAACACAACAAGGGGCAGCAGCCAACCGTCCATAATTGATCTGAATTCGCATCTGTGGGGTCTATAAGGCTCGTGTTATGTGCATTCAAAAGATAGAATGGTAATCATTTGAGGGCCCCATTCGTGTCATATCCGCCAATCGGACTTTATATAATCCTACGTTCTGATTAGTCAAAGTTATTTTCACAGTTACGTCCCCGTTTACAGGGAGGTATTTGTTATTTGCGACTGAGTGTTTGTTATGACCTACCTTAACATTTGTTGCCTCCGAACTAAAAAAATCTAAAAAAAATTTGAAGGTCAGTTTTAAATCTTCAGTCCATAGTTTTTGCCCCAAATTGCCCAATACTTACCCGGTCTTCTCCTATAAGATTTACGAATGTTTGTAAAAGTGGGTACTGGTCACAAAATGGTTAACGAAAGATGGTAAGGAGTCTTTTCTACGCACACCTTACCATTTTGGGACTGCACGGATATCCACAACTTGATAAAACTTGCCTTTGAAAAACTCACCTGAGTTACTTTGAGGTGAAATGCAGATATTACAAGCATGTATTCAAATAGTAAGTAATAATACGGCGTTAATGCTTTATTTAATTGATTTCGGAGGATACACCCAAGAATATTTCACTTACATGACGGCGAACCTGTTTACAAAGGTAGGAAACCGGAGTAAATCAGTGCCATCACTTGACAAATCTCCTGTTTTATAGCCGAAGCGGACACTAGATTCGAACACGCGACTTCATGATCCGGGGCCTGATGATTGCAGCGAGTCAGTGGTTTAACTATCTCAGCCATGCAGCGAGGGCCACTTCTTAAATGAAGGCCTTTGCATCAGATGGAGTAGTAAGCTAATACATGTCGTTCACAACGCTAGTTTTCATGTCCTGTTATTTTGACAAATCCAGTGGTACATATCCAGATTTTTTTTATAAATGTCAAATTTCATATATATGTCTGTAATTTCGTCACTTTGATGCCCTGTCTATCTCAACCATCTGATTTAGAAATATTTAATGAACCTATCGGTTTAGTTTTATATGATTCAGGCAATAATAAGCGTGTTTAGCTGATTGTGGCAATAAGAGACTTTCATGTTATTAAGTAATTTTTCATACTACTGATTTTTTTTGACTGATTTTGACTAATGACTGGATTCTTACCTGAAAGGTAATATTCCATTTGTGTTCCAAACCTCGCTTGGAACTAGATTTTGCTTTTCCAGCAGGAGATGGCTGTAAGATAACGCTGCACATAGCGTAATTTACAGCAAACTTATGGAACCAAAACAGCTGCTGGTGCCATTTAATCCAATAGTTGACAAGCTGTATAATAAAAGTCCAAGTCTGTTTCTCAGCGATCCTGACATCTATGTCTCAAGGTTTTACCCATGACCTATTCAACAAGAAGTCGACAGTAACCTGTGTGTTTTATTTTATTTGATTTGTTTATTCACCAGTGGAATGCATGACAATATTATTGACCGTGATAACATCTGTCCACAAAGATATGCATATATACATGAAAATTAACATGTTACTATGATTAAAGCTCATAAGAACTTTGTTGACAAAACCAACTTAAGAATTGAGTCTCCAACTGCGAGTGTTTAAAAAGCCACAGTCAAAACAGGAAAGATCTCAATTTTTGGTCGGTACTTTGTTCTGTAGTTAATAATCAGTGTACAGACATATTAAACGTCTTATAGCAAAACATTTTAATTGTAGCCGTGAAGTTTTGACATAAGAACTTAGACGTTTGATAAATATGGTCCCAGGTCTAAATTGGCATCTATATATATATATATATATATATATATATATATATATATATATATATATATATAGATATAGATAGATATATATATATATATATATATATATATATATACCCTAAATATCATTACCCAAAATTACACGGCATGGATAACCGGTTTATTAGGTTGTATGTGTTTAGTTTGTGTTGCGATTTACGTACATGTAGTGGGTAACTGGTTAAAGTTCGGCATGTTTTAGGATTCCATGTGGTGTAGTCAACAACCAGTTTAAGGCCTTTGTGTGTGTTTTAGGATTCCATGTAGTGTAATGGTTATCCGGTTTAAGTTCCACGTGTTTATGATTCCATGCGATGCAGTGGACAATCGGTTTAGTTTTGTGCGTTTTAGGATTCCATGTGACGAAATGGATAACCAATTTCATTTCCATGTGTTTTAAGATTCCATGTGGCGTAGTGGAAGACATGGCTCTACATGTTTTAGGATTCCATGTAGTTAAGTGGATATCCGCGTTAAGTTCCATTTGTTGTGAGATTCCATGTGGCGTAGTGGATAACGGGTTTAAGTTCTGCGTGTTTTAGAATTCCATGTGGTGTAGTGGATTACCGGTTGAAGCTCTACGTGTTTAGGATTCCATCTGGTGTAGTGGACAAACTCGCGCGTGCAGCGGGTTATTGTAATTCAGTTTATGGCGCACGTCATACAGGCCACAGTGCCTGTATCTGGTTCTTAAATGTATGCACGGACCTATTGTGTGGTGAAACTACACGGACATGTTTAGTTTTTGACATATAAATCTATGTACAGGCTCTAGGTGGCCTCTTTTAAAAGATACCATGGTGTTTTCTGGCAAACAATTGAGGAATTGAGGATTGCGCAGTTTACAAAGTGTATACATCTGAAGTTACCATTTGGTGGCATTGTATCACTGTGCTGAAACAGTTTCGTCGGAGTTATTGCTGTGCGTGTTACAAGAGTTGTTTTGTTAGTTAATAACTTCTTTGGTCGAAAGGTATATTGCAAAATGATTGCGGTGCTTTTGATGTAACTTTGCTGGTTAAGATAACCTTTTTCTTTAGAGGAAATTATTGCCAAAATATATGTGACACAATTACTTTTTATCATAATTCTATACAGGTATGTTATATCCTATGTGTAAACCATTTAAAGTGCCAAATATTTAGATGTTTTTAATAAAATTACTGAAAAAAACCTGCGTTGTGCGTTATTTGGAATTGTTTCAAAACTGATTCCATTTTAGTCCAAGACTAAACAGCCACTCGCAACCAATCTTTTTTTTTTACAGAGGCTATTTCGCAGGGTGCGGTTTCTCATACCGATTTTCAAAATTCAACAGGACTAAAACATGTGAACTGTGATTCGATTTCAGTGAAAACTCGCAAATCGTGCAAATCATAAAGGAATAAATGAAATGCCGAACATCGAGGTGCATTTTTGATGTGCAGTAATTCGGAACACCATGTTGTCCTCGTCAAGAATATAAAAATATTGAGAGGAGGAGGTTATCTGCGTTGGAGTGTGCCCGTCACAAAGGCACAGTGTAGGCCAAATAATACATGAAGACACCAGTGATAGTACGTAGAGGGCAGATACATATAGGGCAAACGTGAGGTGACCTACAAAGGTGACACTGCAGTCAAAACCAAGAACATGTAATTAAAGATGGGAAAGGAAAAGTAGAGATTCAAATACACACATGAAGAAGGAAGAATACATAAGCTTATATATGACAGCATAAAAGGCTTACAAACTAAACAATCAAACTATTAAATGAGGGCAGACAAGGGTAAAACAAGCATCGGGAAGGAGAGAAGGCGACGCATCACTTAAATATTACAGCTTCTGTTAACGTGATCTAGACAAAACTGGTTGTGCGTCAGTATGAACTGAAGTGCGCGTTGGACTTGATTCGATACTCAAAGCTCGCTAGATAACCTCAAAAAACTATAGGATGAATTACAGTTTCATAACTAGGTGAATCACGATATCCATCATTGACTTAAGCAGCTTCATGGCTTATACTAGGTACCTATGGGAACAAAACCACAAGGGTGGAAAGGTACACAGGCTGATCCTAATAAATAACGCTATGAAATCACAGTCAAGTCTTAACAAACCCAGAAATACCATTCATGAAGTAACCGATGGTTTCGTGTGTTGAATTGTCATAAACCGTTAGAAAGTAGAACCTAGCCATCGAGACCGACATTCGTGTACAAGCCATAAACTAAAATGGGCGCTCCAAAGGCCAGTCCCCAAAAGGATAAATAACTCAAACCACCAAAGCTGTAACAAAGTATATAAATTAAAATTTAGGTCCGATTCACGCAAATAGAAGCGGTCAACAATTTTCAATGATGACGAAAAGGCGAAATATCTGCGTGTTAATGTATAAATCCTTCCACTACAGATAGAGACAAAACACCAATAAATTTGTACCCCATCGTAACGGGAGCAATTTGTCACTTTTGGGTTATTCACCTGGATGCGAGATCTGTAGGAGTTATCGCAGCGAATGTTGGCAAGGAAGACAGGTTAGACGAGGTTTCATGGGATTATCGACTTAAATGTTACTGTATATATTAATATATATATATTAAATGTTACTGTTTATACTTTATATGTTTCCCTAGTGCTTTGGTGTTTGTGTTACTTATTGACGTTGATTATTTGTGTTGATTATTGAGCCGGCACGCCCATTTTGAGTGAGGGCAGGTACATGAATGTCGCTTTCGATACCTAGGTTTAATAGAGTTTTTTGTATAGCGATGTGCAGCGTAATGACTCAGATGCCTCTCACCAGTGCGATCTTTGTGAGTTCAGGTTCAGCTCACTGGCTTCTCCTCTATGGGAAAGTCTGCCAGCAACCTGCTCACAAGTTGTGGTCGTGGGTTTCCCCCGGGGACTTGCCCGGTTTTCTAACACCATAATGTTGGCCGCCGTCGTATAAGTGAAGTATTCTTGAGTACAGCGTAAGACACCAATGAAATCAATAAAAAGTATTGATGTGTTTCAGGGGAGACGACATGTGGTGGCCGACCGTTCCTGTAAGCGAGGACTGTCTGTATTTGAACGTCTGGGTCCCCAGAAATATCCAGAAACCCATGCGGAACTTGACAACACTGGTTTGGATATACGGCGGAGGCTTTTCATCCGGCTCCGCCGATCTTGACGTTTACGAGGGATCCTTCATGGCGGCCAAGCACAATGCCATCGTTGTATCCATGAATTATCGCGTTGGTCCGTTTGGCTTCTTGAATCTAGGGATTCCCGAGGCAAACGGAAACATGGGTCTCATGGACCAGTCACTGGCTCTGAAATGGACGTATGAAAATATCCAGGCTTTTGGAGGTGACCCTAATAAAATAACGATATTTGGCGAAAGCGCAGGAAGTGCTAGCGTCAGCTACCACTTACTGGCTCAATCGTCGTGGGACTACTTTTCCAATGCAATTATGATGAGTGGTAATGCCCTATGTACTTGGGCTTTCCAGTCCCCGAAGAAAAGTGTCAAGAAAGCCAAAATGTACGCAAGGGAGGCAGGATGCGATTCAGAAGAAGCCAAAGAAATCGCCAGATGCCTGCGCGAAAAGTCTCCCGAGGAGCTAACGTCACCGGAGTATTTCTTACCCACCGTTGACGGAAGTTTCATCACCAAATCTCCAGAGAAGTTGCTCAAGTCCAAAGATTTCAAGCACTGCAATATTTTACTGGGCTATACGTCCAATGAGCAAGCTTACTTCATGTCTTATTCAGACGAGAAATTCAATCGCACCAATACAGAGGAACCGAATGTGTCCGTGGCCGAATTCAAAAACCTTGTCAACAAACTTACCCTCTCTAACTCCCCTATTATAACCAGCGAAAGCCTAGCTTATGACCACCTCTTGCAAGTGTACGTCAACAGCGTTCCCAAAAAATTACGCCCTTCCAACTTCAAAGTGCTGGAAGGCATGGTAGGTGACCACGACTTCAAATGCCCTATAATTCGCCTTGCCAGAGCGTATGCCGCTGAGAATCTCGGTGTGTATTTGTACCGTTTCCATCACAGATCCGCGATCAACCCTTGGCCAGAATGGATGGGGATTTTGCATGGATACGACATTGATTTTGTCTTCGGAATGCCGTACAACACCAGTGCCGGGTACTCCAGGGCGGATAAGAGTGTTAGCAATGCGCTCATGTCGTACTGGGTGAACTTTGCTACTACCGGGTAAGAGTCAATGTCATAATCGACACATTGCACTGATTTTGTAGCGAACCATTTTCTGAGAAGAATGCAACTTAAATTTCTCTTTTCAAGTTTTATGTCTTGTTATCGGCAAGTGTCGGTCATTCATACTGCAAAATATCCGACAGTAAGGAACAAACCTGCGGATGGCCGAAGGTTTCTCCATGGCTCTGCCTGGTTTCCCCCAGCCATAATGCTCACCACTGTCGTATAAGTGAACCTTGAGTACAGAGTTAGCCGCCAATGAAATAAATAAATATCTTGCAAACACACAACCCATGCAAATGTTATAACCGTTGTAGACGACTTAATGTATAATATAACTCCAGTCTTGTTTCGGTTTTGAGCAGAGCTAGTTAAATTATCCTCCCAACCCCCACCACACCCCGCCCATACTCGGGTTTTCTCCAGCCTCATATCTCACTGCCATCGTGTGGCGTTAAGCATTAGTCAAATGAATAAATTACCCTCTATAATAAGAGAGTCTTGAGCGATGATACATATTCGAATGTCCGAATAACTGGACCATTGGATTTCTGATACATGGATTTGTCATTTGCATCGTATTTTATTAGATATTTTTAGACAAGCCGAGTATTTTTTCCCCTGTGTTACATGTAAGTAATGCAAGAAAGTGTCTGTGGTTATGGAATTCGTATTCTGTATTTTTACTGTATTTTCCTGCGATCAGTCCGGTTTCCATAGAACTAACCGCAGTCGTACAGTTAAATAATCATTGACTACGGCATTCAGATACCTGATAAATTACTTTTTCCCATAGAAATCCCACCAGTGAAAAGTCTTTGGGACGAATGTGGCCTAAATTTACAGAAGCCGACCAGAAATACAAAGTCATCAAATCTGAGATGATGGAAACAAAACAGTATCCCAGATTCGCAGGCTGTTCTTTTTGGACCGATTTCGTCCCTGTCTTAGAACGTCATACAGGTCGGTAAAAGTACATGTTTTCGCTGAGTTTAGGTCACATTGAACACTTTGAAAAGGGTATTTGCGGAGATTTCACTTGAAAGGTCGGCTTTTTGCCAATTCACGTTATCGAATATTTAAATTTAAAGTTGCACACATGTTTTTCTTTGTCGTTGTTGTACATATGGTGTCTTTGTATCATATATATGGCGCCTATCCCACTGATGTTAAAAGTATAAATTCAGATGCACTATATTCAGAAAAGAATCGTCAAGGCACAAGTTTTAAGTGTTTTGTACGTAGCGCCTTTGTCACTGTTCTTCAGCGTCCTATAGATGTTGTCGTTGTTATCGATGTTTTATTTTGTTCAATCTGTGATACACAGTATTGCGTAACAAAGTTGTAAAATTGTCGAGCGCATATATCACCAGTTTTGCACAACAAAATAGCAATAAAGGTGAGTGATCGACCCTTAAAACAGTCACAGAAAATACCTGCAAGTGTAAAAATCTACTCAATCACAGTTTATTATTGACGAAGTGGGACGAAACTTGTTAAAAGAATGCGCGTAAAAACTTCGAGTAACTATAACAACGGCGGCGTAATTTACTGAAAATGGGACCGTGTCACTGTCTGATTACAAGCTCTGTAAGTGTAAAGAGCAGCAATAAACCATGTGTCACATTCTTGGTAGCGATGTTGTCTGATTTTGAACTCAGACTCTGTTTTCTTCCTCTTTAAGTACATGTACATACATTTACATTAACATCCATGCAGCAGGTGAGTACCTTTATTTTTACCAGAATATAGGAAAAAATGTTTTCAATTTTTACACTATGTCTCACCTATTTTTTTCAAGCACATGTCCATTCCTATGGTCTCAACGTATAACATTCTGTGTATTCAGTTGTCACAGTTGTGTTTGCAAAAGGTTAAATTGTTTTAAATTGCAAAACATAGTGTTGTTCATTTTTCAAATTAATGAATGCAGTTCAGACTTTTCTAATGAAATGTGTTGTCTTAAATGACTATACAAATTCTTTTCCTTTTTCACTTCAAATTCATAATTTTTCCGGAAAATTAAAAATTTAAGCAAATTGCACATCTGGCTGTTGGCAGTCGACAAGAGTTAAAGAACTACGGTGGAGATAAATGTCATCTAGGTTACACTGGCCGAAGATTGACATATTTGCGTAGAGTTTGTGTAAGCGAGGATTATTGCCATGGTAAGGTACACCATGCGATGTAACAAAAATTTCACAGATTACCATTTGAGATTTTCTACATTAATTAGTCTCCAAGTTTCAAACGCTACATACTAAATATCGGGGCCTCTGTGGCTCAGTCGGTTAGCTCGCTAGCTCAGCGCGATGACCCAGAAGTCTCCCACCAATTCGGTCACTGTGAGTCCAAGTCCAGTTCATGGTGGCTTCTTCCCCGGCCGTACATGGGAAGGTCTGCCAGCAACCTACGGATGGTCGTGGGTTTCCCCCGGGCCCTGCCTGGTTTCCTCCCACCATAACGCTGGCCGCCGTCGTATATGTGAAATATTCTTGAAATATTCAAATAAATAAATAAATACCATATATCTTTTTGTTTTATGTTTGGTTTTTTCTTCTTCAGAATCTACCGCAGAAGCGTTAGCACGTTGTGAGGGAAGTCGGCGTGATGCAGCTATCCTCAGTGTTTTGGTGTCTGTCACTTTATCCCTCTTGATGGCCTCTAGGAATGCATAGAAACGTTTCCTGCATAGCACTGTTTTGGACGGCCAAACAGGTATCTGATGCAATAGTTTGATCGCACAAAGCATAGGGGGCGTGTGAATGAGCAGTGGGTGTGCTGGCGAGATAGCTGATAAGTAATTTCAGAATGTTAAATAAAAGAAGTACGGTATCTCAAATGCGAAGTAACTTTATTCTGATATTTAATATTTAGATATTACCTTTGAGTTATTTTCAAGAAATAATATGATAAGTAACTTTATCAGAATACTAAACACCAAATTTAAATCTTTGTCTTTACTGGGCCAGTTATAATCGGACTACTCTTTGTTACTTGATGACTTGGTGGGGTATCTGGTTTACACTTCATCGAGACATACCTGAATTGAAACAGTTTTACTGTAGGACAGAGTCATTACTGATAATACTATTTCACATAATGGATGACGTTTTGCTTGTTTTTTTTTCTATAAAAAGGAAATAATCACCGTTGGAAGGAACATCTGATACAGTATTTGAAAATGTGTAAATAAGAATTCTTAAAGAGCATTTTATTTCCGATTTTTCTTTAGACTGTAATTCTTAAAGTCAAATGTCGGATTTTAAAGAAATTTTCATATTGAGCTGAACCAAACGCTTCTCTAGTTTTTTTTTCTAGGCAAAGTGTAAATAATTTGGGGACATATTGCTCCGCAGAGTGCAGGAGACTATAGCATGGCCAATCAGCGTTTGTCTCTTATTGCTACGTTCACATATTTCAGGTAAAATGACTTACATGTATTTGACCTGCACCAATAAACAAAGCCAAAACCGCAACGATGAGAAATGTTACATGTAGGAGGTATTACGGAATTACAGTAGAACATATTTGATTGAAAAGATGTAAATTTTTGGTGCTGTGCTGTTTGGTTCGAGCTTTAATATTATAGATATATATTATTGCCGTGTTCTAACGAATGTATAAAAGTGTTTTCAATAAAATTTCTATAAAAGTGATATGCCGTTAGTTTTATTTGTTCGTCTTGAAACCACGGAATAATTACATAAATGCGTCATTTTCTTTGCACACTATCAGCGCGAGATCATTAGTCATGAAGCCAAGTCTGGAAAAGTCGCTGTGCGTCAACAGTTCGCGTATGTCAGTGGGTTTCATTGATGGAAAGCGAGTATAGACAACAGCGCATACACTGTCCGGAGTATAAACCATGCCTTCGTTCGAATATAAAATACTAAGGCACAGAGAGTCAAACCAGAGCAGCCTTGACAGTGTGATAGTTGACAAATGGTCACAGGTTATCGGTGAAACCTGGCATCTTGTCAATTTACCGCAGATAGGGTTTCATTCTGACTGCCCATGTAATTGATTAAAGAGTAACAAATTGCAGACCCCCTGGCACAGCGGCTTAAGGAGAGCTCTTACAGCTGACAGAAGCCTGTGTAGTCGGTATACACTTTCAGCACAGAAGAAATACTGCAATGTAGGCAGAACCTTTTCAACGAGGTCAAGGTCAGCAATTTGTTTATGTACTGTATAGTCTTTCTTTGTATTGTTTTCTTTGTGTCTTGTCACTAGAGTATGCAGCTTAAGTGCAGGCAAACACGTCCTGGCAATCTGACAGCTACAACTATGACAGAAGCAACCAAACAGTTCGTTTTGGTCTGTGTGTTGGCTAATTGCCTTTGCACATCCTGACAGGTGTGTCTAACGGTAAACGTTCAGCCAGCACAGTCGGTATTTGAAGGTGTAGTCCATACACACAGCCACCTCTCAGCTAATGTTCGCATTCTGAGGAGTAACGGCATTGTTCGGAGATGAAAATAGCACGCGTGTTATAGCCGGAGCCATCAGGGAATTGGCACCTGTAGAACTAACTGTGTGAACTACCGTAAGTCAATCAAAGACAGAGGCAATCTGAGTACTCGTTATGCAGGTCATTGACCTTTTGCATTAAATATATAAATAGGGTACCCTTACAGGATTGATAAAAAATATTTTGACAGCGTGTTCTGGCCGAGTTGCTAAAGGCGTTTTCATCAACCGCACAGACATTTGCAGTGGGCAAGAGTTCAATACTGGCCCTGGAGAGGGAATTTGTACACACATTGTTGGTTGGGCGGTCAAAAGAGAACGGACGACCTTTTGCTCAGTATAACGTTTCATCTTCCATTTTTTCCACTTGTCTTCCATGGATATAGTGTGCACATCTGTCTGTGTGTCAATAATTTGCCTAAGGTTTACGCAGGACGCACCGGTTTCCTACACCCGTAAAACTCGCCGCCATCGTGTAGTGAAAAACAGGAGGTGTTTAACAACAATCAAATAAATAAATCAAGTAAAAACATTTAAGGTGGCTTCCCCGTGTTAATTGTAATTTTTTCCTCAGATGGTTTTAAAAGTGTTTGTTTTGGTTTTGTTTTATTTTTTTTCGTTTTGATTTTGTGGGTTGGATCTTGATGACGAAAGGCAACTGTTTCTTACTTCTAACATACAGTAACATTACATAAAACTTTATTATATATTATTTTATAATGACTATCATTATTTCCTTGTCCGTCAGGGTAAGTAGAGGAATTTGTGCCACAACTTGATATGTAAAAGCTAGACTCTTACACTTGTTGATTGTAGGAATGCAAAAAAGTGACTCTTACGTCGTCATGACTTTAATTAATTTTCTTTCCATTTACCCCCCGTTTTCTTTACTTTTACTTACAGGGAAGTATTCAGGAAAACTTTGCTTTATTGATTGATTTATTTACTTTTCTCTTTAACAATTGACACTTACTTTCATAGCCAGTTTGGACGTATACAAAATTCATTTTCAGTATATCGAGATATCTCCACATTTGCCATCCACCTGTTGAGAGCTATCGCGCAGTCAGGAAGGCCTCGTTAAAATTTCGAAATGCGTTATGTCAAAATGTCAAAATGCTGACACGGGTAGATACCATATGTACAGGGGAGAGCTGGTATGTTCGGCTGGCGGAGATGCATCAGTTTAGAGATAACGAACGTCACAAAGTTTCAAATTATCTTATAGTGCTCCGCAGTGTCAAGTCGTGGAAAACATGGTATCTTATAGGGCTCTGCAGTGTGTATACATGGTGTCAGCATCAAAACTTAAGGCTTAAGTAAAACTTAAACTTATTCAAATATCTACCAATCGTAATTTTAGTATGTCGAACTTGAGCTATATATTGTCAAAATTGGGGACTTAAATATGTATGATTTTAGGAATCAAGGACTGACATTCACATCTATGCAATTTGTATACATGTGTTTTCACAGAGAATATAACTAGCTTACAAGTGGAGTATTTACAGTTCCTGAGTCTGCGCATTTCCCGGACTGGTACCTTTCAGCAGAGTATATACGTGCCGACAAGAAGTCATTAATCATATGGGTAGTGTAAGACATGCTTCGTGGGTAAACACCAATCTGCAGGTTGTTACCGGTGCAACAGCACCGCTACACTTGCCTGCTCACGTCGGGTTAAGCGTGTTAAGAGAAGTACACACCAGTGTTAAGACGCACGCTTGTATGCATAGTTACATCGAGTTGTGCTAGTGACCCGTGAACAGCACAGGCCACGTGTCGATCTTCCACGCTAGATAGCGGGTGGGTTGGGGATGGATACAGTGTAAGTTGCTACGAAACCACATCCATGAGCAGTTAGAATACAACTCTCAGGTAAATTGACAAGATCTCACCGGTTCTGTGCGACTACTTTCCAACCATCATACTGTCCTCGCGGACTTTCGTTTTACTCTGCATGCCGCAGACATTGTAGACTACTGTAATGAATGTACGTATTGCCAGATTTAACTTTATTGATATATTATTTTAAGATTGCATTTAATTATTAAAACTTTGTTAACGTTTACTGTAGTATCGCATCCGAATCATGTAAAGACGTGTGTACTTTAAGTCTGGCCGCCTCGGTGACCTGGTTGTTATGGCGTCCGCCTCGAGGTTGGGAGATCCGACATCAAACCCGGTCGTGTTATACCAGACTTTAAAAATGGTGCTTGATGTGGTCTCGTTTTGTGCTCCGTACTGAGGGGTTAGAATGACTGAAAAATTGTTGATTACGGCGTAAAACCAATACATACACACATACATACAAACTTTATGCCTCGCATTCAGACCGTGACCATCCACAGACTGATGTATTTAAAAGGAATGATGCTCCGTTATGCAATGCCACCATTCAAGAAAATAACGGGCTGCGCGAGAGAACTTATAACTTCTGTTGTAAGTTCACAAGATGTTCACGAACGAGTTCTGTGGTTAGAATCTGGGCAGAGAGAAGCAATTTTGTCTTGGTTTTCCTGGAACCTCACCTTATTTGATACTTTGTCCCCATCTAAAACCCTCGCCAAACCACACTATATTTCAAAATGGTTTCACGGATCGTGAAAATATTCTCCCCATGATAAATCCACGTGACGTAAAGCCATAGTCATCAGTGTGATATCACTGAGCCAACTTCACCGCCGCGTCTCTTTGAAGGAGGAGGGTTTTTCATTGGCAGAACTATATAAAGCGGCATGTTTCAGACAAGTGCAGAATTAATCGAAGAACTACTGATTTATTAATTCTGGACGTTGGTATTTATTCATTCTGGATATTTATTTATTATTTGATTGGTGTTTCACGCCGTACTTAAAAATATTTCATTTATACGACGGCGATCAGTATTGTGAGGGGTGGAAACGACCATGCACAGAGCTGCTGGCAGACATTCCTAGGTACGACTGATGGAGAAGAAGCAAGCGGGGAAACACTGACAAAATATATCTGGTTCCGTTGAGGTTTTATCACCTGATTTTGGTGATATCCATTGATACACGGACGATCAGCTGCTGTATCAAAGGGTGAACGCAGAGTTAAACAGTGCAATAATACCAGTTACGTATTGTTGAACGAAGTTGTAAGGAGATGTACATGCGCCTGTTACAGAGTTTCGTCCTCCGCACCATGCACGTCAACCAATAACTGTTACAAATTTAGTTCTCTTTGGTCTGTACGTTAATGAGTTCACTGTTGGTGGTCAAATTTGTTAAACCGTAAACTCAGTGACAGGTTTTTATCATTGCTAGAAGACTCTGCGGAAACTGACGGCTATCCTATAAGTGAAAACGTTCCTAAGTATGGCGTCAAACAACAATGGGAGAAACAAATAGGACACGAGGATGAAGTAATTCTCTTTTAAGTACATATTTGTTGTTGCGTCTAAGATCAGCTAAATTTAGTTCACAACATGTACGACCGTATCGCGGAAGAGGGATGGGGTAATGGATATTGATTGATAATCTCTCAGGCTCTCAATCTGACGGACGGACGGACGGAATGAAGGACAGATGACAGATGTGACACACACAAAGAAAAACGGATGGGCGGACGGATGAATGAGTGAGTGGGCATTAAAGACAAGAGCCTATCAGCTAACTGCTCATTCTATTCCATCACAGCACATTCGATATTTGTACCACCCGATCAAATTCTGTTTTAACCACCAACAACGCTATCACACAGCCGATAACATCAAAAGGAAATACATCTATGGTTGAAAGCAGCATAGATTAACACTTTCATTGTTAATAATCTAAGTTTTTACTTTGCACAAGTGTTGAATGACTTTGCGTTTCGACCCTCTAAGGAAAGTGATTCCTAGATAGAGCATGGCGCTGGTGCCGTAATGCTCTGCCTCATTGAAATACCATGATGAAGATACAAAACACCATTCTGAAGACACCAAAAACCATGCTTAAGACACCAAACACAATGGCGAAGATATCAAACATCATGCTGAGGACACCAAACACCACAGCGAAGACATCAAACACCATAATGAAGACACCCAGCACCATGATGAAGACACCAAATACCCTGCTGAACACATCAAACATCACAACTGATTTCAGTAATAATGACGATAATTTCTCGTAACCTTCAAGTAGCCTGCCAGTTTGAGGGGGTTTTTTTTGTACGGCAGACATGATCCTTGGATTCAAGCTCATAAGGCGGACGGTCTAACACCACTTCATACTTACAACCCATTACAACAACTCCCCCGCTGCTTCAGTTTGCTTCATGTTTTTATTAAAAACATAAATTATTCATTCAGTTATTTCTTTGATGCTTTATTTGTTTATTTATTTACTCATTCATGTCTTCTCAAGGAGTTAAGCCCGTTTCCTCATCTGCTTAGTGTATCACGTAAATATATGAAAATCAAGTAAAACTGTGTTGATAATTCGTCTTTTAGATAATTGACACTTATATTTAACAATCACAAAAGTTCAACGACAGTGTGGTTTCAGGAGTTAAGGGAACAAATGTAAACCCCAGGACAAAAACAGAGTTAAGGTGTGACGTGTTCGAAATCTCTATGATCCACCTCAGGCCTGTTCGACGTCCACTTCAGGCGTGATGAATTAGCCCTCAAGGGTAACTACATCAACCTGACGTGTCCGACATCCAGCCGGTGATGTAACAGCACTGTGGTTATATTCCAATATTTAAAATTATCACATCCACGAATTATATGACCTGTCTGAAAGAATATTACAGCATTTTACGAAAGTAGGGAGAAAAGAGCTTGGCGTCGGATGTGTTTCTTTCCTGCGCAGGAATTCAAAAGTCTCGCATTGGTCTCCGTGTGATAAAAACAGTTGGAAACTAATCTGTTTCAGATATGCCCTATCTGTCTTCTTTGTTGTACAGGATGAATATTTGTTTAGTTTCTGTAAAGGTATATGTAGATCAGAATATGCTCATGCTCCTTACACCGTGCACCGTGACGAAATGCTGAGCTGTGGAGACTTATGAACCAAACCTATGTATCTTCTATCTGCATTTTCTATCTGTGTTTCTTGTCTGTACTTTGTATCTGTATTTTCTATCTTCTCCCCGCTGAACCCGTTACTCTAGGTTCTCTGGAACGCGTCTCCAGTGCAGGATCTGTCGTTAACACAATTAACTAAGTTTAACGAGTTCTCGAGATGCAGAGGGCATGCTTTCGACACCATGTTTTCTTAGCAGCTCGCGGACGTCTGAATCCAAAATAATGCCAGCTGTTTACCTCGCTGCGTCTCCTCGTTTTATTCAACTGGCGGAATATTCTTATGAGCTGCTCTATAAATCGGTGCTCTCCGTGTACACTTCGGCATATTCCGACACTCTCTCTTCGGGTGGTTCCGTACCCGATTCTTGTTTCGTAAACAGGTCAACGTACACATTGCTATGGCGCTTTTGTCTGTTTTCCTGTCCATGGTAACGGTGCTCCAATGTCGGCTGTGTGACGTGTAGATTCGAGCCTCTGAGGTCACTCTGAAAACTGACGGTTCTTTTACGACCTGTTATGTTCGGGTCGTCTACACCGACCTGTGCGGAGATGCTTGGTAACGTGTTGGAGCGATGCCTGGCTGCTAACCTGAGAACACACCATCAATAAAAGGTGAATGGTTAGGCGTCCTCCATTGTTACATTGTCAGCAGATATTGATTTACCTCTACTAATTAAAATATACCGCGTTTTCAAACGTACATCTGTTCTTCATGAGATGGATAGTTATTCCAGAAAGAGTCGACCTCACGCTACCCTGCGTAGCAGTGTATCTTGTATATGCTACTTTCATTCACTACATCGAACCACACTGGATCTTGTATGTGCTACGTCCATTCACTATATCGAACAGCAGGGATAATACAGATAATCTGCGATAAAAACCCAGACCTATTCTAAAGCGAGAACATTAGATGCTGTCCACCTTTGTACTGGGGCGTGTGACTGGTAAAACTCTGACGGCATGTTCTTTGAAACCGCCATTGTCTCCTCTCCCTCCCCGGAATGAAAAAAAAAGCAGACGACGGATTTCAAATTATGGCGAAGATTCGATCTCCTTTGGATCACTGATCCGAACCGTTTCACTGTTGAGCGCATTGATCGGTGCAGAGAAGGAACGTAGCGCAGGCCCTATACATTCACAGCTATGTGAGGTAACACGTCGCCAAATACGATATGCATTCGCCCTGCCACAAGAAGACAGTATATACATATACGTTCTAGGATTGATCGTCGCCATATAACTGAAAAACTGTTGAGTACGACGTAAACCCAACCATATACACGTACATATCTAGCCACACAGCTGACAAACTTATTGTTATGAGTTCTCAGCTGAGATGTCTTAACAGTAGTAAATTTTATCCTCTTCAAGTACTTTGTATGTACTTCTCCTGTCGAGGTTTAACTCACATTTCGCGCTGTGATTCTTCGTCGGACTTCTCTGGTTTGTTGAAGTAGCATACAAGGGCGATAACCATCAGCAGACCTAAAGCACTGCCGACACAGGCTAAAATGATTGTCTCCTCCTCGCCAAGGGTAACGCCATCAGGGGGCTCTGCCATATGAAAAATGACAATTCACGGGCGAACGTATAAAACTTAAACAAGGCTGTTTATGAAATAGAGGTTGTCCTTTTTTCTTAGATAGTTCGACGAAAAGGAACCGTGAATACAAACTGCTTACAGTTCTGTTCAAATATTCGGCTTCTGTTATCAGTAAAGAATAAAATATAATCAGTAAAGTCTAATGCAATAAATTCAACAAATTCATTCAAAAAGTTAAGACTATTCAACAAAAACTTACATCAGTTAAGTTTATGACAAAACTTTAAATTGTATTTCGTTTGCCTGGGAATTGTAATCGGTAACCTGAGAACTCACTTCCGGTTGTCTTTATAACCACGGTAGTCCGTTCAGTCGAGGTGCTTGTTGGTACCGCTGGGAACACTGGGTACATTGCGTATCCTGTAAATGAGATCAAAACAACTCTCTTTTAGCTTTTGTTTTCAACCACTCCTAGCTGTTCCCGGTTACTTAACAATTTTGCCATACATTTTATTATGCTTGTAAGTTTTCCACATATCTGAACAATACCGGAGGTCGAGTTCGAATTCTGCTATCTCAAAGATAAAAAAGTCCAACTGCTTTAGACGATCGGTAAATTCATGCCAACAAACATTACTTAATACTTCTGCTAAGACGCCAAATTCAGCAGGACTTTTTTATCTTTAGGAACAAAAGAGTTCGAGCTCGAAACTCCCCCATAGTGGTGCCATAATCTAGTTTTTTACCTTCAAGCCAGATTGATTTGCCTATGTAATGTATTATTATATTGGTGTAGTGTATATCTTAAGTTGTACAAGAAACATACCTTGCTGGGCTTAGGCAAAAAGCTACTGGCTTAAGCCAATAACTGAACATATATATGGGGCGTTTCGTGAAGTTTCTGACCTTGTGTGTAACAGAACTTTGCAATGGGACCGTTATGCCGTTATTAATTTATGTATTTATTTATTTGATTGATGATTTTTCGCTGTGCTCAAGAATATTTCCCTTATACGGCGCTGGTCAGCATTATGGTGTGAGGAAACCGAGCAGAGATAGACGGGAAACCCACGATCATCAGCAGTTTGCAGGCAGGCCTCCTACGTACGGCCGGATAGGAGTTATGCCGTTATGAACTGTGCTGCAATATTTCGTACATTACAATACATGCAATAGAACTGTGCGATGTGACTTCTCTGATCAACAGCTGTGAGCTACGCTTTATTACAGACGGCCCGCGTTGTGCAGTCCAGTGTATGTAATTGTACAGTTTCAGGGATCACGCTGGATCACTCAATTTAAGAGCTGTTCTTGCCGCAGTCAGTCAGGTCCAGCCGTAAGTCCTGGTGTTGCTTGTTGGGCTGTGGCTTTAAGTCAGTAGGTTTGTCATGTTCCTGTAGAAGAGCACTGGCATTTTCCGAGCATTCAAAGAGTCAGTCACCTAATAAATCTGAGCGCCGCGCTAAATAAATGCACAAAGGCACTGTGCCCAGCCTACAGTATCGCTGTGAGCCGAACAGCTCCGCGCTGTAATTTCTAGCACCCATAAACCTGATCGCCGTCATACGAGTGAAAAATGTTCGTTATTACGTCAAACATCGTTTAAATCGGTAAATATTAAGTGAATTCCTCTACCTGCGTGTAGGTGGGTTTCCCGATCCGCCGTCGTAAAAGCGAAGTACTCTAGATTAGGGCCTAAAACTCTAATTAAAATAAATACATTTACATGCGTATAAGACATCTTTACTACCACAATTACTACCCTTGTTTTCATATTAAATAGCTTACCTTTTCAGTTATTTCCTTGCTGTATCACGATTACTACAGGTGTTTTCACATTAAATAGCTTACCTTTTCAGTTATTTCTGTGTTGTATCAATCTGCTGTTCCACTCTTTGTGTATTATTGTGTAAACATCGAAAAATATCAGGTAGTGTCACGCTACATGTAGGTAAGTTCACTGTCCACTGAGTTAAATGGTAATCGTTTGTATAATTTCATAAGTTCATCTTCTGTACACATCCGAGACAAAGGCCAGCAAGATAACACGATTTAAGCCGCAGTTTGTTTTTCAAGGCTAAGGCATTGATAATAGAAAAATTATCAATAGTGTTCAAGCGTTTAACTGGCCGTGTTATCTCGCGTCCACAGGAAGGTGATAAATTGTAACCTTAAACACTTTATCGTTACAGAATGTGAAGTTTCAGTGATCTCCCTTAGGACACTTTTCATTTCGATCTAATTTGATGGCACCTTTTTATATTTTTATTTAATCAGTGTGTCTCACTGGACGTGTGACGAAATATAATCTAAATTTTTTCCTTACTCGCCATGTGAACACACATGGATCCCAAACCTTTGTCTTTTTAATTTGACTAATAATGATGGTTATTAATATAAAGGCGCAAATATATGATTTTGTCTTTACGCTACGTGAGTTATATTTCAGACACATTGTCAAAGAACAGCTTTAACGAGGAACAGTATGTTTTTATAATAAGATCATAGCAACCAAGACAAAACGGCAAGAGACTTGTTTAACCTGGCAAAAAAGAGCTATCAAAATGTAATCTCCCGGGGTCAAAGTGAAATGGCAAATTCCAATCAGATATGAAACAACGAAAAACAGCATCAGAGTGGCTTTCAGTTTCTTTACTGAACAGGTTACAAAATGTAAGCAGTGATGCGAGTGATAAGTCTTTGGAAAACATCCCGGATATTTCCGCTCAGAAAGAAAACCAATCTGGGGCTTAACAATTGATGCATGGAGCAGACCAAATTTAACACAAGTACTACCCATAAGGGATCTATGCATAATGTTTGAGCAAAGCGGTTCGAATCGCGCAGTCTTTTATTCCGTCCGATATGACCATCCATTCTGTGAGCTGTGCCCTTACAGCAGTGACAAGGTACACAAGCTCTGCCGAGTGTCGGTGGAAGAGTGCACAGACTCTGTATCATCACAGGATCGCGTACTTAACAGATACTTGTTTAGGGTAATATTCCTCAGAATTTATTTCTGTGAATGTTGTCTGACGCCTTGCTCAGGAAGTTTTCGCTTATGACCCTTTATGTACCGTGTCACCATGGCTATTGCGATGATATATGGTAACAAACCTAGTTCACTGTGTTTCTTAGTTTAACAATGGATATAGCATACACACACAGCTCTCTAATTAAACAAGAAAATATATCAAGCAAAATGGTGGAATTACACATTAACGAAAACGTGCTAATGTGCTCACAAAGTTTCTGCACTTGCATCAAGTCTCAACCATGAAATCAGTTAAACTTGCGATATTTGCGTAATAAACAATGTCAACGTTAGAGAGATTATACTGCGTGCAAATCACATTGCACACTCGTCAACCTCGAAGTAATAAAACTGTAAGAAAAGCCAAGTATCATATACAGGGTTATAGGCTATTTACAGCCTTTCAAAACTATACGTATCAGAAAGGTGATTATTCCGTCAAATACAAATAGCTGTTGAGGATTTACTGAACCATCAAAAGATATTCTGTTCATCGTTGGTCTGGTGCGTGCTTATCTCATTGTAAGACACGGCACCAATCAAACATTTCCTGTCTTGGATCTTCCCACTACACTAGTCGTATTTAACAGCAGTTCACAATGCCCCAAAATTTACGAACAAAGCTGCAAAAAGCCACGGTGCCTGGCAACTAGTTAAATTTTATTTCCTAACCATTTGAAAAACTCGGTGGTCTTTCAACGGTACTTTCAAAGTAACAGTCTTGGAATCATCTTCACTGTAATAGTAAGAGAGGGAGCCGTGAGCTTGCCAATGCAAGTGTCATATCATCCTATGTTCTTATCATATGCTTTATGCTAAATTTCAGAACAACGCTTGGATGAAGTAACAAATATAACTGTAGTTCTGGGCCAGTGGGTTGCTGTAGAGTTTTCCATCTCAACGGATAAGAACCTTTGATGTCCATTTGGCACTTTTCTTGGTTTCCATAGTGCAGCACTACGTACATGCATTTTTAGTTGGTTTCGTAGAAACCAGCATTATACAGTGGAAAGGCACAACTTCAGAATATCCTCCATATTCCACGGTATAATCTGTGAAAGGCAAAAGGAAAAACATTTCAGTTTTATCCTGCAATATCGTGATCGAGTTCGTGTCCTAGTTGATGACAGGGTTAACTCGTTTAAAGAATGTAAGACAGAAACAACCGTTACGCACTTGCAATTCTTCAACATGAAAATCCACGTGGGTGTTATTCACACGTGTTTCTTCCTAGTACCATGTCGTCATATTGATTTGATTTATTGAGTTGGTGTTTTACACCGTACTCAAGAATATTTCACATATACGACGGCGGCCAGCATTATGATGGGAGGAAACCGGGCAGAGCCCTGGGAATCCCACGACCATCCGCAGGTTGCTGACAGACCTTCCCACGCACGAATCCGTCATATTTATAATGTTGCCTAAATGCAGTGCAACATATTACAACCCACGAAGACGCAGGAGGCCTTAGACGCTCTCTGCATGGGCGGGATGGAATTGATCTGTTATGGACACCCTCATACATTGTACATTGTCAGATAGTGCTCACCAGTGTATGTTGCAGTTGCATAGTCTTTACTGCACCAAGAGTTTCGAAGCGATTAGAGTATATTTAAGGTGTTCCAGTTAGGCTGACAGGACTTTGTTTAATCACTGGATGGATTATAAATCTGAACAAAACCTTTTTCATTAGTTATGTAGATATACAAAGTTTTGCTGTCTAACACGTGCTGCTTCAGGCATGTATGCGGTAGGTGCTTTTCCTCAAGTGTTAAAACATTTCTCAAGGAAGTTATGTTATTTACGACTATAACGTTGTCTGAACAATGAACAAGTTATTACAGGGTAAAGTTCTGAGATATTGTTCATTTGGAAGGCTGGGATCTCTAATAGCAACCGGTTAGCTACGTGATAAAACCTTCCACTACTACATGTACAAAACACTCATCGGGGTCTCCGTAGCTCAGTCGGTTCGTGCGCTAGCGCAGCGCAATGACCCAGAAGCCTCCCACCAATACGATCGCTGTGAGTTCATCCAGCTCATGCTGACTTCCTCTCCGGCCAAACGTTGGAAGGTCTGCCAGCAACCTAAGGATGGTCGTGGGTTTCTCCCGGGCTCTGCCCGGTTTCCTCCCACCATAATGCTGACCGCCGTCGTATGGATGAAATATTCCTGAGTACGGCATAAAACCACCAATCAAATAAGTCTCAGCCCTCACGCGTGTGGCTTTCCTTTAGGCTATCTCTCACGTCGCTTTAAGTCAGTTGTCTGAATCCTTACATCTCAACAATTTGTCAGCTCTTAACCTGAAAAACTGTGCTATGAAATAAAGTTTCTAAAATCCCAATTAAATAAATCAAAACACCCACCCTCTTTCGTCCATGTGATAACGTGGTAACCGACCATCTCTGAAAAAAGTAAATTCATCTTAAAACAAAATTATCATGTTTCTGAAAACACTTTTATAGTCCATGGACACAAGGACTGTTGGAAGTAGCACAAACTTTACTCTGGAGGTACAAATTTACAGGTACTATAAGTAACAAAGCAAGCATCAAAAGTGTGTTCAGGACACTAGCATAAACTTTACTCTGGGGGTACAAATTTACAGGTACTACAAGCAACAAAGCAACCATCAAAAGTGTCTTAAGGATACTAGAACCCTTCAAATTTAGTCAAAACTTTTTCTATTTCATATTATTATTTTCCATTCTCCTGTTTTTCATCTCACTTATAGATGAAAACCAAATTCGAATTGTAAATACCTTTAACTTCACAAAAAGTATAACATGTTGTGAATCAAGGCATGATGTTTTCGGGATTAGCTCACCATTATTCACGGGATTAGCTCACCGAGGACGGTTACTCGCTGTGAATAATCATGCCTCTGGTGAATATGCATGCCTCCGTATATAAAATGTGTATGGTTGTTTGTGCAGACGACCCAAGCAGACCTATTGACGAAACCAACAGCCTTAATCGCCCCACCGGGCTGCCATTAGGGCAGGTGCACAGAATTGTGAACATAAAACATCAATTTAGGTTTTCAAGGAACATACTAAATTTAACATAACTAGGGTGACACGTTTACATTTTAACCGGTGGCGGGATAATGCCTGATCAAAATTACTTTCCGAAGGAATTAATGACGAAGTTTCTCACACATAACGCTCCTACAGACATTTTGGCCTTTTTCTCCCTTTCTATTTTTGAGACGGTTTTGTGGTGTAATGTTTCTGTTTCTCGTTTATTCTTCAACATAATGCTACGAAACTTGGCCCACATGTAACTACGTACTTAAGGTAAGAAATGCGTTCTACTAATTTTTCATACCTTTGTGACTGTGTTTTAGCTTAAGTAGTAAACCATCCACTTACGTAGGAAAAGATTGAAAATTTTGAAGATTGGCGAATAAATAGCATTTAGAAAAACAGTTCCATTTCTTTTTTGGGACTTTCTTTTTAGTTTCATTAATATCAAGGTTAGGTAAATAATAAAGCTTATTTGAATTCAGCAGTCATTTAGCTTTCAGCATATATATACATATGGCCATACTTCATCAATATTTTGGGCTACACAAGGCAAAGTGTGAAATTTTGCTAGGGGCGGGTTCTAGTACGCTTAACTGGCAGGAATACACGTGCTACCCCGTAACGTATCATTGCTGAATGGCTGTTGTGAAAAGATAGGCAGATACAGGCTAAAGTGAAGTTTAGTTACTGTACATATATTCGAGTGTGATCGAGGCTGCAGTCTTTTATATTCGAGTGTGATCGAGGCTGCAGTCTTTTATATTCGAGTGTGATCGAGGCTGCAGTCTTTTATATTCGAGTGTGATCGAGGCTGCAGTCTTTACCCCACGAAATTCGCCGGTGTCGGCCAAATCAACGTCACTGAAGCCGACATACGCAACTTCCGGTACAAAACATCATTGGGGCGATTTTCTTACCTTGTATAGTTGAAGTTATCGTGGTATTTCATGTTATGAGTCTTACCTTACATAGTTGAAGTTATCGTGTGATTTCATGTTATGAGTCTTACCTTGCATAGTTGAAGTTATCATGCCATTTCATGTTATCAGTCTAACCTTACATAGTTGAAGTTATCGTGCCATTCCAGGTTATGAGTCTTACCTTACATTGTTGAAGTTATCGTGTTATTTCATGTTATCAGTCTTACCTTGCATAGTTGAAGTTATCATGCCATTTCATGTTATCATGGTTCCAATGTATAGTCTTGTATAAATCTCCTTGAGCCGTAGGGCGGAAAGAGGAAATAACTGTTGTCCGCTGGGGGGGACTCGTATCTCTAGCAAAAGGAAAGTGAACAAAATTATGTGTGAACGATCTACAGAAACGGTAACATTTTCAACCCTACATAAATTCCGCAAAAACGATAGTTGGGCATCGAGTTCACACTCTTTTATCGTAGAAGGTAAAAGAGTTCAACTGTGTCATGTGACTTTTCAAAAATGTCAGGCAATTTTGTTGATTTTAATTTACCGATCACCTGTCTTGCCGTGTTAGGGGGGTACAAACGACCTCTCCTTCAATCAGGAGCTTCTTAAATTAAAAAAGTTCCACCTACTCAATTTTCCCTATCGTACGTCTAGCCTAAATAACTTTTTTAAAAACTTTTCTTTGACGCCCATGTTGTAGTAAATGTAATCAGAAATAGGTGCCTAACATTTTTGACAGGTCACATGGTACAGTAGGGCTTTTCTTACCTTTAGCGACAAAAGAGTTCGATCTCGAAACTTCTCTATTGAAAACACATAGTGTACCAGACATTTAATGCTATAGCAACAGAGACACACCTCTTTCTCATGACAGACAAAGACATAGACATAGACATGCACCCGCATATTCAGTGGAGATAGGTTCTGCGAAAACGATAAAATTAGTATGTTAATTATGTCATTTAATGAATTTCATTTGCTTTTGTAGTAACAAGAAAAAGTGAATGGTCTGCAATCAATGGCTACGGCACATGCGCATTTAAAATATCCACCCCAAATTGTGTATATACAAAAAATACACATTTCTTCGTAAACAGGAATGTAAACCAGGCCATAAATTATAATGTGGGAATCTCCGGAGCCAAAACTGTACCTTTAATGGCTAATTTAGTGAGCTGCAAAATCCTAGCCAACTTCAGGTGCTACACATTACGTTTGTCTGCTATACCTGCGAACACCTAAACTAGAAAAGGACTCCGGCGGCGTGTCTCTCCTCTCAAGGTAGGGTGGAGGGGGTGGCTGGCCGTAGACTGGTCCCTTCCGATGGGGAGTGGAGTAGAACTCGGAGGTGTTACGCTCCAGGTAAGATGGCCGCCACAGCCTAGTGCTGTAAATGGGGTTGATCTCTGTCTGGTAGTGGTTACTAGGTGGGCTGTCTGGTCGCATCGAAATTGGATTTGTCCAGTAGAAATCGGTCTCCGGCAGCTCTAGCGACCTGGAATGTTTTTTCTCGTGCATTTACAAGGGGACGTTAAACTCCTGATGCTCATAAACGTTTGTCAGTTAAAATACATTTTCAAAAGTGCTTTGATTTTGGGATTTTTATGTCGTTGTTTTCCGAAGGATTTGGTGAATTTTAAACTCGGCTGAACCTGAGGTTTAAAGTGTTTTAATCATGGGAAGTGTTTTCCGTTTGACTCGCCAAGGTTTGCCACCGAGAACATCGCCCTAGGAAATTACCTGTTTCTTCTTTTCTCCGCCTTCTTGACTTTCTTGTAGTAGACAAGGCTTAGAGTGAGTATGATAAGTAATACCAAGGCTGCAAATCCGCAGACCACACCGATGATGATCCGGGTTTCTAAGGTCAGCGGCTCACCTGATGGTCTGCTAGCCAAGATTGGAGCTGTAAAAGTTCGGGAGTTGAGAAAAAAATTAAACACAGTACACATCGGTATCATGCCTAGTAAGCGCTTCTGCGCAACAAATGCGATGCAACACGCTGACCGGTATTACGCGTCACGTTTAATTTTGGTCGTGCCATGAATTGTTCCCCTTTGTATTCGGATTCAGGCGTCTTGTGTTTCACTCCAAAATGCCGAGTTATCAAGGGATTAGATTACAATGCGAAACACTCGTCGGGTTAAGCTACTTAGGCAAAACACCCGTCACGCCTGGGACAAAACAAATATTATATGGTACAGAATGTCACATCGTGAAGTACCGGCTATCAACAGCATGGTTGTTGGAAAAAATTGTCTCGAGTCCACAAATCAAGATGTCACACTCTACAACATGCAAGTAATGCATAATTTCAGACGTCATATGGTAACACTATTGCATAAAGAGCTGCTTAATTTGTGTATTGGGTGATTTGCACAACACTGACTGCGGAACCCGGGGGAAGGACCAGACCTTGGTATATCGGCGTAGTGCTTTCTGTATATATCAACTCTTACAGAATACATGGCAACACAATTTGCCAGGAGTCAGCATGAGAATAAAATCTTTGCCTTGTTTCAAAATATAACAGTTTGTAGCTGTGGAATTGAACCAGTGCGTTAGCAATGAAAAGCTCAAGAAAAATGTCCTTAAACATGCAGACGTAAGAATACGTGCAACTGACAGTACGGTCCATAAACCAACCTTAGAATCCAAGCATCTGATTGTATATAATCACATTTTATAAAAAGTCTAAAATATGAGGATATGTTTTTATATTTCACTGAAGTCATTGGAATGTATGTATGTATGAATGTTTGTATGTATGTATGTATGTATGTTTGGGTTTAATGTTGTACTCAACAAGTTTTCAGTCATATGACGACATATACAGTGTCTACTTGTGGCAGGGCGATTCTATGCCACCGAATTGCTGCCGATACTGGAGCATCATGCCGAAAACACCAGGCATGACATCGTACCCAGTCACATTATACTAACACCGGACCGACCAGTTTTGTTTCCTTGTTCTAACGTTTCAGAGCTGAGCGTCAAGCCAGGCAGGAACAAGTACCCTTTTTAAAGTCTTTGGTATGATCCGACCGCGGTCTGATCTCGGATCTCCCGACCCCGAGGCAGACGATCTAACCATCAAGTTTGAAAGGAAGGAATGCTCGAGTAGATAACAACATCATGAGCGGCTAGATGACAGACCTGTGCACAAGGGGAGAGAACTGTTCCAGGAGCCATCCGACTGACACTGAAGGTATGGCGAGGAGGACGGATTTCGTGTGCGCCAGAGGCAGTCTACCGTGACCACCGTTCCGACTGACGTGTCGCACGTGCTGAACACAAGATGGTCCACATTTCTCGCAGACACAAACACCGGCTGGACGATAGAGCAGGGCTGATTCCTTGGTCCTACTAGCGGGGGACACTCTGCAAACAAGTATAAAACATATGAAAAGGTGCCTGAACCAGTAATCCGAACTTGTCGCGAGTACAAAATTACACCATCTATTCCACGCGCAACGTATCTCGGCAGCTAGTTACGAGATGTCAGGGCTCCAGTATAGTTGATTGGTGTTTTACTCAAAAATATTTCCCTTACATGACGGCGGCCAGCATTATGGTGGGAGGAAACCGTGCACTCTGACCGGGAAAAACGGACGACCATCCGCATGTTACTGGTGGACATTTCCACGAACAGAGGTTCATTTTTCAAAGGGGTCACACATTTACATATAAGCTGTCTTGGAAATTACGCCAAGTGCATGATGCGACAGATTCACCATACGGTCTCCAGAATGTCAGGTATATCATACAGAGTAAGATGTAAAGGTTATTGATTGATTGATTGATTGATTTATTTATTTATTTGATTGGTGTTTTACGCCGTATTCAAGAATATTTCACTTATACGACGGCGGCCAGCATTATGATGGGTAGAAACCGGACAGAGCCCGGGGGAAACCCACGACCATCCGCAGGTTGCTGGTAGACCTTCCCAAGGGCGGCCGGAGCGGAAGCCAGCATGAGCTGGGCTTGAACTCACAGCGACCGCATTGGTGGGAGTTTCGGGTCATTGTGCTGCGATAGCGCGCTAACCGACCTAGCCACGGAGGTTCCCTAAAGAGAGTTAATGGTGTACCTTTTGTAGCGCAATGGTTACTCGGCTCTCAGATGAATTGACCAAAGGCAGGCGGGGGGAGATAAATCTACACTTGCCTTAGGTCGGAAAGATTCCCCGTTATGAATGGAAAGGAATGAATGAATAAAAATGATTTAAAGAAACTTCGGCTCTATTTCCACCATATTGTGGCGAAAACATGTTTAAGCTATGCGTGGGACTGCAATCCCATCAACGAGGCAATATATGGAACGTAGCAGATCGTTTTTGTCATATCCAGTGAAGGAAGCCTAATACGTTCAAATTCAAGTCTTTTAAATCAGGAAACGCATATAAGATGACACGCCACGTATTGTCTATGATTGCTGGAGGTCGTGGGTTTTCCCCCGGGCTTTGCCCGATTTCCTCCGACCTTAATGCAAGCTGCTCGTCGTTGTGAGTTAAATGTTCTTGTTTGTGGCGTAAAACATCAATGAAATAAATAAAAAATAAACAAACACTGTCGGTGACTGCAACTTTGCTCATTACGGGCACTTTAGTTTGTGTTGTACTAATCTCAATGGAAAGACTTCTGCTAATCATGACCATCTCAGAATAAGTCAGCTACTCCATTATAAAACAGTTTAAGGTGAATATTACCCAAGTGTTAAAATGTTTTCCACTCTAAAAAGGCTGGTAAACAGACGTTTGTCTGTTTTTATATTATACTGAAGAACAAAATGTTGTCTAACACGTGCTAATAATCTGCCATAAACCATTTTTTATAATTAAGCCTGTGACACACTCCTGAGTTACACCTTTCACAAATAAAATAACTGCGAGTTAAGTGAAATGTTAATGCTTAAAAAGTGTGCGAGGCGTAATGAGTTTCTAGCTACAATTTAAACAAGTCTTTGACCATGTATTTTTGGTTGCCAGCAGCCGGAGTAGAATCATACATACCTCTGTATATATGAAAGACGGATATATGCTCATTTCGATATCGCCATTTGATATTCTTCGCGGATGTAAGTCTTTGCGTTAGAAACTTCATTTCAAAGCACAGTTTTTCAGGTAAAGAGCTAACAAATTGTTGAGAGGTAAGGATTCAGACAACTGACTTAAAGCGACGTGAAAGATAGCCTAAAGGAAAGCCACACGCGTGAGGGCTGAGACTTATTTCATTGGTGGTTTTATGCCACACTCAAGAATGCTTCACTCATACGACGGGACCCAGAATGGTGGGAGGAAATCGGGCATAGCCCGGGAGAAACACATGACCATCCTTAGGTTGCTGGCAGATCTTCCCACGTACGGCCGGAGAGGAAAACAGTGAGAACTGAGAGGACTTTTGTCATGAATCGTAATGATGTGAACATGTAATCATCCTAATGATACCCGGTGTCAAATGCAAAGAAAACACTAACATGAAATATAATTCAGTTGAAATCTCATGAAACTCTATACAAAAAAAAAGTTTGATACATTTTTTTCAATTGTGTAAATTGCATCTGAAGCAAAGGACTCTGACCACATTGTGACAATTGGCGTCATCACAGTTTTTTGACACGTAAATAAACACATACACACAGCCTGTTACAGTTTCGCTTTCAACTTGGCTAATCACACCAACCAGGGCCATGGATACAAATATGCATAAAGGTCTGCTAGCAACCTGCGGATGGTCGTGGCTTTCCCTCGGGCTATGCCCGGTTTCGTCCCACCATAACGCTGGCCGCCGTCGTATAAGTAAACTATTCTTGAGTACGACGTAAAACACCAATCAAATAAATAAATAAATAAACAATAAACATACATGCATAAGAAAACTGCTGCAGATACAGGTCGTCATCACGCCGACAGCTCAGCCAGGTCACACCCTGACACACGTGCTCCTTGTGGCGGAAGCGAAATCTGTGGGTATTTACCACTAAAATCCATAATGAGTTAAAAAGCGTGCATATTTTAATAAATTTCCGCATAATGAATATAAACTCTGTCGGGTGGTGGGGAACAGCACTATATATTTCACGAAGCAGATGTGAACAAAGCCACGCGTGAGTAGATAAATCTTAGAAGGACCGACACAAAATTTTACATGGACTACACAGATAACAAATGAATGATTATGGCTTTAGGCCACACAGGCAATTTTTCAACCATGTCACGAGAGGCAAATAATGCCCAAAACAGAAGGTAGCACAGGAGTTGCAAAGCGGTCTGCTAAAAATTAACATCGCACTTCCAATAATATTCAAGACAACGGTAATACCGAAGAACATTCACAAGGTAGTCCCAAGTGCACGTGGTGTTACACGAAGTACCCACGAAAGGATAACTACGTTTAACTTGTTTGGGGATTAACGCCGCACTTAAGAATTTTGACTTAGATGAAGTTGAAGGAAACCGGGGTGTCCCAAGTAAACCACTGCCCCCTTGCCATGCCGGCATTTGACGAAGCTCCTGACTTTAAACCGTGGTCGGCGCAGAAAGAGCTAAACTCGAGCAGGCGACATCATACAGGCTCTGGGTGTTTAACACGGTACTTTTCCCTTGCACTTTGTGTTTATTTATTTGTTCATTTATTTCATTTGGTGTTTAACATTGTACCTTACACTTGTGCTATTTATATATTATTTACTATACTTATATATTTATTTATTCCCTTGGTATTTAACGCTGTATATTTCGTTAGATCTATTAAAGCCTTCATAGAGAGAAAAACAAAGAAATTCTAATTAGTCCTGACCCTTTATCTTATTTATATACATATATACTTAATCGTTCACCTATTGTTGAGTTATTGAAATATGTTAGACCAGTTTATCATTCATTCACCGGAAAATCTTAACCAGCAAAGATATTTTTACTGTCCACATTTCATCATTCTGGCTACAATTATGTTACTTGTAAGTGACGATCAAAAAATCTAAAGCTTTAAAATTATACAAATACTCAAGAAGTTAATGCTGTTCGTGTTGACAAAGTTTCTTTAAATAACAACTTAAGTCGACTACAACAGGTTTTTGGCAAAACTCCAGGGGGAAGTAGAAAAATACGCGGCCTTGGCCAGAGCCAAAAATAACCAACAGGACTGGCCGCAAGGCAAGTAATTGTGCCTTGCATAAATAATTATTAAGACGACTTATTTCCGCTTCGCAACTAACTGCTGCCTTACAAGGCAAATGTTATATTGTCAACAATTTCTAAGTGTTAAGTGACACAATATGTTAATTACTGCAGAGTTCCACATAGACAATTTTCACTGCACAGCGTACGTTGTAACATAATGTTACATAACAAGATTTTTATCATGTGTAATGCTGAAAGAACACAAGGAGATTTCCTAAATATTTTGTAAAGTATTAAAATACTAATACCTTATAAAGTATTAAACTAAGATTCTTAATACCTTTTCTTGTCCATCACTGACACAATTTCGGATTTAACATTATGGAAGTCACATTTCACACGTCAGGTGTAGTATAACTTGTTTAAGTGGCATTTAGAAGTTGGGGTGGAAGTACACTGGAACATGTCTTTCTTATGGATATACAACTTCTTGGTTTATTATCACGACGTTTCGATGTAGATACTAACATCGTTATCAAGTGAATAACTTGAATCACTTGATAACGATGTTAGTATCTACATCGAAACGTCGTGATAATAAACCAAGAAGTTGTATATCCATAAGAAAGACATGTTCCAGGTGTAGTATATATGGAGACATCCATTTTTTTTTCATTGGACAACATAGTGATTTATTTCCCATGAGTCATGATTCAGCTGTGAAAGTCTGACCAGTCTATATAGGTCTATGTATTCTTGGCATTCTAAAAAGTCTATATATTTACAGTATATAAACTGCGTGAATCTGTTTAATTATTTATTTACCTGTTTGACTGCGGTCTTACGCCATATTGAAGACTTTTTTATACAATAGTGGCTGGGTTTAAGGTAGTCTAGGCGGAAGATGGCTGGGAGAGGGGTAGGAGGGGGCTCTCGTAGCATGTTCAAACTAAACCACCACCATTCCCCTACCCTAAGCTCATTCCGAACGTTAAATTTCATTGGCCAGGGGTTGATCGACTGATCGATTAACCAACGCTTAATCCCAATAGCGTATTTAATAAGTATTCTCTCCAGCGGCGAATATTCCTCACTGTGAAAAAAAGGCGTTAAAAAGATGACACGACTGATAAGTGAATGGGCAGTATCTTATCTTGTCGTCTGCGATTTACTTGACAAATCAGTTTACGCTAGCATGACGCGGTAAAACATTAAGCTCCAAACAGGCGCTCTGAGTGTGTCTTTATCGACTTAGATCATGCAGATACGCATCAGGCGTGGAGAATATAATAAAAACATAAGACGCTCATTCAAGGAAAATTAAAGGACAATGTTTTTTTTCTGGGATTAACCACGTCAGTGTAAATAGATCGGCTTCTGAGTCATGTCGAAATAGTTCGTCGTGGTAGGTGGATCATCTGTCTGGCAAGTCGTTTTCATTTCTGCCGATCTCTAAAATTGATTTACATATTCATTTAGTTGTTCTTTAACTCTTTTATTCAAAATCTTTCACTTTCCGTTTTTGGGGGTGGAAGAAACCTGGAGTGCCCGAGGTAAACCACTCACCTTTGGCAAAACGCTGACGACCATACTCACGCGTGGTGCACAAATATGTCCACTACATTAGTGCAAGACAAGTGGTATTTACAGGTCACACTACACAATCTACCACATGGGCATAGATAGACGCTCATAATTTCCACAACGAGAAATGACGGGGAATTAACAAAGTTGTAGCCCAAGTCTGGGATTGAACCCACACCCCGTGTCCCAGTGCAGTTGTACAATTAACCCAGATGCTGTTATACAGGTGTGCAATGAAATATTACATTCCAGTGGCGGTTACTGATAGATCCTGTGGCATGACATGCTATTTTTCCACGGGGAGCATCATACAGGAGCAACACTTTGACATAGGCTAAGATGTGATTGAGCCCTACATGTCACCTTTGTCTCCGTCTGTTTATCCTCAATCATGACGATGGCCAGCTATGAATAAATGGAATATTCTCACATATGGGGTAAAATACTAATCAAATAAATAAATAAATCATAAAAAAAAATAAATTATTATTCACACTTACCTCGTACAACTGTCCCCATTGTGTAACGTGGAGGTGTGTGAGCTCGTGATTAGGTGTCAGTTCTGGTTACCATGCGAAGTATCCTCACGAAGTCCAATCTTGTAAGAAATCCTAGCCAAACTGTCAAGGGAATGCCCTCTCATGAAGGTAAAGGCACAGATGTGAATAATTCCAGCTGATCACCGCTAAGCTATACACCGAAAGTTTTACCACACGAGGTTCCAGGCAGAAACATGAATTTTCAGACGAAAAATTCACAATCTTATTAAATTTATTAAGCAGCAGTGAAGATATTCCTGGTTGAATGTCTACAAAAAGAATCCTTTCAAGGCTGTATTTGTAGAATCCCTCTGTTTCAGCAACCTTCTTCACGAAGCACTTTAATACCTCTCTTTCCAAAATCCTTCTTCAATGGTCTTTATGGACAGAATACTCTCCAATATGTCGCCAAGTCTTCAAGACCGCTCTTTTAGGAATCATTTGCAAACTGTCTTTACGTCTTCACAACATTCATTTAACGGGATCCTTTCCTCACTGTCTTTACGTATGTCTTCACAGGCTTTTTTGTGCTGAGAACCCTTCCTTTGCTGTCTTTACGTCTACAAGAATTGTCTCTACAACAGCTTCTTTAAACACATAATTCCTCCAGGGCCATCTTTACGCCACTCCTTCAGAGCTGAATCTTCCCCCAGCCTCCAACTTAGTAACTTGAGAGAATGATAGATATCTTCATTGTGACACATACACCTATAGTTGTGAGGACAAGTGTTCCGCCTAGCTAGACCCCGCGGGGGAGAAAATCCCCAGTCTGGTATAACAGGCTGCTGGAAAGTAGAGAGTCATTAAAACATGATGTTAATTCCTATGTCTCAAGAGGGACTCCCGTGGGGTAACAGACATCCCACGTGACTCGCGTGCACTGCCCAGTTATACCTGTATACCGTAAGAACCTTATAAGTTTGAACCCATTTTCATAAAACTTCGTAAACCAGTAAATCAAGCTGTTTTATCGCGATATCACCTGTAAACAACATCTCCAATAAAGTTACGAGAAGTATGACATGGGTACAGTTGTGAGAGAGGGGTCCTAAGTTTTCAACACGCTAGACGTTGTTAAACATCGCTGTTTAACCTGATTAAGTAGTATTTCATACATAAGACAAAATGACCTAGATGACTTTCAGCAATGCGGTCGTCGTGAATTCAAGTCCAGCTCATGCTGGTTTCCACTGCAGCTGTAAGTGAGAAGATCTGCCTGCAACGTGCAAATGGTCGTGGATTTTCCGCAAAATCTGCCCGGTTTCCTCCCACCACCATATTGACCGCCGTCGTATAAGTAAATATTCCCGAATACTGCGTCAAACGCCAATCAAATGAGTAACTAAATTACCACCAACGCCCCGAGGAAAGTGAAGGGAGAGAAATGTCGAATATTCCCTGGTCTACAGCTGGCATTATACCAACATCCTGTGGCCACGATCCTCACTTACATGATACTAGGCAGTTTACGGTATGATAATATATGCTAATCCCCAGCGGGAGGAAGTGTTCAATACAGATGACTCTACCGCATCACATGTTCATGTATTACACTCCGCCTTAAATAACGTACTAATGATGTATAATTATACAATTCAAAAATATCACACATGTATAGCCGTTATTCTGCGCAGAGAGGAAGAAATGCCCTCACGTTCTTAACATCTACTTTCTCCAGGCGTAGTGTGTATGTGGTTATTAGTAGACTAATAGCCTTATGCCTGTGTATATTTTTCAACTTTACCTGAAACCAGGGTTTAACGGCTCAGGTGACGCGCTTACAACATGCCACACTTAACACCATGACACACCTGTATTAGCGTTAACAGTGTAAAATACACAGATTTTCACACGTGCGCGCCTTATAGTAATCAACTGATATTAAATGCGACCCATGTGTTTAAATGCTAAGCTCTGTTCCTATAATATTTAATAATCGTTTGCGTGAACCACAACGTGACAAATACGTAAAAAAAGAACTTAAAACTTTACCGCACGCTGGGCGTAAGGCTCATGCAAATATCGTGCAATGCAGATGAACAATGTTTATCCGCTTTTGTCCCGTTGTATTGCAGCTTCACGTGGAGTGAAATAAAAATCATAGCAATAGGATTTCAGCAAATTTATTTCTCATTATTTCTGGACACTGAGAAATATTCTCTCAACCTGCGTGTGTCATTTGTGAGCTGTACAATATAATCTCAGTATGGAAACTTTACTGTACAAAATAAACTGTGTCATAACAAATGAATATATTCTGATTCCACACTGCGGGACACCGTCTATATGTAATCGCTTGGATGCAAATACGTAATAAGGCTTCATAGAAATCACTAATTAACTGGAATCAAAATTCCAGTGTTCGTATTCAGGTGTATGTTTCCCTTTTATCACCACATCTACGTATCTCTTTATCTATTTCACTTAGTAAAACCACGAGGGAACAATACGGCTGCGGCTTCACTGCCACAGATGGTGAGCTTTCGGGAGATAGGCTATATAATCGCTAGAGATATGCTAAGAAGATGGTACTGACGATAACTGATCGTTTGGGTAAAGACGCTATTAATTGTTTTAAAAACGTAAATGGATGTGTCCTGCTACGATTAAGATATACCAGGAAATGCTGGCAGTTTACGGAAATATGAACGTGGCATTTTCATTTCTCTCCTCAGGCCACACTTTCTGCGCATCAATGTTTTTAAATTTCGCTAGTATCTGTAACCTGAGTAAACGAATGTATAAATGATGTATTACGCTTAACGCGACGCCCGCAGTATCCCCCCCCCCCCATGTCGTGGCGAGAACATGTTCAGACCAGGAAGCTGTGAACGGTATACAATGTGGTAAACCCGTAAGAGCAAACAAAACAGACAAACATGTTTAAATATACGATATGTGGTTGCATAACTATGATTGCTCAAGCCGCTTGAGTCGGGCACTTCTATAATGGATTACATATAAAAAAAATTATATGCTACAACAAGTGTAACCTTCAACCCAGAGTAAAAACACAAAATAAAGGCAAGGACGTTTCAAACAAGGAACTGTTTTAGCTGAGTGCGATAATTGTTATGTTGTTTAATCATCTCTTACAACGCCAACAGATGCACATCATTACCTATAAATGTGTTTACTTGTATATTCAAAAACCTTGCTTTAATTTCAGTTTATGTTAGTTACGCCTGAATGATGCTAGGAGGCGGTGAAAAGAAGGAGGCGGAAGGCATTGACGGACGCCCCGATAACTAGCGAAGTACAATGATTACACCGGAGTCACGTAGAGAAAAAGCCCGCTTCGTGAATCTTTAATCACTGATTATGTTCCTCTCCCGGTTAAGCCATTGTGTTAGCGGGGCGTGTAAGTTCTTAATATTTAAGCATTTACTTGAACAAAACCTACATTTAGGTAAACTGCCCAGCGGCGGGCCTTAACTGTGTTACATTCTGCTAGCCATGGGGCAAGTTGGGATGTAAGTTGTTATTATTTTGGCCTTTACACGAACACTGTGGACAAAACCCCAAACTTATGTCAACTGCCCGAAGGCCGGTTTCACCATGTGCCTATTTGTCAATTATCACACTGTCGTAGTTGTTCTAGTTTTAGATTCTATGTTACAATTTTACACATGTACAATAACTTTACATGTATGCTATTTTACATAGACGCCTCCTATCTTCAGATCGACGGATATGATTTATTATGTGGTTTCAAACTCTATTACCGTTACGTGGGATTTTGTCTCTCAGGGTATAGCACATGTTGTACCGCAAAAAAATATACCGAGACCACACCTGGTTTCGAACCTGCCACCTCTGAGACATATACGCAGAGACAGTTTAAGCCCCCAACAAGTATTACACTGTCATCCTACACAGACGCCCACATTCGCTCAGCCAGAAAGATGGCGTTATAGTTTAATATAGCAATATATATATCGGTAGAACACCTTCCCGGCCGGAAGACTCCACAATAAATATTCATTTCACATGCAAGTACACTTTATGAATAATCTAAACATTTGCATCCGTCCAGAAGAGAAATTATGCAAAAACATCCGCAGGTGTTTGCAAATGATATTTCAAAGAGGCAGAAAAACAAATGGCTACATTTTACCTACATGCATATAATAGATACAGGTGAATCCACCCCACAAGGCGATATTTCCTGTCGCTATCTTCTCCTAGTCTTAAAGCTAGTTATATATGAGTTACCCGGCTAATACATTCCCTTTAGGAAGTTTTAAAATGTAAAGTAAATTTAGGTCATCTTATGCAAAACCCGCTGTTATCGTCTCCTTGATTCCCGGCATAATCCACTTTTGGACTTTCTTGGCTATCTTACTACTTTGTTACCACCTAAAGGATCCCTGTAAAAGCAAACATATCCAAAAACGTAAAATTACACATAAATTAATATAACGCAAATACATAAATTAACGATTTCATATAATATCATGTCACATCATATTGTATTTGATAATTCCATTGGTACTCGAGAATATTTCGCACATACGACAGCGACCAGGATCATGATGGGAGGAAACCAGGCAGAGTTCGAAGGAAATCCACGAAGCACCTGGCTCATTACGATTCACCAGCGTGTTAACCCCCTGTACCTTATAATATTATACTGACCAGGTCAATCAATATTTAGATATATAAGCTCAGAGTACGTGTTTGATATAAAGAAAAGTCATGACTGCATTCAACACAGAAGACCCGACAAAGGCACGATAATATTATTTAAACTGCCCGGAGGACAACCATGCTTCAAAAAAACCAGTGGGTCTATAAGTTAATTTGGGAAAGTAATGCAGCTAAACATTTGTATCATTCCATTTAATTTTACTAATTTTTATATTATCGTATCGTGTATTATTAGTATCGAAATTGGATATACATACCTTTTTCATGTACCTCCAAGGTCAGTTTCATAGACGTTAATTAGGCCCACAGGGCTCGCAATTCGTTCCACATTGCTGCTCCTTTTCAGTATTGTCTAAGAAATGCAGTAAGATAGTTGTAGATTCTTGTTGATATTCAGTTGCCTTCTCTACGTTTTGTATAATTCGTTATTTCACGCTAGCGATGCTCGTGTCTGCGTGGTTGACGTCGTTCACTGCATCTCACCCCAGCGTGGGCAGTGCGGTATTCGGGTCTTGGGAGATTCACTGCTGGTAGTAATAATCCCTGTTGTAAATGTAATACATCTTTTTCTCGAATCGCCGTGACAACGATTACATATAGAGACCTCGATTTTATCGATATCCTCGCGTGCCTTCGTAAGTACGGAGATAATACCGCTTCGGGGAAATATTTGCATGGGACAGCGACTTTACGTCAGAAGTGCGATCATTTTATCTGCAGGGGTTTCCCAATTCTCTGCTCCCATTAAACTGAAGCCTTAGCCTTGGGAACGGCGTTAAACAAAAATCAAAGAATGAAGAATTATAAATTATTAGTGAAGCTTATAAGAGTTCAGTACGTGGCATGAGGATTACATGTGTCATGTCGCTGACTTATTTATTTATTTGATTGGCGTTTTACGCCGTACCTAAGAATATTTCACTTATACAACGGCGGCCAACATTAAGTTGCGAGGAAAACGGGCAAAGACCGGGGGAATCCAACGGCCATCTGCAGGTTGCTGGCTGACCTTCCCACGTACGGCCAGAGAGGAAGCCAGCATGAACTGGGCTTAAACTCACAGCGACCGCATTGGTGAGAGGCATCTGGGTTAATACATCGCGATGCCAATTTAAAGAATTTTCCGAGTGTTAATACTATACACAATACTATAGTCTTTTCCTTTGCCGACCCACTTGTTCACACTTACATATAATGTAGTTAAATGGCCCGGATCTGCCGCACAGTTAACAGCTCAGCCGTGCAAGTTTAATTCATCAAGCCATCTTTTAATGTATCATGGCTTCCATTCATACAGAGATCAATACCTGAAGCGAAGATATCGCATGAGTCTCTTTCTGACACGGATAACATGCGTGTACAGTTACACGGTCAGCATTTAAGTCATATTGATAAAATTATTCTCCTAAATTCGATGGTGAACAAATTTCTAGCGAAAGCCTTTCACCCAACCCTATTCACATTCATGCGGCCTTTGTCCCTGGGGTTACACAGCTGGCGCGTGACCGGGACTGATCACTCACCCGCGTAATAAACGTCCGTGAACCTTCCGTGTGTAGTGCAGTGAGTAAGTACTCATTTCATAGAATACGTGTACATGAATGTCTAACCACTGCACAGCTTTCCTAACAGAAAACAGAATATTGCAGCTGTGGTTAGTATACATTCACCAGTTTAAGTGTTCCATGTGGAACGATTTTCTACAATGTTTTTTAACAGTCTTGTCCTGATCTCAATTTAGAACAGACACGTCGCGACAAAACAATGTTTTCACAGCATGGGTTAAATCAAAATCTTAAATGTGATATTAACATTTACTTTTATATCCTGCATACATGCGAGATGAATTAGGGAACACCTAACAAGTGTGATAATCTCATAAATCACAATCTAAACACCAGGGACATAAACCGCGCACCCCGGGCTCTGCTCGCTTCCCTCCCACCATAATACCGCACGCTCTATTATTATTAGTGAAATATTCTCAATTACGGCGAAAAATACCAATTAACAACACAAGTAAACAAACTGTGCATTATGCTGATGTTTGCAGTTTCAACTCATATAAAAACAAATCGCTTTGCAACACAGCTTCCAAAGGTTCATTTTGAAAATTTGATAACCATAGGTTTGATAATAACTACATGTTGTAAAATCTCCAATTCTTTGGTGAAAAAAGGCATTTTCAGAGGCACAGCACGCAGGGGCGAGTCCCAAGGAGTTATCTCCCCTTAATATTTATGGACGTATGTATTGAAATTTAAGAACACATACTGAAAAACTTTTAGATGACTAAAGCGAGCAATGTGTCCTAAGGAATGAATGATTGAATCATTATGGCTTAACGCCACATCGGCAATTTTTCAGCCATATCGTGGCGAGAACAAGGTGGAAACATGAGACGGTTCAGATTTTCGATATGAACGTGAGAATATCAAAAACGAAACAAAAATGTTCGGACTTGGTTAAAATCAGGTAAGAAAAACCAAACAGATAAAACTCGAAAACCAGTATATTAAGGAAATTTTATGACAAGTATTTATGACAATAAAATTTATATTTTATGGTATAGGCCAATGGCCTTCAAATATTTTATGACAGCGTCGCCAGCGATGCTGTCAAACAAATCATATATGGAGTTTACTGTGTAGAATCTTTGCAGAACAAGAGAAAAGTCTACTCGTCAACCAGGATATGTCTGATGCTGAATTCAGCACCACATCCAACACACTCGGGAGCTCTGCTCCCATCGAGGATAAAATTGTGTGTTAGACGAGAATGCCCAATACGGCATCTTGTTAAAACTGCTTGGTCTCTACGAGACATACCCAGAGTATAAGAATTATGGCCTATGACAGGGCAAATGGTATGTAGTTTATTACGGACCTGCATGTCCCATTCTCCCCGACAAAGGGGACGAATATATCCAAGAATGTTGGATGGAAAGTCAGTGTACGGGATTTTAACTTTTGATTTTGATTTTAACTTTACCGGTATGACTTGGTATCCAACAGAATATAATATCTTTGCCTCTTTTAATCAATTTTCTATGTAAGGCTAAAATTTCAAGAATGAGCGATATTTTTAAATTCATTAAAGCTCATTAGCTCATTAGCTTCCACGTATAAACTCTCTACTCGTGAGGTTCTAAAAGCAGCAAGGCTGAGTCTCAAACCTTGGTGATGAACAGGATCCAACATGTTTATATACGACTTCCTTGTGGAACCGTAAATGATGGACCCATAGTCCAATATAGATCTCACCAGAGAACGATATAGGTTAAGTAAGACAGATCGGTCAGCACCCCAATCAGTGCTAGACAAGACCTTAATTATATCGACAGCCTTTGTACATTTAGCTTTATGCGTTTTTATGTGAGGTATAAAAGATAACTTTCTATTGAATATAACCCCTAAAAAATTATTTTCCCCAACAATCTTCACTGGTTCACCACAAAATTTATGCTCAGGGTCTAGATGAAGTTTCCGTTTATTACAGAAATGTAATCCGATGATTTTAGACGTAGAAAATCTAAAACCAATGACAACTGCCCATTTCTCGATCTTATTGGGACAAAGCTGCAGTTGCCCCTCGATGTTATTCATATTTTTAGCACGGTAGCGTATCAGGAAATCATCCACATATAAAGAACCCCCAGTACCAAATGTTAATGTTTGGGAAAGCTATTAATTTCAATGCTGAAAAGTGTTGGTGAAAGAATACTGCACTGGGGCACACCCATCTCCTGCACATAAGAGTCAGAAAGAGTGTACCCCACCCTTACCTTAAACTGACGATCAGATAAAAATTGAGATATAAATAAAGGTAAGCGACCTTTTAAACCCACATCAGAAAGGTCTTTTAAAATACCATATTTCCATGTGGTGTGTTAGGCCTTTTCGAGGTCGAAAAATGTCGATACCACATGTTCATTATTAATAAAACCATCACGAATAAAAGTTTCAAATCGAACAAGGTAATCTCAAGTAAATCGACCTTGACGAAAGCCACATTGTATATTCGACACTAGGTTGTTGGTCTCAAGGAACCAAACAAGCCTATAATTTATCATTCGTTCCATAGTCTTACAGATGCAAGTGGTAAGAGCTATGGTACGGTAATTATTTGGATCTGTATGGTCACTGTAAAAAATACTTGTTCATTTACCACAGCAATATTCACCGCATTTATTTTGCACCGCCAATCGCTGTGGCCTCATGTCACTGTAGATCTGCAGAGTGTGGCTGTATATTTACAATTTAGCTAAAACACAACTTCGGGGTTGTACATTTACAACGAATAGTGTAATAATAATTTACAATAATAAATCATGTAATATTGTAGTAGGGATCGGTACAGGCAAAGGCAAAGCCTTTGAAAGAGTTATCTACCTTGATTGATTACCTCTACCACTGCTTGGGTAAATTCGTGTCGTCTGCTGGCAGAGCGCAAAGGCGGGACAAGCGAGATATTCAAGGGAACATTTTAACAAAGGTAGGTAGGGTATTAGAAGCGAATTACATTCATGACCGACGGTCATTTGGTCGGTTTTGAAAACAGATATCTTGTGGATGAAGTACAATTGGCTGCTGTTCAAACTGTTAAGTAATTCCGGGCTTTGGCCGTCTTGTTCAGTTATACACTTGTTTCAAACGTGCGTCGTAAGACACAGACAGCACGTGTACAGTTGGATGCGGAAACCAGGCAAAAACATACCGTGGGCTGAGAGCATGTTTTACCACGTGACATAGGAAAGAGGGATCGATATAGTTCTAACAGAATTCGATGTTTACATGTGTTTTGTGTCGGCAAACTTTTGATACTACGTTGCACTATGTTAGGCACATTCGTGCTCACTGAAATGTGCCAAATGCTAGGTGCCCATGAGGAATAGGGAACTGTCATAGATCATTTGGAAGTTACACTTGTATCAAACAACGTGTGAAGCGTGGTCAAAGACAGACAGCTAAAGAAATAGTACGGGGTGCTGATTTAGTATGTGGAGTTACAGACTGCCCGGTGACGTTTGATGATCTAAAGTTATTATTGCTTCATATCAAAAACCATATTCGTCAGGGGCACCAGCCATTTTGCCCTTTGAGGGAAGCTTTAACAGCCATGTGTCTCAATACCATTCAAACAAAACAGTTCTGAATTTGTCAAGTTGTTATAGGACTGATGCCAGCTCTCAGAGTACCAGCTCTCAGTCAGGTTGTGTCAATGCAACAGTTGATAATCCAGATGCAATTGATTTTGAAACTGATGGTGATGATGGGGACCTGGATATAAATCTTACGCCGATACTTGAGATATCCATTGCTTTACTTAAGACTTCAAGCAAAGCATCAGGTCACAAATGTTGTGATACAAACTATAATAGAAGAACCATTTAAAGTTCATAACCTAGGCCAAGAACATTTAAACAGTAAACTTGGACCAGTCTTACAGCAGCATGGTTTGTCAAGTGAGGAAGCAAGTGACATATTGAGAGAGTATTGCAGAGATGATGTATTCAGGCGTTGCCACGATCCTTTGCGAGGAGTCCTCTGAACTAATTTCTGTTGTACCAAGTATTATACGAATAATTTTCGCTGTGTGTCTCCTTAGTCAATATATCTTGGTCTGGACAGTAAAACTGAACCCAGTGTTTGCCATTATGTTCCCATATTAAAATCTTTGAATGCACTGTTTGGTGGTAGTAGTGTGAGAGACCAATTTTTAAACCCGGAAAAGAGACCCGGAAATAGTTACCTAACCGATTTTGTTGATGGAACTGTTTTTAAGAACAACACATTCTTCAAACAGTTTCCATCTTCCTTGAAAATTCTTTTGTATCAGGATGCCTCTGAAATAATGAATCCATTGGGAAGTGCGAGAAAAAAACACAAAATGCTAACTGTTTACTACGTTCTTGGAAACCTTCATACACACTGTAGGTCAAAGATTGATATCATACAACTTGTAATTCTGTGCAAGGAGAAAGATTTTGACTACTTTGGTCAAGAAACGATTTTTGCGCCATTGATCAGAGGCCTTAAAATTCTCAAAGAGTAAGGTAATGATATCCCAGCTGTTAACCTCTCTCAAAAGGTCCGTGGGAGTGTAGTGTACATAGAAGGGGACAGTCTTGGGAGTAATTGCATTGGTGGCTTTGTCCAGAACTTCAGTACTGTTGCAGGTACTGTTTAATGAAAACTGATCATTTCAATGATTCAAGGACCTTTTTCCTTGCTGAAAGACGTAACATTGAGAACTACAGTGCTGCTGTTTATACAGTTTCCAGTGATCACACGATTGACAGTTATGAAGGGGTACAGTTCAGCTCTGTGTTCAACCAGTGAAAATGCTTTTATGTGTACTCCCCAAGGCTACCACGATGTCTAGCACACAATCTCTTCGAAGGTGTCAGACAGTATGACTTAGCTTTATACTTGAACTATTTCATCAGTACAAAACCGTGGTTCACCTGGAACTACTTAGGCAGAAAATTGGAAACATTCCCATATCTTGAGGATGACTGCAAGGGAAAAACCTAATGCCAGTGACCTGATAAAGGGAGATAAAGTTGGTGGACAGGCTTTTCAAACATGGATTGTTTTGCGCTTCATGTCTGCTGTTCTTGGTGGTAAAATTAAAGATACTTCAGACCTTGTCTGGCCGAACTTGATTTTGTTGCAAAAAGTTGTACAGTTAAGTTTATCTCCGGAAATTAGCTTGGACCAGGTTGGCCTACTCCTCACATACTTGGAAGAGTACATCGAGTCAAGGGTAGTATACTTTCCAGATGAGAAGCTTAAACCTAAGCATCACTTTTTGTGCCAATTTGTTGGCATTCGATATAAAATTTCTCAAACCTTAGAAGGACTTGGCTGATGTGTTGAAGGAAGATGGCATCCGTTATCAGTGATATGTTTTCTACTCAAGGTTGGTGAACATCTTGTGTAATCATCACATATTCTTAGGTTGCCATTGAAAATAAGTTTGTTGTGGGTAACGCGACTGACCCAACAAATTCAGGTCTGTCAAAATGTTTTTATTTAATATTTGGTGTGAGTTTTTTTTTTTATTATTTGGACAAATGTAACACTACGTCCATTGCACAGATATAATGATACCTTTTCAGCTTTGATATGCTCTCTGTCAGCCACCTGCTGATGGTCATGGGTTTCCACCCACCATAATGCTGCCCGCCGTCGTATAAGTGAAATATTCTTGAGTACAGCGTAAAACACCAATCAAATAGATTGATAGGCTCATAGATATTCATATGTATCTTGTTAGGCTTCCTGTGTTCATAACATTCTGATTCAAGGTGGGAGGGGGGTAGAAAAATGCTGTTGTTGGGTTCTGATCTCGGGCTTGTTTGCAAAGCAAACATTAGTTTGCTTAAGTTTGAATCAATTGTCATGGTGACAACTGAACAGATTTTGCAGGGTTTACTGTTTGACCAGAACTTTGGTTCAAGTTACACAAAGATTACACAAAATTAATTTCACGAGAACCATGGCGGCTCTCCCAGGAAAATATAAGATAAACAAACAATGGTCTAAAAATCGTTATTGTGACAAATATTATGGTTAAATTGTTCATAGATCAGTGAAAATCAGCAATTTGCTTTGATAAGATCTCAATTTTTACATGTCTTAATAATTTTTCATATTGTTAGCTGTTGTATTTTAGTCTTAGAATTAACATGATGTAACCAGTGGGTTATGGAGAAGAAATTTCCCTGGAACCGTTTTTGGTTCTCATGGAAAATTTAAAAAATAAAGCCTATTTTGCCATGGCAATACCAGTTACATTGTTCACAGCTCTATGCATGCTTTGTTAAACAAGCCCGAATATTGTCTGTTTTGAAAAATTTTAATTTTGCGTGTTTTTCAAATTACTGGTTTTTTACATTTTTCAGGTAACATTAGCAGCCAACCAGTTCTGTCGTAAAGTCCTCATTCGCTGGCCTCTAGTGTATCATCACAGTCTTCTCTCTCGTCAGATTGCACATCACCAAGCGAGAATTGGATTGCAAGTTTTCGCATACCCTATACTAAGTTCACTCCTGAATTGATAGAAGTATGTGAAAAGGGGGACAGACCCAAAACATCGCTCCGGTTGGAGATGGTCAGGATTTTGTGTTCGGAAATCAGTAGGTACACCCGCCTACCAGAGAAAACAAACGTAGAAGTGATCACAGCTAAGCTGGCGTCTAAATACCCAAAGTCATTTACTGACATGATCGGGGCAGAAGTCTTGGGATCTGGGCATTCAGGACTAGTCACAAATAATGGATCCCTTGGTTAATGCATATGGACGGGGGCGTGGTCAACAAGGTTCCAAGCGACCACCTGAAGGCAATGAACCTGCCTTGGACATGACCAGTAGAAAGAGAACTGACTGTTACTGACTCATACGAATGCATAAATTTTAACCCAACTAAATTGCCGGCACATGAAAGTGAGGAGTCTCTAAAAGTGATGTAAAACTTCTTGAAAGTTGAAGAGCTCAGGCCAAAGGCCGAAAGAGACAAGAACAGACTGGAACTGTGTATGTCTAAGACCTGTGTTCTACAGAGGAGGCTGATTAATCAAAACCCTTCACCAACAGTAAAGGACGTTCAAGGACAATGGCCTCTTCTCATCCAGTATGAATGTCTGATGTAACATTTTGAAGAACTCACAGGAATTGACCTGAAGAGAAAATTACGTGAGAGTTTAAAAGACAAGTCTGGCAGACTTTTGAATCTTGTGGCTGTTGAGCAAAACAAGGCCAAAGGAGTTAAAGAATGGTTAGACAAGATACAGTTGTGTGGTGGCATCACAGAGAAGTCAGCATGCTTGATCATCCATCTGCTAGCAGCCTGCTTTGGAGAAGACAGCCGTCTCATCATCAAAACATTTGAGGTATTGTACATAGTGTATGTGCTATTTTTTCCTATTGGCAGCCAGCATGAACTGATTGATAATTTAAAATAAAGTTATCTGCTTTACCATTACTGAGTACACGTATGGTTGACTTTACACCTTTGAGCTGTAGTTTATACAGTACAGCTGCATTAAGACTTATCTGTCATTCATGTACCTTTGTGCTGGCTTACGTTGTAATTTTTAAATTCTAGTATCTTCATCTCTGAAACTCAGAAGTGAGTTTCACAAATGAAAAACATGGAAGAGATTAAGGGGCATTCAGTGTGTAGATATATTTCCATTTATAAAGCCCGCATGCCGTTGCTGAGTTGGTAAGCGCATTCGTCTGCTGACCCAAAGGTCCACTGCATGGGTTCAAGTTCTGCCAGGGGCAGGGAATTTCAGATTCCCTCGCAGGCCGATCAAGTACTTATTTCTTGGGGTCATTGGTGGCAAGGTGGACGAGGGCGCTTGGGGTACTTGTGTATTTGAAGATCTCTTGCCCTTCACCTCTGATTATGTGGGGAAGTATACCCCAATTTCTTCTTGTGGTTTCCTTCCAACAACACCCCACCCCCACACCACCCAACTCCCGCTTCGCCCAGAATTGACCCGCCATCATGCAAATGATATGCTTTTGAGCATGGTGTAAAACATCATACTCTTGAAATGGTGTAAAACATCATACAAGTGAAATACTCTTGAGTGTGGTGTGAAACATCAATCAAACAACCAAACCATGGCTATAGTGCATTACCAATGATCATGTTTGCGCCCTCCGTTGCATCAGAAAACTTGCATTTTCCTAATAATTATAAATACTTTACAGGAGACCACCAACACTTCAGATGTTGATAGCCTGAGAGATAAAGCCACACCATATGTTGCAGTTGTAGGAGGTAATACATGTACATAATACTCTCATTTTATACAGGGTAATTCCATGCCCGCCCACCCACCCCCGCAGGAAAAAAACGGGCCCTGTGCACACTTTTTGTGATATATTGGGGCCCATTCTTTGTGAATCACCATGTATTTATACCTCTTGGCCCTTTTCTCAAATGCTCTCTAACCTAAGCTCTAAGTTAGGATTGTTGGCTATGACAAGGTGCCGGCAGAAATGTGACTTAGCCCTTTCTTCACAATTAAACTATTTTATGAAATCTTCCGTTAACCACTGTGATTAGTGTACGGCCGTCTGGTTGAACCGATAATCAGAGTTTCTGCTGCAAAAAAAGACATACATGTTTAAATGACAAGCTTCTAACCAGCTTCGGCATTTAAACCTTTATACATGTATATTAATAATGTGTATTTGCTGGTGTTTTTATCTGTATGTTGAACACAGAATTTTTTTTTTTTTTTTTTTTTTTTAGCATTACCAGATATAGTCAGTAAAACAGCAAAGGTTTTCCTTGATGTGGAGAACAGGATTGTGGCAATGGTGTTCGCCTCCTATTATGTGCTCAATTTACAGTATGCTTGGACTTCCAGCCACACTGGAATTCATACAAAGGTAAGTAAATATAATTTAGTTTGTATCTGTCATTCCAGAAACCCTTTTTGTGATCTCAATCTGACCCTCTTTCCTAGGAAACAAATATTATAGCAAATGAAGAATCATTTTTGACAGCCCTTTTAATTCTTCAAAGGATAACTGAACTGCACGGTGTCCCTTCATTCATGAAATGCCACTTTCACTATAATTTTTGCATAAAGTCAGTAAACAGTTATTTAAATGGTACTTTAGTTTGCTCTGGGACTGCTGGCTATGGCCGAGTGGTTAGCATGCCTAGCTGATGAACTGGTTTCAGATGTACCTGTGGTCCTGCCATTAGCAGAAAATTTTAGGTTCCCCTGGAAACACAAGTGGTAGTAGATATAGGATGATCATCTATTCATCAGATTCCACTAGTAATAATGCTTTTATTGTGTGTTTCAGGTACTCTCTAGATCTCAATCCGTCTCGGGGAAGTAAATCTAGGGCGAAAAAAAAAAACGGTGTTGCAAACAACAAGGTGATGAGTTTTTTGTGTGGGTATGAGGAATTTGACAGGAATATTGAAAAGTGAAAATTGGTTGCTATGAAAAATTTAAAATGAGAAATCAGTATCCATAATGTTACACACACTTTAGCTCTTACCAACATTTGTTTATTTCACAGCGACTTATTATAGATTGATATGCACACCTACAGTATTTGTCGGTCTTCATTTTAATTGATTTTACCAAACATTGATCAAACAGTTAAGAAAACAGTTAGCATTTGATTGCTTTGCATTGTACATATGTAGGAATTGTAATGTTGTGTGACAGCAAAGGGGAAAAAGGGGATGGGTGGAAAAAGAAATGCTATTATTAAGTATCAGGTTAGTTTGAGTTTCTTTGCCTGCCCGTAACAAACTCTTTTTATTTGGCAAGAATAAGTTGTTCTTAAACATGCACAGATGCATTGAAAATCAGGCTTTTTATGTTTAGAAAGAAGTATTTGTGATTGGAGCTCTTTAATGCTTACACTAGACCATGTTGGCATAAATTTTTTTGACTTCTATCACTTGTATAATAACAGGCACAGTTTTCATGTGTACCTAATTTCAGTTAGGTAACAGTTTGCCATTTTGACCTACATTCAGAAATCATAATTTTTTTTTCCATCAAATGACATGATTTTCACATTTGTTAACCAAATCAATGTTTTTCTTTTGCTTAATATACTTTTGCCATTCTTGTCAGTTAAACTTTTTAGCAGATGAAAAAAATGTTCATTTTTTATTGTTTTAGAAAGTCTTTTAAATGCTCTTACTTTCTCTTTTACTTCCCTTGCCTGAGTTGTCTCCCAATTGTTTTTATTTTGCAAGTTTTGAAAATGCACAGATGTATTGGAAGACTTGACTTTGTCTATTAGATGTAGTAGGATCTGAGTATTAGAGCAAATCCCATGGTCAATCAGTCTGTCAGTTTGTCACCTTTTGGTTCGTGAGATCTGCTACAGAATTTATTTTACTGAGTTTCTCTGTCATTGTTTGCATTGGAGGAAATGGGATGGTTTCTGACAGCACGAAGCTGGAGATAGGATATTTTTGAGGAGTTTACTTGATTGAACCCAGCTGTGTTTTTGAATCAGCATTACATTTTGTTGCAAAACATTTCTACTCCTTTGGATTAAAATGTGGATTATTTGTGCCCATTGAATAGAAATTCCAGTGACAATGATGTAACCATTATAAATTTTCATCTTTTATCTGGAAGAACCAGAATTGTCTTTTCTGTCTAACTGTTGTTGTATTGCAGTGAGAATTAATTCTGGAGTAATAGTTTGTAGTTCAAAGAAGAAAAATGTAATTGGTAAATATTTGGAAAAAGTGACCATCGATTGTTATTTCTGGAAAAAAGTGTGATTTCTTTTTTTAGTGATTTTTTCTGGTTGAATTCTGTTTTGCAAAGAAACTTTTTTATCCACACCTTTGCATAGAGTTTTTGCATTAAGTTAATAAATAAATTTTCAAGACTAGCTGCTTTCGAGTATTCTTGAATACATGTAAATAGCTGTTTGCTCTTCCTCTTTACCTGTTCTGTGTAAAGAGTATTGGTTTACATATCGTTTTACATCTTAAGGTAAATGGGTTATCGATACTTTTCACTGCATTGGCTTACATGTAACTGAATGTAATTTGAGACCTCTATACCATGCTGCGTACTGAAATCTCTGTTCCCCTGAAAATAAAAATATATTACATAATGGACAAACAGCTCCTTCACAATTCACGTGGAAAGATGATGATGTGTTGATGGGTCAAGTAAAGGACCAGTAACCCTAACAACAATGTACTTGCAGCTGGAGTAGGAGCAGGGTAAACATGGCTGTATGCAGCATGGTATAGAGGTCTCAAATTACATTCAGTTAACTATAAAAATACAGCATACACATGCTGTAATTATACAGTGGAAAGTACTGGTCAACCATTTGCCAGCACTTTTTACTGTTCGTATACAGTTATGTTGGTGTTCATATACAGTAAAATAACCTATACTTTTACAGTACAAAAGCATTCAGAATGCAATCATAATGTCTTCATACTCTAAATATACACCAGTGCACTGTAACTAATCAGCAGGGAGATGAGTTGCTTTACATAACAATTTTGTAAATTTACCCGCAAATCAACGTTAAAACTAGTGTATATATAGGTGTAAAGCAACAGAATGCGTTGGTGTAAAATTACAACCGAATTAACCAGACAATCTCCTGCCAAAATACCCCATTTAAATTGCTGTATAAATGCAGTAAAAAGTACTGGTCACCCATTTGCCAGCACTTTTTGCTGTAAATATACAATTTTGTTGATACAGTGATCCTTTCCGGGTTTAGGAACCGGAATAATACACCCTCTCTCCATGAGGGTGGAAAAATTGCCAGTTATCCAAATATCAAAGTTCAAGAGAGTCTCTAGTGGCTCAGATAGTAAATGATTCAGAAGATTATAATATAGATTATCGGGGACACGAAGTATCATGTGCCATTTTTAAAGAAGTTTTTAGATCTTCAATCGAAAAAAGACGATTATAGTCTTCTAAATTTTAGAAGAGAAGGGCAATTTAATTTTCTCGTATTTAATATGTTGAAATTCTGGAGAATAACTCTCAGATGAAGAATTCTGAGATATTTTTTCAGCTAGTTTATTGGCTGTATCAGACGGAAATGTTAATAAAGTATCACCATCTTTTAACTGCTGAACCTTGGCTTTATTGTTTTTGCCCTGAAGTTTCTGAACCATGTTCCAGACGTTACGCATGGGTGTCTTTGACGTAATGCCTGAAACAAAGTTCCGGCAACAAGACCGGCTCTTGGACTTAATTAATCGACGAACCTTAGCTCTAAATATACAAACCTGGTTTAAGTTATTATTATTAGGACAATGATTAAGTCTGCGCTTGGCCTTTTTACGATCCTTAATGGCTTTGTGACAGTCATTATCATACCAGGGTTTGTTTTTGTTTTGTTTTTTTGGAATTTTGGATTTGTCCACGCCTTCGGAATGGTTCTGTCAGCTGCTGTTAAAGGGATTAATTTTCATCTTTAGCTGATTCTCATTTTTATTAGATATCACCAGAAAGGATGGGAAAAAATTATTTCCCGATTCCACATCCAGTGGTATCTCGTTTTTCCGTTTTTTTCTCCACAACTGTCGAAGGCTGTGGCATAGAAACATTTGGAGTAAGGGAATTAGAGTACGAATAACGAAACGGTTTGATGATTCATAGCGACGTGTCTCTCACCCGCCCCTGAGGGTCAGTACATGTACGACGAAATCCCTCCTCCGAGTGACCAGCCATCCTGGATAAGATGAATTTTTCGCTCAAACTCGAGCAAGTCGAATCTAATAAATTAGAAACGACTTACTCGACTGACCATACAGCCACTGCCCAGACATCAGAACATCTAACTAAAAAAACTTCCAACACGGAAAGCAGTCAATTTACACCAAATCGAGATATATGAAGGTTGATATCCGGACATCTGGACTGGCGTGAGACCAGTCGATTGATCGGATTGATCCGACGGCCCGTCTTTGGAGAGATAAAGGCCGAAGTGGAGTGTTGGGCGTGAGGATCTCGTAAGATCAACCCGCCCTCAGCCACCATGACCCCGTCCTCCCCCATCATGGTTCGCAACCCACGCCACAGGTTGCCCCTTTTAGTCGCCTTGTATGACAAGCCCGAGCAGGCTGTGGAGCTATCCTATTCACCGGAACCACACGGGAGAGCCCTAGGTTAGTCGCATTGTACGACAAGCTTGCCTAGAGAACTTAGGTCTTATTCTTTTCACTCCCTTGAACCCCACGGGGGAGGGGAAAAAATGGAAAGACTACAGGCCTCAACACATTATAGACGTAGCGCTGCGCCGTGACGCCTCTGGCACCACGCCCCTGTCCATTGTTTTGGAAGATCACATGGGGAACGGAACGTCCCCAGCTGATTGCCCCCCAAAGGATGACGGAAAGCCCTCCCCAAAGTTTTTTCTCCAATACACATGGATCACTGAACTTTCATCCGAAGAGACGATATTCTGCCATTGCCCACTACGCCAGTTCCGATGACCTGCGGCCAAGTTAAGTCGAGTGCGTCTGTGACTTGGAGTCAAACGTGAACCAAGATAAGGTCGACGGCAACGCAAACGCGCGTCGTTGAGTCCAGTATTGGTGCTGATGGATTGGTTCATTTTTCCAGCTGTGTTTCGAGCTGTAGTGGCTGCTTGAAGGAAACCGACTCCGACGATGGGAGTTGACAATGAAGCGGCCTTGATGGTCTGACGTCGCACGAGGTCACAGGCATTTGACGGTGTTTACTTGCAGCGGTCAAGCAGTTTGCATATGGTGGACTGATGAGGACCATAATGGCTGGCGACACGTGAGACGTTCCAACCTGCCTCAATATTGCCGATGGCTTTTTGACATTCATCAGCACTCAGACGTGGCATGGTCACTATTGCATCAAAATGCGAATGCAGCAGTTCTGCGATTTATGTTCCTTAAGAAGCATCCTGAGACCAATCTCGTGAAAAGAACGCGCATTCTACTCAACTAGCAAACACTTCACGGGGAATATGAAAATTAAAACCAGTACAATTCGATGCCGCCTGACACCACGATTGATGCGTTTACAGAAGGTACTCATCTTTAAAATTGAAAAACACTCTCTGGAACATCCATTAGATATCTACACACTTTTGATTACTCAGAATGTTTTTCTGATTTGACATTGGATAAAGTCGCGTTGCTTTTAGAATTCAGTATAATTGGTTAGGCTGGGTTACGTTGGATAAATTCCCTCACTGAAGCTTTTAACTCCTTAAAGTTCACAAGATTACAAAGAGTGACTACTGTAATCCAGCTAATTTGGAAAATAAACAGGAAGTAAACAAATTGCATCAAAACAAACTAGCTACAGCAGCAACTGTCAGTTATTATTGTGGGTTATTGCCTTCAGTGACCTTCTCAACAGCTCTTGCTTTGCAGCGTGGCTTATTTTTCATGATATTTACTGATAAATGTCCTCAGTCGGAAAGTCGACATTTTAGGAAGGCTTTGCAATATAGGTCTCGTGGTGGCACCACTCGCTAGATAGATGAATTATATATATTACAACTAGCATACCAGCTGCTAGAGAATGTGTATCATGTTTTCAGATGTGGATGTTCTGATTGTGAAGATTTATTTTATCTTTTTGTCCAAAAGTAAGCCGTACCTAATAATATCTCTGCTGAAAACTACAACAGCCCTGGGAGTTTCCTGCCTAACGGCGATATAAACATACATGTACCTGTCTTCCGTGCTGTCCCTCACACATAGATGCTGGGGTGGATGAAAAGTGTCTGTCTGCACTCAGAATTGATCAAACTACTTCACTTGATTAAACCTCCCCTCTTTCAAGCCCTGGGAAATCCAACAACGCTGAAAAGTACATGGTCAGCACTAGCCATTGTTTTGTTTGGTTATCACCAACATTCGGCTTATAATGCCTGGTCGGTGTACATAGGACACTGTGTTGAAGATTTGGAAGCAGACTTTCCAAATGGTTGATGAAGTGGCTGACTTTTGAAGTTATTTACTGATAAAGGTCCTCAATGAGAAGATCAGCATTTTAGGGTGGTTTTCAAATTGTAACTCCCGATACATGCCTTTTTACACTTTTTGTATGCCCCAGTATCTATGTGTGGAGAGCAGCATGCAAGACTGTGGACTGGGATTGCTACAACGGGTGCAGTGATGTTATATAACTAACCACCCAATGATAAATGATAATCTCCTTTTGTTTTAGAACATCAAGTGCTGCCATTTCTCTAAGTCAACAGTCAAGGACTTTGAGCAGAGGGAAAAAAATGGTAGGTGTAGCATGATGTTAAAAGAGTTCTTCAGATTATCACTGAGTGTTAAGTAATGTCTGATATTTGTAATATAAATCTCTCAAATGCCTATTTTTCACAATTGTGGTAAAATTTGACCTTAGTTTGTCGTTTTATTAATTTTTGTCTCACCACGATATGGCTGAGATATTGCCGATGTGGCGTTAAGCCATAATCATTCATTCTTTATTAATTTTTGTGCCTTAAAAGGAACCATAGAAATACACTGTCTGTTCTCCCACTATTACCTGATGATGTACCATCATGGTTCCATTGATCATGTGCAATGCAAGTTGTTACTATTATGGGATACTCAGGGTCAGATTTAGGGGGGAAAAGGAAAAAAAAGAGAAAAGGAAATTATGAAATCTGTATAGACCAATGCTATGACCATGGATACAATGTATGTTTGGTACAGAATTATGGGGAGCCTGTAGAAGTTAATGGAAACTTTATAATATCGAAACATTTTCTACATGCACAGTGTGCGTGCAGTGGAGAATTTCTACATGTACAGATAAAATTTCAGGTGCACTGGTGCATGTATGCATCCCATATTTCTAAGCTGATACTGATATTTTACAATCAGACAAGGTAAAATTGGAAAACGTAGAATATAATGATACCATGAATGTTGCGAGTCCCATGACCTTCCAATGAAGATGTTCGTTCACAGAGCAGCAGGGTGACATGTACTGGGTGATTTACTTTTAAAAGTCAGTACCTGTACTTTAATCTTCAGGCAAACTAATGTAGGTTGACTTTATTTTATATTGTAATTTGATATACCTTGACTTGGACAAGAATTTGTGTAAACGTAGTGAGATTACATGTATAGGCCTATTAGGAAGCTCCTTACATATGACATGCTCTAGATTGTTATGTGGTCTAAGCAGAGCCTATGTAAAAGTAATGAGCCCATCAGCCTGCACTTTTGCCCCTCCAAATTACCAGTTATCGGTAACAGATAATATACTAGTGACATCTGGTAGTTGGCATGGCAAAAACGCAGAGTGTCTGGGTATTGCTACTGGATAAACTTGAAAATTTTGAACACTGCTTATCTTTCTTAAAGTCATCCTGAAAGTCTTCAGTCTTCTAACATGACTCCTGTCACAATGAACTGAAGGTAGCAAGCCTATAAATCCTTTTTGAATATATAGGATGCCTGTCATATGCATGAAATTTTGAACTGGGCATTGTCCTGAGCCTTATACAAGTATAACTAAAGAGGCAGGGGTGTTCTGTTTGTAGTTTCATTGACCATTACCACTGAATAGTTACTCCCATGTACATGTAATTTGAGTAGAGTATATAATTATATTAGTTACATAATTACATCCATATATGTTGTTTTTTTTTTTTAAATTAATAAGTATCATTTATAGAATTCAAACAACCTCAAGTTCTGTCTGGGGTGTGTTGGGACGGAAAATGCTATTACAAACCAATTCCCCCCCCCCTTCCAGTTATCCATTACCTAATTTGGCTCTCCGAACACAATTTCCTTCTGGCAGGATATTCCACTCCATAGTGTAGAGCCATGTCTGGAGTAGGCCCACATTGAAGTTTGGGCGTATAAACACTTGAAGGTTAATGGGATGAGGTATAGTTTGAAAGAGGTGAAAAATTTTCTAAAAATTGTACTTCTTCATAAATATGTAGGAGTTACAAGTACGTAAGGTTTTCTGTTGGAAATCCAATGTATCATACCCAGATTCCAAATTAAATGTTCTATTGACGATCCAAATTATCATCATCTGTCAAGGATGTGTATGTAAGGTAGGCCTAGCACTCGTCATTTGTACTCGCACAATTTGTTCTGGATGATTTGGCGATGTCACAAAATTCAAGGTCAGGGTTTGTACTCATCTCATGCTTTTGAATTTGTAGTATCCATATGTCATACCGGTTCATAGTCCGTGTCACGTTATGTATAGATTGTTAGTTTATATGTAACTGGATATTGTAGTGGCGAGTAATAAACCAGCCTTGAGGATTGACAGTGATCAAAATCAGTCAGTGTTGTAAATCCAGTTTAATCTTTCGTTCTCATCCACGATCACAATCTCATCTACATGATCTGCTTGTGTTGAGAATGCCCTTTTCATTTTGCCCATTTCAGTGTCTCATCTGAAGCTAACAGTAGGAGTACAGCATTAAAGTCCAGTGAACTCTCCACAAGGGCATGACCTACACTGTACACATAAATTTTACCCAATGACAACATTTACAGAGAGTAGTTTAATGTACCTTGATTTGATACTGAAGATATTTTGTTGTGTAAATTATATAAAATTTATACTGACTAAATTACTTCAAATCAGCAGTTTCGGTGGGTTTTTTTTTCAGCTGAAATGTAGCATCCTAAACCAAGTTAGTCAGTTAGAGGTGAGCCATGTATTTACAGTGATTTTTTGGGTAAATTCCAGTGCTTGCTAACACACATCTGAAAGGCTGCATAAAATTACCCATTGAAGTAATGCTCAATCATACATGTTAAACACTCATGGCAATTTCGCTATTGGTCTTATTTAAATATTACAGTAATATGACGAGATATACAAAATTTTCCACCCAATCGAGTGATGTACTACATGTACTGATATTTGTGCACATGAAAGAGTGTGGACAATTACAATGTGAAGTAAGCATGAGTTGATTTCAGACTGTGCAATTTGCAAATTGTATGCCAATTAAACCTTGATGTTACTGATGACCAATGAAGACTGGTGCAGTGACATGTGATGTTTGTAAGTCAGGTGTGCTTCCATGCTTTACAACAATTGTTATGATTTACATAGAAATCGTTTATTGTACGGATAATTGGATTCACCTAGGTAAAAGTTCTTCTTTTAATTTTCACAAAATTGATTCTTTATATTATTTTGTACTTCACACCTTACAGATGTCAACTCACTCTGTACAGTTGTGTGTGTCTGTCTATTGATAGCGGTAGGACTTCTGTACCTGCGGGGACAAGAGAGCAACTTCCGGTGTAAAAGGAGGGAGAGAAAAGGGAGGAAAAGATGTCATGCAGGATGGCAATAAATGTTATTGGAGTGTCAGTCGAGAGTTTCGGTCATCTGTGTAATAGTTTAACATTGGTAGCAGAGTGTGCAACGGCAGAATGGCGGGTAGCTACAAGAATGTAGCAACATTCGATGACCAAAAGAGGTCTTTTGATACATGGAAGAATGGACTTGAAATATGGCGGCGATTCACCGATCTCCCTGCAACCCCCCCCCCCCACACCACCCCCTTGCTGTGTCTTTGTCTTTGACGGGTAAAGCTAGAGACATTGCCATGGAAATTCCAGCATCCCACATGAATGAAGATAATGGCATGGCGGTTCTTTTGCGAAAACTTGATGGAACTTTCCTGAAAGACTGTGCTTACGAAGCTTACCCTAACTTCAGTGGATTTCTCAAATCGGAACAGATGAGTATGGTTGATTACATCATTGAATTTGAACAGTTCTACCATAAGTCCACAGTATGACATGTCCCTGCCTGACGCTGTACTGGCGGGTATATTACTGGACAATTCTGGCCTGCATTTGCGAGATTGCCAACTTGCTCTAACAGCGTGTACTGAATTGACATATGAGGCCATGAAATCGGCATTAAAATGAATATTTGGAAACCAACGCCAACAGATAGTGATATCAAACTTACGTCCGAAACTGTGTTTGTGTCTCAGCAAAACAGACGCCCAAATTTTACTCCCCTGAAGGGCACTAATCCACTAAATCGTTTTGGCAAAAGATGTAAATGTGCTATCTGCCAAAGTGTATTTCATTGGGTTAAAGATTGCCCAGAAAAACAATCAGCTCAAGCACGTCACTTCACAACCCACAGATAGCAGTGATGCTGCGACAGAGAGTTGTAATATGACTTTATTCACAAAAACAAAGGCTACTGCAAATGATGTTCTTGTCACAGATTCATTAGGGTCTGCTGTCATTGATACAGCTTGTACCCCTACAGTTTGTGGTGAGCAGTGGTTTACTCATCACCTAGAGGCTCTAAATATGGACCAAAAACGGATCTCAACTTTTACCAGCCATAAAGCTTTCAAGTTTGGTGATGGGAAGATTGTACACTCCTTTTTGAGAGCTATCCTGCCAGCTACAATTGGGTCGACTAACTGCAACATCGACACAGAAATTGTCAAAAGTGAGTTTTCATTATTACTCAGTAAATCATCTCTGCAGAAAGCAGGTATCATTCTAGACTTGCAACAGGACAGAATGACAATGTTTGGTGAAATCCTTGACCTTGAGCACACTTCAAATGGACATTACTGTCTTAATTTACTACCCAGCAATATGAAGGATGCCATGATGGAAAACTGTTTGTTGTCAGATACTGATAATTTGACATCAACACAAAAACAACAGGCTGCCTTAAAGCTACATAAACAGTTTGCCCATGCATCAGCAAATCGTCTCACCAAACTGTTAAAGAATGCTGGTAGTAAAGACAGTGAACTCTTCGACATAATCAAAACAATGGTGGACAATTGTGACATTTGTGCTAAATTCAGAAAGTCTAGTTCAAGGCCAGCAGCTGGCCTCCCTCTAGCTATGGACTATAATGAGACAGTTGCCGTTGACTTATACGAACTTGCACATGGTATTTGATATTTGCATATGATGGATGAGTTTACCAGGTTCAGTGCAGGCTGCATTATGCGCAGTAAACGTCCCTCTGACTTTGCCCAGAAATTTCTGCAGTACTGGATATGCATAATTAAACCTTGACTGACATGTTACTGAAGGTCAAAACAGAAAAAAACTGTGATTGGGAAACTGCCCTGAACTGGGCATTAGCAGCCCAAAGTGCTCTTCATAATGTCTCTGGCTTCAGACCATATCAGCTCGTAATTGGACGCAACCCCAACCTACCCAGTAATTGATCAACCACCTTCATTGGAAGGTACCACTGTGAGCTCTGTGGTGGCGAATCACATGTCTGCTTTACATTCAGCAAGAACAGCTTTCACTGAAGCAAAATACTCAGAACGTATTCGTAGAGCATTGCGAAAACAGATTCGACCACACAATGTGCACTATGACCCTGGCAACAGAATCTACTATAAACGACCAGACAGTCATGAATGGAAGGGACCGGGAACTGTTATTGGAAACGACGGAGCTGTGATGTTTGTTAGGCATGGTGCTTCTTGTGTACGAGTCCATACCTGTCAGTTATCCAAATATCCAGACAAGGCTTCCACTGTAGAAAATGTAAATGTACCTGCCAGCTTGTCCGACACCAGCAGTGTTGATGTACCTGCCACTAATCTCTCTGATCACGACTCAGACCAGTGTCATAGTGAGAGTGAACGAGTTCAAAATGAGCCAGACAGAGATGTAACTCTACAACAACAAGTGACATTGAAAGTTACACCCGGCCAGACTATGAGATATAAACATGCGTAGAATGGAGAGATTTGTGTGGCAAAGGTCCTTAGCCGAGGAGGCAAGGCCACTGGTAAATACAAGAACTGGTTCAACCTTCAGTTTTCAGCCTCTTTGTGTATGAATGGTGAAAAAGCAGCTAGGTCAGGTACAAAAGCTGGAAACTGTAGACATTGAGTCTGATATAAACAGCAACAATGTCGAAGAAAATGTGTTCAATTTGAAATTTTGCCGATGCCAAGGCAGCAGAATTAGAAAGTTGGAAAAATAATGGGGTGTATGTTGAAACGTTAGATACTGGACAAAAGTGTATCACAACAAGGTGGATATGTACTGTTAAGGAGACTTCAAATGGATCTATTTCGAAAGCTCGCTTTTTTTTGAAGAACTGAAAGCGCAACACCTACCAAAAGATTCGCCCTCTTACGCTACCGAATGGTGTTGGCTGTGTTTGCCTTGAAACAGTGGGAACCCCACTTAGTGGACATAAAGACAGCTTTCCTGCAAGGTTCTGAAATGTCTCGAGACGTTTTCATAAAGCCACTGTAGAAGCTAATGCTGATGGCAAAATTTGGAAGTTGGGTAAATGTGTATATGGACTAGGTGACGCTTCCCTGCATTGGTACCAACGAGTGTGTGAAGTCATGTTAAAGTGTGGCAGTGTAAAATCACAGGTTGATCCAGCTGTTTTTACTTGGACTGATAGTGCGACATACTGTGTGTGGCATACTTGGCTGTCACATTGACGACTTTATATGGGGAGGCACCTGTGACTTTGAGCACAACACAGTCCCCGTTATTAAATCTTGTTTCAGTGTTGACCGTGATGAAGAAAAGGACTTCTCATATGTAGGCATAGAAATATCTTCCTCAGAGTCATGTATAAAGTTGGAGCAAAAGGACTATCTGAATAATTTAGAGCCCATTCCCATTATCAGGTCGAGGATGTTTGAGCCTCCGTCACCATTGACTAAAACGGAAGTGGATGCCTACAGATCTAAAGTGGAACAGATACTTTGGATAGCACGACAAACTCAACCAGATGTCTCGTTTGATGCCTCAGATTTGGCGGCGTTGCGAAAGAACGCAACTGTCCAAAACCTGGCCAATCTGAATAAGGTTATTCGAAAACTTAAATCTGAAGATGTGACATTGAAATTCCAGGGCCTAGATGATCAACAATCCGTAGAGTTGGTTGTATCAAGTGATGCATCCTTGGCAAACTTACCAGACGGTGGAACGCAGGGGGGACACATCATTCTCCTGAGGGATGGAACCGGCCATATCTCGCCCGTATCCTGGCAATCTAAAAAGATTCAGCGTATTGTGCGAAGCATGCTTGCTACTGCTAACTACTGGACAGCCTCACCAAAGTGGGCTACCCATCTTGTGCCTCACAGACAATAAATCCCTCTATGGTGCAGTATACTCGACGAAGTTTGTGGCCGACAAAAGATTGCGACTGGAGATCAGTAATGTGATCTCCAGAGTGAAATGTAATAAAAAAAGTGAGATGGATCCCAACTAAAACACAGGTGGATGATTGTCTCACCAAAAAAGGTGTCACGCCTATCTTATACTGTGAACATGTAGAACTCCCCTGTGCCAGAGTTAGTTTTGGTGACATTACCTACCAGAAAATTGTCGAGGCGTATTTCTCGTTCCTGTTATCTAAATGGCGCTCAAAGCTGACAACAACCAAACAACCACAGTGTAAGTGTAAGATTTACAGTTAGACATGCATGTACATGTAAACGGGATCATATACGGTGTCAAATTTGTTTTGAAAATAAGGCGTTTAAGGAGCGCGGTGACAGGTTGAGAGACAACAACAACGCTTGTGTTGAATTGTGTGCATTTCCATGCGAACTCCACGGGACTTATTGACACTCAATGAAACGTAGTAAATACGCATTACATAACGTTGTGTATTTGCACCATTACATTATCGTTATGCCTGAACTTTCTCAACCTAGAACGTGTATGTTAAATTCAGTTGTTGATTCGACACTGTTTTATTGTGTTTCAGTTATTTACCTCAGCATGGTCCGGCAATAAAGGCGACTTATTGCAGAACTTTGCGTGGTTATCTAATCTGTTAAAGCCCTCCGGGGTGAGGCAGCACAGTAAATAAACTCTGACCGACTGGTTGTTTCCACGTTACCACGGACACAGGAGAGACCGCTACACGGCCAGCCTATACAGGAATAGCTACGGGCACTGGACATCGTTCATCGCACGACACACCGAACAACGGTCAACGCCTGTTTCAGCGAACCCTTACAGCCTGTGCCACAGTGGACAAACCTCACAAAAACGGTAACCTGCGTAAAGGACCCTTGTGTATAATACATATGTATAGCACACACGAAACATTAATTTTCTTGATTCGCATAAGCCAGTAAGGGCATTTATACATGCTATGCTTTGGTGAGCTGTGTCCAGGAAAATCAAGAAAACATATCCCAGTATGGATACCGATAATACAGACAACAGTGTTGCATCACCTTCCCAGGAAACATCAGCAAACACCATTATACAGCCAGACAAAACCATGAATAACTCTACATGCCATGAGTCGTCAGTTAAGCTAACAAATGCTTGGGAAACAGTTGAAGAACATTTAGATCAATGTGAAAACTGTCCAAATGAGTTAATAGCACTACGTAAAGCTGAGAGAGCATTATCTGAATCTTATGACTATTATCGGTCAACCTCAGCTCAATATATCGCCCTACTCCACGCGATAGACACTCAAGAAAGCACTGACCAGATAGAATTTCGTGTTTCTCTAAATATCGCGAACTCCGAAGTAGTAAACAAAGCCATGTCAGATGTCAACGAGCATATTGACCGCGTATTGGAGACATTGTCGAACAGATCAAGAGGCTCACGCTCTCACCACAGTAGATCGTCAGCGGTGTCTTTAATTGCCAAGATGCATGCCAGGGCCGAGGCAGCAAAGGCTAGGACAACCTTTAGTTTACAAGAAGCTGACCTTCGTAAACGCCACGCGCAGATTAACGAACAGCAACAAATAGCCGCAGCCCGGTCTGCACGCGAAAAGACCAATTTGGAAGCTGATTTGGAAGTTTTACAACAGCGAAGACATGTAGCGGCAGCGGAAGCTGAACTCACAGCAGTACAAGAAATTGAAGTCAACATACCGTCACATCACTAGCCAATAAACCTCTTGCTACCATCTGAAAACCCAGTACAGCCAACACTGCGTTATGTTGAGAAACACTCGATCGAAAATTCACATGAATGTTCCTTCGTCGGTACGAACACTCGCAATGCACAAAATCTGTCTGGTGATCCAGTTATATCGCAAACACCGATTGCGCAACCTGATGTTTCAAACTGTTATACCGATACCTCTTCTAGAGCCGGGAAAAACCTGGAGAGTACGAATGTCGACTCTCACAACGTCACACGTTCTGACCTCGACGCGAGAGCCCCAAGTTACGTACCCCAAGTTAACTGTCGACACAGTCAGGCTAACGAGAACACAATGGCTAATGACTTTACAGCGTTCTTACTCAGACGGGACCTACTTCTGACAAGACTCTATCAGTTTAATGATAAGCCAGAATCTTACGCGATGTGGAAGTTTTCAGAACGTTATGCAGGAATTACAAGTGAAGAGCTAGACCTGTTAATTAAATGGCTCGGACCGGAATCCACGAAACACGCCCATAGTCTCCGAGCAGCCAATGCCAGATATCCAGCAATGGGACGAAAAAGGGTCTGGGAACGTTTAGACGAACGCTACGGCTGTCCAGAGATGGTTGAAGCGGCCTTGAGGTCAAAGCTTTCACATTTTCCAAAGCTGACGAACAGGGATGCTCCAAAATTGTACGAACCGTGCGATATCCTTTCAGAGATTTCATCCATCAAGGAAGACCCTATGTACAAAGCATCGCTCTCTTACTTCGACAGCTCGACTGGGATAATTCCAATCGTGAGCAAGCTTCCGTATGGTATGCAGGAAAAGTGGACAACGCATGCTTCGAACTTCAAAAAACAAAATGGAGTTACATTCCTACCATTCAGTTGTTTTGTGGACTTTATCAAGGAGCTCGCGAAAACGAAGAACGACCCAAGTTTTCGTTACGAAGCATCATCCCCCTCCTCCATTAAAAACAGACAATCAGTTCAACCACATGAGAAAAGTGTACTGACGAGAAAAACAGAAATCATGAAATCGGTAGATCCCGGAAAGGTCCTAAATCCGAGTGTTCATTGCCCCATCCACAAGACCAAGCACCCACTTAACAAATGTAGGACGTTCAAGCAGAAGCCCATAGAAGAACGCAACAAATTCATAAAGGATTTTGGCATCTGTTTTAGATGCTGTGCAACAACCGAACACATGTCTCGTGAATGCAAGGCCGTCATCGAATGTTCCGAGTGTGGAAGCTCAAAACACCCTTCTGCATTACACAGAAATACAGAGTCTTCTGGGAAAACCGCAACAGTTCCTTCTTCCAGAGCTAATGGCGGGGAGAAAGTCTGTCTAGCAGGCGCAAATTCACCCTCACCCTCCTTACCAAATGTTACCTCTCAATGCACGGAGATTTGTGGAGGAGACTTTAAAGGAAAATCATGTGGGGAAAACCATACAAGTCAAAGTATATCCACAGGGAAACCCACAGATTGCACAAATCTTCTACGCTATTCTCGACGATCAAAGCAATGCGTCGTTAGCCCGCTCTGATTTCTTCAACCGTTTTACGTCAACTACGAGCACAATCCCATACACATTATCTTCATGTTCTGGACTTGTGCAAATGACCGGCAGGAAGGCCACGAACTTTATGGTAGAAGCCCTGGATGGGAGCACAGTTGTTCAGATTCCGACACTAATCGAGTGCAATCAGATTCCGAACATGAGACAAGAAATCCCCACACCGGAAGTTGCGCTCCACCACCCACATCTGTACAGTATTGCTCGACATATCCCGGCCATAAATGGCAACGCAGAAATCCTCCTCCTTATCGGGAGAGATGTTGTCGAAGCTCACCATGTTCTTGACCAACGCATCGGACCAAGAGGAACCCCGTATGCCCCAAAATTACCCTTGAGATGGGTAATAATAGGGGAGGCATGTTTAGGGAAGGTACACGCACCGAATATGGTGAATGTAAATAAAACCCACCTCCTGGAAAATGGACGTCGCTCAGTCTTCCGCCCATGTCCAAACAGATTTGACTTGAAGCAAACGTCTACGGACTACAGACTTTCAGGGGGCCCGATGATTCTTTCTGAAGATGATTACATCGACTCATCGCTCTTTGAAATCACAAAAAACGATAACAAAACAGGAATGTCTATGGAAGACAAGCTTTTCATAGAAATAATGGACAAAGGAGTCTACAGAGAGAAAGGAGGGAACTGGACTGCTCCGCTTCCTTTAAAAGGAAGACCTCGGTTACCAAACAACCGCCAACAGGCTGTAAAACGAGCAAAGAATCTCCACATCAGCCTGCGAAAGGATCCCTTAAAGCGCGAACACTTCGTCAATTTTATGCAAGGCATACTTGACCAAAACCATGCAGAATTAGCGCCGCCGTTGAAAGACCAAGAAGAATGTTGGTATCTTCCGCTTTTCGGGGTTTATCACCCTAAGAAACCAGGCCAGATACGTGGTGTATTTGATTCTTCTGCCCAGTACGAAGGATTGTCTTTGAATAATGTTTTGCTGTGTGGACCAGACCTTACCAACAGCCTTTTAGGCATACTTCTTCGGTTTCGACTGGAACCTATTGCAATTACAGGGGATATCCAACAGATGTTTCATTGTTTTCTGGTGAGGCCAGATCACAGAAACTTCTTAAGGTTTTTCTGGTACGAAGAGAACAACCCCGACAAAAACCTCGTCGAATACAGAATGAGAGTACACGTATTCGGCAACTGTGCCTCACCCGCAATGGCAAATACGGTATTCGTAGAGCTGCAGAAGAAGCAGAACCCGTTTATGGATCTGACGTCAAGGAATTCATTAATAAGTACTTCTACGTGGACGATGCGCTCAAGTCATTCTCTTCGCCCAATGATGCCATCGACCTGATGAAACGGACTCAAGAGGCTCTCATGCATGCTGGCAATCTACGTCTTCATAAAATTGCTTCCAATAGCGTAGAGGTAATGGAGGCTTTTCCGACAGAGGACCGAGCCAAAGACTTGAAAGATCTGGATCTTGGATCAGATACCTTACCCCTTCAGAGAAGCTTAGGGCTTTATTGGGATCTCAAGTCCGACACATTCAGATTCCAGGTAAGCCCTCAGGACAAACCATACACCAAGAGAGGGATTTTGTCTACGATAAACAGCCTCTATGACCCCTTAGGTTTTGTATCACCATTCCTTATTCGTGGAAGAATATTCCTCAGAGAACTCATGGCGCAGAAGATGACATGGGACGAACCACTCTGCCCAGAGTTACAGAGGGAATGGAACAACTGGAAATTATCTCTCTCACTTCTCAATAATTTCCAGATACCAAGGTCATATGTTGGACTCTCTTTGAAGCACATGGATAACGTCGAACTCCATATTTTCTCAGATGCGTCTGAAAAGGCGATTGCGGCAGTGGCTTATCTCAGAGCTGTAGACAACTATGGTAACACCCGCACTGGCTTCGTCTTAGCAAAGACAAAAGTCGCCCCTAAGCATGGGCACACGGTTCCCAGACTAGAATTGTGCGCCGCGGTTTTAGCAGTGGAAATTACAGAGACAATCTGTGATCATCTCAACCTGCCATTGTCAATAGCCCATTTCTACACCGATAGCCGTATTGTTCTGGGCTATATCTGTAATCAAACCCGTCGCTTTTACGTTTACGTGAGCAACCGGATTGCACGCATCCGAAAGTCAACTGACCGAAGTCAGTGGAAGCATGTTTCTACACAACGTAACCCTGCAGACCAAGCAACTCGGTCTATCCCGTCGTCAGATCTTGAAACAAGTACCTGGTTAACTGGCCCTTTCCAGCTGGAGGAAGAGGACAGGGCAGAGTCTTACCCTCTGGAAGATCCCGACAACGACAAAGAACTAAGGCCCCAAGTTGTGACACTGGACACAAACGTTCAGATAAAGTTGGGACCTCATCGATTCGAACGATTTTCTTCCTGGAAGAGACTCGTGAACGCAATCGTTAACCTGAGGAAACTTGCTATCTCTCGACATAAGGATACGAAACAGTTGGTAGATGTTGATTTATATGTCAGTGCAGAGAAATTCATCATCAGACAGGTCCAGGAAGAGGTCTACGCTTCAGAAATCAAAGCACTCAAGGACGGCAAACCCTTGCCCACGACCAGTTCTCTGCTTCCACTGAATCCTCTCCTTGATGACACAGGTGTGTTGTGCGTTGGTGGCAGGCTTAACCGCTCTACATTGGCAACAGGAGAAAAGAATCCGTACATCATACCCCCTCGGCATCACATTGCAACGTTACTCGTGAGGCACTATCACCAGAGTGTACAGCACCAGGGACGTCACTTAACAGAGGGCGCTGTGAGGTCAGGTGGATTGTGGATTATCGGAGGTAAACGGCTTATAGGTACAATCCTTCGTCGGTGCGTCATCTGTCGAAAACTTAGGGGGAAGGTGGCATGTCAGCAAATGGCCGACCTACCTTCAGATCGACTTACAGCAGGCCCACCATTCACCTTCGTAGGAGTTGATACATTCGGACCATGGCCTGTTGTCTCAAGACGTACAAGAGGCGGTCAAGCAAGTAGTAAAAGATGGGCGATCCCGTTCACCTGTCTCGTTTCACGTGCCATACACATAGAAGTCATCGAGGATATGACCTCCTCATCCTTTATCAACAGTCTTCGACGTTTCATTGCCGTCAGAGGAAAGGTGAAAGAGTTCCGATCGGACAGAGGGACAAATTTTATTGGAAGTCTGGACAGTCTTGAAATCGATTCGACTAAAATCGAGAATCCGGAAATCAAGCGCTTTTTGTACGACAAGGGCACGAAGTGGACATTCAATCCTCCACACTCCTCACACATGGGTGGGGTGTGGGAGCGGATGATCGGGGTAACGAGGCGTATCCAAGACTCCATGTTATTACAAGCTAACACCAAGAGCCTCACACACGAAGTATTGTCTACCTTTTTGGCTGAAGTCTCGGCAATCGTGAATGCTCGACCTCTAGTGCCGGTTTCGACTGACCCTAACGAACCCACTATTTTGTCTCCAGCGATACTCCTCACACAAAAGATGAACCAGGAAGTTGAGCTTGCAGAACATTTGGACATAAAAGACACTTACCGTGCCCAGTGGAAACACGTGCAGGTCTTGGCAGACACCTTCTGGAAATCTTGGAGGGAGGAATACCTTCAAGCACTACAACCACGGCGCAAATGGCAGACTCCTCACCCTAATGTGAAAGTTGGAGATATTGTACTCATGACAGATAAGGACACCCGCAGAAATGACTGGCCTATTGGAATAGTTACCAAAGTCTTTCAGAGTGCGGACGGCAAAATTAGGAAAGTGGAGATTCGTGTGACGAGAAATGGATCCATTACCACATATCCTAGACCCATTTCTGAGATTGTGGCGCTTCTCTCCGAGTGATGATATTGATTTATGACCATATTTCTTCCAGGCAGCTACTCTAGATCAGTGATCCATTGGATGAGGCATGTTTGTGTTTAAATAATATCATAATCTGATATTAGGCGGGGAGTGTCACGCCTATCTTATACTGTGAACATGTAGAACTCTCCTGTGCCAGAGTTAGTTTTGGTGACATTACATATCAGAAAATTGTCGAGGCGTATTTCTCGTTCCTGTTATCTAAATGGCGCTCAAAGCTGACAACAACCAAACAACCACAGTGTAAGTGTAAGATTTACAGTTAGACATGCATGTACATGTAAACGGGATCATATACGGTGTCAAATTTGTTTTGAAAATAAGGCGTTTAAGGAGCGCGGTGACAGGTTGAGAGACAACAACAACGCTTGTGTTGAATTGTGTGCATTTCCATGCGAACTCCACGGGACTTATTGACACTCAATGAAACGTAGTAAATACGCATTACATAACGTTGTGTATTTGCACCATTACATTATCGTTATGCCTGAACTTTCTCAACCTAGAACGTGTATGTTAAATTCAGTTGTTGATTCGACACTGTTTTATTGTGTTTCAGTTATTTACCTCAGCATGGTTCGGCAATAAAGGCGACTTGTTGCAGAACTTTGCGTGGTTATCTAATCTGTTAAAGCCCTCCGGGGTGAGGCAGCACAAAAGGTGCCTTGTCATTGAGATTACTGAAGGCCTTGAATGACGGGGTGTGGTGTATGGAATTCACATCTACAGGACAGGAGTGATGGGATTCGTGGACTGAGAACAGGCTTGTTGTGATTCATGGATTGTGAACTGTAGTGCTATGATTCTGGAGGACACCTGGCAATGTTACTTTATACAAGCTGGCAATATCTCCAAAATTTTAACCACATTTAATTTATTTTTATAACAGCTAATTTCTGTGTAATTTGGTTTGGTGATTATTGTTGGTTTACAGATATCAAGCATTGGTGTATTGCTCAGCCTAGGACTTAGCCTAGGATAAACTGATTTACCCTACGTTGCAAATAATTCTATGAACATTTCGCAGTTTTCTTTCTGTCCCCTCTCATAAAACAGTGGACTTTATTAATCTTTTAAATAGCGGGGAAGTTGTTAACTCACTCCGTACAGTCGTGTGTATCTATTAATAGTGATAGGACTTCTGTACCTCTGGGGAAGAGAGAGCGACTTCCGGTGTAGAAGGCAGGAGAGGAAAATGGGGAAAAGGTGTAATACAGGAGCACAATAATGTTATTGGAGTGTCAATCGAGAGTTTCGGTCATCTATGTAATAGTTTAACACTTCAAACATACCAAACATATTCACCATTGGCAGCCATTTTGTAAAGCCTGGTAACCTACTCTTGGTCCTGAAATGTAACAGAGTTCTGGCATTGAAGACATATTGAAAACTTTGACGCTTTCATTGTCACTGGTACACCATACTTAAATCTTCATAATACAACCGAGAAGGACATAAAAAAATTTCAATTTTTGGTGGATTTTGAACACAGGTAGGTTTGGGTGACATTAGCACAGACCTCATCAAGAGCAGTTTCATTGCCGTTGAGTCTGAGATCTGTGGCAATTTTGTTGAGTTCAGGTGAAGGGCTCAGGGTTGCCATGAGGGTTAGAGTTTTAATATAATTTGCTGAGGTCATCTACATTGATGGACTGCATGCAGTTGTGTCATTGCGGTTTTTGCAGGATACGTGAAACCACTGTGTCAGCACGTGTGTTGTTTGGTGGGAATGTGAGGCGAATTAAAGTAGGCTAGCTGTGTCAGAGCCACAGACACTTGAAACCAGCCCACAAACCCTATATATGCCATATACGAACCTCTTATATATATGTAAGAAGTAAAGATATGTAACCTCTTTTGGCTGGCAACACCCAATGTATGTGAAATTCAAGAAATAAAGCCTTCAACCTCCAACTTTTCCACTCGTTTCCTTACATGGGGCTATTGTCTTCTCGAATCCACCTTTAGTATTTCCACAACAGTTGTATATTGTCCCAGTGGCACTCTACATGTGCTATCTGACCACTGTGGGATAAATAGAGCAGAGAGAGACAGCGTGTGGACACAGCCAGTGTCTTATGGGCCTAGGTAGCACATACGAGTGCCACTGGGACAATACAACTGAGTCATTTTCTGAAGTAAATGAATATATCTTTTTTTGTTATATATAGATATATTCATTTACTTCAGTAAAACGTACCCCTCCAATTAAAAAGTACAGTTCAGGGAGCCGTCCTTTTCTGCACTCCCATAAACAAGAGGCAAGATTGGTGTGATGTCATGTGAGAACCACCATCTAAATTCTCAACCTTTCTTATGACATTTAAATGCAACTTATCTCCATATTATTTAATTATAGGTATGAAACTACTTAGGATTGATATACCTTATAGTTTCAAAGAATGGTTGTTTCACTTTTTAGTCATCCATGCTTCGCGATGCTGTCAAATGATTTCAGTATAAACAGATATATACTGCATTGCAAAGGGCTGAAAAATTGGGTAGTACACAGTTTATACCTAGTAAAAAATAAACAGAATGTAACATCTCATGGTTTTATTAATAGTATTGCTGATGCGAAGTTTGACGCAATACTCACAAGTGTGAGTTTTGTGGGGCTGGATGGAGAAAACAGAGGTCCCTTCAGTGAACCTCCGTAAAAAGATCTTTTACAAATGAACTGGCCCTGAAAATTGTTGAGGTGTGGGGGCAACTTGGGCAGTTGGGGGCAACCTGGTTTTGGCTTTTTGGTTGCCTCCCTGGGCAAGTAAAAATATGAGTAACTTTCAGGCCCTCTTTTTGAAAAATTACAGCCAGATGTTCATGAAGTGCAATATGGTGATATATCTGGTGTTACTTGCATTATACTTTAATAATAAGTAGTGGCCAAATGGACACATGGTTATGCCATTCTGAAATATAATTTATATACATGTTAAGTCTTGGTGTTAGCTGAAAATTTTCTGTGCTTATAAATGAAATTAGTTCTAAAGCTGTTACACAAACATACTAATGACAAAAGATTTAAATATGAGCTCCTTGGCAACTCTTGTGTCAGCCATTATTCTTTATCTAATGCAGCCAAACTAAAGTCGCACTTTTTTTCATAGGTTGCAGCTTGAAAGAAAATATCCATCCAAGTAAGAGAACTGGTACCTCTAGCCCCAGTGAAAGGATCCAGAAGAGGAAGAAAGCAGTTATCAGTGGCTCATCCAATGATGAGACAGAAGTTTGTGAGACAGGTAAGAAATTACAGACATGTTTGTCTACAGAGCTCATTCAGAAATACTGTGAATGCCTTTATATTCGCGGGCATAAACTTTAGCGGATTCGCCAAGAAGACATAGTCGCGAGAATAAACTGTCGCGGATTTTAACAAAAACGTTTGACAAACAATAGTCTTCAACACAGGAATCGTCAAACACATTTAATTTTAACTTGTTTGTACATGTGAGATATAACGAAAGCTTTATACAGTTCATTGGCTTGGTTTAGACAAAGAAAAATAATTGTCTTAAGTTTTTAATCTTTTGAACACTTAGTCTCGCAGGTCAGCCTTAAGACTAAAGATCCCTCTGGTCAGGAAGTTAATCTCTGGAGTTAAACTTAAGGATCAACGGTAAATGTGACAAAAATATATGAATGCTATTGTTTAATTCACATGCCCAAAACTGGAAATCATTCTTCTCTCACTCGACAAAGTCCGTCACAATTGCTTCAAAAATGTCTTTGTGGAAATGGATAAGCACAATGAACCCTGCCAAGACTCCCAGTCTACCAAATCCACAAACCAGCCAGTCCATAGAAGACGCCGACATTATTCAGGCTGCCAACAGTGCTGTAGATTCGGAATTAGCAGACAATCGCAGAAAACGAAAGCATGGAGACTACAACAGCTATGATGATGACATGAGAGGATGTGTCTGACGTCATCGGCCAAAACAATGTCCCGGATGAACTGGTCATCAACTTGGACCAGACTGCCGTTAGCATGGTTCCCGGGTGGCATTGGACAATGACGAAGCGTGGAGATAACCAGGTCTCTATATCGGGGATCGATGATAAAAGGCAAATGACAGCCCTACTTGCAGTTAACAACTTTTACCACCCCAGCTCATTTACCCAGGGAAAGCTGATCGCTGTCACCCCCAAATCAACTTCCCCGCTGACTGGGACGTCACTCACATGGAATCCCACTGGAGTACAGACGAGTCCATGCTGCGGTATGTGGACGAAGTCATTATCCCCTACTGTAAGAAACAGCGGAAGGCGCTAAAACTGAGACCTACCCAGAAGTGTTTGACTATATTTGACGTGTTCAGAGCCCACCAGGGGGGAGATTTAATAGCCAAACTGAGACGAAACCATATTTATTGTGTGTTTGTACCAGCATGCTGCACCGACCGTCTCCAGCCGATCTCTCCGTCAACAAAGATTTCAAAGATGAACTCAAAAACTGCTTCCGGCGTGGTATGCTAATGAAGTCATGACCCAGCTTGAAGATAGCCATATCAATACACGGACCGCTGTGTTGAAGCCTATTCATGCCTGCTGGATTATCAAGTGCCATGAGATAATCAGCAAGAGACAGGATTTGATCCAAGGTGGATTTATTAAAGCTGGAATCCATACAAGTATGTTGTAAATATTTCTCAACGTTTGTGAACTTGTGCCATTAAATTTGTAGTGCTTTGTATTGTATGATTGCAACACCTATTAAATAAATAAATTATTTTACTGAAATACCTGCTTTGTCCTTTATTTTATGCCACTCAAGTAGATGTACATGCTGTAGTGCAGACATACTAGTACATAATATAATATGCGTGTATTTAAGAAACGTATGGGTTTTGTATTCGCTGGTTTTTGTTTTCGCGGAAAAGTAAATACCACGAAATCTGCAAAAGTTAGAACCGGGCGAATAAAAAGGCATTTACAGTATACATAGTGTTTGTATCAGGCAGATGTGTGGATGAATTTCTTTTTGTGCACGTCAAATATTTCAGCAAACATTCATGAATTGTCTTCCCTTTTGATTTTTTTTTACTTGGTTTTCTGCTTAAATTATCAGGATGGCATGAAGCAGAAGACTGAATAACTAAAATGAGTTTCAGTAATGAGTTTAAGTAGAATTGGTGTGAAGTTACAAAGATTGTGAAATTTAATTCAAAATGGTTTACTTCGTAAGCCATCAACAGTCTGCCAAAGAGAAGAAGAAGAAGAGCTGTGATAAGAGAATCATCTGATGAGGACACAGATATGGATCCAGCATGTGAGTGTCCTTTCTAGTTATTGTAATCTTGAGGAGTCTCTTTGATTTGGCCACTTGTTTCAGGCGATTACCCAACAATCCACTGTAATCTCTTGCCATAGAGGTCACAGGCCTCAGCTTGTGGTGTGTTCTGTCTGGTTTTATGTAAGAAAACCTGCACAAATATCTTGCCTTGGAATGGGGTTTCTTCCAAACAGACACAAGCATTACATATATGTATCTAAAACCTCAACAAATTCGACCTCTACTAGAGCTTATGTTTTTGAACACTAATTTATAGGCTAATTTCACTTTTTTTCTTTTTCTTAAATTGAAAAGTGGTCCTAACTTAGCTGTAAAAATTGAATTTAGAAATTCTATGAACTTTGACTTTGCAAAGAACACATTTTTTAAAACTATATCTCAGATTGAAGAACCAGAAATCTTCTAATTAATAATATTTTTTACGAATTTTTAAACCATACTGTGAGGAAGGTATCTGCCTACAAGCATCAGGAGATGTGACGTCATCGTGCTTAAGATTTTCTTGTATAAATTCAGACTCAGTATTTACAAGCAAACTAGCAAATAGTTTTTCCCTTTTCAGTTGATGAATGTCTCGGTTGTATCAGGCTTTTAGTGAAGGCCTATATACATGGTGCAAATGCGGAGAGGTTACATTTGAGATATGTGTGAGCTATACATGTGTATACATATATGCATGTACTGTGTTAACAGCCACATCTCATCTCATCTCAAATAAAACTCTCACGGGTGATTTTGTTTCTCACGAATTAGAAGTTATAACAAAAACAAAGTGAAATGTTTTCTTTCCTTAGATTTTGACGTTCATATCGATGACTGAAATCGTCCTTCACCTCGAACAGGATGCATACACTAGTAGGCCCTGCATCGCTTCTAACACACACGTATGTTTCGGTTGAATACTGCCTCACTTTTTATAACATTTTCCTATAAACAAAATGCAGGACTGTGTATGTTGGCCTGATGAGAAAGGTATCGGTCACCAGAAGAAGACGGTTAATGTAGATGCATGCTTCTGGACTATCAACGTACATGTACACGTCATACTTTTGAACAAGATGACGTCATATCACATATAAGGCTCCTGATATTTGCAGGTGAATGTCTCACATACGGTATGATTTAAAAACTAGCTAAAATATTATTAGATAGAAGACTTCTAGTTCTTCAGTTTTAGGCATGGTTTTAAAAAGTGTGTTCTTTGCCTATCAGTTAAGCCTTACAGGTTGTATTTGTTGAGGATTTAGGGTAGCAAAAACAATGTTAAAAGCCAATCAATCAAGTAAAAAATCCTCTTCGGTTCAGTTTCCATCTCTGTAGTCTCTAACCATTGTGTTTGTACCATTTCCCCAACAACATTTCCCTCATTTTCAAATATGTAAAAGTTATTACATTTTCCTTGCATCTCAATATTTATGTCATTAATTTAATCCATGAAAGAGATTTGTCCTTTTTTAACTCTTGAGATCAGTTCAGCATAGCATCATTGTCACATCTTGCATATATCTCTTTAAGTTTGTATCAGCTGTCTCTGAAATGTAAACTGTGCATAGCATCATTGCACTGGTTCTTACTTGAGACATAACTCAAACTGCGAGCTCTATCTCCAAGGCTGAATACATTTTGACCCCAAACTTGCCTTATCAAGAGCTCCTTTTTTTTTTTACAATAAAATCTAACTGATGTTTATTATTAGCCTTTATATTGAATTCTTTTTTTTTTCTTATTAGGCCAAGGCAAAAACCATGATGAAGAAAATGAAACAAAAAAGACAAAAACTCCAACAGGTGAAATATATATTTATATATTCCTACATATATATGCATTTTTGCCCTTAATCCTAGATATACCAATTCTTATGAAGTCCTGTTGGGCCAAGTTTTTAAGGTGCTTGTCTGTCAGTGGTTGTAATCATTGATCATCTTCTCACTGCCTTTATGGTAGACAGCCTGCCAGTGTACGTGGGAGAGATGTGTAGGTTTTGTCTGGGGTTTGCCTGGATTCCTCCCATCGTAATTGCTGCTTCTGCCATTTTACAGCTTAAGCACTGCTAATCATCAACCAACTAACCAAATCTTAGATTTTTACAGTCTATTTTAGTAAAACGATACTGTAGGTGTTTATACAAGAGTATAAATCTAAATATAGATTTTCAATATTGTTTACATCTTCATATTCACAAAGTATGTTTTCTATTCACAGTTAACTGGGCAGACTCTCAGATGTGAGAGATTATTTTGAGGATTTTTTGCACCAGAGCTTGACAACTCAATGTCAGAATAAAGGAAAGCTCCCAAGTACATATTATTTCATGTTCAAATTAAACTTCCCGATTGTGCCAAGAAATAATTGACAATATCTATGACATTATCATCCCATAGAAGGATTTTAGATAACAACAGACTTGCAGCTATGACATTTATCATTGTGTTAGAAACTTGGATTGTCTCATCTGGCGGTGTGAGGTTATCACCTTTTGAACAACAGCATAATCATAATATGTTAAATAAAAAATGTTGGTAAACCTTACACTGTTACCGTAATGCTGCAAAAATATCGAGAGCTCACAGCTGGAAACTTTCGAAAATATTTGGGGTTAAAACGACGATTGCAGATGTGGAACTCTGGCATAATCCTGTCAGTTTAAAACTCACACGCCTCTGTGGGAGACAGAACATTAATGGTCTGGCTGAATTAGTCATGTCTAGCTGTTTTTCACGCAGAGCTCCTTGTAAATAGTGGGATAACGGCCGTGTAATAACTCAGTAACTTAAACTTAACTGTTGCGGACTTTAGCTGTGAAAACTTTGAATGTGCCAAACGGCTCACCATTGGCTGTCATTTTGAAAAGTCGCGTAACCTACTCTTGGTCCTGAAATGTAACAGAGTTCTGGTTTGCGAAAACCTCTTGAAAACTATTACATTTTCATTGCTGTATGTAGATTGCAATACAAATTTTCATAATACAACTGAGAAGGGCATAAATTGTTTTTTGTTTTTGTGAGTTTCGAATACAGGTGAATTTGCGTGACATGAGCACGGACCGAATCGAAAGCAGTTCCATTGATTTCGAGTTCGGAGAAGGATTTGCAATGAATTCGTGACTTGGACGTTCCTTGTGTAAAAATCAAAGCTCTTAATTATTAATGAAAGCTCAGGTAACATTGTTGACCAATCTTTAAACAAGGTATTGGACGCCTTAGCTCTTACTGACTGAAACCCGTCATGCCTTGCTGTTGTTACAGTCAGTGGTGGTGTAAACTGTTTAGTCCCACCGCCACAGTGGCTCTCTTTGAAGTTCAAAAGATCAGGGTTAAAATTCAAAATTGTGACGTCAGATACCCAGCAGAGCTGAGTCTGCCTTTCGATATTTTCATGGTATTACGGTATGTCATAAAAGTGTGTGAAGATATACTAACCTACCTATATGTACATGTTGGCATTCAAGTCAAGTGGCTTCATTTTGGACATTTGTTTCGAGCATAATCTGTGTTGGTATATAAAAGATGGTTAAAAACTGGAAATGTGTCAAAAATTACCAGAATCAACATTCTCAAGACCTGAGTTTTTAAGAAGAAGGTTAAAAAAGTGTTATTACAAAGGGGTTAGTCTTTATTACGTGTTGAATATGAAAAATTTTAACAGATTAAGAAGAAAACTATGGTAGCTACGTTATTTTATGATAGATATTTATTTTTAATTATTCAGGTAAAGTAAAGATATTGGATTTCCTCAAACAAGACTGTCTAAGTTGCCTTAAGGACCTTGACACACTGCTTATGAGAAGACCAGGACAAAAACTGTTCAATGAGAGGAAGAGCCAGCGCATGATGCTGAGCAAGAATTTAAGAAAAATTGTCTGTCCTGTTAAGACTATGACCTAGTTATATGTAAATTTCACATTGAAATCACTTATATAGCAATTACTTTTTCCGTCCGTCATTTGGAATCTTACTGTTTTGTAGAGGCCTGGTAATCCCTAATGATAGGGGATGGGAAGGTTTCACCAATGTAATACTTTCTACATAAGCAAGTAATCTTATACAGGCTTAACCAGCTTTAGTGGATGGCCTGTAGGAGGGTGTTTGTTTTCCATTTGCATTTAGGATGTTTTTGAGGTTGCATTGCTTGTAATGTTTATGCCCACAGGAGCTTGTTTTTATAGAGTTCTTCTTTGGTAGCTTGTTTTTCTGATGTATGGCAAGGTCATGAGGACCAGTGATTTTTTATGGGTCGGTTGCAGTTTTGGTTTCAGGAGCTCATTGTAGACATGACACTGGTTGTTTCTCATGAATACATCTATTATACATGTATGTTATCTCCTGGCCTAGTGAATCTTGGGTTGAAGAGATGGCTATGACAGACTTTGTCAGTGTTCTCAATATGTCAGTTTTGATCTCTTTGGGGTCATGTGTTTTAATATGGACGAACAGGTCAGTGTAAGCAGTTTTCCGATATACATTTGTTTGTAGTTTGCCCTCTCGTCATTTCACCAGGACATCCAGGAACGGGAGCGTGAAATTTAGGTGGTGTTGAAGTCAAATATGGTCCTCATGTTCACTGAGCATGTCAAACTTGGTGTCGAATGTTTCGGACCAACCTGCTGGAGACACTGCTGCTCTATTTAAAGCACAATTTTCACAGTGAGTCTTGTAGATTTTAGTAATGATTGGTGACAGCGGAGAAAGCCATGGGTAATTCTCTGATCCAACTGTTCTGTCACCCCAGGTGAAATATGTTGTTTCCAGACAGGATTTAGCTAGGGTTAGTATACTGTCACTGTCTAGGCTGGAGGTCAAGGTTGAAATCTTAGGTGGTAGGTGATTTCAAGGACCTCTACTGGAACATTGGTGAATAGAACTTCAACTCTGTAGCTGATCAGTTTTCCAGGGTTGTCAGTGGCTGCCATCTTTTTACAGAAGTCAGTAAAGATAGTGCTGATTTCGCTTTTACCAAGATATATGGTGTCTCCTTGATGCTGATTTTGCTTTTATCAAGATGTATATGGTGTCTCTCTGGTGCTGATTTCGCTTTTATCAAGATGTATATGGTGTCTCCTTGATGCTGATTTTGCGTTTATCAAGATGTATATGGTGTCTCCCTGGTGCTGATTTCGCTTTTATCAAGATGTATATGGTGTCTCCGTAATGCTGATTTCGCTTTTATCAAGATGTATATGGTGTCTCCCTAATGCTGATTTCGCTTTTATCAAGATGTATATGGTGTCTCCTTTATACTGATATTTTTTTGTTATCAAGAACATTATGGTGCCTCCTTTACAAGTGTATGTTATAACAAAGAACTACATGTACTTGGTGTCTACTGTTGGCTGTAGTTGCTTTTAGGCTTTAAACCTGTATAGTTTCTCCCCTTGGTTGTGTTTGTTTCATTTTAAATCTTGTATTTTGTTTGAACATATTGAGGTTCTGGCTTGGGTTGTATTTGACACCAAACTGCAAATCTACATGTGTATGGTTATGCTTTGTTTTTTATTTGTTTATGTTTTTGACCATACACTTTCTTAGTTTTTTTTATTTTATTATTGTATAGACGGTATGGTTTTGGGGACTTCCTTGGCTTTTTTCTCATAACTGTGAGACCTCTACTCTTTCTCGGTTTGATTTTTATGGGTCTGTTGGTGAGAATGGCCAGAGGCCCACTATAGAGGCATGAAAAAATGTGGAGAAATTTCCGAATGTAGTTCACCCAAGGCAAATTTGGTCAGATATTGGCTTCCTTTCGTTGTTTCCTTCATTGTTTTGTTGGGATTTGTATGTAATGACTATGCATTGATAATACACGGATAGCCAATCATAGGTAGCGATTTGCATATCAAAGACCACTCCAGCCAATTGGTACTCCCCACAAGGAAGTTTTTTTACTACCATAGCTCAACCATTCACAGGCTTGCAGTTGCCACCCATAGTTCACAGAATACCAAATCTTGTAGCTGATTTGCATATCAAAGACCACTGGTGCAGATCTGTGCATGAACTCCCCACCAATGACAACATACTGCTCTGGAAGTCATATGATAAAGTCCTATTTGTCAGAGTGTAATAATTTTGGCCTCACTTGATGATTTAATGGCAAGGTCTTAGCACTATCTAATTAGAGACTGATATCTGTGTACGACCGTCATTCTGCTTCATTTTGGTTTAGAAGTCAGTACATGAACATATCACCTGAATTATGTAGTTTTACGCACTGCTCAATCAGGAGAGCTACTGGTGTTCTCTGAATACCTTGTTTATTAAAGCTCTAGCTAGCATAAGGAGGCCAAGGGTGGTATTTTATTAATTTCTGTTGCAGTTTCCAGTCTATTTCTCCAGTATCTTTCAACTTCTTAACAAGAGGTTTGAACTTGTTGTTGAGGGATGCCGTAGGGTCTTTCAAGAGGGCCTTTTAGTTTTCTGTTTTATATGCCACTTCACATTCCCTTAGTAGGTATGGTGAAATCATACATAATAGTACATTGGAAACTGGACATGTACTTTTATTTGAAATAAATTGGCTTGTTAACCTTTTCCCTTATAAAAAATATACAGCAATGATTTGGTAACATCTAGGACAATGCCGTTGATTAAACCAAGAAATGAATTAATGATACCCTTGTTCATGTTGTTAGTTTAGACTGAGTATTCAGTAAGTACTGAACAGGATTGTTAAATGTCTTTATTAATTGGAAGCCAATGTTGAGAAAATTTGAACTGAAACTTAATAGTTGGCATGTCTCTAACTGATGAATTTTTTAAGTTTATTTCGTATATGGCTGTTGTGACTCACTGTTGTCTTAAAATTTGTTGTAAAGGTAGCTAGTTTACGAACTGTTTGCACAATTTAGTCAACAACATACTCTTAATTAAGCAAACTAATGGACTTTGTAATGAAGTTTGGATGTTTCTATACTTCTTTGTGTTGCTTCATTTGAAAGTTTATAATACCAGCTCAGTTTGGGCTTGCAAGACAACTTGAAGTGTGGGATGAACTACTACAAAACTGACATTGACAGTAAATATATATGTTTTGTGGATTCTCATGTGGACCTCTGACTTGTCGAGGTAAGAGGAATGTACATCAAACATAACATGAGAAATAAAAATCCAAAAAACTTTGAAATAGTTTTGGGTTTTCTTGTTTGGAATATTGAGATGATTTTTGGACTTGTGTGCAAACTGGGTTGTCAGTAAGAGTGGTCTAACGGTCATTCAAGCCTCCCACCAATAAGGCGAGTAATTTGGGTTTAACACCATACTTAACAGTATGGCAGTCAAATAACGGCAGAGCCTAATTGATGCAGAGTGGATTTCCACTGCTCTTTTATCTGGTGCTGCCTCACCAATACAACTTAGTGAAAGCACTCAGTAGGTCCCCTCAATCAAACCTATTATACTGCTACCGGTCGTCTAGTCCTTGTACTAAGTCCATAATGCTGAGCGTAAAGCAAGGAAGCTTGCAACTCTTAGGCATGTCTCGACCCAGTATTGAGCCTGGATCTCCTGAGTCTGAAAAGGACGCTCTACCAACTGAGCTACTGGGGCTGGTCAGGTTACAGGCATGAATCCAGTTCTTTCCTTGTTCATCCTAGCTATGGACAGTTCCAAGTGTAGCTAGCAAGGAAGTTCGGTCCTTTTTCTCTCTCTAGGCCTCACAGACTGAACTTACATTGACATACATGTATATTTACAGTGAGGTCATTAATTTGACTAGGTTGAGTCATAAGGTTGCAAAATATAGACAGAAAAGGTAAATGGAGAATAGCTATTAAATTTTTTCACTATGAGACAACTTTTCACATTTAGGAAGATTGGTCATATGCATTCAAATTTACAGAAATTGGTTGTATATGTTTTTCAGATTTAGGGAGACTGGTTATATATTTTTTCAGATTAAGGGAGACTGGTTATATATGTTTTCAGATTAAGGGGGAAACAGTTATATATATAATTTTAAAATTTATTGAAACTGGTGGAAAATATTTTTCACATCTAAAGACCCCATGATATGTATTATATAAATGAGCCTATCTTCACTCACAGTTCATCACACCGAAAAATAGTACCATGATGTAACATAAATCATGGCATAAGAATGCTTTAATATAGGATGTGTAAATGTATGCATATGTTTTTGCTTTTTTTTAAGATTGGTTCAAGTCCAGCTCATGCTGGCTTCCTCTCCAGCCATACATGGGAAGGTCTGCCAGCAACCTGTGGATGGTCGTGGGTTTACTCCCACCATAATGCTGGCCGCTGTCGTATACATAAAAGATTCTTGAGTACAATGTAAAACACCGATCAAATAAGTAAATAATGCTGGAATATATATATATATACAGTGGTGCTTTAATGCTGACGTAGTACATTTAGAATTAAAGGGGACATATATATTTTTCTTAAATAAAAAATTCATTTATTTGTTGAAGTGGTGAAAACTTAAGTTGCTTTAAAACAGGGTTCGTACGGGTCATGAAAAACCTGGAAAGTCATGGATTTTTAAAATCTGGAATCCAGGCCTGGATAACCTGGAAAATTCAGGTTTTAAACATAATTAAAGTCATGGAATTTTGGAATTTTCGTGTTAATAAATTTGAACAGTTTCTTGCGTGTCACTGTCGTCTAAAAGTAGGTATACAGGTTTTCGGGTCACATCAGTGGTCGGTCCGTTCCAGAAGCTATAGTGCGTTTCAGTAATTTGATAAAAGTCTTTGATCAGGGTGGAATTTGAAAATCGGGAACCAGTTCGCGCTATAGTCTAATTGCTACTGGAAAAGGTTTCCGGTACATTACGTCAGCATGCTTTGTTTAAGTATGCAATAGACTATAGCAAGGTCACAAGAGCCAAACAGCACATGTGTCGGCCATTTTTCGTAAGTGCCAGCGATATGATCAGATGTACTGTGTTGATGAGTTGTTTTTGTGCCGTTTTTGTGTTAGATACATTTGGCAAAATGCCAGGAAAATGCACTTTTAAAGACAGCTGGATGGACAATGCTCTTTATAGTGACTGGGTATCGCGAGACCGAAAAAGTTTGAGCAAAGCTAGATGCCGCATTTGTCAGAAATCATTCGATGTTTCGAATATGGGCGAGGCCGCACTGAAAAGCCACCAGAAGGGAAGGAAGCATAAAGAACTCACGAAAAAGATTTGCCAAGTTCAATCGACCAACTTTCGTATAACGTCATTCTTGAACAATACGCAGCCTGTCAAATCGAGCACAAGTTTACCGACTGCTGGTGCTACTGGAACAGGCAGCCCGGCAAGCTTGACAGGGCAGTCGGACTCGGCGACCGTTGCACAGGCCATGGAAACTGGACTCGGTGACAGATTGATATCAGACTACTGCAGTAAAGAAGACTCGGTCAGAGCTGAAATTGTGTGGACTTTGCACTCCGTGGAGCGACATTATTCATACCACTCTAACGAAGGGATAGCTAAATTATTCCGGAAGATGTTCCCTGATAGTGACGTAGCTAAGACTTTCACTTGTGGGGAAAAAAAATCGCCTTATCTCTGCTCATTTGGTCTTGCGCCTTATTTTATGGATCTTTTGAAGGAAAAGGCAAAGGGCCAGAAGTTTGTTTTATTATTTGATGAATCTCTCAATACGATAACCAAAAATAAACAACTAGATCTTCACATTCGCTTCTGGGACAGGGAATTGGAACTCGTTACCACACGGTACCTAGGATCAAAATTCATGGGCCACGCATCATCACAGGACCTACTGCAACACATTGTTGAAGCCACCAGTGAACTTGACACCAAGCAGATATTACAGGTAAATCTGAACATGTCGTGCACTAATTTTATTTAATAATTTAATTTATCCACATTATCCTGTACCAGTACTCTGATTGCATGAACTTGTGTCTCAGAATATGTCTACTGTAGTACGGTTAACTTATATATTAAACTTTTATCTTTAGTTGTGATTAATTTGATATGTTATGTGGCCCATAACTAATTCGGCAGCACAACAAGTTTATGGAAAATCGCAGTTTTATGGATATGATTGGCCAACACTCTAAATTCACAGATCGAGCCCCCAGGAGTCAATACTGAGCCAGGTGTTGACTTACAATCGTTTTTAGTGACACAGTATTGAAATAAAGTCTATCAGAAGAACTCTTGGCTCAGAATACGCTTTAGAGGTAGCTGTGGCACAGGGCTTAGGGCTTGGACTCATATTAGAAAATAATTGTGCTGCCAGCTGACATCATTTGGGTTAATGATTGATTAATGGGGCATTTAGCAATAGTTCAGTAATATGTTTGTTAGTGTCATTATCCTATAAATAAGCAAACACTAAAATAATACAGAAATCATGTAATTTTAAAACTACTGATGATATTGCATGTAGCTATAATCAGTTACCTATTATAATTACTGGTCACTTTGATTAGTGTCTGACAATATATCAGACAGAGAGATTCCCCAAAATACGATTAGGGTTAAATCTTATTACAAGTGAATCATCTGAACATTGTTAATTAATCTTCAGTGTCTAATGTTTTTAATGTTTTCATTGTAGGTTTCTATGGATGGCCCTAATGTTAATTGGAAATTCCTGGAACTGTACGCTGACTACCTGAAGGATGAATGTGAAGGAACTTTCTTAAATATAGGCAGCTGTGGTCTCCACATTATCCACAGTGCATTTAAAAATGCATTTGACTCAATTGGGGTGTAGAAAAATTTTTCAGAAGTATTTATACTTTGTTTAAGGACACACCTGCAAGACGTGAGGATTATACAAATGTAACCGGTAGTTCAACATTCCCACTTAAGTTCTGCAGGCATCGTTGGCTTGAAAATGTACCTGTTGGGGAAAGGGCACTTGAAATACTTCCCCACCTAAGAACATATGTTGGGCATGTACAACAGGGTAAACTCAAAAATCCTAAGACTTTGTCATATTTAACCCTTGAAGATATGTTAAAAAACCCTTTGTTGGAAGCGAGAATCCAAGCTTTTCTGTCACTTGCCAAATTATTTCAACCATTTCTCTGTGTTTTTCAAACAGACAGACCAATGTTGGCATTTTTATCAGAGGAGTTGTATAGACTTCTTAAATCTCTGATCTCTAGAATAGTGAAAGCAGATGTTGTAAAGAAGGAATGTGCATCTGTTCTTGGAACTTTAAAACTTGATGTAACTGATAAGAAGATCCACAGTTCAAATGAAAATATCGATGTAGGCTTTTCTGCCGCTAAAGCACTGAAGAAATTGATTTCTGATAAAAAAGTTAGCAAACTTAAAGCTTTAGGTTTTCGAGATGATTGTAAGATAGCTGTTGTGAAAATGATTGTCAAGCGTCAGGAAAAGTGTCCCTTGAAGTATCGTCTTGTACGGAGTCTTAAGTGCTTAGCACCTAATTTCATGTCTAAGAAGAAAGAAGAATGTGTTGACATGTTTCTTAGAGTTCTGAATGCTTTGGTGAGTTCTAAAAAGTTACAGGAAACTTGGTGCGATACACTTAAGAGTCAGTATGTAACATTTTTAGATGAGGAAATACCACCAAATGTGTCTAAATTTGAGTCATTCGATTACAAGACAGAGGGAAACAGAATAGATCATTTCTTTTTTGAACATATGGCACAGAAAGATAAGTACGATAAATTGTGGTTGGTTGTCAGAGATCTGTGCATCTTATCACACGGACAGGCAACAGTGGAACGAGGTTTTTCAATAAACAAAGAAATGTGTGAAGAAAACATGCAGGAAAGATCTTTTATAGCACGGCGTATTGTTCAGGATAATATAAGAACTGCTGGTGGTACTTTAAGTGTAAACATAACTAAAAAGATGATTATGGCAGCTGTTTCTGCAAGACAGAAATATATGGGCTACTTAGAAAGTGAACGCAAGAAAAAGCAAGACAACATTGTTTCGTCAAAGAGGAAAAATCTTTTAGAAGAGATAGAACAGTTAAAAGCCTAAAAACAAAAACTGGAGTCCGAAGCTGTCGCTTTAATGAAAAGTGCGGATGATTTTGCTGAAAAAGCAGAGGCTTCCAGTAGTGCTGCTCGAGTGAGGGAATTAGTTGTGAAATCCAACAGCCATAGAAGGACTTCTAAAGAGAAGAATGAGTTAGTCCAGAAAATAGAAAAAGATTTGGATGAAAAACTTAGCGAGATTAAAAAATCCTAATGGCAGATCAGGAAGGTATGATTTTATGTTCAACATCAGAGTACAATTACCAGTGCTGTGTTTGTTACCAGTGTGTGGAAAATAAAAGATCTCAGAGTTTCACTGAACTTGTTGTTTTTAAGTACATGACATTCATCCTAAGCACTTTAAAGTTACCAAATACTGTAGCGTTTTTAGTGGTGAACACACGTGTGTTTATTTCAATAGGCCCTGGATATGTATGTACTTGAAGTTGTGGCTGCAGTACTGCGCATATTTTAAATCCGGGTCTCAAGATTCACCAGCTTCCATCGTGTTTCAGGCCTTGGTGACAATGATATGAAATCAGCATTTTCTTCTGGCTGTACTTAAGTGTATGGTCCTACTCCTACATAAAGTTTACAGGACATCTTCCCCCTTCCACCATGAAATATGACATCCGTCACATATTGAATATTTTGCTAAGATTACTCGCCAAAGGCTTGCTTCTGGTCTTAGCACTTGACTTTCCTCCACCTACGAAAAGTTGGCTGCAATCTCAAGCTAAATATTTTTGAATAAGCCAGGCTTTGAGCAATAAGTAAATACTGGTCTACGCTAACTCTTTAATAGTAAGTCACAATTACTACAATGACATTCTCAGTTGGCATAGCCTGCGCTTTCAGAATAGTAGGCCAGGGCCCGGGATCATGAAGCAATCTTAGACTTAAGTCTAAATTTGATTCTTAATTATATATTTACATTATGTACCTGGGATGAGAATTGTGCTGGATTAAGACAGAATATCTGATAAAGATTCATTTAATACTAAACCTAATGAAAATTAATAAAGTATAAGTGAAAATGAAAAGAAACAAATTTAGACTTAAGTCTAAGATTGCTTCGTGATCCTGGGCCCTGGGTTCAAACCTGGTTACCTGGGTCAGGTTATACCAATGACTTTAATTCATTCATTCATTCAAATAATAAGTCCTGGAAAATCAGGATTTTGGTATGGAAAAGTCATGGAAATTCACTGATCTACAGGTGTACGAACCCTGTTTAAAAACAGTTTTTGATATTCTTGAGGTTATATTAGTAGAATTTATGTATATATATTTTGTCCTCCAAATACTTGAAAAAATACACTGTACACTAATGCTGAACATAGATATATATATATATATATATCCATAGTTATATACATGTGTATATATACTCCTCACCCCATGTAATAAAATCTAGACTGGTATTTTTATAACCCAGCATTGGATTTGCGTGTCTTTGTCCAGCAATACCTTTAATACCGGTTTCCTCTAAAGGCTAATCACGTGTCCACCCGGCAACGTAAGACAGTTCTGCAGGTGGTTGTACTGCAGAGTAACAGGTCTTACATACTTAAGGAGAAGACATCAGAGGAAACGAAAGCCTGTAAGACAAATACAATAACTGAATCGCTACAATACATTCATTTATCATCAGTATTAATGCGGATAAATGCTTCACTACTTTGTGATGATTTTTAGCCTAGTTTTGGTGAAATTGAACACTACCAATTTCTCTTCGTAGTTGTGAACATGTTGATCCCATGTGGCCAAGCTCCTTTCGACCATATACGATAGGGGATGTCATGCACACTGTGATGGGTGAATATATTGAGATCATTTCACATTCACATTTATTAGTCTATGCTAGTGTTACATGTATTGGCCACATTCCAAATGTGCTCAATTGTTTATATATGGTCACACATGACAAGACATAAAATCATTGCATTTACCTTCACTGATCACACACTGTTGTAGATTTCTTTGCCATTACATGTAGGACATGACAAAGATATTCTCCTCATGTAAATGCATGTTATTGTTTCTTTGAGGGTTTAAGTTCCACATCTTAACTACATATATGTGCATCGCTCACGGTACTCTTTTTCACTTGTTATCTCATATTTCCGATATTTTACACGCGTTTGAAAGTCTGGCTCTTTCTCTCTGGACATCCGAAGAGTTGACACGTGCACAGCCACAGCAGCCTTACTTACCAAGCACTGTCTTTTGTAACTAGGTTAATTCGGATGTCCCCAGCATGAAGGCATCTCCCTACTGAGCAGTCGCTCAACCTGGCGTGTGGAGATTGAGCATTCTTTCTACCCTTTCCCTTCTTTTAAATAAACCTGTACTTAACTGAAAGGCTTTTTGAGTGAGTTGCATTTTTCTTTGAAGCTGTTTGTGTTCAGGATTTGTTACCACCCACACATGCCCAGATTACGGTGAGGCAATCCTGTGGTAGTAATTCACCGTACTCCCAGGCCTTACACACCTATCAGCCAGTACAGTGTATCTCTACGTAAATACTGTGCACAATGCCTCATATTCAGACTCTTAAGCTCATGATAAATGTGTATTAGTATCCATGATTACTTTCTGCGACTTCGTATGACCACATTCGACTGAATTCACTCTCCCTGCTGTATGTCACCGTAATTTCTGTGACCTAGTTCTCTAGGGTAACATTTGGGGAATGTTCGCGCTACCATTACATAAGACGTTATTGAGTGCTCAGTTTTCGTTACTGGAGGAGGGATGTTGATGATCGTTCAAACACCACATGGTAAGAATCTTGTCCACATTTAAACGTAGTAAATGATGTAGTTCTATCCGGGAGCGGCTTCCTTAACATAACAAGATCTCTTACTACGATAATTATTAGAAATAGCCCTATAAATGCATACAGGAGGATACTTGGTGACAGCACAGATGGCGCTGCAAAACTGCGTATGTTCATTTTAAGAGGGACGGTATAAGGTTAACGGCGGGAAATCGTCACGTTGAACAATGTACCACAAATCTGCACCAAGGATGCTCTAGGGAGGAGTCATATGTGGTGCAAGGAGTACCATAGTCCATAAACAAGTCAATTCGACAACTCCCGCAATGGGAATGTGCTGTTAATCAGATATGTGGTTTGTGACTTGTTCGGTTATGTCATAATGGTTACATCTGCGGGCTTCAGGGTGTTGCGAAAGACGACCTCCATTTTTCCCTGTGTGAGGTCGTATGAAATGATTTGCGTTGTTTGTCAGTGGGCGCCTTTTGGGATTTTTAGCACAAGAAATGCTCCAGCAGGGCAAGTTGTGGAACATCGCTGTCAAAGCGATATACGAACACGACCTGTGTTAATCATTTGATATATGAACCGTGAATGAAACGCTCCACATCACTAAAGTTTAGAATGCAGAGTTACTTTAGGATTGCCCCCCGCCCCCTTGGCCCGCTCCGATCAATTGGCTGGTCACGCCAGTCCAGATGTCCGGATATAAACCTTCATATATCTCGATTTCGTATAGATTGATTGCTTTCCGTCTTGGAAGTTTTTTTGGTGAGATATTCTAATGTCTGGGCTCAATCGAGTAGGTGGTTTCTAATTTATTAGATTCGAGCGCCTCGAGGATGAGCGAAAGATCCATCGAGGATGGCGTGGAACTCTCCTCTCTCCTTCTGCTGGTTATTCGCCGGAGAGATTTCGTCGTACATGTAATGGCACTCCGGGGCGGGTGAGAGACACAGCGCTATGAATCATAAAACCGTTTCGTTATGTCTACCTCTAATTTCCTCACTCCAAATGTTTCTATGCCACAGTCTTCGACAGTTGTGGAGAAAAAAACGGAACAACGAGATACCACTTGATGTGGAATCGGGAAGTACTTACTTCCCATCCTTTATGGTGATATATAAAAATGAGAATCGGTAAAGATGAAAATAAATCCCTTTCTATTAAAGAAAGCATTCCGGAGCTACGGAGGGACTTTAAAACAAGTCAAAAAATGAAATCTGGAAAATTCTTATGGAATGTTTCCGGAATCAACAATATATTACTTCACTAAAAATTCAAAATATTAGGGAGCAGGCTATTTCTGTTACCCCACATAATACCTTAAACTGCTCTCACTGCATTATTCGTGACAGAGACCAAGATCTATATGACATGACAGAACAAGAAATAACAGAGAAACTGAAGGACCAGCGCGTAATCAACATCAAACGTTTTGTAATAAAGAAAGACGGTAACCTTATTAAAACAAATACGTATCTCGTAACATTTAATAACCCGTCTCGCCCAACATCAATAGTTACTGGGCCGTATATTGTGCGGGTAGAATTATTTGTACCTAACCCGACCTGGTGTTTCTCCTGCCAGAGGTTTGGCCATGGCAAGGGTCAATGCGGTAATAAATTGGTCTGTTTTAGATGTGCGGAAGCGGGTCACGAGGGCTTCGACTGCACAAACCCGATAAAATGTTTGAATTGCAGCGGAGCCCTTGGCCTCTTCCAAGGACTCTCCTGTCCTTAAGAAAGAAAGAAAAATCATAAAGCTTAAATGCAAAAATAATATATCGTATCAAGAAGCGAAACATCTGGTCTCTGTCACGGATGGCCTTACTAAATCTACGTACACCAATGTTGTCAAGAAACCCTCCGTTTTGGTAGGGGTTCAAACATCATTCACTTCGCCGATTCGTATAGGGAAGCCACAGAAACTGGTCGTGAAACCCTTGGGAAACACGGCCAGTTCTTCATCACAAACCGATATAAATCTTATTGAAAAAGCTGCTAATTTACCTGATTCTCCTGCTATTTCTCTATCTCACCACAAACCTTGTGCAAATAAATCCAAATCCTCTAAACCCGTTGCATCTTCAACTAAATGCAGCGGGTGATAAATATCATAAAAAAAGATAACCCTGGTGGCCCCACGGAGCGTCCCTCTGAGGCTACTAGGGACTATCCAAACATTCAATAACTTTCAATGGTTGGAGGATGTTGGTCTTTCAACGCTGAATGCGGACATGATGGATACATCATCTGCATCGGGGAGATCTACTAGTAAATCTCCCAAAAAGGGTCGTCCACGGTCCAGACATAAATCTCCCATCCGCCTCCCTCCATAATGACTTCCCCCGTGGGGTTCCCGGGAGTGAAAAGAATAGGGCCCCAGTTCTCTAGGCAAGCTTGTCGTACGAGGCGACTAACCTAGGGCTCTCCCGTGTGGTTCCGGTTAATAGAATAGTTCCACAGCCTCCCCGGGCTGGTCGTACAAGGCGACTAAAAGGGGCAACCTGTTTGCCGTGGGTTGCGACCCGTGATGGGGGAGGACGGGATCCTGGTGGCTGAGGGCGGGTTGAACTTGCGAGATCCTCACGCCCAACACTCCACTTCATCCCTAACTTCTCCAAAGACGGGATGGCCCCCTCCGATCAATCGGCTGGTCACGCCTTGCCTCTGCGTGGTCCCAAAACTTCTCTATAAAAACACTCTGTAGAGATCAAATGATTTTTGTCAAATTTCGTTCGTGGGATTGCGTTTGAGGCGGTGGCTGTAGGGTCACTCAAGTAGTCCGTGTCTAATGTGCAACCTCCTTCATAGGGTGGGTGATGGAGGAGCTCGGGTGGGGAATGAGGTGTGCATATTAAGGCCATCTATTTGAGTACACCCCATGTGGAATCCTTGGTGTCTTTCCTGCTGGGTATCCCCAGGTTGAGGCATCGCCCTTGTTGGCACTCCGTGGTGGGTGGGGAACACGTGGGTTGAATCACGAATTTTTTACTATGAATAACCTAAACCTTTCAAACAATGTTCCTAATTTGAGATCGTCTTCTCAGCCAATTTCAGGGGCTGATAAAAAGAGGAAGCTGGAGGCTTTATCAGATTCTATAGACATTGGACAGGAAAGTTGGCCGGCCTTTATTGTTCTCTCAACAAAGAGTGAACAAAAGCCGGCCTCTAAAATACATCCTTTTCTTTTGAAGAGGGCTTTGGAGGGTGCAGCAGGCACTTTAAAAAACGTTAAAAAGCTGCGATCCGGAGACATTCTAATCGAATGTTTCCGGAAACAACAATCAAAAAATTTACTATCATTGAATAAAATTTCTGATATATCTGTTTTTACATCCCCTCACAATACCCTGAACAGTTGTCAGGGAATAATACGTGACAGGGATGGGGATATTTTCGACCTATCTGAAGAGGAAATCTGTACAGAATTAAAACCACAGGGTGTTGTCAGAGTGAAACGTTTCACAACAAAAAGAGCTGGCAAGATCCTCAAATTAAACACATACCTGCTGACATTTAATAGTACCTCTCTACCATCATATATCTACATTGGCCCGTATAGGGTTAATGTGGACTTTTACATACCTAACCCGACACGATGTTTTACTTGCCAAAAGTTTGGTCATGGCAAAGGCCAATGTAAAAATAAACTGGTTTGTTTCAGATGCGGCAGTGAAGGTCATGATGGTTTTGACTGCAGCAGCACAATTAAGTGCTGCAATTGCGGCCGAGATCACATGGCCTCCTCTAAGGACTGTCCTCTTTTCATTAAAGAAAAACAAATAATCACTTTAAAAACTACAAACAACATTTCCTATCAGGAGGCCCGCAAATTGGCCTCACTTTCGAGTACGACACCGCAGACTTCGTTTGCCAATGTAGTCAAGCGAGCTTCAACATCTGTTGCAACTCAAATTTCCTTGACTTGGCCCATTGGAAACGACAAACCTAATCCGATCACTGTGGAACGTCCAGCTCAACCTGAACGGAACTCCTGCTCAACCCAGACCCTCACAGTAGAAGAAATAAAACCAGTAAAGAATACCGAAACAAATATACCTGAACCTCAGCCCTCTAAAAATCATAACGACAAAAACAAATCCAATAACAAAGTTCAAAGTAATATTAAAACCAGTAAACCTAGTGGCCCTACAGAACGTCTGTCTAAGGCCACTCGAGATCCTATCCAAACATTTAACAGGTTTGCATCGTTGGAGGACGTCGTCCCTTCAACATTAGATGCGGATGTGATGGATACATCACCCGCACCAGGGAGATCTTCCAGCCGATCTCCAAGGAAGGGTCGTCCTCGGTCCAAATATAGAGACAAGTCTCCTATACGCCTCCCTCCGTAATGTCTACATACGACAAAATTATACAGTGGAATTGTCGAGGTCTTAGGGTTAATATGATTGAAATAACACAGCTGGTCCAATCATTAGACCCTATTGCCCTTTGTCTTCAGGAAACTCACCTAAAAACATTTGACAAAGATAAAATAACCCTCAAAAATTATTCACTTTATAGTACATTTTGTCAGGAAGAAGAGCGAGCGGCAGGCGGCTCCTCTATCTTCATAAATAACAATATTATCCACAGTCCTGTTGCTCTGGATACAGAGCTTCAGGCTGTGGCCGTTCGTGTCTCAGTATCTGAGACAGTCACTTTGTGTTCGATTTATATTCCGCCGAACACTTCTTTGTCAGCGTTACAGTTATATAATTTGAAAGAAGAATTACCCACACCCTTCATAATAATGGGCGATTTTAATTCCCATAACCCCTTATGGGGAAGTAACAGCATAAATAATAAGGGCAAGGTGGTAGAAGATTTTTTAACCAAGGAGGAACTGTGTTATTTCAATGATGGTTCAAATACTCATTTGCATGCGGGTAATGGCATTTATTCTGCTATCGATCTCACTATCACCGATCCATCACTTCTCCTGGATTTTTCTTGGAGAGTGCACCAGGATCTTTGTGGTAGTGACCATTTCCCTGTTATCCTAGAGCATGTCACTTCTAATTCTTTAGAACTTGTAGCTAGGTGGAAGTTCGATAAAGCAGATTGGATGGGATTTGAGATGTTCTGTGAGGCTGATATCACTCCACAGACTCTCAATGCAGCAGATGACCCAATATTTAAATTTAATCAGCTTATGTTACGAGCTGCAGATAGAACTATCCATAAGACCTCGACCAGTCCAAAATCCAAAAGTAAACCCTGGTACGACAATGACTGTCGTAAAGCCATAAAGGACCGTAAAAGGGCTGAAGACAAGTTCAACCATTGCCCTACTGATAAAAATTTAAACCAGGTTCGTATTCTTGCAGCTAAGGCTCGTCGATTACTTAAGTCCAAGAGACGATCTTGTTGGCGGAACTTTGTTTCAGGCATTACGTCCAAAACACCTATGCGTAAGGTCTGGAATATGGTTCAGAAACTAAAGGGTAAAAATAACAAAGCAAAAGTCCAGCACTTGAAAGATGGAGATAACATACTAACTTCTCCATCCGATATAGCTAATAAATTAGCGGAATCAATTTCTAAAAAATCTTCTTCTGAGAATTATACTTCAGAATTTCAGGATGTCAAAAACCAGAAGGAGAAAATGAAATTGCCCTTTTCTTCTAAAAACTTAGAAGATTATAATCGTCCTTTTAATATCGAGGAACTAAAAACTGCACTCAGAAAGGCACATGATACAGCGTGTGGTCCTGATAACGTATATTATAAATTTCTGAACCATTTACCAGCTGAACCACTTGAGACTCTCTTGGACTTATTGAACGATATTTGGATAACTGGTAATTTTCCACCCTCATGGAGGGAGGCATGTATTGTCCCGGTTCCCAAACCGGGTGAGGATCATACTGATCCAAAAAATTACTGTCCCATAGCTCTTACCAGTTGCGTCTGTAAGACTATGGAACGGATGATAAATGATAGACTTGTTTGGTTTCTCGAAACCAACAAGTTACTATCTAATATCCAATGTGGTTTTCGTCAAGGTAGATCCACAGTGGATCACCTTGTTCGACTTGAAAGTTTCATTCGCGATGGTTTTATTAATAATGAACACATGGTGTCAATATTTTTTGACCTTGAAAAGGCCTACGACACCACGTGGAAATATGGCATTTTAAAAGACCTCGCGGATATGGGCCTTAAAGGTCGATTCTCTATATTTATATCCAAATTTTTATCAAATCGTCAGTTTAAGGTACGGGTGGGGTCCACTCTTTCGGACTCTTATGAGCAAGAGATGGGTGTACCCCAGGGCAGTATCCTTTCACCTACGCTGTTCAGCATCAAAATTAATAGCTTGACCCAAACATTAACATCTGGAACCGAGGGTTGTTTATATGTAGATGATTTTCTGATATGCTACCGCGCTAAAAATATGAATAACATCGAGCGGCAACTGCAGCTTTGTCTCAATAAGATCGAGAAATGGGCAGTTGGCAACGGTTTTAGATTTTCTAAGACTAAAACAGTCGGTATGCACTTCTGCATTAAACGGAAACCTCATCTAGACCCTGAGCTTAATTTTTGTGGTGAACCAGTGAAGATTGTTGGGGAAAATAAATTTTTAGGAGTTATGTTCGATAGTAAACTATCTTTTATACCTCACTTAAAAACGCTTAAAGCTAAATGTATAAAGGCTCTGGATATAATTAAGGTCGTGTCTAGCACCGATTGGGGTGCTGACCGATCTGTTTTACTTAATTTATATCGTTCTCTGGCGAGGTCTAAATTGGACTATGGGGCCATCATTTATGGTTCCGCTAGGAAATCATATCTTAAAATGTTGGATCCGGTCCATCACCAAGGTCTGAGGCTCAGCCTTGGTGTCTTCAGAACCTCACCAGTAGAGAGTTTATACGTGGAGGCCAATGAGCCTTCTTTACATAACCGACGTATTAAACTCAGCCTTCAATATGCAACAAAGCTTAAAGCTCACCCAACAAACCCTGCCTACGACTGTGTTTTCAATCCATCATACGTAGACAAATATACTAAATGTCCTTACAAGATCCCTCCGTTCGGTCTTCGTATACGGGACCATGTTGTGGAAGCTAACATCAAGGTAGAGGAGATAGCTCCGGTATCTTTACCGGAGTCTCCTCCCTGGCTTCTGCCACAACCTAAACTAATATTTGATCTACGTCAACATAATAAATCGAACACAAATCCTCTTATAATTCAACAAGCTTTTGCTGAAATTAAGGCTAATTATCCAAATTATAAATTTATATACACTGATGGGTCGAAGGATGGGGACAGGGTTGCGGCTGCGGCTGTCGTAGAACAGCGGGTCTCTTCTCTTCGTCTTCCGTCTTCATCGTCTATCTTTTCTGCAGAAGCCAGGGCTACACTCCTGGCCTTATCGTATGTTTCCTCTGGGCGTGCCCAGAGGGCAATGGTATGCAGTGACTCACTCTCCTGCCTTTTGGCAATGCAGAATAATAAATTCAAAAACCCGCTTATTCTGCAAATTTTAGCCTTGCACAGAAAATTGATTAAAAGAGGCAAAGATATTATATTCTGTTGGATACCAAGCCATGTTGGTATCCATGGAAACACAGTCGTGGATAGGGAGGCAAAGGCTGCCCTAAATAAATCCGTATCAAAAGTTAAAATCCCATACGCTGATTTTAAATCTAACATTCTTAAGTATATTCGTCGCCTTTGGCAGGGTGACTGGGACGTGCAGGTGTGTAATAAACTGCACGCTATTCACCCTGTCATTGGCCATAACTCTTATACACTGGGTATGTCTCGTAGAGACCAAGTGGTTTTAACAAGATGCCGTGATGGGCATTCTCGTCTAACACACAATTTCATCCTGGATGGGAGCAGTGCTCCCGAGTGTGTTGGATGTGGTGCTGAATACGGCATCAAACATATCCTGGTTGACTGTGTGGACTTTGCCCATGTGCTGCAAAAATTCTACACAGTAAACTCCATGTATGATTTGTTTGACAGCATCGCTGGCGACGCTGTCATAAAATATTTGAAGGCCATTGGCCTGTATCATAAAATATAAATTTTATTTTCATACGTACTCGTGATAAAACTTCCTTAATATGCTGGTTTTCGAGTTTTAGCTGTTTTGGTTTTCTTACCTGATTTTAATAATGTCCGTACGTTTTTGGTTTGTTTTTAATGTTCTCATGTCACCATCGAAAACCTGAACTGTCTCGTGGTTCCACCTTGTTCTCGCCACGATATGGCTGAGATATTGCCGATGTGGCGTTAAGCCATAATCATTCATTCATTCATTCATTCAAAACAATCTATAATAATTCGTACTTTTTCTAATGAACTGAAAACAAGAGGTAAATGTTGGTCAATTATATGCCGAGCAGGGAACATTCTTTTTCTAAGACCTTCTGTCTTCTTGTACAAGTATTGTATCCAAGTGTTTATGATACCAGATACAGTACTTAGACTTACATCAAAACGATAAGCTAAGTCTTGATTTGGCAATCCCTGCCTGAGTTTGACTAAAGTCATAAAAAGTTCATTTTGGGGTGACAACTTCCTTTCTCCTGTTTTCCTTGATGGTGTCTCTGTGGTTTTTCCTCCTCTCCAGTAGTTTAGATCTGTAGCTTCAAGTCCAAAACAGGAGAACAAATGAGTAAACTGATTCACATGTAAACCAGTATAAAAATGAAACTTTTTGTCACTTTTAGAGACTTCCTCAAAGCAAAACTGTTCAGCCTTTGGATATTCTGTCTGCTTTTCCATCTTTTCCTGGCGGTTTTGTTCGACCACGAGATTAATACGAATCACTAAGTTTGACTTGCAAATGAAGGAAGTTTGAGAATATTTTGATGCCTTTTCGATCCTGTCGGTGTTAACAGAGAAATCCTTCTTGTATGGTGAAACTGGGGTACTCTGAAAAAAGATATTGTAAGTAAATTTCACTGATGTTTATTTATGTCATATTCAAAAACATTATTTAAGGAAACATAGCTAGGTAAGGTGTAAAAGAATATACATTAAAAAAAGATATTTCATCATCAGTGCACAACTAGCATGCATGCACATTTCAATATTTGTGATTGGCTTTTTTTAAATATTATTTTTGCTTTACTCAACAGCTTGATGTTAATATGAGTATTATAGATATATTGATTCATACCTGATGATTAGCAGATTCAAACTCATTACTTTTTTCACTTAAAGGATAGGGCTTTCTTGGAAGGCTAAAAGGCCTTCTGTGGCATCTAGTAGCAGCTTCTTGGATACGGGATTCGTTCTTTTGGTTGGGGGCTTTCGTTTTTGGGTCAACTTGCTAACCTATAGGGGAATAAAATCGAATAAATATTATCGAAAATATAGCTGTTGAATGTTGTATTTTTAATCTATTGAACAGATTAAATCTACTAAAAAATATTAGTTTTAACTCGCATACATTAATTAATGATAAACATATAACAACTCGATGTTATTATACACACTATGTTGTTAAACTGAGTCGGTCAATAGCCTAAAATCGACAGAAAACAACAACAACGAACCTGAAGAGGCGTGAATGTAGCTGGTACTGGATCGGGGTGTTCTTCCGATGGACCATCCGGATTTATAAAATGTTTGGTGCAGATGTGTGTCCATTTGGTCACTTTTTCATGGGTAAACTGTTTTCTCCCACACGCTTGGATCCATTGCTTGCATTTCTCTAAGTCTTTACGAGGCTTTGGGAAAGGTAACCACTTCACACCTTGCATAAACTCTTTGTCTTTGTATCGACTGTCGCTCTTACAAAGTCCGTAACAACAATGTCGCGTTGCTCCACGGCCTTTTTGTTTGCCTGCTCTATTTTCTTTGGTAACGCTGTCGATCTCCATAATTGTTCACTGACTCGAGGTTGTCCAGCTGATTTTTTTTTGTCCTACTTTGGGCGCGCATGCGTACTTACCAGTTCTAAAAATAGATATTTTAGCCAGTGCCGATCAACGCTATATCTTGATAACAGATCCATTAGCAGAAACGACGGTAGGCATGTCAGAAGCTGTAAGAGGGAGCATTCTTAGCGTTGGGTCCCTAAGTCTAAACTGATTTTGAATAACACTTACTCCAGCACCTGTGTCTATAAAAACAGAGACGGTTGAGTTACTAACCTTAGCACGAACAGAGCTAGCAATTGAAGCTAAAATTACCTTCTTTGTTTCAGCTACATTTTCCGAATCCACAGGTATGTCAACATTGGCTGGTTTAACAAATGACGGCTCGGTGTGACGTCTGTAATTCTCGAAGAGATTAGCACAGTTGTGTGGAAGCCGTGGATTTGAACTGAGCAACGTTGTAACCAATTCCTTTCCAACATTTACAATAACTATAAACGCAATGATAATAAAACTCAACAGATGAACAATAGCATTAGAGAGCAGACTCGAGTTAGAATCACTTATCGTCCCACAGTCAGCAAAGTCACCTTTCAGACCGTTTGAATTTACATCAATAGGCGAAAGTTGCAGGGTGCCTTTGTTAATAGTGGCTGTTTCAAGGGATTTGGGAACGCTAGCATCCGTTTGAATACCTACTTCTTTAAAGCTTCTCTCGCAGGTGCTATTTCCAAAACTACATTTATTTTCAAAAGTGATTTTACCTGGGGAAATATGATTAAAATTAGAATCACTCGAATTTCCTAAAGAAGAGTGCTGAGGCTCTGGTGGGGGTCTAGGATTTAGCTTAACCCGGGTGGATTTGCCCCTGATGGCTAAACTAGCCGTTGTACTTACCCTAGGTCTGGGAGATGTAGTATTATTACTAGCATTGAGTTTCGAGTCTGAAATGTTTTGATTAGAATTTGGAAATCGAACTCTTCCTACCTGAAGTTCACTATCCTCCCAGTTATAGTGAACTTCCTCTAGTTTAAAGGCACGTTACTCGAATTGTTAGGTTGCGAGGATTGTCGTCTGGCATTGTTTCTCTTTCTTCGACAATCGTTGATTACATGGCCAGGAGTTTTACAACAATTACAGAATGGTTTAGGTTTTGTTTTCTCGGGGCAGTCCTTCGCCATGTGGCCTGGTCGGTGGCACGATTTACAAATAGGGGTGCCATCGACGGCTCGAAAACGGTCGAAATCATTTAAATTTGAGGAGGTGCGGCTATCAGGCTGAGACTTTGCGATTGGTTGCTGCTTCGCAGCTTGTGAATTTAAGGCAGCAATGCTGACGGCGCTTGGATGCGCACTCTCAGCCAATCTGGCTTTGTTTAGCGCATCTTCTAAATTTTCTGGTTTTTGAAAAATTACATGGGACCTTAGAAAAGGGTTAAGTCCCTGCATAAAGAATGATAAGGTCTCAACATCCGATTTCCTAGTTCTTTTACAGAGATGTGTAATATCTGTTATAAATTCCTCTAGCGGCTCGTTCATCCTCTGTTGTCTGGCGTAGAGCGCACTGTCTCTCGCCCAACGCATTTCTGGACCGTCGAAACGGTTTGTGAACGAATCTACCAATTGTCCGAAAGTTTGTTTCACTGAATCCGATAATCCAGAGCAAAAAGATTGCGCAGGTCCCCTTAAATACATTTTAAAAATGTTCGATCTTTGGGCGTCTGACCAGCCTAAGACATCGGCATAGGTTATGAAATGATCTAGAAAGGCCTGAAAATCGTCATCAGGTTTACCTGTGAATGATTTCGGAGCTGGTACACCATTTGGCCCAGGCGAAGTATGCCCTCTAGAATTAGAGCCTGTAATAGATGATAGTATCCTAGCCGTTTCCGAATTTTGATGTGCCAAACTGGTAAGAACGGTAGAAATTGGCTGTAGGATTTGTTGGATATCTGGGTTGGAATTGGCAGCTGAATCAGAAGTAATTTCAGTCGATGTTGGTGATCCCCCGGATCTAAGACTATATCCTAATGGAACTCCCTGAATACCCTGGTTTCTGTTGCTTTGGGCCATTTTTCTCTAAGTTACAAAAATTAAAAACACTTACCTTAGAACTGTGTACCAGAGATTTATCGAGGTGTCACTTTGAAACAAACCACGCTCTTCTACCAATTGATACGGGGTAAGGGTTTGTGTGGCTACTTGATCCGAGCGCAGAGTTTGTAGAGGAAGCGTTTTGAGTGGAAGCGTTTTAGGGAAATCCTCACGATGGAGCCTATATAGTCTTGTCAGACACAACTAGGTAACACAACGTGCAGAGTGGAAACTATGCGCTGAGGTTGCCTCTAACTATACCCGTAACCTTTACAAAACTATATAATTTTATCGATAAACCTGTGGACAAAGTGACTACAACGACAAGGGGTTAAATAACAAGAAAAGAGTTCTTTAAAATATACTTACTACTTATACTTACTATGTGCCGCTGTCCCGGGTTCAAAGTGGGGAGAGAGCGAACGCCAGCCAAAACAAGTCAATCCCAGGTCAATTTGGTGAAGTCCGAAAGCATAGGGTATCTCCAAAGAGAAAAGTTATAGTCTTAGATCGGGGGTATCAGGAAGCACAGTAACGTAGCGTGTGAGTGGCCAAAGACTTCTCTTCTTAATTGAACTGGGGGATTCGCTTATATAGCAGTGAACAAGTAAATCTTTTGTTTCTAAATTACCGGTCGTAAATTTTGAAGCCTGCGTTATCTCACTTAGTGTATCGTCTGGAGGTGCTCTCTTTCCTCTTTTGGGTAACATTAAAGGGGACCAACGGCGAGAACCATCTTTGACACATCTGTGGGAATTTCAGCTTGGGCCATGATGTAGCATTGTCCCATCTGGACAATCGGCCACGCCAAACGAACTTAAACCCAACCGTGAATTTAATCACCTTGTGTGGGGCCTTAAACTTACGCAGTTCCAAACCCGGACACATGTAATCACGATATCTGCCTCGTAACATTAAGTTATATCGTTCTCTGGTGAGTTCTAAATTGGACTATGGGTCCATCATTTATGGTTCCGCTAGGAAATCATATCTTAAAATGTTGGATCCCGTCCATCACCAAGGTCTGAGGCTCAGCCTTGGTGTCTTCAGAACCTCACCAGTAGAGAGTTTATACGTGGAAGCCAATGAGCCTTCTTTACATAACCGACGTATTAAACTCAGCCTTCAATATGCAACCAAGCTTAAAGCTCACCCAACAAACCCTGCCTACGACTGTGTTTTCAATCCATCATATGTAGACAAATATACTAAATGTCCTAACAAGATCCCTCCGTTCGGTCTTCGTATACGGGACCATATTGTGGAAGCTAACATCAAGCTACAGGAGATAGCTCCGGTATCTTTACCGGAGTCTCCTCCCTGGCTTCTTCCACAACCTAAAGTAATATTTGATCTACGTCAACATAATAAATCGAATACAAATCCTCTTATAATTCAACAAGCTGTTGCTGAAATTAAGGCTAATTATCCAAATTATAAATTTATATACACTGATGGGTCGAAGGATGGGGACAGGGTTGCGGCTGCGGCTGTCGTAGAACAGCGGGTCTCTTCTCTTCGTCTTCCGTCTTCATCGTCTATCTTTTCTGCAGAAGCCAGGGCTATACTGCTGGCCTTATCGTATGTTTCCTCTGGGCGTGCCCAGAGGGCAATGATATGCAGTGACTCGTTCTCCTGCCTTTTGGCAATGCAGAATAATAAATTGAAAAACCCGCTTAGTAGTATACTATGTAGCCCACGGGCCCCCGTCCTATATTTTAACCTGGGAGGTACCCTGACGTCATATTTTGGCGGGCTGTCGGTGTGGGTTTTTCCCATCACGTGGAGAATATTTTGGGTTTTTCCCAGGTTATTTGGGATTCCCCATCTGTGGGGAATCCCCATTTGTAACAGCTGTTTTTGGCATTATGTCGTATGTGCACTTACCGGGGGGAGGGATTGAAAACTTTGAAAATTGATGAAAATATGGCATTTCGTGAGAATAACATTAAAGGGTATAAAAGATGGGGGTGGTTGTCATTTTCAGTGTGTTTTGCAGTGTATATAGACGTACCAGACGTAGCCACGGATGACTGAGGCAGTGGGTTAAATGATGGAATTTACCCGTGATTTGTGTTCGCGTGTTGTTAAAGCACGGAAAACGTTAAATCGTCACAAGCGGGAAGTTCATGGATCGGGGAGCTGTACGTATAGTTGTAAGGACTGTGCTAAGCAGTATACTCGTATGTCAGACCTGAAACGGCATTATTGTCGGACTGGAAATGGGAAGGAGAGTTATATGGATGGAGAAATAAAGGTGAGTACATATATATATATATATACTGTTGTTAGTATATATTTTCAGAGCATAGTGTGTCTTATTTATATTTATATATATGATAAATTAAGGGGCGGTGAATGTTAGGGGCCAATCTTTGTTTGATTATGTGACCTCATGGTGTGTGATGTCACAATGACAGACAAAAATAACAAAGTAAAAAAAACCACAATACATACCATAAACATACAATGTATGAAAAAGAAAAAAAACAAACATTTATCCATTGGTGCGAGCTTTTCCGGTGTAGTCGGTGTTGAGGGTGTGGCACAATCTACAGTTCCTATGAGCGCCACAGTTAAAATAATGTGAACGATCATAGCCTCTGTAAGGTGTAGCAGACATGTAGATATTCCAGGTAGGTGGGTTGGGGGATGGAACACTATACTCAACCGCGATACATAAACAGTTATAATTATAATGTCAATGTACCGAGGTGGAGTTTAGTGTACTTTCCATATAGTCACATACAAGTCACCTACCTACCCACCCGTCGCTGTAGATTCTGGTTTTCTGCTTGATCCGCCTGGAGTGTTGACATGGTCCACCACGCATTGGGACTAGACACTCGTACTCTCAAATTATAATATACTGAGAGTACTGGAGTCCGTCCTAGTGCGCAATACACCGGGTTTGGTGACGTCAGGTGTAGACCCCCCCAAAAAGCATACATTACAAAAAAGAAAAATGAATTGAAAAAATAACTAATAAATAAATAAAATAATCTCAAAATAGCCAAAACATGGAGAAAAAAAAAAAACATGCAAAAAACATAGTGCTCATATTTCGGAAAGTGTCCTTTCGACAGGGTGGGTGGCTCCGAAAAGAGCCTTTGGATATAGGGAGAGTCCGCGATGAAGAGAAGACGTGATTATAACGAGAGTCCGTAATGGGGAGAAGCCGTTGGTTATGAAAATTAAATGTTGTTGTTGAATCGCCGGAGCAGAAGACCTGGATGACGGATCTGAGGATTTGACATAATTATCACAACTACAAATGTACAATTACAAGATGGCTGACAGTCAGAAGGTCAATAAAAGGGCACGAGTGATAACAATAGATGTAACCTTAAAATGTAACCTTAAAAAGAAGAAGGTTTTGATATCGGCATTATTAGTAACTGGTGAAGCTTGTGTCTTATATAATGACATAGTAACTTAGTTGTTGTTGGGCGGTTCTTCCAAATGTCTATATTCCACCTGTGCACGTGAAAGTCTCACATGATTCCTGTCCATTATGCACTGCAGTTCGTTCACCTCTGCTGCGTGTAACTCGACCAGTCTTCTAAACTCTGGTCTTGTTCCCACCATAACCTCTCGCTCCAAGGCTTCCATGTATTTTAAACAGGCTGTTTCATACTCCGTGTAAAAGTATTCCAGTCGTTTCTTCAGGAGGAAGCGCCATAACACTAGTCCATCCGTTTCAGGGTCCCCTGTACGTACCTCGATCCTGGGAAAGTTTCGTAATCGAATAATCATCTCCGTGAGTGAATCCATAATCTTCCTATTTTTCTGGGTTTTTGTCGTGAAATCAGCTCCCGCAGAAATGCAGTGGAGTGACTGCGTCTGTCATCAATGTTCATGGGCTATATAGCAGCAGCGCAGCTCGCCAAAAAACAAAGCTCGACGGTCAGAGAGAGCAATTTCAGCAATTCTCATTGGTTCACAGCGGTCATGTGGGCTTTCTGCATTTACAAGCCTTGTGTTTTACCGTGTCTCTTTTTTGGATGGAAATATAAGAATATAGCGTTAAATATCAGCTTTTATTTAGATATAATCTTAATAATTCCAAAATAGAAGACCTTACTACACATAATTTGTCAGGGCAGATATAAAACATGAAAGGGGTAAGGTGATAATTCGTGTTTTACACCCCTAAAGAAGCACAACAGCCGATGTGCGCTCTATCGGTACGAGCTGAAGGGATTGTGAATTCCCTTGTTCTGATTGGTCGATAGTGGGGGATGTCTGAGCAGTGGTAGTAAATTTTCAATCCTTGCCTTTCACTATAGCCTAGCGGTTCGCCTTAGAGTACATTATGCTGATATTAAAACAATGTTTTAGCTTAGCGGTTTGGCTTATAGTATATTGTACTGATATTAAAACAATGTTTCACTATAGCCTAGCGGTTTGCCTTATAGTGTATTGCACTGATATTAAAACAACGTTTCACTCTTCCGCACTTATACAGTGATATAGGATTATGCCTGCATATAGAGAGATAGGGCTTATGAATAACTTACTTGTATGTACAGAATTATAAAAAAAATATGTACATGTATGTATGTGAATTAAAAAAAATCGCTAGCGAACCAGTTAACATGGGGCTGGATGTTAGGCGGGCTGATTTTTTTTTCGTTTGTTTTTTAAATAAAAGCGGACAAATCGGAAACACTAAAACGAGACATACATAATTCAATATACATAGCGTGCTCAGATTTCGAAAGCGAATCCTTCGGAAGAATTGGTTTAGCCCTGAAAAGGGCCTTTGGACTGGACGGTTCACGCCAGCGAGGGCTATGGTAGCGGGGTGACTTGCCTCATCAACGTGGAGGTACCGTGACGTCATAAGAGGTCATAGGTTTTGGCGTCCTGTGAGTTGGGTTTTCCCATCACGTGAAAGGTCATAGGTTATTTGTTGTTTTTTTCCTGTCAGGCAGTGTGGACGTGATCGGTGTCATACGGGGCTATGCCTGCATATAGAGAGATAGGTTTTATCAATGGGTTGTGTGTATGGAAAATATAGTATACGATACATTGTGAAATATCATCTTTTAGTTGAGATATAAATTTCAATAATTAGAAAAAAATATATAGACATTCGTAATATATTTAATTGTTTTTTTTCCGTAAGGATGTAAATGGTAGTGTTATATGTGGATGGGAGTAGATATAATTTGCTGTATGTACAGGTATGTAAAATCGCTAGTAAATTGGTTAAGGGGCAGTTGGCTGGTGGGAGGGTTGATATTTTGGTTTTACATAAAAAGCGGACAAATCAAACAATAAACGAGACAAACATGGACCATATATATTGTGCTAAGATGTGAAAGTTCTTTCAGTGGAATGGGCCGCCTTGAAAAAGGCGTTTGGAGTTCGCGTTTCCACGATGGCTTGATCACTCTTTGCCGAAGACGATTATGGGTGTCTCCTGCTGCTGCTGCTGCCGCTGCCGTGCAGCCAGCCTCACGACTGCCTGCATGAGGCGCTCCCAAGCGGCCCTCCGCTTTCCCCGTACAGTCACACGTTGGGGGTAGATGATTTCGCCCTGCAGATAGGCACGCCGTATCCGATCAAGCCTGATGCAAGCCACCGCGTACTCCACCGAGGCCCTGAGAATAGCATTTGTCTCCATTGTGAGGGCGGGATATGAAATGTTTAGCGCGGGATGGCTTTAATACAGATCAGGTGGCTTGTAAAATTCGGTATTGCGAAAAAAAAGTGCGGTGGTCACAGAGACCAATTTCAGCGTTTTTCATTGGTCATTACTCGTCACGCCATCACACAATCTTCGGAGGCTTTCAATTCTTGCTGGTTTTTTCTTGCGTGCACAGAAATATAAAGAATACGGTGTGAAATAATAGCTTTTAGTTGACATATGTGGACACTTGTAATGTATGTAATTTTATTTCCTATATGGATGTGAATGCAAGCGTTCTATGTGGATGAGACAAGATATAATTTGCTGTATGTTTACGTACATGTATGGGAAAAAAAAATGGTTAGCCAAATCAGTGAACGGAGGGTACATGTCAGGCAGGGCTGTAGATTCTTATCATATAAAATTTAAGGGGGATGAATGTGTGGGGGCTTGATTTTGTTTTTTGTTTTGTTTTGTTTTTTGTATTTTTTTTTTGTTACATAAAGAGACAAAAATCACAGACATTAACAACGATACATACATACATCCATACATACATAACCCGTATATACCATGCTCAGATTTTTTGGAAAGTCCCTTTCGGGAAGACTTGGGGCGCCCTGAAAAGGACCTTTGGAAGAAAATGTTTAGTTGGGAGGGAGAGGACAGTTGGTTTTTTGGTTTTTTTTTTTAATTCCCCACTCTGTCCGACTCACCTCCCTCCTCCCCCGCTGGTTCAGCCGTTATCAGTGTCAGAGGTGATGGCGGGGTGTAATTGATCATTCCCCCAGCTTCGGCCTCCACTGCCTTCAATTCGGCTAACGCCTCACTTGCGGTCATCTCTTCGCTCCAATTCGCGAAGGGCCGCCCCCTCACCGCAAACGCCACCTTCATCTTCAGCCACCGCTGCTCCACCTCTTCTTTGGCTTTTCCCACCTCTCTCTGGCTCACTTGAGTCAGCGCCTTGTGTATTTGTACAGTTGCTTCAAAGCGTATAGATGCTGTACTATACGCGGCGGCCATCTCGACCAAAGGGCGGTCTTCTTCTGGCATAGGTAAATTGCTTTCATCGGCCATCTTTGCTTTTCAGGGCGTAAATGGATTGACCGCGCTTTTAGGCTGTCGCTTTTATAGGATTGGGGCAGATTCTGCTGTTTTTAGAAAGCGCGCCAGACGGTTAGCGCGTGGCAGTGCGAAACCCGTTACAACCGTCGCAGCGCCATCTATCGGGATTCCCCATCTGTAACAGCTGTTTTTGGTATTATGTAGTATGTGCACTTAGCGGGTATAACGGAAAATTCCCAGGCGATGTCTGAGCAGTGCTAGGAAATTTTCAATCCTTCCCTTTCACTATAGCCTAGCGGCTTGGCTTATAGTCTGTTGTACTGATATTACAACAATGTTTCACTATAGCCTAGCGGTTTGCCTTATAGTACATCGTACTGATATTCAAACAATGTTTCACTCTTCCCTGCTTATTCAGTATATGGGATTATGCCTGCATATAGAGAGATAGGGTTTTATAAATAGCTTACTTGTATGTACAGAAATATAAAAAAAAATGCGATCTGAAAATATCAGCTTTTAGTTTTGACATATAAATTTAATAATTAGAAAGGATGCGAGAGGCTATACCATACCAGCGGCTGAGGATTTTCAATCCCTGTGTTTTACTATCAAAGGGATATCCTCTAGGTGAACTCCGTATTTTTTAAAATAGACACGTATATATGTATATATTCCAGCACACATATAAAGCTTAATAATACAGACATAATACAACCTGTTTATATAATATATATATATATATATATATAAAGTATAATTACGATGTACACAACACAAAACATGTATTCATTAATTAACACATATAAAAGACCAAATAAGTAACTGTGAAAATAATGCAGTGCTTTTTCTATTAGAAAGACTCGACAGAATAGGGCGACCTTTTATTTATAAGGTGTCTAGTCAGGTCGGGTTGGTTGGTTGGTTGGTTGGTTTGGTTGGTCCGTTTGTTTTCGTTGGGTTGTCAAAAATCACTAGGTATGGGTTACACGGTGGTAGAAATCCCCAGGTGATTCATAGCTATTTCGCCCCCGTGGGGTTCCCGGGAGTGAAAAGAATAGGGCCCCAGTTCTCTAGGCAAGCTTGTCGTACGAGGCGACTAACCTAGGGCTCTCCCGTGTGGTTCCGGTGAATAGAATAGTTCCACAGCCTCCCCGGGCTGGTCGTACAAGGCTACTAAAAGGGGCAACCTGTTTGCCGTGGGTTGCGACCCGTAATGGGGGAGGACGGGATCCTGGTGGCTGAGGGCGGGTTGAACTTGCGAGATCCTCACGCCCAACACTCCACCTCGGCCCTTACTTCTCCAAAGACGGGCGGTCGGATGGCCCGCTCCGATCAATCGGCTGGTCACGCCTTGCCTCTGCGTGGTCCCAAAACTTCTCTATAAAAACACTCTGTAGAGATCAAATGATTTTTGTCAAATTTCGTTCGTGGGATTGCGTTTGAGGCGGTGGCTGTAGGGTCACTCAAGTAGTCCGTGTCTAATGTGCAACCTCCTTCATAGGGTGGGTGATGGAGGAGCTCGGGTGGGGAATGGGGTGTGCATATTAAGGCCATCTATTTGAGTACACCCCATGTGGAATCCTTGGTGTCTTTCCTGCTGGGTATCCCCAGGTTCAGGCATCGCCCTTGTTGGCACTCCGTGGTGGGTGGGGAACACGTGGGGTGAATCCCTGATTATTTATTATGAATACCCTAAACCTTTCCAAAAAAGTTTCTAACATTCGATCGTCGTCTCAGCCGAATTCAGGGGCTGATAAAAAGAGGAAGCTGGAGGTTCTATCAGACCCTCTAGACATTGGACAGGAAAGTTGGCCGGCTTTTATTGTTCTCTCAACAAAGAGTGAACAAAAGCCGGCCTCGAAAATACATCCCTTTCTTTTGAAGAGGGCCTTGGAGGGTGCAGCAGGCACTTTAAAAAATGTTAAAAAGCTGCGATCCGGAGACATTCTGATAGAATGTTTCCGGAAACAACAATCTAAAAATTTACTTTCGCTGCATAAAATTTCCGATATATCCGTTTTTACATCCCCTCACAATACCCTGAACAGTTGTCAGGGAATAATACGTGACAGGGATGGGGATATTTTCGACCTAACTGAAGAGGAAATATGTACAGAATTAAAACCACAGCGGTGTTGTCAGAGTGAAACGTTTCACAACAAAAAGAGCTGGCAACATCCTCAAATTAAACACATACCTGCTGACATTTAATAGCACCTCTCTACCATCATATATCTACATTGGCCCGTATAGGGTTAATGTGGATTTATACATACCTAACCCGACACGATGTTTTAATCGCCAAAAATTTGGTCATGGTAAAGGCCAATGTAAAAATAAACTGGTTTGTGTCAGATGCGGCAGTGAAGGTCATGATGGTTTTGACTGCAGCAGCACAATCAAGTGCTGCAATTGCGGCCGAGATCACATGGCCTCCTCTAAGGACTGTCCTCTTTTCATTAAAGAAAAACAAATAATCAACTTAAAAACTAAAAACAACATTTCCTATCAGGAGGCCCGCAAATTGGCCTCACTTTCGAGTACGACACCGCAGACTTCGTTTGCCAATGTGGTCAAGCGAGCTGCAACATCTGTTGCAACTCAAACTTCCTTGACTTGGCCCATTGGAAACGACAAACCTAGTTCGATCACTGTGGAACCTTCATCTCAACCTGTCCGGAACTCTTGTTCAGCTCAGACCATCACAGTACAAGAAACAAAACTAGTAAACAATGTAAAACAAACTGATAAACCTGAACCTCAGCCCTCTAAAAATCATAATGACAAAAACAAACCCAAAAGTACAACTCCAAGTAGTAATATTAAAGCCAGTAAACCGAGTGGCCCCAGAGAACATCTTTCTAAGACCACTCGAGATCCTGTCCAAACATTTAACAGGTTTGGATCGTTGGAGGACGTTGTCCCTTCAACATCAGATGCGGATGTGATGGATACATCACCCGCACCAGGGAGATCTTCCAGCCGATCTCCAAGGAAGGGTCGTCCTAGATCCAAACATAAAGAGAAATCCCCTATACGCCTCCCTCCGTAATGTCTACATACGACAAAATTATACAGTGGAATTGTCGAGGCCTTAAGGTTAATATGATTGAAATAACACAGCTGGTCCAATCATTAAATCCCATTGCCCTTTGTCTTCAGGAAACTCACCTGAAGAAACCTGACAAAGATAAAATAACCCTCAAAAATTATTCACTTTATAGTACATTTTGTCACGAAGAAGAGCGAGCAGCAGGCGGCTCCTCTGTCTTCATAAATAACAATATTATCCACAGTCCTGTTGCTCTGGATACAGAGCTTCAGGCTGTGGCCGTTCGTGTCTCAGTGTCTAAGACAGTCGCTTTGTGTTCGGTTTATATTCCTCCGAACACTTCTTTGTCAGCTTTACAGTTATATAATTTGAAAGAACAATTACCTACACCCTTCGTAATAATGGGCGATTTTAATTCCCATAACCCCTTATGGGGAAGTAACAATATAAATAATAAGGGCAAGGTAGTAGAAGATTTTTTAACCAAGGAAGAACTGTGTTATTTCAATAATGGTTCTAATACTCATTTGCATGCGGGTAATGGCATTTATTCCGCTATCGATCTCACTATCACCGATCCATCACTTCTCCTGGATTTTTCTTGGAGAGTGCATGAGGATCTTTGTGGTAGTGACCATTTTCCTATTATCCTAGAGCATGTCACTTCTAATTGTTTAGAACGTGTAGCTAGGTGGAAGTTCGATAAAGCAGATTGGATGGGATTTGAGATGTTCTGTGAGGCTGATATCACTCCACAGACTCTCAATGCAGCAGATGACCCAATATTTAAATTTAATCAGCTTATGTTACGAGCTGCAGATAGAACTATCCCTAAGACCTCGACCAGTCCAAAATCCAAAAGTAAACCCTGGTACAATGACTGTCGTAAAGCCATAAAGGACCGTAAAAGGGCTGAAGACAAGTTCAACCATTGCCCTACTGATAAAAATTTAAACCAGGTTCGTATTCTGGCAGCTAAGGCTCGTCGATTACTTAAGTCCAAGAGACGATCTTGTTGGCGGAACTTTGTTTCAGGCATTACGTCCAAAACACCTATGCGTAAGGTCTGGAATATGGTTCAGAAACTAAAGGGTAAAAATAACAAAGCAAAAGTCCAGCACTTGAAAGATGGAGATAACATACTAACTTCTCCATCCGATATAGCTAATAAATTAGCGGAATCCATTTCTAAAAAATCTTCTTCTGAGAATTATACTTCAGAATTTCAGCATGTCAAAAACCAGAAGAAGAAAATGAAATTGCCCTTTTCTTCTAAAAACTTAGAAGATTATAATCGTCCTTTTAATATCGAGGAACTAAAAACTGCACTCAGAAAGGCACATGATACAGCGTGTGGTCCTGATAACGTATATTATAAATTTCTGAACCATTTACCAGCTGAACCACTTGAGACTCTCTTGGACTTATTGAACGATATTTGGATAACTGGTAATTTTCCACCCTCATGGAGGGAGGCATGTATTATCCCGGTCCCCAAACCGGGTAAGGATCATACTGATCCAAATAATTACCGTCCCATAGCCATTACCAGTTGCGTCTGTAAGACTATGGAACGGATGATAAATGATAGACTTGTTTGGTTTCTCGAAACCAACAAGTTACTATCTAATATCCAATGTGGTTTTCGTCAAGGTAGATCCACAGTGGATCACCTTGTTCGACTTGAAAGTTTCATTCGCGATAGTTTTATTAATAATGAACATGTGGTGTCAATATTTTTTGACCTTGAATAGGCCTACGACACCACGTGGAAATATGGCATTTTAAAAGACCTCGCGGATATGGGCCTTAAAGCTCGATTACCTATATTTATATCCAAATTTTTATCAAATCGTCAGTTTAAGGTACGGGTGGGGTCCACTCTTTCGGACTCTTATGAGCAAGAGATGGGTGTACCCCAGGGCAGTATCCTTTCACCTACGCTGTTCAGCATCAAAATTAATAGCTTGACCCAAACATTAACATCTGGAACCGAGGGTTGTTTATATGTAGATGATTTTCTGATATGCTACCGCGCTAAAAATATGAATAACATCGAGCGGCAACTGCAGCTTTGTCTCAATAAGATCGAGAAATGGGCAGTTGGCAACGGTTTTAGATTTTCTACGTCTAAAACCGTCGGTATGCATTTCTGTAATAAGCGGAAACTTCATCTAGACCCTGAGCTTAATTTTTGTGGTGAACCAGTGAAGATTGTTGGGGAAAATAAATTTTTAGGAGTTATATTCGATAGTAAACTATCTTTTATACCTCACTTAAAAACGCTTAAAGCTAAATGTATAAAGGCTCTGGATATAATTAAGGTCGTGTCTAGCACCGATTGGGGTGCTGACCGATCTGTTTTACTTAATTTATATCGTTCTCTGGTGAGGTCGAAATTGGACTATGGGTCCATCATTTATGGTTCCGCTAGGAAATCATATCTTAAAATGTTGGATCCGGGCCATCACCAAGGTCTGAGGCTCAGCCTTGGTGCCTTTAGAACCTCACCAGTAGAGAGTTTATACGTGGAGGCCAATGAGCCTTCTTTACATAACCGACGTATTAAACTCAGCCTTCAATATGCAACAAAGCTTAAAGCTCACCCAACAAACCCTGCCTACGACTGTGTTTTCAATCCATCATACGTAGACAAATATACTACATGTCCTAACAAGATCCCTCCGTTCGGTCTTCGTATACGGGACCATGTTGTGGAAGCTAACATCAAGGTAGAGGAGATAGCTCCGGTATCTTTACCGGAGTCTCCTCCCTGGCTTCTTCCACAACCTAAAGTAATATTTGATCTACGTCAACATAATAAATCGAACACAAATCCTCTTATAATTCAACAAGCTTTTGCTGAAATTAAGGCTAATTATCCAAATTATAAATTTATATACACTGATGGGTCGAAGGATGGGGACAGGGTTGCGGCTGCGGCTGTCTTAGAACAGCGGGTCTCTTCTCTTCGTCTTCCGTCTTCATCGTCTATCTTTTCTGCAGAAGCCAGGGCTATACTGCTGGCCTTATCATATGTTTCCTCTGGGCGTGCCCAGAGGGCAATGGTATGCATTGACTCGCTCTCCTGCCTTTTGGCAATGCAGAATAATAAATTCAAAAACCCGCTTATTCTGGAAATTTTAGCCTTACATAGAAAATTGATTAAAAGAGGCAAAGATATTATATTCTGTTGGATACCAAGCAATGTTGGTATCCATGGAAACACAGTCGTGGATAGGGAGGCAAAGGCTGCCCTAAATAAATCCGTATCAAAAGTTAAAATCCCATACGCTGATTTTAAATCTAACATTCTTAAGTATATTCGTCGCCTTTGGCAGGGTGAATGGGACGTGCAGGTGTGTAATAAACTGCACGCTATTCGCCCTGTCATTGGCCATAACTCTTATACACTGGGTATGTCTCGTAGAGACCAAGTGGTTTTAACAAGATGCCGTGATGGGCATTCTCGTCTAACACACAATTTCATCCTGGATGGGAGCAGTGCTCCCGAGTGTGTTGGATGTGGTGCTGAATACGGCATCAAACATATCCTGGTTGACTGTGTGGACTTTGCCCATGTGCTGCAAAAATTCTACACAGTAAACTCCATGTATGATTTGTTTGACAGCATCGCTGGCGACGCTGTCATAAAATATTTGAAGGCCATTGGCCTGTATCATAAAATATAAATTTTATTTTCATACGTACTCGTGATAAAACTTCCTTAATATGCTGGTTTTCGAGTTTTAGCTGTTTTGGTTTTCTTACCTGATTTTAATCATGTCCGTACGTTTTTGGTTTGTTTTTAATGTTCTCATGTCACCATCGAAAACCTGAACTGTCTCGTGGTTCCACCTTGTTCTCGCCACGATATGGCTGAGATATTGCCGATGTGGCGTTAAGCCATAATCATTCATTCATTTTAACAAATGCTACAAGGCGAGATATGTATACGCCATATACACGGCACTTGATCGTTCGCGCTACAATTCAAGGCTTTTTGTTTGCCACCAATATATGGTATACATGTCTGTCCGTCATATGTGAGACAATGTATCAATACTTTGGTCGGTTGTTTACCCCGAAGTGTGCGCATTTCTTGAGCAGGACGTTACACACTCAGTGTGTAAAGGGTAGATAGACACATCAACGATGGTCAGAAAAGTTACATCATATGTGTACATCAGTACATGTGCTCGAGTGATTGAGACATCGTTAAGGAATTGGTGGCATGCTCTGTACAGCACAGGTTTTGTTAACAGAGATGTTCGTTGTTCTCCAGTGAGGTTGAACATTACCGGGAAAGCAAAACTCTAAAGCTGACAGGAGTTTACAGAAATAACTCTGCCACTTCCGGTACAAGAATAATCTCTGCCGTAAGTTATAACAAACAGCATGCAATAATGGGAGATTGGCAACTACCATTACAAGTTAATCGATCAATCATTTTTTAAATAAAAGTCTGAAAAAGCTCTACTAAGTCTGTTTATGGTCACACACCAGTCGATGCATGTTTTCAAATGTCAGTAAATATGTAAAAGTATTCGGTGCGAAACTCAAGGATACATTCATCAGGGTGCCAACTGATTGACAGCAGGCAGAGACATATGCCGGATCAGAAACGTTAAAAGGTCAATTCACTGCCAAAACCTTCACGAGAGTTCACACCGTGTAATATATATAATGCACGGATTGAACAGAGCTGCAGGTTTCCAGCAAGTCAAGTGACAAACCTTCCTGACAGTCTGAAATATTAGGGCTAATTTATTGAGTTTACTGTTATAGTCGTCCCAGCTGAGCCTTACCTGTTCCATACACAACGAACCGTGCTTATCAGCAGATTTTGTTTCACTGGAACTAAAATGACGCCAGTGTTATTAGGGGACCTAACATTTTGAAGGCACAAAAAAATCATTAGTTTATATCACCAAGTCATTGTCACTATTTCTTAACTGGATTTTAAGGCTCCGGTGTTACTGCACATTTTACAACCGGGCACATGCTATCCGCCTAAGCACGAGATTCACCTTTCTCTTGGATTCCCGTGGTTATCGCCCTTTTGCAAAGAGCTCTTGTGATTGTTATGTTAATCAAGGAAGTCCGTCGTTCTCACCGGTGTGGAAATTTTGGATATCTTTCCTGTCATCAGGTACGTATGATTTATATGGAAGCTTAATAAACCATCTGTGGGGACGTTAAATAATTCGATTTTAGCGGATGTTAACAAGTTAATCAGTGCGTAAATGGCACTTTGGTTGGTGTGGTGGTGTTGTTGTTGTAGTCGCACACAGGTAGGCTGACTGGGATCCGATGACATCATAATTTCTCTTCGTATCTCTGTTTCCCAAACAAACGCTCAGTTGGCATTGGAAGACTCAGAGTGAGTTTTTTTTTTTTTGAAGATAGTCGATAATTTTTAATTGAATGTCAGCATTTTCAGTACCGTAACTCTGATGTCGTTGTTAGGTATGAGTTCCCAGTGCAAGGATTTGCCCGTGTCTTCTATATAGCTTTCCCAAGCGATTATTTGAAAAGAGTAAAAACCATTACAAGTATACATATTTAGAAAGCTGAACACCTTTTAATTACAAAAATGCAACCCTCTGATTTCTGCAATTATGTGGAACTAACTCATGGCCTCAAATTTAGAGGTACCCTATTGAACGAAAATTTCTAAAAAAGATAAATAAAAACCTCATTGAGATTAGACTGAAAAAATGTATTAAGTTGCTAATATATAGCTCTGTATGTTGAATAATTGGTTGTATTGCATAAAAAGGACATTGTCGTAATGAAGGATTAGGATGAGAAATGAACATTTTAATGTTTATACCCTAAAATTAACTGTGAAACACTTTTGGGATGCTGCCTTGATCAGATATTCTGTTATGACTAAATTATAGTTTACACATACTGTGTTTAATAAAAATAAGAAAGTAGATAAACAACCCCTACACCTACACTTAGAGTAATGTTAAGAAACCACATTCATTTCCACTTCAGACTGAATATCCATGTTTCTAAGCTGTACGTGTCAGTGCCTCTTGCATAGACAGCTACTACACTCATGCGCATTACTACTATTACGTGTGGAACAGATAGACCCCAATGCCTTTTCTGTCATAAATAATCACATTGGTCCACATTGGCAAGTTGTAAAAACACTCCTTAATTACTGAAAAGTGCTTTAATTTTGATAAGTTATACATTTTAATAGTGTGTATTACTTCAAAACGAAAAAAAAAAAATCTTACCTGGATCAGATGACACACTCATGACACTGGCATTTCTTTCTTTGGAAAAAATCCCGGCTGAAATAACACACATGCAGGGTTCAAAACCTTGTTCTACAAACCAAGTCATCTGTAGTTTGTGCCTCCAGCTTATTTATATGGAAAACAGTGGTGCAAGGAGGGCGCTGTGTTTGGGGAAGTTGTGGTCCGCTTTCAGCCATTACAAAAACACCGCTCGCAGCGCCACCTTGAGGGCTTTGGGATTGTTACTCTATATTTCTTACTTGTCCCTATTTATCCCTATATTGCTCTCTATATTACTCTCAGTTTTGCTTGGTGCTTTTAGAACCTCACCAGTGGAAAGTTAGTAGGTTGAAGATGACCAGCCTTCGTTATATCACAGGCATATGGAACTCAGCCTTCAATATGTTACAAAGCTTAAAGCTCACCCGACAAACCCTGCCTACGACTGTGTTTTCAATCCATTGCATAAAGATAAACATAATAAATGTCCTAACAAGATCTGTTTGTTCAGTCTTCTTTTTCGGAACCATGTTGTGGAGCTTATCAAGTTATCAAGCTTCCGGATAACTCGGGTCTCTTTTTCCAAATTTCCTCCCTGGCTTCCTCTACAACCTAGATTGATGCTTGATCTATGCCAACAGAAAACATCATACCAGTCCTCTGATTGGCTAATTATTCAGATTATAAATTTATATATACTTACAGGTCAATCGATGGGGACAGGGCTACAGCTGCAGCTGTCTTAGAACAGCGAGTCACTTCTCTTCATCTTCTATCCTCATCTTCAGTCTTCTCTGCCGAGGCCAGAGTTATACTCCAGGCCCTATCATATGTTTCTTCCGGTTATGTCCAGAGGGTGGTGACACGCATTGACTCGTCTTACCTTTTTTCAGTTGAGAATAATTAATTTAAAAATCTGATAATTCTTGAATTATTAGCCATGTATAGAAAATTAATTAAAAGAATTAGAGATATTATATTCTGTTGGATACCAAGTCATATTGGTGTCCATGGAAACACAGTTGTAGACAGGGAGGCAAAAGCTGCCCTATATAAACCTGTATCTCAGACTGCATACAGACTTTAATATTCTTTAATATATTCGTCACCTTTGACAGGGTGAATGGGACCTGCAGGTTCACAATGAACTGCATGCTATTAACCCTGTCATATAATTCTGACTATAATTCTTATACACAAGTGCGCTAACGCAGCGCAGTGACTGAAGCCTCCCACCAATGCGGTCGCTGTGTGTTCAAACCGGCTCATGCTGCCTTCCTCTCCGGCTGTACGTGGGAAGACCTCCCAGCAACCTGCGGATTTTCGTGGGTTTCCCCTGGGATCTGCCCGGTTTCCTCCGACAATAATGCTGGCCACCGTCGTATAAGTGAAATATTCTTGAGTACACCGTAAAACACCAATCAAATAAATAAATGAATAAATAAATAAATATACATAAGGGATATCTTGTAGAGACAAATTAGTTTTAACAAGATGCCGTATTGGTCATTCTTGCCTAACACACAATTTTATCCTGGATGGGAGGAGTGCTCCCGAGTGTGTTGAATGTGATGCCCTGGTTGACTGTGTAGACTTTGCTCATATTCAGCAAAGATTCTGCGCAGTTGACTCTATATTCGGCTTGTTTGACAGTGTCTCTGGCGATGCTGTCATTAATTTTTTGAAGGCTGTTAGCCCTTATCATAAAATATAGTGAACAATATATATCCCTGTATTTGCAGTATTTCAGATGATGGATTCAGGGGTTTTTCTAGCCAGTTTCTTTTTAGAAACTCAATTTGAACGAATCAGAAAACTCATCACCAGTGTATCTAAAATCCAATTTATTTCACCAAAATTCCATACAAAATTTGTCTAAAACTGAATTTTCTGATATTTCTCGCTGTGGTTACCACTACGAGAAAGTCCCCATAAAAACCCGATAGGAACTATATGATGCATCCCACATAACTCAGTGAATGGTGGGAGAGAGGACGGGAAGAGACTCTTTATACACGTAGGGATCAATACATGCTTAGTTTGTGCAACTAACCATTGCTTTTAATTTTGTATGTTTTTCTTGACCAACATCGAGAGACAATAGCTAGGAACCTCTTTCTAAATGGGTTGAGTATACTACAGCTTTGAGGATAGTTCTCCTGCAGTCAGCATTTGTCGCTCCCTTGGTACTCTCTCATACTGTGTTACTGCCTCTCCTGGTTTTTCACGCAGTCACTAAGCCATACCTTCTTGCATTAACCAAAACAGGTGATCCTTAGGTGATGTTACATTTGTTTATTACTGGAAGCTAGCAGATATAACAAGAACTGTAACAGCATTGTGGACGCTCTGGGCAGTAGTGGAAGCAAGCCCTGGGAAGCTGTCATTTTGTTGTTAATGAGTGTTCCACTTATCAGTGTAATACGATGGTTATTATATCAAGTGAACAGTTGTGTGAACATTATCATCTTATCATGGAAGTGTAAATGCTGCAATTGTACAATAAAAACTGAAAATAAGCACGGCTACGATTTCAATTTTGATGGTCTTCCTCCTTTTTTATGGAAACCATTGCTGTATTTTGGCTTTGATATATGAATATGATATATGAACACTGAACAGGAAATTGTCAGCACTTTATGTCAGATGCTAAACAAATACTGTCATATAAGCAAATTAAATAGATGTTTCCAGACGTATCAGTTTTTTTTTTAAAAGTTTCAGGTATGCCTGCAATCCAGCATTGTTAACCTCTGTGAACTTTTCTCAGATTAAACCAGCATGTGTGTTTTATATATCTAGGGTAATAATTCCAATGTAATTCCAATGTATTTGTCAACTGACGACCCAGTTACATGTAGCATTACCATATTATGTTTTTAAAATCATAAAAAGCATAATAAACTATACATTTTGAGATTTTATCATTAATTTTTTTTCTTTATCATAAGATAAAGATTTTTCTTGATGGTATGTACACAATTTTCTGGATTATATAATATATGTAGTAGTTTTTGATTTTTGGAACTGGTTCTTTTAAAGTAGGTCAAAGGTACGTCCAAATATTGAAGTCATTATAACGTCAATCAATGTTTCGGCTACTTAGTTTGTGCCATAATCAGGAAATATGTACAGTAAAGGATTATTTGCTCTCTTCTTACTGTAAGCAGCCCATGACAGACTGATGTGGAACATGGCACTGAAGAACTGTTTTTAATTGTGTCAGATGTGATACGGAGATGACTGTGTGCCAGAATCATGGGACAAGAGTCAACGAAACTTAACTGTGCCTCTGGAAAGAAGGGCAGACGGTCGTCAAGCCTTGAGAGACCTTACGAGCCAAGCATCTCCCATAGCAACCATTATCCTGCACAAAGCCCACAGAGTGACGAGGACCAAGCCGCTGGCGGTAGCGGAGGAGTGGTGCCAGTGGCAGGGCGTGGTCGTTCTGCGTCCCTTGTGTTTTTGGAGTCCGTAGATCTGAAGGACTCAATTTTCTCGCCCACACGAACCAACTCGCAAGGGGCATTTGAGTTTCCAGCTCCGAAGCAGAATGGCCACCTTCCTCGCTACCTGGCTCAGGCCAGGTCTGACAGGGACTTCAGTGAGAGTTATGTCCCTTCTGATGACGACGACATACCTTTCATCGACAGATCTCGCCCAAACAGTATCTACGTCTCCGATTCCTTCAGCTCTGCCTGGCTGCCTCAGCCTGAGGGGATTTTCTCACCCAGTCAGATCAGCTTAGGTAAGCATAGTTATTAAAGTGAGAGACGACTCAAGCATGAAGTTATGGTCAGTGAAAAGGCGAGTGAAAAGGCGAGTGAAAAGACAAGTGAAAAGACAAGTGAAAAGACGAGTGAAAAGTGTATCTGAAAATTCTTCACTGATTTTGTTTTCCCCAAACTAAAGGCAGCCAAATGTTTTGATTGTGTGGTGTATTTTAGGCATCGTGTGGATAATGTGATCCACCAGTGACGTGACAAAACATCGTGTACACCTATATACATGTGAGTTTTGGTCTGAATAAAATTCTTGGGAAGTGTAGTCTTGTAATGTTTGTAATGAGGATAAATTTCTGCTTTACGCTGTTAGGGCCAGTGAAAAGTATAAGTGACGATAGTGGTGAACTGTAATATCAGTATACCAGTAGTCCATAAAACCCACCATACAATCAAACGTTTGACTGCATATAATTATTTGAAAGAAGTTTTATAAATTCAGTGAAGGTATCTTCAGCATGGAAATTCAAGCAGAAATCACGCATTAGAACGAGTTTTCCATGTTATCTGATAGATTCGGGTTCACATGTTCGTCCTATCTTTTTGGAGGAAATTCACGTTGAGAAGTGGGATTTTGCATTACCTGAACTATATCCGTATTTTCAGATACAGTTTTTGATGGTTTTTTAACTCAGCATAAGTTCATTTTGCTATGGTCTTTGAAGTCAAGTACACCAAAACCCCGTGTTCTTGTTGACAGTCTGTGGTTGACAATGCTCATGTAACTGGTGACGTAACCTAACGCTTGTCGAAGGCAGCTTGTCTTCCACCAATGTGATGTGTGTGCTAGTACGTCACATTTGGAAAGTTTGTCATCAACTTACCAGAGGTCGGAGGTTTTATACCCTTGCCACTTGCCGAATGCTATCATATAAATGAGCAGTTTTAGAGTATCACGTAAATACCAGTTAAATAGTAAAATAAATAATTTAATAGATAAATAAATAAACTATGCCGAAGGAGGTATTAAGCAGGTTATATATTAATCTGTGTGGATTTGTTTACGTGGGTATCTGTTTCCCTGTCATCAGCTTTACAGAACAGTTATATGCAGGAATTTGTGAAGTTAAAACATTTTCAGGGATTTAAGCAGTTGCATTCATAGCCCCATATCATGTAACTTTAAGAGGGGAGATTCAAGCTCAAACTCTATTGTTGCTAAAGGCACAGTGTAAACCATAAAGTGCCAGCTGTATCAAGTGAGTTGTCGTAAATATTATGCAACATTTGTTGATTGGTTACCGATCACCTATCAGCTCAAATGAATCTGTGCTTCAACCTGTTCGATATGGCCCCAAAAAATCCACTGTATCACCTTATGTTTTATTTCTGTTTTGATCACTGGAAAAAATGCCCCAAAAATAATGAAGACTCGCCACCAAATCGCCAATCACAGGATTCAAACTTTGTTGATATGTGAAAGGTCGATATGTCGAGAAATTTGTGTCTAATGTATTTCACATTATAACCCACATGTTAGTCTCAAACAATATGTGTTTAATATAGTTTTTTTTTTTAAATATTTTTATTTACTTACAATTGGTCCAACTAGTCTTTCACTTGCCTGTGTTGGCGTTTTTTTTATTTTGGTATTTAGGTGACATGAGACCAAGAGGTAAGTGGAATGCCTGGGTTGGAAAGGGAGACAACTATGAGTCTGTGCTAAATAGGGCCACTCTCCATGTGGCTGAAGAACGGGAATATACTGCTAGACCATTGCTGGTAGAAATGTTATTGATATCCATTACCATTGGCATGGATCTTTGGGGCTTTTTGCTTTTCTGTGAACTACATATCAGTGATCAGCGGAATGACATAAGTACCCAATGCCACGGACATCCTGGCACTTCTCTCGTTAAGGCAGCGTCAGGCGGACGAGGTGAAAGTTAACATTGGGATAGATAGGAACATGAACAATGTTCAATGATTATCAGCTAGGGCTGATAATAATAAACTACATGTAGGTATCATGCTTTGTTTTACCTGTTATTTAGACAATCTTTTCAGTGCCATCTCTGCGCGATTAAAGCGTGTTGACGCAAGTAAACCTGCCAGCGCCTGGATCTCTGCGGAAGTAAATCTTGCACTTTATTGAATAGGAGTCCTTCGCTGTACTAATGTGACTTCTCTCTACAGATTATTTATTAAAGAATTCCTCTTTGCAAACCTGTTTTACTGTTCAGTTAAATTTGCATAACTCCTATTCACATTTCGCATTTGTTATAATATCACATCTTAGGCAAGCTTTCAATGAAGGTACATGTATATAAACCAAAAAAGTTTCAGTGTAAAATTTCTGATTTTGGTTTAAAAAATATGTGGGTGAGATGATATCACTCCTTCAGATTTGTGGCATGCTATCGTGCTCCCACACCTAACACACTCACACACCTAACACACTCCCACACCTAACACTTCCCACACCTCACACTCACACACCTCACACTCACACACCTCACACCTAACACTTCCCACACCAAACGCACTCCCACACCCAACACTTGCCACACCTAACACACCTCACACTTCCACACCCAACACACTCACACACCTAACACTTCCCACACCTAACACACTCCCACACCCAACACACTCACACACCTAACACTTCCCACATCTAACACACTCACACACTTAACACTTCCCACGCCTAAAACACTCCCCACCTCACACTTCCCACACCTAACACACCCCTGTAGCGAAGTCTAGGGATGCTAAATAATACTCGCCTTACAAAATCAGAAATCTGGGGAATGTTAATCTAGGTCTGCAAATCACGCTTCTGATCTGCAAGGGTTGTGATAATCACACTCCTGATCTGCAAGGGTTGTGATAATCACACTCCTGATCTGCAAGGGTTGTGATAATCACACTCCTGATCTGCAAGGGTTGTGATAATCAAACTCCTGATCTGCAAGGGTTGTGATAATCACACTCCTGATCTGCAAGGGTTGTGATAATCACGCTTCTGATCTGCAAGGGTTGTGATAATCACTCTCCTGAGTTGCAAGGGTTGTGTTAATCACACTCCTGCTCGAACTAAAAAACGAAGGCCTGTGATATTTCACTGGCATTACTGGATAGGTAGGATTTAAATACCCCAGATAAACAACCTTTTAATTTTATATGCCTGTACAAGTAGGACATAAAATCAGAGGGTTCTTCCGCTGTCACTGATGGTAAGCACTCACACCTGGCTTGATTGAGATAAAAACAATCCATTTTATCCGTCTGAATAATTCCTTATCCTTTTATATCATGCATGTACCATCTCTGTGAAACACAGAGGCTTTGTATTGCAGAAAGCCTGTGATATTCTACTTGTAACACCTTAGGCCATCCTTAAAAAAGTGTTTGCTTGGCGTAACCCGACCCTGTGAGAAAAAATAGGGTTGGTCAGTAGGGAATTCTTTTTTTGTATTCTGGCTCTTGGAAAAGGGATATTAAAGAAATTAACATGGAGACAAAAATGAAAAAAAACATTTATCAAAGTATCAATGAAAACTTTTGAGTGGCCCTTTTTTGTGAGGGTTGGTCAGTCGGGTTATGACCAAGAACATATTTCTAAAGATGGCCCTATTATAATAATAATAATGGCTAGACTGTCTCTTGCCTGACCTACATGTATTGATTTTACTTAATTTCAAAAAATGAAATGTGATTTCCAACACAACTGTATGCAAAATATATTTATCTTGCTTTGTAAAAATATATAAATAACCTGACAATTTATCCAGGACCATTGAAATTGCTCATTTTTCCTTGTTTTGAGAGTTATGGACCTTAGAAAGGCACTTTGAGGTTTGCTTGGAAGGGAGTATGATATCCTACTGAGTCGATGTAAAGATTCAGCATCGGGACATGCAATGGCGTATGACCTTCATTGGCCTCCAAAAATGCACTTCATTAGAGGATTTTTTGGGACAAATACCAGACCAATACAGAGCGCACTTCTTATATATCTATTTGTTACTTAGCCACGCCTATCTTCCCTCGATAATATAAAAATTGTTGTTAAACATGAATTCTTCAGAAATGCGGCCAAAACTTTCAAGTCGCTTTAGACATGTAATGTTGTTGCTGAAATATTGTCGTAAACTTTCATTCATTCATTTAAAATAATTGGACATGTCACGTTAAAAATACAAGGTAAACATGGGTCATTTGGCTATATTATTACTACATACAACTTGCCGTGAGTGAGAAGGCCTGCCAGCAACCTGCGGATGGTTGTGGGTTTCCCCAAGCCTCTGCCCGGTTTCCTCCCACCATAATGATGGCCGATGTTGTATAAGTGAACTATCCTTGAGTACGGCGTAAAACCCCAATCACATAAATAAATAAATAAATCTTCATAGTCATATGACAGAGGAATTGTTAAGTCCGACATAAAACCCAATCATACTTACGCATATGCAGAACTACATGTGTACGTTCTGTTTTTTCCACAGTCTACTCAGCCACGCATTACAGTCTGTGGCACAAGTAATCAACTCAGAATATTAGTTACACTGTTACTAAGGGAATGGATACAAAACCATATGGGGTCAGTGACCCTCAACCCTTTTACTCAGTAACCATGTAATCCATTTATCCAGCGGAAGACAATCAAAACTAGACTGAAATTTGTTTCTTGAAAAACAGAAGAAGCTTCTGTAGCAATTTCCGGTCATGTTGAGTACCTTGGAATTACCAAGCAGTGATCTGGGAATTATGATGTCATGACATTATTGACACCGTTGTGTTAACAATCCTTTGTGACGTTGTGTCATTGCTATCATTGTGTCGTGACATTGTAACTGTTATGTCATGGTGTTCTCCCTGTTGAGTCCTCAGATGCATAATGTAGCCATCTGCTGCAGCATTCAGAAAGATGTAGTACCTCTCCTGTCCAGTTGAAAATGGATGGAGTATTTTGTCTGATTGGGGATAACTACCTATGCACATCAGTCTCTGACTACTCAGCCATTACACTGTATAGGGCAAGCATCCAACTTCCAACTACAATGTGCATGCAATGTTCATGTTTTGTCACTGTCTTCACATTACTTATCTATACCTGTAGCTCAAGCAATCGATACACATTTGCAGGTATAGTTCATGTAACTTTGTTCTTTTCCACTCTGGCATGGTATTCTAGACTTTTCATGTAGCTCCTGCATCAAACTCAGAAGTATATATCCTGTGTATTTCTTCCTGTCTGTCACACTGTATATCATGTGTGAGAAATTTTGTCAATAACTGGCCAGATATCGGTGTTTTAATCTGTAAACTTGTTTATGTTTTGTCATTGTCTCCATATTGCTTACTGTACGTGTAGTTCAAGCAATCGCTCCACACGTTTTGTCCTATTCTCCTGTGGCGTGGTAATCTTGTGTTTTCAAGTAGCTCAACCATTACACTGAGAACTGCATTTCCTCTGTATTTCTACCTGTCTGTCCTGCTGTACATCAAGTGTGAGAGGGTTGGTCCATAGTTCGCCAGATGACAATCTTGACCTTGACAATCTGCATGGTTTCCTCCAACTATGAACTGGCTGTCGTCATATATAATTATGAAGTGAAAAACTCACTGAACAAGAAACAAATGAACTTTTTTTCTTTTCAGCCAACAGCTCAGCAAGTTGTCTAACCCATACCGTCACGTTTAACTTTGATCATTGTGCAGATGTGCATGTAGGTGACAAATCTGAGATGAACATCACACTGGAAAGGAAGGCAGAGCAGCTGGAGAACCTTAGAGGTGAGGCTTGACAAGGTTACCTGGAGACAAATCATTTGTCAGATAGGGGACAGATCTGTGACGGACAGCATGGTGGACACCTTAGAGGTGAGGCTTGGCATGGGGTTACCTGGAGACAAATGGTTAGTCAAATAGGGGACAGATCTGTGACGGACAGCATGGTGGACAACCTTAGAGGTGAGGCTTGACAAGGGGTTACCTGGAGACAAATGGTTAGTCAGATAGGGGACAGATCTGTGACGGACAGCATGGTGGACAACCTTAGAGGTGAGGCTTGACAAGGGGTTACCTGGAGACAAATGGTTAGTCAAATAGGGGACAGATCTGTGACGGACAGCATGGTGGACACCTTAGAGGTGAGGCTTGGCAAGGGGTTACCTGGAGACAAATCGTTTGTCAGATAGGGGGCAGATCTGTGACGAACAGCATAGTGAACACCTTAGAGGTGAGGGTTGACAAGGGGTTACCTGGAGACAAATCGTTTGTCAGATAGGGGACAGATCTGTGACGGACAGCATGGTGGACAACCTTAGAGGTGAGGCTTGACAAGGGGTTACCTGGAGACAAATCGTTTGTCAGATAGGGGACATATCTGAGACAAACATCACGCTGGACAGCCGTAGAGGTGAGGCTTGACAAGTTTACCTGGAGACATATCTTAGTCAGGTGGGGGACAAATCTGTGACACATCACAACTGAGAGGAAGCCAGAGCAGCTGGATAACCTTAGAGGTCAGGTCTGACAGGATAATCTGTAGACAAATCGTTATTCAGGTAGGGGACAAATCTGCAACAAACATCACAATGGCCAAACTTAGATGTGAGACTTGAGAAGGGGTGACCTGTGGCTAGTCAGAAAGGGAACAAATCGGGGGCAAACATGAAGATGGACAACCTTGGAGGTGAGGCTTGACATGATTACCTGTAGACAAATCTTTAATAAGATAAGGGACAAATCTGAGGAAAACATCATAATGGTCAAGCTTAGAAGCGAGGCTTGATAAGGTTTCCTGTAGACAGACGGGATGGTACATACGGGAAATCTTAAAAACAATGATTATGCATGTACTTTTTCACATCTTGTGGCCAAGGCCTCAATCATGCTTTCATTCATTCATTACCATGTTAGATTGTGCCGAAAGATATTCGCAATTGATCCCACATACCACCACACCCCGTCTCAAAATAGAGTTTTACTTTTAAAATAGACATTAAATATTAATTGAGGCACAATTTCCACGAAAAGATGTTTAATTTACTCTTATCTCTGTTTCTCTTCATTTTCGTAGAGCTTTCCCAGTCTAAAGAGAAGAGATGGACAAGAAACACCAGTCTTTTCCAGAAGACTCATTCTTGTGAGGAAGCTCTTGGAACCCTGAAAGAAAATGGTGTTGTTGTTGTTGTGGGTAAAAAGGGTGATGGGAAAACTTCCATTGCCAAAACCATCTTGTTGCAGTTGAAGAAGGAATTGGAGGAAAGTTCCGATTCTAGTGAGGAGGTGATCCTGGTGGAAATTGAAGAGCCTGTCGAACTTATCCAGCTCTGCTGTAGGAATTACGACGCCACTTATTTAGTATTGGTGGATGATGTTTTCGGCAAGTCGGCAGTCGATGGTATCAAACTGGATAAGTGGCAAAGGAAAGCAGAAGACGTGTGGGAAGCTCTCAAGGATTCCCGGGACATCAAACTTGTGATGACGCTCCGGAAACACGTCTGGAACAAAGCCAAGCCTCTGCTGCAGGACTACGACTTGTTTGCTAACCAGATCGACTTGACCTGTGTGGAAATGTCCCTCAGATGCGAGGAGAAGGCCAGTATCCTTCGCGCTCACTTGGAACATTCTAAAAGAGAAGTTTCAGAAGTTCTTGTGCTAGAAGTCAGCCAGTCCATTCCCACGCCGCCGGGGTTCCCGCAGTGCTGCAGCATGTTCTCAACTGTGTCAGAACTGTACATCCAGGGAGCTCAGTTCTTCAGGAAGCCTTCCAACTACCTGCAGAAACTGCTGGAAGAACTCCACTCATCCAATCCTAATCTCTACATGGCACTGGCACTCACACTTATGTTCGGAGGGCGCTTTTCCACCAAAAATTTCAGCAAGGTTTACTTGGACTCCAAACCACATGTAAAGGAAACAGTTGACGAAGTCTTGGAGTGCTGCAGCACAGAGGGAAAGGTGACTTTGGGACAGCTGAAAAGAAGTTTCGAAACCTTGCTTGACGTCTTCTTCGAAACCAATGAGAACGAAACCTACTTCAGGTTCAACCACGATTCCATCGAAGAAGCGGTGGCGTGTCATTTCGGGGCAAAGTACCCTCAGGTGCTTATTAAATGTTGTCGCCTGCGGTCGCTGCAGCAATGGATATGCACCAGGCGAGAAGACCAGGAGAGTTATGTCATATATGTGAAGCCGAATTGCTTCGAAGATCTGTGGACAAGACTGAATGCGGAGCTACGGGATGGGAAAGCAGACACAGTGTTCACACTGCTTCCAGCACGGGATGACATCTTCGTGCACGGGTGGATCAAATATTTGGAGAAATCAGCACAGTTCGTTGGCCAACTGGAAGAGCTCAGATCAGAGCTTCTCATTCAAGCCTCCAAGAATGGCGTGAGGAAGTTTGTAGAGTTTGTGTTATCGAGACCCTGGAAAGCTCCTGTGGCTGAGGTCTTGGCTAAAGCTGTGAAGAGCGCAGCATGTGGTGGACACCAGGGTGTTCTGGAGGTCCTTCTGGAACTGAAGCCGCCAAAGAGCATGGTGGCAGAAGCGTTTGTGGAGGTCATGGAAGTAGGACATGTGAGCAGTGTTCGCTGCTTGCTGGAGTACGACCCTGAACTGCTTCAGAAACAGTTCCCGGACAAACTGGATTCGCTGCCGAAGAGCAGCAAACAGTTGAACAAGCGACAGAATAGTCAGCGTTGGAAGAAGTGTCTCCACCTGGCGGCTTACCATGGCTGTGTTGACCTTGTCCAACACTTCCTGGACAGTGGAATGGATCCTTGCTCAACGGACAGTCTCAAGAAAACAGCCCTCCATCACGCCGCAGAGGGTGGCTACTCAAATGTCATTCATCTTCTCTTACAAACGGAAAGTGGCTTGGAGAACCAGGACAAATTCGAAAGGACAGCCCTTCACTATGCGGCCAAAGAAGGCCATGTTGAAGTTGTGAAGCAGTTAATTGAAGCTGGAGCATCCGTCAACATGGTTGACATAGACAGTAAAACACCAAAGTGCCTTGCGGAATCTAATGGTTTCGGTTCCATAGCTGATTTACTTGGTTCGTAACCATGGCTCAGACCTTCAGCTGTAAGGGGTTTGATTTGTAAAAGTAGTCCATTGTGTCATTTCCTAGACACCATGCTCTGAGGTCCTACCACTGCCAGTATAGAACTGTAATAATGTATGCTTACAGGTTGCATTCACCGTTTGTGTGAACACGAACGTTCACTTGCTGCATTGCCAAATAAAACAGCAGCTGTCAACTTCCACTTGCTTTATTTCATAGGCTACATGGAACATCTACATTTTGCATTTGCTGTGTTTGTCTTGGAAAATTGAGCAGCTAAAACTGAAGTTATTTAGTGTTCTTCAGGTAAACTTTTAGCTGAACTATTTTTAATGATGATAACTCCCATCCTGTTCTGGATTTTTCATTGCTCCATACATTCTAGTTCAGAACAACTGTCTGTTGGACATACACTGTATGCTGGGCTTCATTTTCTAAATCACATTTTCATTTGATGATAAATTACATCTTCACCTATGTATGTGATCAAGCATGTTTATATATTTTCTGATGTAGCTTTTTTGCTGTAAAGGATATGTATTTTTGAAAACATATTCTTTTTACATTTTTAAAATATGTATTTGAATGATGGAATGTGAGAAAGCGTTTAGACATTTTGGAATGTACGAAAGTGTATAGACACCATGGAATGGGAGAAAGCATAGGAACATGATCGGATGTGAGAAAGGACATGAACATTATGGATTGTGAGAAAGCATCGGGACATGGTGGAATGTAAGAAATTGTGTAGATATGGTGGAATGTGGGAAAGTATATAGACATGATGAAATGTGAAAAAACACAGACATGATGGAATGTGAGAAAGCGTGTGGACATGATGGATTGTGAGAAAGCATATAGACATGATGGAATGTGAGAAAGCGTATAGACATGATGGAATGTGAGAAGGTGAATAGACATGATGGAATGTATGAACATCATCGCTTGTGAAAAAGTGACTGTGCAGCTGTGTATTCTGTAATCAGGTAATCATTGTAATCACAGTAACATCGTGGAAATGTAGGTTAGTAATAATTGAATGTTTTTATATTTTTTTAATTTTGGGTGTTTTAACTCCGGATGCATGTGTAATACTTGTGTAAGTTCTTTAACCTTCCAAAAACCATTACCGTGCTCAAGCTACTCTTCTTACGCTGAGGTGTGTAGCCTTTGGTTGGGAAGAGACAGCATGCCTTTGATTGCTAGCCTCGCGGTATATAGCCTTTGGTTGGGAAGAGACAGCGTGCCGTTGATTGCTAGCCTCGCGGTATATAGCCGTTGGTTGGGAAGAGACAGCGTGCCTTTGATTGCTAGCCTCATGCCTTTGATTTCTAGCCTCAGTAAACGGACATGAATTCCTTCCTAGGCCTTAACTTAACAGCGTTTATTGGGGAGATGTAATTAGTGGTTTTTTGACTTTCAAGTGCAAACGGAAGGGCCATTTCTAAAATATATTTGTTCATGCCTACCTATTCAGAAAAGGACCCTACTCGAAAGTTTTTATTAGTATTTTGATTTTTATGGGTCTGTTGATGAGAATTGCCAGAGGCCCATTATAGAGGCATGGGAAAATGTGGAGAAGTTTCGGGAAGTAGTTTCACTGAAGTACTCAATGTCAGTGCATTTAACGAAATAGACTATGTGTTGTGGTCAAATATTAGCATCCTTTCGTGATGTTTTCTTCCGTGTTTTGTTGGGATTTATATGCAATTACTATGCATTGAATACAACTTTTAATCATGTCTGGAGTAGTGCTTTCATTTATTATCCTATTAGTTTTATGTCCCAAAAGATCATCGAATGCGTTTGCGCAATTTTGAGGATGGTAAATGTCACGTACCCGTCGGTACCTTGATTGCCTGAGGCAGCATATGGAGGGAAAAAATTTACATAATGTAAGATAGCTTACATGGATGTATTTAACAGTTCCTAATTGTGTTTAAGCCAACCTTGGAGCAGTCAAGCGCTTGGGTAGTCATTAAAATAGTGGAAATAAAGAATAATGTGGAAATTAATTATCAGACAGTGGGTATTCATTTGACCTGACCCCTTGGATTACTGCCCGAGAATAACGAACTGAACTAGAGTAAAAACCAAAATAAAGTCTGTGTTAGTCTATCTAGATGGACTCAGGGTGTTATTCTAAAAATCTGACATTCATCCCTACCCTGAGTCTATCACTCGTACTCTAAATAATCGCCACATATCTCCGAAGTCGATGGCAATGGTACTGCTTTAGATGAGGGCTGTGCTCGTGACCTTTACCCCTTGGGTTATTGCTCAAGAATACATAACACACAGGTATCTTGCATGTCACCTTTAAAACCTGTGCAACAAATTTCCAGGCAATGTACAAGTCACACAGGAAGTAACTGTCGCTCGCAGTTGGAAAACGTGCACGCTTTTTTAGTCAAGAAGATGAAATAATCACATTTGTCACACGAAATAAAGTATTGACATGTAAATGATAAACACAAGACTTAGCACAAGGGCAAAATTGTGTTAAAATGAGGCTTTTACAGTGACAAACTCACAAGCGTTCTCACAAGGGCGAGACAACGCCATTTGTTAGTTTTGCCACCCAACGGCCACGGAAAATCGCCGCCTGCTGGTTATTAATGAACACCCGGCTATATATAAACTTTAATTTCCTAATAATCACACCAAAATAAGCTGCATGAACTGATTTAATGGGGTAAGAGGATAAGAACATAGGTAACATTATTTTATAAATATTACAAAAAAGTACATACTGTAGGTTATGCTGTCATAGTTTCCTCACATGCAATTTTTGGCCTTTCTATCTCTTTGCCTTCTGTTTCAGGATAACTTTAACAGTAGTTCTATGCATATGAGCTCTTGAAGGCACTTGTTTGAAACATTCTTGAGTAGGGCGTAAAACAATAATGAAATAGAGAAATATGTGATTTTCAGTCCATTTATTTATTTAACACTCAACATTGAAAGTCATATTTCTTTCAATACAGAATTAAGATTGTCCACAAAGCTGCAAATGTTTCAGGATATTTGTTTAATAATGTGCTCATTAACATTCTATACTGGCAGTTACATGACAGCGGTCAGCACTACGGAGGGAGGAAACCTAGCAGAGCCCGGGGGAACCAATCACCATTCGCAAGGTGCTGGATTTAGGGTTTAGTATACATGTATATGCTTCTTCAAAATGCCTCTTCCCCATTCTCACAAATCAAGTGTCTGATTCTAATTAGCAATGTTAACGTGTGAAATAACTGTTAGCTCTGGTGACGAATGATGAATCTGTAAACTTTTTGTACATGTGCATTTCATATGACTGTACTGCATTTTTTTATCAGTTCTATCTGGTTTTGTGCATAACGCTAAATTTCCATGATGTTAGTGTTAGCAGTTGAGTTATTCTGTGCAAGGTTTCAAGTCAGCTGACAGTCCTCAAACCACAAACCACAATCAAGTGATGCCCGTTTTCAGTTGACAATATATATTTAGCTGATGCCCCTCACTAGTTACAAGCAGTGGTGGTATATTCAAAGGGTCCAAAGCCTCCACCTAGCATCGGGCTGAAAATTGTCCCAAACACGAGCTTGACAAAAATTTATAATAAACATGTATTGCATGTGTTGCCTTCATGTATTGCCATGTACACCAGTGGTACAGATAATGAAGTTATTTTGGTACTCACACTTACCAGACAAATAGAAATGGTAAAGACTTAGTTGCAAAATTTTTTTAGGGAAAATGTCTTCTGTCTTATCACAGTATATCTTCAGGATATCACAATATGAGGTTTTGATGCGATGGATTCTCCTTAAACTAATCTAATAAGCTGGGGAGGAAAAGATCAACATAAAATGATGCAAAGTACTGCTGTTGGGTCCCCCATTACACAGTAATGCACAAGCACTGTGCTTGAAGAGGACTAGTGAATTGTACTGGAAGACAACTGGTAACTAGTAACAAGAAGAATAAAATCAGAGGAAGAGCAATACACCCATTTCACAGCCCTTGGGCTCGAATTTTTTTTTTAGTTTTTCTTCCGTTGTTAATTAATACTTTTTATTTTTAAAAAACCAGAATCAAAAAAAGAATTCTTTATGAACCAATTCTATGTTTTCTCGTAAAGCCAGGTTATGTCCAACAAACAGTTTTTAAGGATGCCCCAAATTACTGCCTCTGTATGTGGACCATACTTTAAATTATGGATTTTGCTTGTTTTGTAACAATGACATTTCACAAGTGTGCTGTTAAAAATAACATGGCTATTTTAGCTACATGCACAGATACACCCTTGATGGTTTCATGTATTTTGCTAACTAGCAAAAAAAATATCTGTCTCAGTAAAGTATGGAAATACCCACTTTGACACTCAAAACACAATGCCAGACCTGCTACCAGCAGTTGGTATGTGGGCCTTGAGCCTCAAATAGCTGTTAAACCTCATGGATGTTAAACCCTAAGAAAAACCAAACGATGAATAAAACCTGTGTAAGAATTTTTTTTTGGATGAGATAGGCCTTTTGAAGTGTATAGGGTGGTGAAGTGTAATGCCATTTTCATATCAAAGTTTTAATTTTTTGGGCACTATCTTCAGTTGTCTATAAGCAAACAAGTTTATATACATATAATTTTTTTGTTTTCACACACTCTAATATGTTGTAAATTACTTGTATGAGCATAGTGAAGAATAGTGTAAAGAAGAAACCCATTTCGTTCATGGCATAAATCTACACTAAGTATGACTGGGGGTGCACATTCATAAATAGAAATTAAAATGGCGTTGGATTCTTTCTTAGTGCGTATGAAAAACAGCAATTGTTTTAGTACTTGTAAGTTAATAGTCAATGCTTTTGGTCCCTCCAAAGCAAATGTGTGCAATTGTTGAACGTGTGGGAAGGTTTGCCTGCAACCTGTGGATGTTCATGGGTTTTTCCCTGATTTTGCTCGGTTTAATCTCACCATAATGTTGGTCGCCATCGTATAAGTGAAATATTCTTGAGTACGACGTAAAATACCAATCAAGGAAATAAATAAATAAAATAATTGTTGAACAAGATGTAAATGCAATAATGATGCTGGGTGTTTTCTTTCTCTTACTGATGTTAGTTGTCTGTATACAAACTTACCACTTGCATCCCTCAGCATTGTAGGAAAGTATGTAGAGACTAGGAAGACATGCATATTTTTATGAATATTTTGCAATTTTACCCAACAGAAAGTGGTTTTTAGGTAGATTTTTGCCAGTCGTTCCCTCCAGATGTACATGTAATTCTTTTAGATATGTGGGTGCAGCTGTGAAATTAGTGTTAGTAACGGTACTGTTGCTTTTTCTTATTGCTTCATGCCTATATTGCATATTTTCAGTAATTTCCAAAAATCGAGTCCCCACAATACCCAGCAAATGTTTTTATTAATACCCTCCCCAAAGAGAATTTTGTTTACGGATTTTGAATTGGTTGTAAAGAGACTCGACACTTGTTTCTACCAGTCTCTGTATACTCCTCATTTAGGTATTACATCATTTTAATTTTCTCTTATTTTCTTTCTTACCGATAAAGGTTTGTTTATTTTGTTTTGCATTACTTTGGTTTTGAAGCTTAGCTGTGTCTTCAGCATCATTTATGATTTATGGTAAGACATTGTGTCTGCTCGCACGCGTGTATGTTGTACCATTTGGCATTTGTTATATACATGTATACAATACAGAACTGACATTCCGTCTAATGTGCCTTAATTACTGAAAGTCCCCAAGAACAACAGCACAAATATAAATTTACACTGTTAGCCTTCAAACATCACCATTGCCATTGATGATAACCTCATCAAACTCATAACATCTACACATCCTCTTTAATGTGGCCTAAAAAAACAATTAAATAAATACATTTATAAGACATATTTGTTTGTGGATGTATGTAGTTTGTCACCTAATATTAGCATTCTTCAAGTGATGTTCTGCTTATTATTGATTCACCCATTCTCTTGAGGCTAGTCAAAAGTCTTTTGTATAGTTTGATTAACTTTTGACTTGAAACACTTGAGTGTTGGTGTTAAAAAGTATTGTTTTTAAGGCCTTTGTGCACTGGTGTTCCAGATTGCAACAATTATGGTCAGTATAAGTAAGTTGAAAAATTGCAGTTGAAAAAAGCCAGGTCTATTGATCGGCTGAAAGACGTGCCAATACCATAAGCAAGGCAAGATCACCCCTCTCCTAAAAAAAGAACTACACTGTCGCTGGCTTGATATTTAATGATACCACAAGATGGTATTAATGATACCTGATTCGCGTTATTGTAATGATGATTTTTTTCCTATCTTACATGTTTTGGTTAATTCCCTGTCCAGCTTCCTTTCTCTTTCGTTTCTTACCTTTTCGTGGGCTTACGGAACAATAGGTCCAGCCTTTTACTCTGATCTGATGTATACATTATAAAAAGAATTATAGTTAAGCCCTTTGTTTTTCACTAATGAATGTGATATGTTTTCCTAACCACCTCTGTATTTCACCCTTACATGACATTGAACAATGGAGCCTTAAACTGAATTTTTTTCTTCATTATTAAAATGGTGCAGGTCACCTTTATTCGATGTCTGGAAATGTAGTCCTTTCTTTGTACGGTTTCATTGGTCTTACGTGTTAGAACTTTGTGAGACAGTCATCAGATCTTACGGTTACATTCAGGATGCTTCTGTGGCAACGCAATTCGTGCATACAACTTAGGTTGTCGTGATTCTTATGTTACGAGTGTATATACTTTTTAAAGAAATTCTCACGAAACATGGTTTGATTGATTAACAGTACATTGTATGAAGTTTGTGATTTGTTTTCTCGCATATGTTACATGTCTCAAACACGGTGCATTATTGATCTGTATATAACACGAATGTTTTAGATATATATCTACATGCGCCAGTTTGTATACATTGAACCGATGTGTGTTTTATCCTATACTACCAGGTAAAGTAACTTACTGTAAGTGGTCTATTTCGTTTAATTTGCCGACTATGTCAAGCTAGTTGCAACCAAACTTGCCTCTAAGTCAGTAACTTGTAATATCTTCAGCTCTACACATTGGTATGTTGGACCTCCATATTATGGGAGAGAAGATGAAGTTAAAATATAGTGGCTATGAGTGATTTTACAGATAGCTGTCGGTAGGCGCGAAGTTAAAAGAAACAGACTGAAGGAACTTATTTTCATATTAAAGTGAAGCGTCGTTGACAGTCATACTCATTGTCTGATTTTGTATGTTTCTTACGGATCTATTGGTGAGAATAAGGAGATAAAATAGAAGGACGCACAACTGTCCAGGTCAGTCCCGGAACAGGTCCAGACTCACCCACTGTGCCTTTGTACTCTGAATGGAACCTTCTGTGGCTGGCCAAGTGTCAGAGCGATTGCAGGAGTGGGCCTTGGCCTGATCTCCCTCTATAAGGAACCCATCATGCACGCATAGAAAAAAACATGAACTCCAAATTCTGTGCACAACACATATTTAGTAAGGTCACAGTCATGAATCAATATGGGCATTTAAATCACATTAATAGCACTTTTCTGTTTTAAGTTAAAAACTCCAATCATCAGCATTACTTATTCATCTATTGTTGATACTTTTTTGTACATTTTCCGGTCAACGTAGTTCTTCAAAGTTATATTTTTTAGAAATCATTAGTTCGTAGCATTTACCTGGCACTGATGGAATAAGGGTACAGTGACTCAGTTTGTTTTTTAAATGACGATTGAAAATCCATAAATTTGCCCATTTAAAATACATGGGCCTTTTGTACAAATATCCAAAATTGGTCATGTTTGAGTTCTATAAATTCGCTGACGATGCAATGTTTAGATATATAAGATAGGGTAAATAGTTAACTGAATGTGTATATGCCGCAATTATGGGTACAGTAAGCGGTTTCTTTGCAAGGTTGGTATTAGTCAACACTACATCTCAGAAAGCACACTCTGTCGGCATAGGCAAGCATGCACAGGTACCACTGGTTAGCGGATTACCTCATTAATCACCATTACCAGCTGTGAATACACACTGTTCATAATAAGGGGGTATCCCGCTATACACAGCTTGACCCAGGTGCCTTTCACCAATACGGTCGCGGTAAGTGCAGTTCTATAACTGATGCTCTCTTCCTCTCCGGTCGCCGTATGAGGGGAAAGTCTGTGGCAACCTGCAGATACCACTGGGTTTTTTTTGGCCTCTGCTGGTTTTCTTCCCACCAGAATGCAGGCAGTCGTCATTCAAATGGAATATTATTAGCTTAAAACACCAATCAAATAAATAACATCGAGGAGTCGATTCCATAAGACGGATGCTGTGTACATCCAGGAGACCTCTGTCGCTTGGCCAATAAGATCACACGATCGGAGCGAGCTGTCGTTTGCCTGGCTCTGGATCGGCAGGCCTTCCAGTGACTCCTATGTGCCCTATATATTTTTTTATTTCCTACAATTTTCCGTGTTTTTAGCTTTTCAGGGGTAGCTGACAATTTTTGTGTTGCCAGCGCAGCATGACGGACACTTTAATATGGATGTCCTCATTTTTTGCCAAATTTCGACATTAACATGCGTTGTTACTCAACGGTTTCCTCCCACCACAATGCTGGTCGCCGTTGTATAAGTATGTTCTAAAATACCACGTAAAACATCCATCAAATAAAAAAAAAATCCACAGAAATTCAAAGTGTTGCCAAAGGACGAGGGCAAACAAGGTGGTCCCGTTCAAGGGTGTCCGACGAGCGCTGCTGGTAACACAAACACTCTCAGCTATTCTCCTAAAAATTCCAAACATAGGAGGTTCGGAACAAAAAATTGGAACATTAGCAAAGTGGAAAAAACAATGGAGTCACTTGAAGGCCTGGAATAGGGACTGTATGGATACATGGATCGGCTTTCGCTGTGATCAGGCTTTGATGACAATACGCGTTCGACGACCCATGTGCGATGGCCCTTCCACCAGGCATGCCCAAAATAAATGAGTTTATGTATGTATGTCGCCGTTCGTGGGAAATGTGGTCACCAACTTACCAAAGGTCGCTTGTTCACCCCAAGCGCTCCGGTCACCTCGTATAAGATATAACCTACAGACTTCTAATCTCTTCTAGTTGTGGTTTTATCGCTATAATAGCTTATGTTTCATCAGTAAGAGTTCTCAGTAGTGTGTGGACCAATACTTGTCGTATATCTCCTTTTGTGACGTTCAACAGTTAAGAACATAAAGGGAGTTACGCAAAAGTCACTGTTCAGGTCCGGCTCATGCTGGCTTCACCCTCTCTCTTCGTACGTGTGAAGGTCCGCCAGCAACCTCGTGGTTTTCCCCCTGGCTCAGCCATGTTTCTCTCCACCATAATGCTGACCGCCGTTTTCTAAGTTAAATACACTTGAGTACGGCGTAACACACCATTCAAGTGGATAAATAAATATGACATTTTTTGCAATGGGATACAAGAGAGGCCCGCTTAGTACAGGGATGTTCCGTCAGCGTTGTGCTCAGCGAAGTTATGCCCCCTTAAGCAGAGGTTGCATACACCAACTGGAGATCGAATATGGAAAAGGACAATCGTTTATTGATGAAAAAACGAACAAATAAATTATTTACATATTTAACATTCGTTTTTGCTATTTTGTCTATATAGTTCGGATTCATCTATACTTTGTGACGAATTCAAATGCTATTTCGCTATTGATATACTTTCTTCATCATGGAAGTCTGTGTCCAAGGCGTAATTTCGCCTGACATAAATTTCACTATGAACATTTTGTAAAATTGTTTTAACCAGTATAATTTTTGGTTTATTTATTTGTTGCAATATACAGCTGTTTCACTGATTTAGTGACGATAGTTTGTTTTATTTATTTATTTGATCCTTGTTTAACTCCTGATATCTTATTTATCTTTGTTGAAATTGGTCAGCGATGGACTACGAAGTCACTCCCAACTAAATCAAAAGCAAGCTATTTACTGAATGACGGATTAAGCGCACAACGTAAGTTCGTGCGACTTGGCTTCGGAATCCAATGGAATCACATCTCTGTGCAACTATAAGACACATTCTCTTGTTTATTTCTTCCCGTTCTCTTTTTACCGCTTTTGTGAAGCCTAGAATACTTCACCGACTCCTCTCACTTCTGATTGATTGGTATGTAACGCCGTACTGACAGGGAGACCGGGAGGTACAACCATATTCCTTTTACAGATATCATGCAAGGACGTTTTTCGTTATTCAAATTTCGAACAACCTGATAGCAGACTAGGATTTAGCGCAGTATTTCGTTTTTTTGTTATTCGAATCTCGAAAATCGTGCTAGCAACAAAGAAGCCAGCAGCCCAGTCGCTTTTCCTTATTCAAACTTTGAATATCGTGTAACGAACTTATGAATGGATATGGGTCGATTTATTTCATGTCATGCTGACACGTATTTCGTTGTTCGGATCTCGGTTAACGTGCTAGTATTAATTAATTTACTAATTTATTTATATGGTTGGTGTTATACGCGCCGTACTCAAGAATATTTCACTTATACGACGGCAGCCAGCATTGTGGTTGGAGAAAACCGGACAGAGCCCGGGGAAACGTGCTAATAAGATAAAAACTGTTGCTACATTTGTTTTTCCTTACTCAAATATCGAACATCGTGCTAGGACATTGTTTGTGATTCTCATGCAACCACGTTGAGACGGAAATATGGAATGGTTGATTGATGTCTTGCAAACACGTTATTCCTTACTGGGATCTCGAATAACATCCAATCAGTATAAAAGCTGCTAACCGTATGTGTATTTCGTTTTACTGGTATCGAAAATGTGAATATATTGTTGTTAATTGATCGATTTAAAATGGCGCTAACACGTACCTTCCTATGCGGATTTCAGTGTATCTTCTGTGTAGTATACATTCCGATAAATGTGTCCGTCACGTGACCTTAACCCGCACGTGACATAAGCCTGAGCCATAAGCCCACTGGATGACGTGTATGGGACTAAAATAAAGTTACCCTGAGCCAAAGGTCAAGTATTTGCTCTTGTAATCGGTATCGCATTTCCAGATTACACAGCATGTATGACCAATTAAGAATGTATTCGGTCAATAAGCAGAGCTAATAAAGTGAGAGCATCCTGTGTGTATATCACCTTATAGATATGACTCTGAGATAGGCATATCCATCAAATGTCCAGACCACCTGGAGATGTTATCGGCAATGTGTATTGACGCCCTTGTTTCTGCAAGACTTGTTACATCAATATAATAATGGACTGACGTGTAAAGAAGCAAATATATTAATATAGCCCGTCTATTATCCGGTATGGGGCCCCCTTGACCGAGCTGTTAGTGCGCTAGTGCAGTGTGGTGACTCAGTGCCTCTCATCAATGCGATCGCTGTGAGTTCAAGCACAGCTCACGCTGGCTTCCTCTCCTGTCGTACGTGGGAAGTTCCTCCAGCTACTTGCGGATGGTTGTGGGTTTCTCCCTGGATCTGCCCGATTTCCTCCCCCTTTGATGCTGGCCGTCGTCATATAAGTGAAATATTCTTGAGCACAGCGTAAAACACCAATCAAATAAATTAATAAATACTACCCAGTATGCGGGATGTTGAATACATTATCCGATACATCTAGACCAGAATGTCTTCAGAAAGTGTGCATGCCGTATACACGCTCATGTTTCTGCAATACATGTACCAGCCTGTATACATGTGTAAGAATCAATTAAAAGTCTCACACACACCTCAGTATAAAACTGACAACTCATCTCAGCTCTAATTACCAATTGTTTTCGTTTCGGTTTCACATACATTGCAACGAAACATTTTGAACCCTGGGCATGTTCGCGTCTTAGTGTGAAATTACATCAACTTAATGCAATTATAGCTAAAATACATACATTGCAGTTGTACGAAATCGCCCATCACTGCATAATTACTCTTTCAAAAGCATTAAATCGATACTTTTTCGCCCCTTGTTGCTTGATCATATGTTAATTGTTAATCGCTGGCCTTTATCCAGGGCTAATATGAATAAATCCGACAATCGTGTTATTTAACAAAAGTACACCATTATACACCCGTCAATTACTCTTGTATACATCCATCAATTACACCGTTATATACACCATAAATTACACCATACTCCCATCGATTACACCGTTATACACCCATCAATAACATCGTTATACACACACCAACTAACCATTGTACACCCATCGATTAAACCGTCAATTAAATTACCCCTGACAATTCGTCGTTTAAATAGTGTATTGTAATAATTTGACAATGACAAACAAGCTCTCAATTTGACTCTTTAAATGTAAATAAGATACTGTTCACTTTAATTACAAAGGACAAGCTTTTTAAAAAGTTACTTTGTTATAATTTCACTACGGCTTATAGGCCTAATAAGGACTCCTTGACTTCACATATACGGGTCTGCATGGGTAAACCATCGCCATTTGGTAATAAACTAGATGGCAACGTCTTCAAAAATATCTGATTATAACATAATTAAGGAAGCAGGCCATGGTTGAGTGGTTAATTGCTTAACTGATGCATGCTTTATGCTCAAAGGTGGAGAAAACATAAAACTCATATCAAAATGAGATGAAAGAGTGCGAAAAGTTACTTGTAAATGTGGTCGTCAATATTTTTTTCGAATTTTCTGTAAGGAGAAAAAGACACTTGAAAATAACTTGACCTTTCTAGTACAGGTACAGGGCGAGGCAGCGGGGTACAGTTTATAGACAGATGTCCTCCAACGACTTCCATCCAAAGCATATCAGCTGGACATTCAATTTGCAGATTTCCGTCCAGCTCTCAGTGTTCACGAGGCCTTGGTGACAATAAATGGCCAAAGGTGCAAGTGGAACATTTTGCGGAAGTAAATCTGGCAATCGTTGAGGACCACATGTCTACATAGTGTGCATTTCTGTACGTCACACTCGGAAAATTTCGTCAGTAAATTGCCTAACACAACACCTAACAGTCATCAGTATAATTAAGTGACAAATTGTTGAGAACGGCTTTAAACAACAATTAAGCGAATAAATAAAACACATGTATAAGTGTATTCAGTCTAACTGTAAACTGACAAGTGGCCTGATTTCACCGATTTATTCACGGGCGTGACCATTTCCCAACTAACAGTATATAGCTGATGTTGGTGCTCTGCGTTTACCTTCATGCTGTATACGCTAGTCTTTGATACTTGTTAGCCAGATGTGTGAAAGTAGGCCAGTATATAAACGGGTGAATAATTTGAAGCCTTAATGCCCTATATATAGGCTTAAAGCAAACATGCACCTAACCACACACAGAAGGAAAATGAAACAAAAGAAGCAGTCAGGCAGTTAATGAAGCATTCATTCATATTTATTGAAAATCAGTATTTCACCTAATTTGCTCACAGCAATAGTTTACCTAATTTGACACCTAAATTAGCATTATTGCCTTAAGCTGTAATTAGGTATTCCGAGGAAATGTCTTTGTTATAGACTGCATATATACATGTATGTATGCAAACATGAGTGAAAGAAAATAAAACAACATAGATATGTTTATTTTTTTATGTATTTTTATTCATTTATTTATTTTTATTAATTGATTGATGTTTCAAGAATACTCCAGATGCATATATGGGACTATCGTATACATGTGTGTTTAGGCCTACAGCTCCTGCCTCCGAGCCATTGTGTACATTTACTGTAAGTTACGTTGACAGGCCTATAACCTATATACATGTAGGCCTATTCAAGGGTTATACGGTACGTTTGGAATTCGTGCATGTTTGTACTGATGCGCATTAGGCCAACTGGCGTATAAGGAACTCAGTCATCCCAATAAACTTAAATGCGCCAGGCGCTCAGCACTGACGGCTGAACACATATAAATGTAAGTTCGCCAGTTTTTAGCTCACCTACATGTAAAAGGCTTGTATAATTAGCATTCATGGAAACAATGTGATCTAAAAAAAAACAAAAACAAAAAAAAAAACAACAACAATAAAAATAAAACTAGAGGAAACAAAGCCTTCTATCAGCATTGTGATAATAAATTTATGAATAATGTCAGTATTATGTCATATCAGTGTTAACTATTCATGAATAAATAATGCTATAATTCGATTATATTGTAACTAAGTGCGTTTGGATTTGTGAAGAAAGCTGGGAGTTTGCGTCAGGGACAACGAAGGGAAGTAACTCTTGTGTATATCTTATACCGTCAAGGTGGGCGGAAAACGGAAAGGTGGTGAAAATTAACTATTCAAGAAAGGGAGAAAAACACTTCCTTTGGATGGATCTAAAATATTCCTGGCCTGTGATATGATTTTGGTACCATAGAGGTTTGGACGGGGTGAAAATGTCGGCCTTGGAGCTCTACACGAAGGTAAAGTGACACCTGAAGGAATTCAATTGTATATGAAGTTGTTGTTGTAATGACAGTGGTTGGGCCTTGGCTTTTCCGCCTTACCAACAAAGGCTGTGCGGTGTGTGACAGGTGTCGTGCAGGATAAGACGTGCACCTGTGGGGTTTGCTAATCAGTGTACCTGTTTGATGGCGGCCTGAACCTAATTACTTTAGTCCCCACTACCCTTATAGGCGTACAGAAAGAAAAAAAAAAGCTACCTGGTTACAATGTAAGCTTATGTCTCACCTCTTCTGTATCTAAAAAGTTTCTGTGCCAAATGAGTAAGCTATGGGTCATGTATTTGGGCAACTCCCTCCTCCCCTCACTACCACTTTACTCACACACTGACTCACATAACACATCCATGACTTTTTATGATCACTCACCGGCCGTGTGTGGGAAGGTCTGCCAGCAACCTGCAGATGGTTGTTGGTTTCCCCTGTTCGCCATCATGTTGAAGTGAAATATTCTTGATTACGCTGTAAAACACTAACCAACTAACTGAATAAATAAATATCAAGATCACTCAAGTGCAAAGACATGTGCTATATGGCAACCTCAGTATGACTGTGTAAATTTTAGTCATGAGTGAACACAGAATGCTGTGACACTCAAGTCTGTCAGTCAACCATATATAAGCTGGATCAGAGTCTTAAAGGCTTCCACATAATGTAGCTGGTGTATAAACATGTAAGCTAGATCACACTCAGGTCACATCCCCTCACCCCTCCTCCCCTCCTCCCCTCCCATGAACAGCCCACAACACCATTTTAAAGACAGACAATGTATGGTATTTTATTGCCCCATGGGTAACTCTGCCCAATCTAAGAGGTGGAAACATATGTGGATTGTGGATAAAATTTCTTTTTTTGAAATATTTTCACGAACTCGACACTTGGGTAACTCTGCCCAATTTAAGAGGTGGAAACATATGTGGATTGTGGATAAAATTTCTTTTTTTGAAATATTTTCACTAACTCGACACTTGTGAAATTTTCTGATTTCAAAGTAATAAAAGTATGTTAACTTGTGTGTCAGGTTTGAATTAAAGTGTTTGAAATTGAGTGTAGATGTCTTCAATGTACCAACAGCATTTAGCCAGTGCATTGAAAGAATTTAACTGTTCAGGCATTTCTAAATTTAGGTGCATTAGTGCAGCCACAATTTTTTTCTCTTATTTGATCCCTGTGTGTTGGCCTTTTTTTCAGTCCATGGTCTGGCCATGCTGGAAAACAACAGGCCACATATCAGTCATTGTTTCTTTCTTTATGAAGTTCTTTCCGTTTCCAATTTGACCCGTCTGAATTTTGCTTCCTGGTATCATATTTGAAGATAGGACGTCAGAAATTCGACCGACCAACAAACCAACGGAGAGAAAGATTCATATAGAGCTGATGGGAAGCAAGAAATTAAGGCGAAGTAAGCAAGCGTGAAAATAGGTGTCTGAAATTTTCGAAAACACCACTTTGGGCAAAGTGGTATGACCATGTTTTTCCAAGTTTTATGTTACTGTACAAAGGTTTCTTGGGTCACACCACTTTCATCAAAGTTATGTTTTCAAAAATGCCAGCTTGAGTAAGGCAGTGGGCAGTTTTTCAATTTACATCATTATGAAAACAGTGACACCCCATCGCAGTATGATGCCACCGCTTCACAACATGGTAGGGCTACTTAGGTACAGCATGTCAGTCTTGCTACGTTACTTCTCATGCTTTTTGGCTTTACATGAGACCTTCGTCTTGATGGCACAGGGTGTACCCAAAATACAAAACACCCAAAAGAAGTAAATACACTGTAAGCCATTGAAACAACTAACATTTTTCACTTTATTCAATGTGAAAACATTGTATTTATTTGATCTTATTAAATTGTTGAATTCAGGGCAATATCAGCGCATTTGAGCCTTTTAATAAATGCATATAATCAGAAATGTGTCTGTAATAACTCTATATTTTGAGCTTATCCCACAGACTAAGGCCAAACACTGGAATAGTAGTGCGCCTGAAATAGGATTCAACGATCTGGTAGACATCCCACTGTGACATAAAATAGTGTGCAAATCACTCCAGTTGAAGGCACTGTTAGGTGATCTGTGTTGTACTCCAACACCTGAAGATGCTGTGTCATAATATGTCAGAACTAATTCATACTCCGTGAATGCTTACAGACGGTGACAATATAGCCAATCTTTCTTTCTGATGAATCATTAATTTTAAATTAGCAAAATTAAAATACCATATGGAACTGTTTAGTAAGGTTATCATGTTCTTGATACACCACATACAATTTACCAGTTTGCCTCATAGATGTACAGTGCAATACATCAAATATGCTAAAATACAATGCATAATGCCACATACAGTATGCCAAAACAGCGCACTGCATACAATACACCAAAATAGACACACCACAAGCAATACACCACATACAGTACACCACATACAATACACCACTAATGATACACCACATATGTTTACAATACAATACCACATACCTTACATGTATGCCAAAAACAGTACACCATGTGCAATACAAAACGCCATGTACATGTACAGTACACTGAAAACAATACACCACATACAATGCACAGTGCAATACACCACATTCAATATGGTACACTGTACACCATATGATATACAGTACACCACATACATTGTACAATACAATCTATATACATGTACCACATGCAGTGCACTTCACACACTATACACAAGCACATGACATGAACGTTTGTGTTGGTGAACCCTCTGCATTCTGTGCATATTGACTGCTTGCACAGTACATGTAGATTACAAGTACAACTTGTATCATGTACTCACTCATCAATGTGTCTTACATCCTGCCTCGGTGGCCTAGTGGTTGGGACGTTGTGAGATCCAGGGTCAGTCCCAGCTTAGGTCATACCAAAGAGATAGTATATATACATTCTCAAGGACTCCTTGTCGTGATATAACTGAAAAATTGTTGCGAACAATGTAAAACCCAAGCATACATACATCCTTCAAGTTGGGTTACTTTATGTCGAAATGTTGCATACTTAACCCTTCAGCATACATCAACACTGATGAAGAGGGCGCCCAAAATACCATCCAATAAAACTTGCATGCTTTTTTCCCTTTGTACAAACTTAATGTATACTTACTTCCTAACGAAGCAGGGCCTTCATAACAGAAGTGTAATATTTAATCCCAAGAACCAATCCACAGCAATATTTTCAAAGTAACTGCCACATTAGTCATCATGCCCACCAATCCAGTCCTCTGTAACATTACCCATGTCACTGGACCGTCCAATGAGAGGGCGGCTCTTTATTGCACCAGCATGCTTTCACCTTTCAGGCGTAATCCTCCCTCCTTCCCCTATTGCCCTGATGTATTTGCTCTGGGTTAGAACGGCCATAATAGCACAAATTGGTTGTAATCAGTGGTGGTTTAGTCACATGATGGTATTTTGACTGGCTAATTAGAGCTGCAGTGTACTGGGCTTTGTGTGACATTCTCTGAGTCAGTGCAGATTTGTCCATATCACAGATATACATTTAAACCTAGCACACAGTCAGGCCATCATTGAAAATATGTTTGTTGCACACAAAGCTTAAAGGCAGCGTCTAGAGTTGTACTTCTTCTGTAAAGTGTAATGACCCAGTAGCCATTTATCTGGGCTGTTGCTGTGAGAGTGTGAGTCCAGCTTACACTGGCTTCCTCCCCGGTCGAACATGGGAAGGTCTGCCAGCAATCTGCATATGGTCGTGGGTTTCCCCCGGAACAACCCTCTGCAAACCTATCCTATTCTGACAGGGTTGAGGTATGCCCAACGAAATTGCTTTTAAGGATGGCCCTATGGGATGATTCACTACCATCATGTATATACAGTGTAACTTACCCCTTGTCGAGCCAAACACAGAACAGTTTTGTGCTTATAGTGATTTTCATTGCAATATGTACATGTATGTAGAAGAAGGGTTAGAATTGACACGCGTTCGTCTACGAAAGGGTTAGCCTCTGCCTTAATGATGAGAATGAATTATGTCATTTTACAATAAACATGTAATATGAATATGATTATGATAATTAAATTTAGTACAAATTAAAGAAAATTAGACCTTAATGACTACATTTTTGTTTCCAAGTATATTTATTTTCACATAAGTAGGAAGTGGAATTTTGTCTATACTGTTCTTTCTTTATCTTATTTTGCATATTTCTACAAATCTGTGTTATTTCTAATTTGATCATAATATTTGAAAGATTGCATGAGAGATTTTCATTTTCAAGTTTTTTTTTTTTCAATTTTCTTTCTTCTTTTTGGGGGGGAGGAGGGTCTGTTTTCTGTGACAATTTTATTTGCTGCTGAACTGATCATGTACACAAACATAACCTCTGCTGCATGGTTAAACATCATATTTTTAGTGTATGCAAAAATGCACCTGGTCATTAGATCTTTTTATTATTAGAAAGTTGCTATCCTCAGTTTTTTAGGTGAACATGAAGCAGCTGGGTGACAAAAAGTAAAGTCACATGGCTGTTACTCAAATCATGTTCTGAGTAAAGACATACATTTACCCAGACCTGTGTAGACAATTACTTGCCTTTCACATTCACTGAATAACATTCATTTTTACGTGTACCTTGTGTAAAGCTGTAGATCAGTGTAAACATACAATGTACCAGTCACATGCACATGTACTACAATGACAGCAGGGTTTATGCTCCAGTCAGCTTTGCTCTGCTGTGGAGTTTGGGAATATGGTGACTGTGAACACATAGAAAACGTTACTCTGGCTCTGCAATGGCCAAACCGCCGAGAAAGTCTGTGAAAGATAGATACAACTGGATTGATGTCCAGTATGTTTTGTCAGTCATCAACACAGATGTGGAATACACTAAGGTATGTGAGTGGACAATTGTCAGAAAGGAGAAGAATTGATGTGTACAAATTCAGAAGAAGATGAAGCAGAACTGAAGTCCAGATGTACTCCATATATTTATTTATGGCGTCATCAGAGACCTTTTACACATGTAGTTTAAAGTGTTCAGAGACTTTTTTTTTTTGCTCTTGACTTGAAATGTCAGGATTATCTATACAGTTGCTAGTTACTTGTTTTCATTTGCATCTGTCTCGCTTACACCTTTAAATTACTCAAACATACATGGATGTATACAACACATAACTCTTGTTTTCTTGTGATGGAAAAAGTGAGTCACAAACTGAATTAGATGTTTATGAGGTTTTTTTTTTTTCATTAAATAAACTGTTTTATGGGATGTCATGTTATTTCATGAAACCTTGAGATTGGCTAGTTTAATTATCATTTCACAACTTCAAGTTTTGAAATTGTTGATGGGTTAGTGGAAGTTTTGGCATCCTGTCTGAGAGCAAGATGGCCACGTTACCTGTTTTCACTTGTTAACACTCACACGAGTTCAGACATTACTTTAAGACTACCTAATTTATTCATTTATTTGATTGATCTTGTGCACCGTACTGAAGAATATTTCACTTACATGACGAGCATTGTGGTGGGAGGAGACTGGAGAGCGCCAGGGGGAAACCCATGACCATATCCAGGTTTCAAGACCACATCATGCACTATGGAAGTGACGTGCACAGGAGAATGTGTACCCGGTGTCATCGCGATTTTTTGTTGTTTCTAACCGTCTGGCTGTCTGTCTGTGTTACAGAGAGCGCGGGCTAGTTTTATCATGATTGTATATTATACCTGACCGTCTGTCTGTCTGTCTGTGTTACAGGGAGCGCGGGTCTGGATCCCGGACACGGAGCTGGTGTGGCGGGCGGCAGAGCTACAAGAGGATTACACGGGCAAACCCAACACCAAGATACAGATCCTCTATGAGGAGGGGCCGGTGAGTGCACATGTACCAGCAACCATCAACACAGGGTTGAGGGAGTCAATGTTGGACGAAAAGAAAAACAATGGTTATACAACAATGTCGCTATTGATTACTGAAAGCTAATGCCTACTTATACAGTACTTCATCTATTGTGGAGAAAATGTTCCAAAGTGCTGCTACAAATGACCAATATGATGGTGTCCAAGTTTCAGCTGAAATTTGTGTATCACATGTGCACACACATCCGCTTTGCTGAAATTACGCTTAGTCTTGCTCACGGCTGAAAATTACGTGCAGCTGTAGTCTGAGGCAGGTACATGTAGTGTTATTTGTGCAGCCAGTGAAGTGAAACAGGTTTTGGTCAAACAGGCCTGAGATTTGTAGGCTCTTAATTCAGTCACTAGTAAACAGTATGGCTTCTGTTAAATGTGATGACAACACAGCATTTTGAGTCATTCTAGACAAGTGATGTCTGGTGTATTGCAATTGACATCATTGCAGTTCTTTTTCTTCATGTTTTTTCATCCAGTTCTGCTTAAGCCATAGCGCTAGAGGTGTGTAAGCTCTTAGTTGTTAAATGCTTACATGAACAGCTAGAATGAAACACTTACAGAGGTAAATTGACAAGGGGCCAGTTTTCACTCTGTGGTTGCTGCTCTGGTTTTACTCTCTGTAATGTAGTCTGTTATACTGAAACATTTAATTGCAATTATTAACACCAAAAAATCATCTAAAAATGATCGATGCACTGGCTAAAAAAAAATATATACATAGTTGAAAAAAATATGTTCTGTTTGATCCGAGTTTCCTTTATTTCACTGAAAGACCCCATGATATTGGGGAGGGCCAGTACATACACATCTCATTAAAAGATTAATTTAGTTGTTAATTTCGATCGGTATAGATCTTTGTGGATTTGAATGTTACTGCTGCTGTTTTCAGTTTGATCGGCCTCCCGTTCTCAACACCTTCTCTGTGCTGAGTTTTCCGTCTAATTATCGCAGCAGCAGTTTCGGGCGATCTCGCCAGCCACCAAATCAAGCAAGTTTGCTTGAGCATGGAACTGTTATAAACGCTTGTCACATGTTATAAACGCTTGTCACATGTTATAATTCCATGTTATAAATGCTTGTCACATGTTATAATTCCTTCAGCTTGACAAGTTTGGGTTTATATTCAGTGAGTTGTATTATAAACGGCTTCTCAGAGTTTTTCGAAAATTCTTTTCCTTGTAGTGGATTAGTACATGGATTTTTAATTTACTACAGTTTACTAACATGGATGAGACAGTTGATATCGTATTTTATGGTCAGTAACGTATACAACCTTAAATCCCGGTATGATGTCTTCTTTCATACCAAACAAACGTCAAAGCGCTTTTCTAAAATCAGTAAACTCAGAGCTGGCAAAAATGTGCAGTTTTGTCACGGAATAAAATTTGAGGGTAGCCCAAAATTTGGCCCATGACAAAGTCTCTCATTTTGCATATTCTGGCAGTTCTATTGATCTTAGGTATTTTGGGGTTTGTTCAGAAGGTAGGATGGTAACTATAATCCTACTTAAAACGTGTAAGTGTCACCACCAAAAGAATAACATTTTTTAGTTTGCCTGTAAAATACATTATTTGGATGAAATTTCTGGGCATTTGCCAGAATAGCATATTCACATGTAATAGCATGTCATTGATCACTGTCCTAACTGGGCCATGTATGCTCATGTGACAAGTGTATGCAGATCAGCTGTATACTTCTGTTAAACATCTCCTTTACCTGTTTTGTGTAAAGTGTTTACACTGAGACAATTTTCTTTCTTCACATCACAGTTCAGTAATATTTCATGAACAGGCCATTACAGTTTATACATTTATTTATTTATTTATTTGATAGATGTGTAAAGCTGTACTCAGTAACGTTTCACTTATACGACGGCGTCAGCGTTTCACTTATACGACGGCGTCAGCGTTATTGGGAGAAGAAACCGAGCAGAGCCCGGTTGGAATCCCACAATGCAGTTTATAAAGGAAACAACTACACTTCATAAGTTGTCTTCTGTTACTTATACACATATATGTGGAACTTCTAACCATAAAGGGAAGTGACCTGTGTCCGTTGTCTATCCTTTGATTTTTTCCAACCACCATTCATCCTGTCGACTTCACACTTGACATGTGTGTTATGGAGAACCAAGGAAAAAGCAGAGACCAGCACTGGAAATTTATGGTAGCAAATTTGGCATTTATACAGTACTGCAGCAAATCTTTTCAGTGGGCAGTAACATTGACATGCTGGCTTTTTACACAAAACCTACTTGTACTGTACCTTTCTTAGACGTCCAGAAGGATTTTTAGTGACCTTAAAACAGTCTCTCGCTAATCTCCTTGGTGGTGGTGGTCACTACAACAATAAATTAAAGGCGAAAAATTTTCTTTGTACATGTAGGTCATTGAGTACATTTATAGTTGGAAAAAAAAAAGCATCGGTAACAAACGCTGTCGTTACGGTCTTTGGAACACACCTAATAATTCCAGCAAAACTGCAGTTACTTTGGTCAGAAAAGAGGTTAATGAAAGTAAATTCATACAATGAGGTGGTCGTTTGAGTGACGAGAACTTCATCATTGAGGATAATTTCCCTTTACCTTGTTAACAGTCAACCTGGAAAGTAAGTATGAAGCAGGGTTGTATAATATCTCAAATAGTGTCAGTATGTGTTGGTCAGGCCATGTTAAAAAATATGTTTGTTGCAGGTAACCCAACCAACCCTCCATAAAGGGCCTACTGTAAAGATTTTGTTTGGGCTTGGATGAACTTTCTTTCCTTATTTTTCCCCACTGTTATCTATTTCATTGGCAAGAATACAAAAAAATATTTTCCCTGCTGACTAACTGATAGGGTTGTGATATCTGCAACAGAGAATTTTTTACCGATGGCCTCCTGCACTGTGGTTGGTGTTGCCACATCAAGCCGCATGCTCATGGTTCATACCGCAATGTTCACGGCACTGATTTGATGTGTCATTGAAATGTTTTATATTTATAGCAGTGATAATTGCTCACAACATGGCATCGCTCATTGCATTGATGTATTCATTGCATCAGTAATGTGCATTTATGGCATTGATTTGTTCATGGCATTAATTTGTTCATGGCATTGATGTGCTCTGAATTTTCATGACACTTTTTTGTTCATTGATTTTGCAGTTATTTGGAGATGTTACGACCTCTCATTACCTAATTATTTGTCAGCGTCGGCTTGCTTGAATGGATTCAGCTTGTTTGTGTTAATGCCATTTTTATTAGTGTCATTGATTGTACGATCTGATAGTGTCTGTTTAAATAGATCTGCTAGTGTCTATGTAAATAGATCTGCTAGTGTCTATGTAAATAGATGACATGGCTGTAAATGTGTTACACTGTATGATTTATGCATGGAATATATTTATTTTATTTTCAGAGAATGATCAGTACGTATGCATGTTCTTAATCTTTTTTTTTTCTCATGTTTGTTTGGTATGTGTAGGCATCCCCTTATTTACGTGTACTTCACACAGTATAACTCAGACGAAAATAGATCATGCTGTCTGGATTAGCGTACGTGTGTACAGTATTACAATATTGCAATAACCATATATATATATATATATGAGTGGAAATGAGGCAGTATGTTTTTTACCCTTCAGATATTTTAATTTGTATTAACAGCATAAACAACATAGATAGTGCTATTTGTACTTTGTAATAAATTAGGGACAAACACAAATTTATAAGAGTGGCAGTTACATGGAACTTGCATTAGATCACACGTACCTTGTCATCTTTGTGAGATTAAATGACTATCATTTGATGCATTTAAGTGTTGATGGGAAAAATTATTGTTTATGACATACATACACGTCTAGACCCTGAATTGTAATCTTTTAGCACTAAAGGCACATGTAAGCCTGTGTTATCAGAAATACTGGCCAACATTTCTGTTTTTATTTTTCTGTTTTTTTATTTATTTGATTGGTGTTTTACATCATACACAAGAATATGTCCCTTACACAATGGCAGCCAGCATTACGGTGGAAGCTCACAACCATCCACAGGATGCCGGTGGGCCCTTCCACATTTCTGTTTTTTAAGCTATTACATGTCCTTTTTCTAAGTGTCACATTTGATGTTTGCCACGTTTGGTTAGAAATCCTTGTTGAGTTTTTCACCTGTCTGTTTCTTCCAGGAGTCCACCATCAGCATCCCAGACAAGAGCAAACTACCGCACCTGAGGAACCCCGAGATTCTGATTGGTGAGAACGACCTGACATCTCTAAGTTACCTTAACGAACCAGAAGGTGAGAAACTGTCTCAGGGTGATTTTGTGGAGTCATTATGGCATGAAGTCAGTACATGGCAGGTCATGGAAGAAAGAAAACTTGGCCAAAAACTTGTGTAAAATGGTCAAGACAAAATAGATGTGAATAGCTGTGTTGTTTTAAGCTACCTGGATCTCAACCCAAGATTACATTGCTGTATTAAGTGGTATATCAAAAAATTTTACCTGAAAATAGTTTACTGCTTTTTATGTGGGACATATTGTATCGCAGGAATTTTTATTTTAATACCTTCAAGTTTGGATTTTGCTGGCTTCCCTTCCCGTCAAGTTGGGATTTTGCTGGCTTCCCTTCCCGTCACACTGAAAAAGAAAGACCGCAAAAAGTATAACTAAGGTTATTTCAGAAGAAGGGTTCATACAGACTTAAACAGGCATTTTTTTATAACATGCTTGATAAAGTTAAATCACCTTCTCATCTGGAATTCGGATATGCCATTTTAGAGCAACCCGAAACACGAGGTCGCGTGGGTATCCATACCCAGCTCACTTCAGTATCAGGGGCGAGACACTCTTTTGTGTACGATGTATAGTACTGTTTATTAATACAATCGAAGGTCACGCGTTGAGGCTTCCTGGTTGTGACATTAAAGTATATCACAGTTGTCTCATGATCACAAGGAAAGCTGATTTAACACTATTTCTGTATGGCCAAATCGTCAATTATATAATGGTGATGTCACTGCAGAAACAGATATCTTCTCGGTATTAGAGATGTCTCGCCCTTGATTGGTTAAAATTGAAAGCGTGGCGGCCCATTTGATTTTCTCCAACATTGGCGTTTTTGCTTGCTTTGAATTGCGATATCTCGGTTATCATACAGCACAATAATAAAAAGTGACATTTTTTTTAACTTTGAATAAGATTCTTTATTGATACATGCATACATTTGGTGTAGTGTTGTCTTTTCTCTTATAGGGACATGGTCGCCCAGATATTAGGTATTTTAATGTTATTACATAGTGACATGAGTATCAAGTATATTACTGAAGAAGTAAAAGTTACAGGCTTTTTGTTGATCCCATCTTCAGCATTTTACGTTAAGTGAATGTTTAAAAATAACCAACAAAGCCCCCAAAGTTGAAAAGTCTGCCAGAATATTTAAATGCGGGGCTGTCAATTCAGTGGAACTGGAGCATGCGCACAACCCTCGGTAAACTTCATATGTAAACAAACGTGGCTGATGACATGCGTGTGAAATGGACCTACAGCTCGAAGCAGGATCGCCCAAAAAGAGGCATAAAAGAGAGCTGAGCAGGTTGACGAGCAAGTCTAGAGTTGTAATTGGTGGTCAGGGGTGTCGCAAAACTACACTGCTTGATAGGTGGGCGCAAATGTTGTTGTTACTGTGGTGATGTTATAACGTCAAACATGACCTGTGTTAATTTCGAATAACAAGAGAAATTGTCTGGGCTTGTACAAACTACATGCTGAATGAATATCTTTTCATATCAACGTGACTGATTTAGTTTATGAATTATCTTCAAAACTTCGTTAAAACGTCACAATCAGAATTTGTTTAAAAATCTAGATATATGCGATGATGTCTCTCTAGGAGGGTCTGCCCACAAGCTGCAGAATGTCGTCTGATTCCCCCAGACTCTGCTCAGTTTTCTCCCACCATAATGCCGGCTGCCGTAGTATGAATGAAAAATACGGCACAAAACTTCATTAATCAAACAAATAGATAAATTTTAATACTTTTGGTTTCCTCCAGCCATGAATTAGAGAGAAGTATTGTGTAGTCTAAAACAATAATCCAGTCAATAAATGGATAGTACTATGAGTTGGCTTAGTTTTTCATGACAGTAGTTTAAATAAAAGTTCTTGAGATAAAATACCCTAAGCTAAAATGTAGCGAGACTTGTAAAGTTTGACCACTTGTTCACCCCAGGGCGTTGTTATGTGAGATTGTCCTGGTTGATAGGTTTTTTTTTCCCATGATTTGGATATATGTTTCTCTCCTGGACACTCTCCTTGTATTCACCATACTGGCTTGGTAAAATCACACTGTTTTAAATCAGTATGTGCCCAGTACATCAATGTTGAAGTGTCTGCTTGTCCCTTCCCATGGTTACAATGTGCATGTCTCGATCCTTGATCGGTCCTGCACTTGTGAAGAGCTAAGCATTCATATATATACATGTACATTGTACTTTTAGTGTCAGTTTTGTCAAATTGTGGCAACATTCGACTTGTTTCAGTGAAGATTCCAAGACTGAAGTAGCAGAAATTGTCAAGTTTTGTTTAATCTAAGTTTATCAAAAAATAATTTCGTTATGCTTTCTAATATTTTTGATGTGGGGATGTTCAAGGTATAAAACTATGCTGTATATAAAGTAAAAATTCCACTCAAAAGGTGTGTTTTTACAGGCAAATAAATATTAATAAATATTACTTTTGGAGGTAAAACTAACATTTTTCTACTGGTATATCTTCTTTCCTTACAAACCAACCTCATTACATCTTTATAAGATAATGAAGCAAAATGAGTAAATTTGTCTTTAACAGAATTTCATGTCATTTAGTACAGTAATTTTGCTTCCTGGTTCATGTGTCAAATTTAACGCTGGATCTTCCCTGACCAATCAGGCCACAGAGGGTTGAGTGTCTCTGTAGCTTTAGTTTCTTCCATCCATAGGCCTGGCAGCTGTAATATATGTACATTTAAGTAAAAAAATTTGAAAGTACATTTATTTATTTATTTGATTAGTGTTTTACACCGTATTCAAGAATATTTCACTTATATGACGACGGTCAGCATTATGGTGAAAGGAAACCAACGACCATCTGCAGGTTGCTGGCAGACCTTCCCTGTATGGAGAGGAAGCCAGTATGAGCTGGACTTGAACTCACAGCGACCGCATTGGTGGGAGACTTCGGGTTATTGCTCTGCACTAGTCTGCTAACCGACTGAGCCATGGAGGTCCCATCTAAAGTACATGTATGATTCAAAAAGAAAAAACAAATCCATTAGATCATGTATAGACATTTTGCCAGGTGTACAGTATGTACATGTATCCAGTGAAGATCAGACCTGTGAGTAGGTTAACTTTGGACAGTTCAATCCTAACCCTGGAATCATTTGTTGGTTCAGCATTAAATATATAAGTAAATAAATGAATAAATGACGATGTAGGCGTCGATGAACAGTTTTTGTCATCAGCACCTCTGTTTTTAAATTCCCCACCTCTCTGTGTTTTAACTGAGGGCTTACGTCAGGAGGTTTGTCAGGCTCCTGTCAGAGGTCAGTGGTTTTCCTGAGGAGGTATTTCCTAATGAGGTATTATCAGTTATACCAGCGTGTTGCATGGGTATACGGACTGATATTTCATCGAGAAGATTAAAATTTTCATGAGCCCATGGGCCAAGTGGAAATATTGATCTTTGAGATGAAACACCAGGCGGTATACCCAAGCAACATGTTGGTAAAACAAATAATTTGTTTCAAAAAGATGCTACAAAAAACTTTTCTATTTTTGTTGTTAACTGCTGAATCATTAAAACTCTTTTGAAAATAAAATACGTTGTTGACAAACGTTGCTATCGACCAGTTCGAGAATCCTCGACTCTGTAGGGATACAGACAAAATATCAAAGGCGCGAGACTGTATCACTTGCCTGTTCGGCAAATACGTTAGCCTATTAAAGGCAGATAGATCAGAATAGAATTTTCTTTGAATTGTAGTGATGAAATGTATCGATATTAAATTCGCACTGTTTTATTCTTTTGTTTCAGTTTTGTATAACTTGAAGGTTCGGTTTGAGGAACGAAATATCATCTACACGTATTGTGGTAAGTAGGAAAGAGAAATGAAGCTACCCTGAATGACCTAAAATTTGTCACACAAAAGTTCATTTTAGAGGCAAATTTATGTCATTAAATATTATTATTGTGCCTGAACCTTGAATTTTTCTAGTAGGATATAGAGGATATTGCACAGTGAAGGCTGAATACCATAAATGTTGTTGTATAGATGTTGTTATATGAGAAGCGTCGACTAGGTTATCATTTCCACCTCTCACAAGAACAATATGTATGGTATTCAAACGTCAATGTGCAATGCTCTGTTTATCATTTATACCCTAACAGTATCATTATTTTGTGTACGTCAAAGAGTTGTCGGCATTGTTTCCGCTGTAGGCTCTCACGGGCATGTTTAGAATCTGACGTTGTGCACATGATGTGTTGTATGACATCATGTCTTCTTGAATGTAGCAGTTGACTACTCTTGCATTATGACATCATTCCATTGAGATCAGATTGAAACTTTATGAAATAAAATTTCTGTTTTTGACATCGTGACATCTTGGTGTGAAGTGTCAAAATGTTATATTTCACTGTAGTGAAAATTAACTGTTTTATCAATGAAGGAAATACTGGGATTTCACTGATGTATAAATAATAAATAAGCTTAACTGCTAATCAAACCTCACAACACCCTTCTAAAATCAATAGAACTCTCAGAATGAGGAAAAATGATCAACTCAGTGATGGATGAAATTTCTGGTCATTTAGGGTAATAATAAATTAATCTTCCTGTTTAGTGAAAAGTAGACATTGTCTACGTATTGAACATGTTTATGTTCGGTCAAGATGAATTCTGGCTTCTACAGACATAACTAAAGGGCTGCTGTAGCTATTGCCTGATGATGTCATGGTGTCGAATCCAGCTTCCACTGGGCTCTGAAAAGTCTGGTGATCACAGTGGGTCGTGCCGGAATGGCAAAGAGGCTTGCCCTTCAGTCACTACATGTGGGAAACGCATTGGGGGAGTTACGAGTTGGAAACTACTTAAAATAAAAAGAGTATTACTGTATCATGTGGCTTGTCGAAAATGGTAGGCAACATTTATTTACTTAACTAATGCTTTGACTTTACTGATCACCTGTCTCAACAAGTTCAGGAGGTACATGATTCCTCCAGAACTTGGTATATGGTCTGGTGGGTTTAATTTCCAACATTAGGACTTCATGGAAGATGCAATATTTTTTTCACTTTAGGCAGAAAAAGACACCCTCAAATTAAAATAAGCTTCTAACAACCACAGGTAAATATATGAAAAGGATGAAACAAATCAGAAAACTCCATATTTTTCATCAAAATGTATGGCAAACCCAATTTATTTCATGAAAACTCAAATTCAAAATTTGTCTAAAACTCAATTTTCGGATATTCCTGGTAGTGTTTACCATGGTGAGAAAAACACTGGTTCTTTTCGTTGTCTGATGTAATCTTGTTTACTGTTAACAGTGGCGTGTACGGTAACTAATCTAAAATTTTACCCAAAATAGTGCATTCTTAGAGGCAAATACATGTGTGCTTTATAAACGTGTAAAGGTGATAAAATCTTATTTTCTGTTCTGAAACATACATTATTCAAGTAGGATATTTTTCTGCTTTTCCAAACAAACTTCAAAACACCTTTCTTAGATCAGTAGAGCTCTCAAAAACAGGCAAATGAGCAACTCAGTCATGGGCAAAGTTTTAAACCATTTACATGTACCATACTTTAATGTACATAGTTCTTGTTAGTGATATATTCCTGATGCTGGCAACATAGAGCACCAGGGTGCAGAGTATCACGACAGATGACAGAGCTACACTTATTTTGTTGAATGCCAAATGGATTTGTGGATGTACTTCATTTTATGTACATGTATGGTATAAATTGACGTTGTTGTTTTCAGGTATTGTCCTTGTGGCAGTGAACCCATATGAGCAGCTGCCAATCTACGGAAATGACATCATCCAGGCTTACAGCGGTCAGGACATGGGGGCCATGGACCCACACGTCTTCGCAGTGGCGGAGGAGGCGTTCAAACAGATGAGCAGGTAATCAGGGACCTCATGCGTGGCTTGGATTCAATCCTGCCCTCGGACAGCAAATTTTTGGGGATTTCCTTATTCTTGATGTTTTCAGTGGCGATAAGTGGTGGACAGTGCCGTCTTGTGCAGTCTTGCATAAATTTGCTGGATACCAAATGCCTTCCATTAATGTGAAAGACCGCTCAAAAGTGGTAGCTAATAGGAATGTGCGACGTCATTGCTCTATAGACTGTTCAGTCTGGCCCATAAAGTCTACCATAGAGTCAAAACATTTAACTGTGTTCAATTTGCTGGGAGAAAAATCTCAGTTTTTTATGCTCTTTTCACTTAGTACATCTTCATTTTTGAGTGGTCTTTCACTTTATTGTGACATCTTACATGTTAGAGAGTTGACCAGTTTCTTGCCAAAGATCAGTGCTTTATACCTGAGACGAGCGGATTTCCACCACCCGTAAAGTTGGCATCTTTTTTCTGTTTGTTGAAAATTGTTGAGAATGGTCTTTATAAAAGTAGCAGTGAAATAAATATGTAAGATAACGATGGAAACCTGGCAGGCATGGTCTGGATGTGCTTCCATTGTCTGCTTTGCTCTTTTGTCATAAAAATATTAAACATTTGCTGATGTTTTTCAGACTGAATGTAGTCGTGGGTTTCCTCTACCCGGTTTCCTCCCACCATAATGCTATGAGTGTAATATTCTGCAGTAGGGCATAAAATACCAATCAAATAAATATATAAATCAAATCAATATTGGTATGTGTGTTTTGTTTATTTTATATTAAAGAAAAATATTTTGTCATTTAATTGTGGTGCAAGGTTAGGAATTTAAGGTAGTAGATACATACATACAGTTACTTTAATGTGCTATAAACAGTAATCATATATACATGCATAAGTCATCCATGTATTTACAAATTTTAGAAAAATGAGTTTGGCCTCAAAAGACGCATACCGTTCTGAATCTCACACTGTATAACCAATTTTAAGATGTATCCAAACAGCTGTCTTCTGATGTATTTGCAGGTTTGAGCGAAATCAGTCCATCATCGTGAGTGGCGAGTCAGGGGCGGGGAAGACAGTGTCGGCCAAATATGCCATGAGGTACTTTGCTACAGTGGGCGGGTCGCAGGCGGAGACTCAAGTAGAGCAGAAGGTCCTCGCCTCCAACCCGATCATGGAGGTGAGTGTTGCTATAGTGGATGTTGTGTTACTATTGTGGATGTGGGTGTTGCATGTTGGTTATGTGGATATTGCCATAGGGGTCATGGGTGTTGCCATGGTGGTTGTGAATGTTGCTAGGGTGGTTGTGGATGTTGCCATGGTGGTTGTGGGTGTTGCCGTATTGGTTATGGATGTTCCCATGGCGGTTTTGTATGTGGCCATACTGGTTGTGGGTGTTGCCATGGTGGTTGCGGATGTTGCCATATTGGTTGTGGGTGTTGCCATCGTGGTTGTGGGTGTTGCCGTATTGGTTATGGATGTTCCCATGGCAGTTTTGTATGTGACCATAGTGGTTGTGGGTGTTGCCATGGTGGTTGCGGATGTTGCCATATTGGTTGTGGGTGTTGCCATCGTGGTTGTGGGTGTTGCCGTATTGGTTATGGATGTTCCCATGGCAGTTTTGTATGTGGCCATATTGGTTGTGGGTGTTGCCAAGGTGGTTGTGGATGTGACCAGAGTACATACATGGGTGTGGCCTATCTAATTAGTGTTGGTGAGAGCAGGTGTGGGTGTAGCCAAATTTGATAAATGGGTTTGACCCGTCTAAATGGGTCTGTTGAATTAAGATGCATATGTGGTCTGTGTGAATATAGCTGTGACCAAAATGGGTACATGGATGTGGCTTTAGCAGTGGGGTGGGAGTATGTGTGGGTGTGGTCATGGTGGGTGTGGCCAAAGTGAATACGCAGGTGTGGCTTGTTTAAAGGTCATTATGTGACCTAGTTCCCTCTCACCAATGTGATTTTCTGTGAGTTCAAGCCCAGCCCATATTGGCATCCCTTTCGGCTGTACGTGGGAAGGTTCACCAGCAATCTGCTGATAGTCGTGTGTTTCCCCCAGGTTCTGCCCGGTTTCCTCCCACCATGATGCTGGTCACCATCATATACCTGAAATATTCTTGAGTACGGGGTAAACACCAATGAAATAAACAAATAAATATCAGCATTACACCATTATTAAAACACCAGTGAAATAAGTAAATAGAATAACTTTTTCTTCCTGTGGGAATCAAGTGACCTCACCGTTTTAATGCGTTATGTATATGACGTGCGCAACCATTTTTTGTCTTTCTTCGTGTTAAAGGCTATAGGGAATGCAAAGACAATCCGTAATGACAACAGCAGTCGGTTCGGGAAATACATCGAGATCGACTTCAGCAAGCGGCACAACATCATAGCGGCTAACATGAGGACATATCTGCTGGAGAAGTCTAGGTGAGGAGCGCTTAACTGTTTTTCTGTTGTGTTTTATTTTTTGTCACAGATGTACTGGTGTAATAACTGGAAAGGCCGTCCTTAAAGCGAAAGACAGCGCATGCTCTAAGTTAAGTTTGCCTAAAATGTTCCACAATATTGTGTTCAATTTGATAAAGAATTTTTTCTAACAGCTGCTGTGACAGCAGAAACTAGCATTTGACCATGCTCTATCAACTTGCATGAAACGCCGCCATTCTGTCTAGGCTGTGACGTAATTGTTACAAGCACCTGAGACTGTAATAAGCTGCTGGGGTTGTGTGTGTAACTTAAATGTAAATGTCAGATTATAACACGAAATGATCAAGAAACTTGTTACTGCCTCAACACAATAATCTGCAAATACTTTGCAGTGTTATTCACCCATGTACTTGTTATAATTAAAGCATATAGCATTAAAACATTGTGCTGTTCCTATGTTATTACATGTTACGTTGACAGACAACTCAGAGCGTTTATGTCACAGCATACAAACAGCTGATATCTCCTAGCTCTCTGATTGGTCAGTGTCTCATAAGCTTCAAAGCCTGGGTGCCTTTAGATCCCCATTCAGCAGCACTATACTCCACACTTCAAACAAAAACAATGCAGCAATGAATTTATGCAATTTCAAACAGGTTTTTACATTCAAGAGAGAATTTTATAATCTTCTTAATGAACAGTACCTCTGCCATGAGCTGTTTTTTTACTTTAAAAAACTGTTAGCTGGTAGTAACCGGGCCATATGAGGAAACTTAGGGTCAGTGAGGCTGGGTATTGGTTTTTTTTATTCTGGTTATGGAAAAGACAGGGATTTTAAAGAATTTAACATGGAGAACACTTTTGAGTAGGCCCTTTGTGAAGGGTCAGTCTGATTACTCCCAACGAACATATTTTTAAGACTGGGCAGACGTAAGACAACCTTGGAGACAGAATTTTTGTAGATTCTCTTACACTCACAGTTCATAAGGTTTTTGGGGACAGCAAGCGTGTCATTGGTGTCACTGTTTGTGGATTCGTCGTTCGTTGAAGACCGCTTGTCGTCCTCCGATATGGTGTGTGAATCTGTACGTCACACGTGATATAGTTTGTCATTAATTTGCCAATTGTCAGTGGTTTACGCCAGGCACTCCAGTGTCATAAAACAGACCACCATGGTATGTGAAGCGAAAAATTGTCCACGAGTGAAACGATTCTGTTTGTCATTTAGCAACAATCACATTCATAGTATTTGTTGTTTTGTTTTTTTCTAGAGTGGACTCATAATTTGCATATTCACAAGACAAACAAGAACATGTACAAAACGCTTTTTTCATCCGTAGTGTCGTCTGTGTGTATTCAGAAGTGAACGTTGGCTAACAGGTTCATTGTGTTTCCCCTCCTCAGGGTTGTGTTCCAGGCCCCAGATGAGAGGAACTACCACATATTCTACCAGTTATGTTCCTCGGCTGACCTGCCAGAGCTGAAGCAGTTTAAGCTGCGTGAGTCATTGGCCATTTATTTACTCAGGCATCTGATTTTTTTTTTCAGTATGTTAGCTTATGTTTCTAAAAATATGTTGCACTAACTTTTTAACCAATCCCTGTCGCATCCCATCTGCCGAAACATGTAGATTTAGACGTAGATAGTCTGTAAATGTACATCTGTATGCCACTGTCTGTCACATGACTCAGTACAGGCACATGTACATCTGTGTGTGTGTTTGTCTATCATATCCAGCTGGTCTTCAGTTAGCTTGTCAATCCGTCGGTCAGTTGGCAGGTGTTTCTCCTCGTCAGCTATGTCGGTATGTCCATCTGTCTGTCATTTAGCATGTCCATCTGTTTATTAGTTAGCATGTCCATCTGTTTATCAGTTAGCATGTCCATCTGTTTATCTGTTTATCAGTTAGCATGTCCATCTGTTTATCAGTTAGCATGTCCATCTGTTTATCAGTTAGCATGTCCATGTGTTTGTCAGTTAGCATGTCCATGTGTTTGTCAGTTAGCATGTCCATCTGTCTGTCAGTTAGCATGTCCATGTGTTTGTCAGTTAGCATGTCCATCTATCTGGCAGTTGGCATCTGTGTCTCTTTTTCAGTTTATATGTCTTGATCTGTCTGTCAGTATACGTGCTTGTCGGTTATCATCTCTAGATCTGTCAGTGACCATTTCCCTCTGATACATTTCAAGTCTGTCAATTTGCATGCTTGTATATTAGCATGTCTACCTCCTAGCTAACTTGTCTGTTCTTACAAGTGCCAAATACATTGCCGCTGTTTTCAGTAAGTCATGGTTTTTGGTTGTAATGACAAGGCTATTAAAAGCCGGTGTTGTTGCTGTTGTTGCCGGTGAACCAGTATTGAACGTTTGCTGCCTTCTCTTTGGTTAAGGTCACCAAGATGAGTTTTACTACACCTGTCAAGGTCAAAGCCCGACCATCCGTGATGTGGATGATGCTGAAGAACTGGGGAATACCCGGGCAGCTTTCTCAATGCTAGGTAAGTAGTACCACACCAGAGAGAAGGTGAAAAGCCCCAGGTAGATACATTACATGAATAGTATAGGTCTTACCATTGTATTAAAAGGCTATATATGTTCAGAAATGTCCAGCACCTACATTACATCTATTATGTTGAACTATCGTGTTTTGGTGACAAAATGGTCTATGCAGAAGTGAATTGAAAGAGCGGAAAGTAGAACTTGTACACCCTTTTTTACGTGAAATTCTTCACGTACCGTAAGAGAAATACAAAAGCGTTACGATGATACTGTGGCTCACTTCAGTGATAGATGGATTGGAAATGTGAAGAACAAAGGCAGTTGTTTTGTGAAATGTCTTGTTGTAAAGTTGTATATATATGTTACTCACAAAAATGGAAAAAAAAAATAATGAGCAAAATTTAAAATAAAAAGGTATTACACTTGATTTGTGTTGGTTTCTGTACCAGGTGTTGAAGACAAACAGCAGATGACCATCTTCAGGATACTATCAGCCATCCTACACTTTGGGAATGTCCAGATAACAGAGAAAGAGGGCGAGGCCTGTGAAATAGCTGTGAGTTCTCCTTGTATGGAGATATTTTCCTTTTAAGGGAGTAATTGTGTCACAATAGATGTTTTCATGTCCTGTAGAGCTCTAGATTTAGTCTGTTATGGTTTCTTTCTTGCATTGGTACACCATGTGTTCTTGTTTTCAGGCAAAGTGCAAAGGACAGAAATATTCTCTTGCGAAATGTACATCATCAGTTTTAGTGCATTGCTATTTTTTTTACAATGTGGAAAAGCAATTCAGACTATCATAATCTTTATCATTTCACATTTGCATTTAAGACGCATATTGTAGCTCTTTTATATTTTATTGGACTGTGCAGTAGAATTATCTCTTCTGTCACCAAGTGGTCCATGATATCAATTTGCACCTGGGACAGACACTGTATTCTGTGACGATATTTGGCTGATAACATAATCGGCCAGTGGCAGGATTCAAATGAACAGGCCACATGTTTCCTACGGGCGTCTATGGCACCGATAACCACCCATCACAACACCCGCCTTGTGTAATAGAATTCAGTAATTGGGTGTTGTAAACAAAGTTAACATATCGTCATGTTTAATAAGGTAAAACTAAAAAGACATGACCTTTTCTTCTTCACATTTTGAGCAGTATTTCCCCCTTGCTGATTGGTTGAGGTGATCACAGTGTTTAAATCATCTTTCTCCCTGCAGGCCAATCACAGCCCACTGTTGACGTTCTGTAGTCTGCTGGGGGTGGAGGAGTCACAGCTGAGGATGTGGCTGTGTAACAGGAAGATCAAGACAGTCGGGGAGACCCTGATCAAACCTCTCTCCCTCAGCCAGGTGAGCAGGTGCAATTACACCTACCCAGTAGTACAGTGCCCAGCCCTCTGTTGTCTCCTTTGATCCAACAAGCTAGGGTACATATGTATTGTTCTCCATTATTTGGACAAACTAGTAGCCTGCAAATAAGTGCCTGACATTTTTGAACAAGTGCACTTTTGACAAAGTCGTATGACCATGTTTTCCATGTTATAAAATACGGGACAAAGTCCTCTTAGATCATACCACTTCCAACAAAGGGGGGTTTCCGAGAATGTCACCTGTTTGCAGGCTTGAAACCAACTTACACTGTAATGGATCATTATAAATTTTCAAATTTTACATAAGTAAGTCAACTCCCTCTCCCCTAGTCAGGTGTGGCAGTATTACATGTACATGGGCTTGGGTCGTAAGCCAGATGGCTGTTTCTAGTGGTGCATTGGTTTGCATAATTATGACTAGCACTCGATTCAGCTTTTTGTGGGTGGGTGTTTGTGTGCTTCTTAGGTTTTTTTTTACTTAAAACTATGCTTGAGTTCATGTTAAATCTCAAATGTCACAGAAGCTTAGAAAAATAGTGCGAAATCTGCTGATGTGTTTAGAGTTACAAAGTGGGTTTTTTTGTCTGGCAGGAAAGAAATTCGAGTCACGCACTCTCAAAACTGCTATCTCACTTATTAGTCCACTCCAGTACCTGGTATAATTGGAATTATGATAATTTATTATCCTTGATGACACTTTTGATGAGATCCGAATCAATTAAATGGAAAAATAATTCAAGTGTAAACCCTTGAACGTGCTTGAAAACAATTTTGGTGAACTTCACAGTTTTCAATCTCGTATTAACATTGATTAAAATGTGATTCTGATCTGTGTTTTCAGGCTTTATTGGCACGTGACGCTCTCTCTAAAAGAATTTATGCCAAAGTGTTTGATTGGATTGTGACCCAGATCAACAAGGCCCTGTGGAGTCAACAGAAACCTCACAAGTTCATTGGAGTCCTCGATATTTACGGGTTTGTGATTACTGGCCGTCTGTCTGCATGTGCAATATGAATTGAAGCAGTTTTGTCTACACCCTTTCTTTTTTGTGTCTCCCTGAAGTGGTGTGATTTCTTTGCCTTTATTTACAGTTCTGTATCTCTTTGTTTTAAATTATTTCGAATAAATAATGTAATGATAAATGCTTTAAAAATGAGGTTTTATTTTTCACAAGGACGCTCAATGTGTTCTCTTCACCGGACAGGAAATTTGGATATTGTGGGTGATGTTTGTTTCTCAGGTGCTTATTGGGAATTGCTAATTGACTATGCTCGTGTGTGTTTTTCATATCATTTCTTTCTTACAACTAGTCCATTTTGATGGGCAGACCTGTACTCTTGTTATAAGTGATGTAGATGGAACCCAGTTGAAGACTATTGTTCTATTATTTTGTTCTCATCGCAGGTTCGAAACATTTGAATTGAATAGTTTTGAACAGTTTTGCATAAATTATGCAAATGAAAAACTCCAGCAACAGTTCAACATGGTGAGTGTATACCCTGTTTATGATTATATCCATATGTACTGTGCTGTAGTTAATATGATGAAGTGCGTTTTAAGTATTTTTGATGTTAAATTGAATATTTGCATTGCCAAGTTAGAAACCTATCTTGATACCAAAGTATATACCTCTGTGGTGCTTAAGCCTTGCAGCATCATCACGTCATATTTCAAGTTGGTACGTATGGCTGATAGTAAAGACATGATAGACTGCAAGGCACTGGTAAGTTCAGAAATCGCCAGCGACTATTTTAGACTGGTCCAGTTTTCTACTAGGTTGGTGATTTACCGCGGACACAGTGGTTTCGTCCACATATAAAACCGCTATGAGATGAATCAAACAGCTGTCAGGTAACTCATCGGGTCATTCATTGATCCCATCTATCCTTTGATAGCATGCCTTAAATATGGCATAATATTCTTTGGAAAAGTTTGTCAGTAACTTGCTAGTTGCCTGAGTTGTACCCTGTACCCTGGTTTCCTCTACCCATGTTGCTGTCAACCATCATATGAAAACTTCAGGAATATTGCATGTAAATGCAGTCAGATAAATTTGCTTCATCTTTCCTTTGACAGCATGTCTTTAAACTAGAACAAGAAGAGTATGTCAGAGAACAGATCGAGTGGTCGTTTATTGATTTCTATGACAACCAGCCATGTATAGATCTGATAGAACAGAAGCTGGGTATCCTAGATTTGCTGGACGAGGAATGTAAGGTAAGGACTGTAGGCAAGGCAGAAATTGAAAGTGAAAGTAAAACAAAGTAGAACTAGACAAAGTAAAAAGCATATGTAAACTTTTGTACAACAAAGAAACAGAATTCTAAAATTTTTACATATTCCTTGCAAATTAAAGAGGAGAAAGGTTAAATATTTTGTCCGTACAAATGAAAGCTGGATTAATGGTTAAATATGTGGCTTTTGATTAGAACGGCAAGAAAGGAGTCAATTGTTTGCATAAATATACATGTATGTGGTAGTGTGACATTATCTCTGATGTCTTCTTTGATGGCTTATCTGATGACATAGGAATGTAAACGTTTGCTGTATGTGTGTTACGGCGTAATACCGCTGAGCTCAGATTTGAACATCTTGAAACATATATTTTTAGTTTTTTTATTGTTATATTATCATATATATATATATGTATGTCTTTCTGCTTTCTGATCCAAATTTTAGTATCTACTATTAATTCTGGAGTAGAATAAAAGGACCATTATGTGCCTTTCGTTTATACATAACTTTTTGTTCTGTCATTTTGTTGTCATAACGCTGTTGTGATTTGCCCTGTAAGTGGGTCAAGTGTACTTTATTGGTTTGAATAAACTGAAAACAAAACAACCTGTTTCGTTTTCAACGTGCATGGTTCTGAAATACGAAAGTATAAAACTCCACTCAAATAAATAAATAACTTGACCCCACTATATAATGTTACATTATCTGTGTTCAGATGCCTAAAGGGTCCGACAAGAACTGGTGTCAGAAGCTGTATGACAAACACCTGAAGAAATCGGAGCACTTTGAAAAACCCAGAATGTCCAACATGGGGTTCATCATCAACCATTTCGCGGACAAGGTCCTGTATGACGCTGACGGATTCCTGGAGAAGAATCGAGACACAGTGCTGGAGGATCACCTCAATATTCTCAAAGCCTCGGAGGTATTGAAGAGTTTTGTTTTTGTTTACATGCAAAATTTTTAAGGCGTACAAAAGAACAAGAGAATATTAAAGTTCGTGTATGAAAGATTTTGTGACAGAATATCCTGGGATTAGTAGACATTCATGTCTCACAAATCTAATTCTTCAAAATTTTTGCATGTGAATAACCATGTTTCAGTCCAATTTATGCACATTTTCAATTTCGTTTTGGACACAAGACTCGTCCTTTGGATGTTTTAGTTAGTTTTAGGGCTTCACACAAAAAGTCTAAGAATCAATCTACACAAAGTAATGCTCTCTGAATATGACTAAATAAACGTCTTGCAAATGTGTGAATATTGTTTTATTGCTGTTACTTGTTGCCAGATGGAACTGGTGTCAGATGTTGTCATGTCATAATGTATTTGATGCTATGTCTGTTACCCTCTACCAGGTGGCACCGATACCACCCTATGATGTCATCATGTATTTGATTCTATGTCTGTTACCTTCTACCAGGTGGAACGGATACCACCTTATGATGTCATCATGTATTTGATTCTATGTCTGTTACCTTCTACCAGGTGGAACGGATACCACCTTATGATGTCATCATGTATTTGATGCTGTGTCTGTTACCTTCTACCAGGTGGAACTGATACCACCTTATGATGTCATCATGTATTTGATGCTATGTCTGTTATCTTCTACCAGGTGGATTTGGTATCACTTGCTGGTGTCACATCCTATGATGTTATCGTGTTTTTAATTTGATTTCTGTTACCTGCCACCAGGTAGAGCTGATACCACCTTATGATGCCATCGTTTGTATAATTCTATTTCTGTTGCCTGTCTCCAGGTGGATCTGGTGTCAGAGCTGTTCATGGAGGCTGAAGACCAGCCAGAGAAGCGAGGACGTGGCCAGTCCTTCACCATTAAGCCCATGAGGGAGTCACCCCGTGGGGCTGTGAAGGAGCACAGGAGATCAGTGGGATCACAGGTGAGGAAATGCACAGATGAATTTAGTGGAATTTATTTGACTTATTTATATGATTGGTGTTTTACACTGCACTCAAGAATATTTCCCTTACACGACAGCGGCCAGCATTATGCTGAGGAAACTCAGCACAATCCGAAGTTTGCTGGCAAACCTTCACATGTACGGCCAGAGAGGAAGCGAACATGAGCTGAAATTGAACTCACAGCGATTGCATTGGTGGGAGGCTTCTAGGTCAAACCGACTGAGCCACAGAGGCCCCCGATTTAGTGGAATGGGCCTCTTGGGTGAGATAAAACCCAGCTCTGGCTTGTCTTCCTTGCCAGAGTAACAGGAGAAGTATGAATATCATATTGAACATCAGTTGAAAATTAAAATGTGTGCGTCATTATTTCTGTTTGATTTATTTATACATGTAGTCTTATCGTATGGTTCCGTAATAGCCCTAAAAACCTGATGATGTCATGGATTTTGTGTCAAGGCATTGTAGGTACATAGTAAATACCAGATTCATGCATGGTGGCTATCTTTAGTTGTCCTTCAAGTTGTCACAATGTGGCACATAAAACAGTCAACGTGTGGCATGTTAAAGGGGAAATTTATATACAAAGCAGATAACAAACAATAATCGGGTCTTCACACACTGGTTTTTCACAGATTGCACAGGCAAAATAACTTAATGACCTAATTATGGATCAGTAGGATTATTCTGTTTTGACATTTTTTATTTCTAGTTCCGGGACTCCTTGCATTTACTGATGGAAACCCTGAATGCGACCACGCCTCATTATATCCGCTGTATCAAACCCAACGATTTAAAGGAGGCTTTCATGTGAGTATGGTCAACCAGTATAGCACCGATCAATTTCTCCGCTTTGTGCTAAAAATAGTTTCTCTCCCATGATGCTTTGCACCCCCACCATCTTTTTCAGATAAACTGTGAAAACTTTGATCTGATGAATCAGTTAGCAATGGCCGTAAACAAAAGGAAAAACTGCCACTAAACATGCCACCGCTTCAGCTGAACGCTTGTTTGCTGCCTGATGACTTGGTTGAAAAAATATGATGCTTGGCGTGTTGCTTTTCTTCAGTTGAATTGTACTCGAGAACATGATTGTTGTCTGAAAATTCACAGTGCCATCCCGATTGGCTGTGCTGAGGAAATGTTGTCCACCTTTTCAGTGACATGCACATCAGAGTGGCAGTCAATTCACAGTGCCGTCCCGATTGGCTGTGCTGAGGAAATGTTGTCCACCTTTTCAGTGACATGCACATCAGAGTGGCAGTCAATTCACAGTGCCGTCCCGATTGGCTGTGCTGAGGAAATGTTGTACACGTGTTCAGTGTCAGGCACATCAGAGTCGCAGTCAGTTCTTTGTCAGGTGGATAACTTGATGGAGTTACTGTATAAAATCTAAACTTTGACCTGTACACAAAGTTCTAAGATAAAATGATACTTTTATGCTGACACTTAAGAATTTTTGATTTGGTAATTAGGAAAATTTCGCCAAACAACTCTTACATCGCTATGTATTGGTGCTGGATCAATCAGTCAGAATCAAGCAAAATGTATCATTTGAAATACGATATGCTTCACTTTTACTGAAATACAGTATGTTGCAAATGACCATTGTAATGGTACACATGTTTTCTCAATACCAATGAGCTTATGTGTTCTCCCTGTGTAATGGAAACGTATAGAAAGATCCATCAAACTTTTAAAAATTTTACATGATACCATAATACATCTGACATAGCTGCTTTTATTCATGTAGTTTTGTTAATTTTGCTAGGTTTGAACCGAAACGAGCAGTGGAGCAGCTGAGGGCCTGTGGTGTGCTGGAAACCATCCGGATCAGCGCCGCTGGATACCCCTCAAGGTGTGTCAGTACAGTCTACTCGTTTCTTGTTGTGGCTACCACATTGAGAAATATTGTTGTGGTTGAATTTTGTACTGAGTTTTCATGAAATAAATTTAATTTTGATACATTGGTGAAGAAGAAATATTGAGTTTTCTGATTTGTTCAATTTGAGTTTTTAAAAAGGAATTGGCTAGAAAAATCCTTGCACATGTCACAGGGCACTTTCAGTAATACTAGACCTGTGACATCTAGTACATCAATTTTGCTTTTGCCAAAATCTGCCTAAGCCGTGGCGCTACGGGATGGTTAAGTTATTACTTCTTGAACATTTACATGATGAGGTAGAATAAAACCCTAACTGAGGAAAATTGGCAAAATAGGTCGGATTTCAGCGGTGATGCGTGACCATTTGCCAGTGAACACTCTGTTGGCGCTTCTCGCCTTTCACTCTCCCTGCTGTAGTATTTTGTGTGGAAAATATATTTCCATAGTCGCTAACATCAACTCCATGTGTGGGAGTTTTGTGTGACTCATCCGTGACGCTTCAGTGTCTTGTCACTCAGTCAGTCGTGGTATCCCTGTACACTGTGTGTTTCAGATGGAGCTATGCGGAGTTCTTCCAGCGCTATCGTGTCCTGGCCAGGTCAGGTGACATAAAGAGAGACAACCCCAGGAAAACTTGTGAGAACATTCTTCAGAAACTGATACAGGTGAGGCCTCGTCTACTTGCCTACGCTTGTGAAATGTGCCTGAAGAGAAAGGGTGGAGGGTGTTAGTGCGCTAGTGTAGCATGATAACCCAGGTGCCTCTCCGTGGGTGGTTACTGTGAGTTCAGGTCCAGTTCACACTGGCTTCCTTTCTTGTCCTACGTGGGTAGGTCCACCAGCAGCCTGTGGATGGTTGTGGGGTTTCCTTTGTGCAGTGCCTAGTTTGCTCCTGCTGGCCACTTCCCTATAAGTGAAATATTCTTGAGTACGGCGTAAACCAATAAATAAATAACAATAACAAAATAAATAAATAAATAAAATGAATAGAATGGGGAGGTAATGAGGTGAGGCAACATCTACTTGTACACTCTTGTGAAATATACTAAACAGAAAAGCCTACAGTACCACTAGATGGCCTTGATTTCTGTATGAGATTAAACAAACTGATCATATAACAAAAATAAAAACATTTTTATATTTCCTTCAGGATCCTGATAAGTACCGATTTGGAAAGACAAAGATATTTTTCCGCGCTGGTCAGGTGGCATTCATGGAGAAGCTTCGCTCGGACAAGCTGCGGGCGGCTGGGGTCATGATCCAGAAACACGTGAGGGGTTGGCTACAGAAGAACCGTTACCAGAAAATACAGCGAACTGTGCGGCTTATACAGTGCTACGGCCGTGGACTGCTGGCCAGAAGGTATGTTCAGGGGGAGTGAGGGGTTGGACATGATACAGAGACAGGTGCTGGGCTGGCTACAGAATAAATGTTATGAGAAAATACAGTGCACTATGCAGCTTATACTGTGCTATGGCTGCAGATGGCTGGCCAGGAGGTAATGCAAGGTGTTCATTGGAGAATATTCTAATGTGTAGAATGATAAAATTATACTTTTTGTGAAGCCCTAAAACTGGCAGTGGGATCCAAACAGTGAAGTTATGTTTCCAAAATTAAGTTATTAAAGGTATATAAATTGTGCTGGAAGTTGCTATTTTATTTTGCAAAAGGGTTCAGGAATTGGTGTATGTGTCGGGCTTATTGGAAGTTGGCCCTTGTTTTGATTGAGTTTGACCCAAGAAAGGATGAGCAGGAAAGAGTCAGTTAATAATCAGGATATTTTTATGTGCTCGTCCCCAAACTGTGTTCTGAGGGATCAGTTTATAAGTTTCCTTTACCACCTCATCTTGCAAGTAGCTGGTTCTAGCTTAATTGGTTTTATGTGTTGTAAATGACCTGAAGTTTTGCCCCAAAAAGTGTAATTTTAGTGGTAAATTTATGCCCTGAAATATTACTTTTTGATGTTGAGTGTTACATTTTTCCCCCTTACCTTCTAACATATCTAAATAAACCTAGACATGTCTTTCTGCACTCAATAGAACTCTCATAATCATTAAATGTTAACAACTTATAGTAGAAATTTTAGGTCATTTAGGGTAAGAAATGAAATGTGCACAACTGGGTTTATGTACAATCATCCAGTCCCCTGCTTTGTTACAGACATGCTCTGTTCTTACGACAAACCAAAGCCGCCACAAGAATCCAGAAGACATGGCGAGGATTCAAACTGCGCAAAAAGTTCCTGTCCAAACAACAGGCTGCTATCAAAATACAGGTGAGCATTTCACAGTATGTTTGTGTGGAATTCACATTAGGATTTAAAATCTACACGTCTTCCTTCGCCGTCTGCAGATTGTTTTTTTCACAAGTTCTGCTTGCTGTAGCGGATCAGTCGCTGATAAAGGCTCATGAATCCCAGATCCCTGTGGTCGACTGCAGCGTAGCGTTTGTCAGCTACATGATGAATGGGTTCCTGAATGTCACAAGATGGGCAGGATGCTTAAACTCTCAGATGCCTCAAATCTGAATGAATTTTTTATACCAACATGCATTTAAAAGATAAATCAGTGCATGGTCTCCACCCATGAAACTGATGACTGGCCTGCGAATTTGTGCCTGCAAGGCGGATGCCATCTGTATGCGAATTTATTCTAGTACGTCATTACAAACAAATGAACACCTTGTCGAAGTGTTGAACAGTTTTTCATCTCAGTTTGTTCAGAATATGAACTTGTATGCTTTTGCATTTATATGTGGTGAATGCCCTCTGTTTCAGTCCTTGGCCCGGCGTCTGTTTGCCCGTCGGCGTTTCCGCGATGCGCGTGACAACGCCAAGGCAGTGGTCCTCCAGAAGAGCGTGCGCGCCTGGCGCCAGAGGCAGCAGTACAAGCGCGTGGTGCACGGCATTGTTTTGCTACAGAGCCACTATCGCAGACGATGCGCCAAGAAGGAGCTCAAGCAGCTCAAGGTGAATGCATTATTTATTAACTTACTGTATTTTATCCAAAATTTGATTTGTAAAAATGCACTTTCAGAAGCGCAGAAAGGCCTTAAAATAAAACTTTTGATGCCAACATTCAAATTGTTCTGATTAGAAATTGATCAAAGTTCACAAAAAAGACTCTTAAGTGGCCCGATAAGGTGGGTGAATGGATCATAATCAAGCAAAATGTGTCATCTGAAAAACACTGAAATTTTATCACTTTAGGTGAAGTACAGTATGTGCATGTATTTATTTATTTATTTATTTATTTCAACCTCCACATTACTTTAGAAATTATATAAACATCCAGTAATAGAGGAATAGTACATAATGGCATCTGATGTACATTTTAGAATACAGTTCTGTCTTGGATGCCTCAAGCAGGTTTTGAAAAAAAAAGATAGGCCATCTTTAAATTCTTGCTGATTCCAAGTATAGTCTTCATTACTTTCACAGTTATTAAAATGCAAATAAAGACTGAGGTTCTGCAGTGGGGCGGTGGGGAGGTGGGGCGGAGGACTTGGAGACCAAACTTATGATGCTGAAACAATATGGCCCCCAAGTAACAGCATAGAAGCTGAATGTTTTTCACATTTTGTTCACTGGAAAAAGTATCTCTCTGCCCCCAGCAAAAAAAAAAAATTAAAACATCTTGGGAGTATGTATGAAATGACCTTTCCAGTGATTTGTATTTTACATAATGGTTATTCTCTTGCTGTAAAGTTGATATGAAAATGAAATCATAGAACAGGAAATAGTGTAACTCATTACTTAGATATCAAGCCAGTATGATAAGCCTGAAATGTTTTTTGATAAAAATCTTTTGTTTCTTTCAGATTGAAGCAAAGTCTGTGGAACACATCAAGGTGGTTAACAAGGGTCTAGAGAACAAGATCATTGAGCTGCAACAACGACTGGATAGCAAGGTCAGTTAGATGAAAGCCACTGGCCAGAGATGCTATAGCGGTAAAGTGGTTGCAAGACGGTCAGCAGAATGAGGTGGAATTTTCTTCAGCCTCTGTTTAAGGAGAACACTCTGCCTTCTTTATAGATCAGTTTAGGATAATTGTCCTTAGATAATTTCCATTTTGTGGATCCAGGCCCATGTTTTATGCATACATGTACTTTCAGACAGTGCAGGCTCTGATCCTGTGCGTTGGCATTTCTCAATCTTATAGTATTTCCTTGTGCAGTCTTTGAACTTGTTACAGAGTTAAACCTCTTGTGGTGATATGTTAAGTAAAAAACGAGGTCAGCAGTTTTCGATGCTGACAAGAATATGCAAGGAATGTTTCAGCCAGTTGAATAGAATGAGTATCGCCTGAAAAATGCATCCTGGCAGGCTAGTCTCGAGGTTGTGTTAACGTCTGGTTGTTTGCTAATGTACATGTTCATGTATGTTCCATTTGACAGGCCAAAGCGGAGAATGAGATTAAGGAGAAGGCGGATCAGGTAAACCAGCTGAAGAATGAGATGGAGAAGATCAAAGCGGAGAAGGTAATGGCCTCAAGCAATCAGATCGCGGAGCTGGAGGCTGAGATCGCGAGGCTGCGAGAAGAGCTGGCCAAGGAGAAGAGCGAGAAGCAAGATCTGATTACTGAGAAAGACCAAATCGTCGAACAACACTCCAAGGTTTATATTTAAGATTAGAAAAACAACTAAGTTGTCCTATAATTGTGATATTTTTTTTCTTTTAATTCATAATGGAATTACAGAGGGAGGGAGGTAAAAAGCCTCATTCTTACATTTTGTACGTGAGTGTAAAGTTTCTCAGGTGTAATTAATTTAATTGGTTCATTAATTATAATATGCTAAGTTTTTGATTTGTAGAGAAACTGTGTATGCTTTTAATACGCTTGTGGTATCCTTGTGACTTAAGTTTGTTGTCTCCTAATTTGTTACTTCATTTTGTCCTGTGGCTTTGTTACATGTGTGTTTCTTTTTCACAGGTGATAACTGCGCTCCAAGATGAGAAGCTCCAACTGAAGGAGGAAGTGGAACTGGCCAATCAGAAGATCCAGGAGCAGGAGCAAAACACTGCAGGTCAGGCCGGGGGTTACATGCTGGGTTACTCGTCGTCTCCAAAGAGCAGGGCACATTCTGAGACTCAGAATTTGTGACTGTGTCTAAAGAGGAAAACAGACATTTACACTTGTGGTTGTTTCAATCTTCAGATCTATAATCAATTTTTTTTAAAGTTTTCTCTATGTGCTGTAGTACCATGACTCTAGATTCCCAGCAAACTCATGAGTTCAGGCTGGTTCTTCATGTTATTCACAGAAATGATCAAGGAGAAGATATACAGTGTGTAAGACAACATTGTAATGTTTGCCCATCATCATTTGGTCTTCAGGATATTAAACCTTTAACTATGCTGGCTTCCTGTTCGGCCGTACGTGGGAAGGTCTGCCAGCAACCTGCAGATAGTCATGGGTGTCCCCTGGGATCTGCCTGGTTTCTTCCCACCATAAAGCTGGGCGCCATTGTATAAGTGAAACTATCATGAGTATGGCGTAAAACACCAAATAAATAAATAAATAAACTAAATCTTTAATGACTGATCAAATGTTTTTGATCATCTGACAGAAGTGAATCTTGAACCAGTTTTCAAGATGATCCTTCATGTTGTAAACAGAAGCTTACTGATACTGTAGCTTACTGATACTGTAGCTTCGCTCTGTAAGGTAACTATTCTTGAACAGTTTGTCTTCAGAAGCTATCAGGCAGAAGCTGAGTGATGGCTTCGATTCTATTACTTTTTGTCTCTCAATGTCATAACACTTCCATTGTTCATGAAGATCATTAACGTCAGCCACAACAGTTGTTCAGATTGTTCCCATCAACTGTCAAATGTAGGCTGATTGATGGTGTCAGTGTTAAGGTAGTCTCTGACTGTCTGATCTTGGGGTGTCATGAGTCTTGAACAAGTTGTTCACGTCACTCGTTCGCATTATTCACAGAGACCATCAAGCAGAAACTGACTGACGGTTTCTTTAACTCTCTGATCTTGAGGTTACAAACCTTGAACAAGTTGTTCATGTCACTTGTTGGCATTATTCACAGAGACCATCCAGCAGAAACTGACTGATGGTTTCTTTAACTCTCTGATCTTGAGGTTACGAACCTTGAACAATTTGTTCATGTCAATCGTTCACATTCCTCACAGAGATCATCAAGCAGAAACTGAAAGATGCCAACAAGCTGATCGTGAAGGAATTCGAGTCGGAGCGTGCCCATCACCAGAAGCTGGTCAAGGAACATGCCCGGCTCCAGCAGCGGCTGGAGAACCTGCAGGGCGAGATGAAGGTGCTGACCTCTCCCCAGGGACCCGGCCACTCCCGCACCCCATCTAACATCAGCATGGAGTCGTACACCAGCTCTGTCCTTGACACGGCAGACAAATATCCATCTGAGGACGAGGAGGTGGAGAAAGCGGTAGGTTACCATGGCTACAGGGCACAAGGGTAACGCGTCAGGATCGCTCATTGTGTCACTAGTTTCAAGTTTTCGTACTTTTTTGTGCCAACATGTCATGCTATTTATGCCTGACTATTGAAGCTTTGAAGTGCACAGCCAAGCATCATGGAATCAAAACCTAGTAAGATGGGCATTTACTATCAGACTGTACTACATGTATATGTGTACTGTTCAAAACTTGTTACTTCGTCAAATCTGAGGGCCGTTCTGAGCAACACAAACCAAATATCATTACCTAAATATATTATTCAGGTTAAATAAATTCCTAAAAATGATCAGAACTTTTTGACTTTTTACCTGTTGGAATAATGTCATACTGTATACAAGAGCATGGTTCGGTTGTGGGTTCATTTATTCTGCAGCTTGACATATTTGAACATGCATCAGCCTACATTGACACTGACATGTTTGTTTTATGTTTTATCGTCCCTCATTAATGAGCAGCAAGTATTTTTGCTGGCTTCATGTCTCATGTTGGTTTTATACAGCCGTTGTAATTTAAGGTGAGCAGTTCTATGATTTAACTTAACCACTCACCTCAAACTACTAGGCCTGTTTTATACTTCAGTAATATGCAGAATTTATGCTAACATGCTGTCACATGTGTCAAATTTTAGTCAAATTCTCCTTGGAACCAAACTGACTTGCTGTTGTGGTGTACTCTAAAAGGGATGTAGTATTTAGGTATTTTTTGTATATTCACATGTTGAACATTTTGTCGATTCTTAGTCTGTGTTGTGGATTTACCGAGAAAAGTAAAACCTCACAGGTTTTCCTGGTAAGGCTAATTAAAGAAAAAACTTTAGCTGTGTATATTTGGTAATAATGTGGGATTTCGTAGGACTACCTTGATATTTTTCCAGGACTCTTTTTGTACTTCTGTGGCCACATATTACAGCACACGTATAATGTATAATGAGATGTCCAGACTTTATATACCCCATTTCCTCAACCTTTTCGCATATTTCGTATATTTTTACACATTTTAATTTATATTGGAGACAAAACTACACAGGAGACCAAACTGTGTTGACCAATTCCGAGTCTTCACAAAGAAGTTGAATTTTGTCAGTCTACCAAGAATAATCACCACACAGAATATGCTTGATTAAACATCACTGAAACATGCGAAAATGTTGAAGAATTAAGGCCTACTTGTATATATCGTCCAAATGTTTGTTATACACCTTTGAATGGCCCAAACTTTTCGCATAGGTGTATTTGTGGGTTTTGGTGCATGTGGCAGGTCTGGTTATCTGCATATCCTCTCTGTGTGTTTGTCTCCAGGACCAGGGTTACTTCACATCAAAGAAAGCTAAACGACCTGACAGCCTGATTGACAAGGTGGTAAATGAGGTGACAGGTGCAAAACCAGAGGTAAACTGGTGCAATTTCATATCCCCGAAAGGTCAACAAGTGATGGGGACTCTGTTAGATAGTAAGATATCAGAGCATACAATATGAAGAGCTTGAAGGAAAGGACCGGGGAAGTATAATGTCAATAGTAGTAGAAAGAATAAGGTGTGAAGACCTGAAAAAAAGCACCGTCCGACGTTCTGTAAGAAACGTATGCTTTAGCACCCTATCTGTCAGAAGACGCGGACATTTTGCCGACCCAAAGCTGGCTGAATGACGCGAATGATGTGATATGAAGAGTTTGTGGTTTAAATGTTTTCTTTGGCTACAGTGTTTCATCTTCTTATCTGAACAAATCATCCCTTGCAACTTGGTTCAGGAAATATTGATGAGGTTAAGGTTTGAGCATTTCGTTCAGCTCTTAAAACTGTTTGATTTTCTGATCTTGACCGGTCACCTCCGTCATGCCCGTGCGCATGGTTAAACCTGATGATATGGTAACAAAGCTCTTGAGAATATAACGTTAATTATCAGTCGTGTAAATATTAAATATGTCCACAGTTACTCGTAATCCGAAACAAGCATGTGCACATTATGCCCTTGTGTGTTTATTCCTTGAACATGTGGACAATGTCCACAGGGAATTATGTCTGTAAATTAACGTTTGGTGAAGGATGTATTTATGGCCTTGTGTTATTATTGTTGTCATAATACATACATAATACATCTTCATAATATTTATAGCATGCAGACATTCTCCTCCTTGTTGAAATTCTGTAGTTTGCAAAGTGTTTTTCCTGAAAAATCCATACATGCATCTTTTATGAGCTGCGTTATTGATAATAATTCAATCATTATCATTTGAAATTCTGATACATGAACACAGCGTCTGTTGGAAAGATAGATACTGGTACGTATGTAGGTTGGTTTGGCCACTTTGTTTCAACTTCATGTCAGTGGTTAGCATACATAGCTGTCGAAAGCCACATTCGTATACCAGCCGTGAACCAAAATGGGTGTTCCAGGTCAATAGTTGTAAGACCAGTTTTGAAAAAACGACAAGTAACCTCAGCCACCAAAGAAGTAAGAAAACATATAAAATATGAACATTAAGGCGGATTCATGCAAAGGGAAACAGTTGACAGTTTTAAAAGCGTTGGCTCTTTTGCATGTCTGGTTTAAGCGGTATGTGTCGTTCCAAGCGCATTTTTTAAATCTGTTCACTTGGTCGACAATTCATTACAAGTGACATAGTATGATTTACTTTTCCAAATGTTGGAATGTGTTGTGAAATGCTGACTCATGTTGTTGTTGTTGTACAGGAGGGCGCAGACGTGTCACTGATCCTAAAGCTACAAGAGCGTGTGCGGTCTTTAGAGAAAGAGAAGGCTAAGTTGTACGAAGAGTTGGATAAGAGAGAGGATGCCAGCCCATCGGGGAAGAAGCCGCAGTTACAAGAGTCCGCGCTCAGTGCTCTCACGGTAAAGTTTCCAGTGTAACCATGAAAAACAGTGAATGTCATTGGCTACGTTTAGGTCAGACCAAAAGATTGGGTTCAAAACTGATAATCTTGTATGGTGGGGCTGGGTGTGGCGTCATTTCTGTTGTCTTCAGCAGTCTGATACAGTGAAGTGGCACAGTAGATTTTTCTGCATTATGACTTCAATCGACGCTTAATGCTCTCATGGTATGGTCTCCAAGATAACCATTAAAAGTCCATAGTTTGGATGTCCGCGGGTCAGCATAGACTGGGTGGAGAGTCTTGTCGGGTGTCTTCAGAAGTTTGTTTTGAGACAGAAGTTAACGTTTGCATAAATAAAGAAACTACGTTATTGTTTTTTTTTTTCACTTCAGATGCAAGAGTTACAGAATGAGAATGACAAGTTGAAGAGAGAGGTGAAGTCACTAATGGCCTCCATTGCTGGCAGTACAGACTTTGACACCAGCACTGAAGTTTCTCCGGCCGGCAAAGAGTTCATGGGTAAGTTCAGCTGATTATTGTCAGGTGTGAAGGCTGTGTATTACTATGTTGATCTGCTTAGGGAAAGAAAGTGGCCCGGAGAAAATTTAATGGTTGTTGAGTGGATACCTTGGAATGAATACAGTAAATCAGCTATAATTCCATGGAACTTTTACTGACTTCACATGATTTTTGGTGGATCTGTAATTTTGTTATAGTGTAAAAAGTAATACTTTGTAGCATTTAATGTAGCGTTCTGTAATCTAGAGTAGTGTAGCGTAGCATACTGCAGTGTAGTTTGCTTTACTAGAACAGCGGTGTTATTGGATCGGTGGTTAGAATGTTTAATGTTGTGTTCTGTTTTCATTGCGCATTAAACTGTATTTCACAATGTGCTTTGCACTTGGTGTTGGCTTTTGATGGAGTTTCTGAATTCTGTTGTCAAAATTAGATACTGTATTAATTGTGTGTGCAACTACATGTGCAGTCACATCTTTTAGTCCATTCTGTTTAACTATTCCTCAACTCTCCCCCCCCCCCAGCCTGCCCAATCCCCTCCCATCATCATTGCAAAGCCCAACATTCCATGCCACCAACCCACGTACTGTGTAGCAAACCCCTTCTCTGCCTCTGTCAGCCTACTCAGTTTCGACTGTACCATCATTATTCTTTAATCTCCAAACCCATGTGTTGTTATGAATGGAGACTGAATATAGCACATTTCCCATGCCCAGTTACCTTGTTGCAGTGTGAAAAGTAGATATACACATAAACATTGATAGTTTGGGAAAGGAGGATATGAGCAGTTGACTATCATCCAAATATCAGTTTCTTGGATAAAACAGGTTAAAGTAAATTTTTGTCATACTCTTTCCAATTGCATATTAAGATTGCCACCAAATTGGACTACTCAGACCAGGATTTGCAATGGAAACAGACAATATGGAAGATGATGATGTTCAAAAATGTACAGGCATATTATATATACATGTCCAATGTGTATAGCAACCCCACAGTTAATGTATTGAACACTCTAGCCTAATTGTAGTGTATGCTCTAGCCTAATTGTAGTGTACACTCTAGCCTAATTGTAGTGTACACTATAACCTGATTGCATTGTAGACTCTAGCCTAGCAGGAGAGTTTCAGGTTTGAACTTTCTTGTTGCTAAAAGTGAAACAAGACTTACTGTATCATGTGACCCGTCAAAAATGTTAGGCAACTTTTGTTGACGCTTATTTACCGATCAACTGTTTCGTCATGTTCTGTAGGTACAAATGATACCTCTTTCCTTCAGGATCTTCTTCAGTTAGCTAACGTTCTGCTCCTCAATTTTCTCCATGGTTTGTCTATTCTAAACAACTTTTTATGAAAATATTTTCAGGAAAATAGCTGCTTCTTTTACCTTCAGAGATAAAAGAGTTGAACTCGAAACTATAACTATAGCTGGAAGGGTTAGTGTAATAAATAAAAGGAGAAGACTGGGGAAGTGTAACGTAAATTAAAGTGAAAAGAGTAAAGTTTGAAGATTTATGAAACACTATCCGATACTTTTTGAGATGTTCTCTAAGGAACATATGCTTCATTGTCGTAAGCTCATATAGCTGTCAGAGGACACCGACATTTCACCGAGCCGATGCTGCCTGATTGATGTGAATCGGGCCCTGCACTCTCTAGCAATATCCAGCCCACCTGTATTCCGTATGCTGTTTGTGCAGCCGAACTCGGCACACTGTGGCATCCTGCCAGCTCTTTGTTGTTTTCTGTGCATTAACAAAACAAGGTGCAGCAGCCAACCATCCGTAATCGAGTTGAATTTTCATCCCTGGGGCCTATACGACTCATGTTATTTACATTCAGTAGATAGAATGGTAATGATTTGAGGGCCCGATTCATGTCATGTCTGCATATCGGGCTGTACATAATCCTGTGTCCTGATTTATCATAATTATTTTCACAGTTATGTCCCCTTTTACAGGGAGGTATTTATTATTCATGATTGAGTGTGTGTTATTACCTAGCTGAAAATTTGTTGCCTTTGTTTTGTCCAATTTGTTGGAACTAAAAAAATATTTAAAAAAATTCAAAGGTCGGTTTTAAATCTCCAATCCATAGTCCACAAATTGCCCAATACTTCCTTGGTCTTCTCCTGTAATAGATGTATTGTTATTGCTGATGCAAATCCAGTGTACATGTCAGTGACAGGCCTGTTCCAAACCCGCGAGCCGTATATGTACTCACAAAACGCTTTGGCTCTTGCGAGAGCTTTGCGTAAGTAGAATACAGCTCATACCACTTGGCACAAACATTTGCGTGAAAATTACAAAACCTCCACCCACTAGTCATTGTGGCTCTCTGCCTTCGCCTCCCTCTACACCTTCCATAAAGGTCTTTTTCTCTAATCTTACTGTCCTTGCATAAACTTTGTGTGGTGGCTGGCATGTTGCTATGGTGTTTCTTTCGCTGTCTTGTTTTATCTCTATTAACACAGTAGCACCAGCCCTAACTAATGTGTGTCTGCATGTTCTATTGGTTATGCTGCTGCTGTGGGCGTGGCTTCAATGTGATTGACGTCTCTTACAGGAAGGGCCCCTGCTAAGAAACAAAAAGTAGCGTGGAATGGTAAGCTTTGCTTTCTGCTGATGCAAGAAAACGACATTTTATAACTGAGAAATCTTTCAGTTTGTATAAAGCCTGATAGACACACGAAAATCTCCAACACCTCAAGAATATTTAACCATTCTTTTCGCGGACAGAAGAATAAACCTTTCTAATTGAGAAACTCTTTGAATGAGTGAAACCTTTAAGAAGGGTAACTGGCTCAAGTTGTACAATTCGCTCTTCCAAGAGGCCTTCTAGATATAAACAATATATATATACATGGACGTTTTTGAAATAAGGAAATAGTCAAAGGAAATTTTTTGAAATCCAAGAATATTACATCCATTCTGTTGAAAAATCTTGCATTGTTCCTATTAAATGTAAAAAAGTTTAAATATTAAGGCGGTTATCAGCGAATTCTAAATTATTGTTTTTACTAGAAATGCACATGCAAGTCGCAGTGAAGTAATTTTGAACACTCAAGTGGTGACTGTGTTTAAATTTTACCACCTTACCTAAAATTGGTTTAGTTTTGGCGCCATAAAAGTCTTCAATAGCAGACATGAAATAACAGTTGATAAAGTGACCAGAAAAAATGCTATCCTGCAGTCCACTGCAGTATGAGAAAAATCAGACCAGCTACACTGGGAGGCCAGAATCACACTGTTTTATTCTTTAAGGCTGCAGTCATTGTGTTTTGACTAAATGTCTCCTGAGTACAGTCGTGGTGTAAAACGCCTTTCCTTCTACAAGAAATGACAAGAGAAAAGCTACACGCACATAGATTTGTACAGCTTTGCTAAAGGTGAGCAGGAGCTCCCCACAGTCCACAGTTAAGCCACTGGCTGACTTGGTTCTGCTAGAATTCCCACACACAAGGTTGTAATGAACTTAACTTAAGCAAGGGACCAATCATTACATACACTTGTAGGTATTGCTGTAGGATATGGAGACGGGTTCCTCAACTGTTGGGAAACAATGGGGTCAGCAATCTGACGCACAATTTTTTCTTAATTGGTCGTCTAAACCTGTGACAACAGTGTTTCTTGATTGGTCGGCCGAATCTCGGCTGTGATCTTTTAATATGGGGTTAGGCAAAGATCACAGCCGAGGAGCTACATTGGTTAGAATAGTGAGATTATCATCATCAAAAAAGGATTGCGAGTAGAAAATTGTTACGAAAAGTTTATGGGAATTTCTCCAGGCTTGCATGCTGCATGTATTTTGCTGGAATAGCATTGTTCATACTTCTGTTTATATCTCATTAACCTAAGGGTGTGGTGAAAGCTATAGTAACTTGGTGTCTTATTTCTTTGATGTTGTTAGTTGTGATTGGCTTTTGATGTTAACTCTATAGTGTGATGTGTGGTGCTAGAAGTTCCACACATATTAACATAAAATTACTTCAGCGGTTTATTCTTCCGATGTGTTTTTAATATGTTCGTTTTGTTGTCACTGAAACGTACAGTAATTTGAAAGTTGAGAACATTTTTTTTCAGTTCTCATGGTTTGAGGTGTATGTCTTGAAATTTCAGTCAAAAAAGTTAGTGGTGGTTGATGTGATGTGTGACATAACATAAACATCCACAATTGGAAGTGACAGATAAGGTTTATTTCATTTTCCATACAGCGTGCGACTAAAAGAGGCATTGGTAACATCCAAATTGATGATAATTGAGGAATATTGGCCTAATTATTTATTTATTTGATTGGTATTTCATAGCCCAGTCAGTTAGCGCGCTATTGCAGCACAATGACCCGAAGCCTCCCACCAATGCAGTCGCTGTGAGTTCAAGTCCAGCTCATGCTGTCTTCCTCTCTGGTCGTATGGTGGAAGGTCCGCCAGCAACCTGCGGATGGTCGTGGGTTTCCCCCTGGACTCTGCCCAGTTTCCACCCATCATAATGCTTGCCACCATTGTATAAGTGAAATATTCTTGAGTACAGCGTAAAACACCAATCAAATCAAATCAAATCAAATCAAATGGTATTTCTTAAAACTGCTGAAGAATAAGTCACTTGAGGCCAGCATCGTGGTAGAATGAAATCAGGCAGGGCCTGGGGGGAAACTCAAAACCATCACAGGTTTTTGGCAGACCTTAAACCTACAAGTGGAGTGGAAGCCAGCCAGAACTGGATTTGAACTCACATCCACCACACTGGTGAGAGGCTCCTGGGTTGTGTGTGAACGTTGGTCTGCTATTAGTCCACTTTATCTTATCCTCATCAGTTTGCCCGCTTCTTTTGAAGTGCTTTCAATTTGGACAAAACATGTGCATATAAACCTTCAGTTGAGAGTCAAAAGATGTCTTCCAATCTGTAGAACACATTACATATGAGTTTAGTCCCAGGATCGGACAGAGAATTTATAGGCTCCATTTGCTGTCACTGTTTCTGCATTCTCCAGGGCCATTGGTGACAATAGTCAGACCAGGGCACTCTGCAGCTAGCGACTGTGTGCAGTCTAATGTTCTTTGATGACTGCTTGTCTTCTGCTAGTATTGTTTGCTAATTGTTAAATCCCACATGGGAATGTTTACCAGCAACATGCCAAAGGTCAGTGGTTTACACTGGGCACTCTTGAAACTGATTGCCTTCGTGTAAGTAAAAAACTCTTGTTTATGGTGTTAACAACCAGGCAAATGAATCAAACCGTCTGTCAGAATTTTTTGTCTTTGTGGAATGAAGACATACACCTCAAAGCATATGCATTGTAGTGTAAGCCTGATTGACCACATGTTAATTGCTTGTAACACAATTTCTTCATGTAATTTCCTAATGCACAAAACGTTGTCAATTTACGATGTTGTTGTTGTGCGCATCAGATCAATTTGAAGCGATGACTGACGAGTTGGAGCGCCGCCGTGAGGAATGTCTACAGCTGCGCGCCATGCTGGCTGACAGAAGCATCGGGACGCACGTCATTGCCAAGGAGTTTTACGGCGGGAAGGACGAACTAGTCAACGAGGACAATGAGATTGAGATGGCGTACAAGACGCAGAGAGATCTCAACAGGTCAGTGGATTATCTCCCTTTGTGTCTTGTATTTAGAAAGCAGCTTCATGTGAGAGACATTGTGTATAGCACAGAGGTGTAACTCAGGAGGTGTATTATGGATGAGTGAGGTATCTTATGAATGAGTGAGGTATATTGGAAGTGCATATGTCACTCAGAGGTATCATGAACAGCAGTTGAAGGTGGTTGGGTGAGGTGTAATTTAAGGTGCATGTGCATTTTAATGACAAAGATGTAATGAACAGCATTTGAAGGTGTACATGTAGTTGAGTGTACGTGTATATAGCAGAGGTGTAATGAACGGCATTTGAAGGTGTACATGTAGTTGAGTGTACGTGTATATAGCACAAAGATGTAATGAACAGCATTTGAAGGTGTACATGTAGTTGAGTGTACATGTGTATAGCACAAAGGTGTAATGAACAGCAGTTAGAAGTGTAAATAGCGTTCAGTGCATTTGAGGTGCATATGGAATTAAGGTGTAACGAACAGCATTTGCAGGTCTATATGTACATGTAGTTGGGAGAGGTGTATCTGGGGTGCATATTCAGTGGACATTGATGTAGCACAGAGACGCACGTTGTTTTTCTCCACATGTACACTTAAAACTGGAGGCTGTCTTTTAAGTGCTATAGAAGGTTTGCATGTGAAATAATCACACTAGCAGAACAATAGCTATTCAGCCTTATTGGAATAGTATCAACATAGACTGGCATAGCAACTGTACTCCAACATGGCTGCCAGATGTAGATGGAGCCTCCTGTGTATTTTTGAGTAAACAAACAGTTTGTCTGTTGCTCCAAAATGAAAGCAAAGCTGGGTTTCAGGTGACTTGAGTATGATGTGGAAATTCAGCCTGTCCAGGCAAGTTTTCCTCATCACCTCTGTTCATCTGTATTGATTGGCCTCTCCATGTGACAGCATTCTTTGTCTCTATCTATAAAGTTATCTATAATACATGCTGCTGACTGACCTGGTGCGTGTATAGGACGATTGGTTAGTGCAGGTCAGGGCCTACTTAATATTAACAGTCCATAGACTGCTTGTACATGTGGTTGAAGTGTGAACGACATTTAGAATCAGAAGGCTTCATATTAAACATATGCTACATTGCATTACTCACTCCACAATAATAATTGTAATAAATACAAGTAAATGATACAGTTGTGTTGTGGAGTGACGGGAAAACAGTGCAGAAAAGTATTCATCTTGTAAATGTGTTTCAGAAGGCTTCATCCTCTTTATCCTGATGTATGAGTACTTCTTTTTTAAAAAGAAAAAAAACCATGAATGACAAGGACTGCTATGATGTCATGATGGTCTGAAAGCATAGGGATAAGTGATGGGAAATGTGCCATAGAAATAGGGATAAGTGATGGGAAATGTGCCATAGAAATAGGGATAAGTGATGGGAAATGTGCCATAGAAATAGGGATAAGTGATGGGAAATGTGCCATAGAAATAGAGATAAGTGATGGGAAATGTGCCATAGAAATTCTCACCCTGGATATATGGGATTCAGTATGAAAATTCCGTAAAGAATTATTCTCACAATCTGTTATCTTATACAATAACAGGACTATTTTATAGACAACATCATTTATCGAAATTGAAAATATTGCAGCTCACCTTTAAACTAAAGGGATTTTCTTATGCTCTTTTGGCATGATCTGTTTTTTTCATAGCATTGACTTCAAGCAAAAGTTCATTTTGTATTCAAAATGTTGATTACCACATGCAAATGCAGGAGTTCTCTAAAACAGACTTATGTGCTGGCTAGATCATCGTAATGCTGATGCTGAGTGATGAATTTAGGCCTCTGTCATGTTTGTGGAGTGAGCAGATCTGCAGCAGGCACATGCCGTCCCCATTGCTGCAGGGTTTACACACAGATATTCAGACCTTGACCTCTGCGGTTTTCCCATGTTGACGGTTGATGCTGCTTGTTGTCCCAAAGTGTCCGCCTATCCACGCCTGCGACCCTCACAATGCTGGGTCTGTCTGCAGATGGTTTAACCTGCACCGGTACATGGCCTGTGGCTGAGTTTCTGCTGTCATTATCATTTATCATACTTTGTACTTTAGTGTGTAAATGTTTATGTTAATTAGCCATGAAAGATAGCATGCAAAGCTCAGTCTTCCCTATATAAATCAGCTTGAGGCAATTTCTCTAGAATAGACAAACTAGTTCCTTCCATCTTCATTGCTGTGTATTGAATGTACAGATCTGTTCTCGTTACACTTTGTAGTGGATGATTTGTTCTTAGGGTTGGTTCTCTGGCATGTACGTGCACATAGCACTACATACATGTGCTACATAGCACTACATACATGTGCATATGTAATATGTAATATACTATATTTTGGCTACAATTTACCACTAACTTTTCTCACAAGACACATTTTTCTTCACTTTGATTGGTTCATCCACTTTATACCTAGGGTAATTTAAAGATATCTTCTGGAGTTTCATTAAAATACATTTCTTGTCAGAAAAACTTTAAGTTGACATCCAGAGTATCCTTTCAAGGCCTTTATGATGTTCTGAGGTGCATTTTTCGGGGACTGAGTTTCGGGTGAAATTCAGCATGAAAAAACAGTTTTGTAGCCCGATGTGATGATGGGAAGATGTAAGGTCACTGGACATTGAATATGGAGAGCTGCTTGATTTTATCATGACACACAGTGTCTTAGTTTAAGGTGAAATATAGCTTAATCTCCAGAAATCAAATTAAAGACAGCGCACATTCAGAGCGAAGTTTGCCAAAAAGGTTGGGCAATATTATGTTTATTGCGGTAAAGTATTTTGTCTAAAATCTATTATGACAGTGGAAATTGACATTTGACCGTGCTCGGTCGGCTAGCATGAAATGCAGCCATTCTTTCTGGGCTGTGACGTAGGAAACTTAGGACGAAGAATTTGGGTGGTAAGCTACCCTTTTTATGCGGGCTCTCTCTGTATGATGCGTACACTTCAGAGCTGGAGAGGGAAGGGTGCACAGTGTCTTTGTCCATGTTTATTTGTGTCAAGCATACAATGTCCAACCGTTTTTTCACTGACGACCGTTTACCAGGGTTAAACGCTTGATCTTCACACAAGCGTGCCTTTGTCATGTTTGTTCTAATGTGATTCGTAGTGACGCCATGTCAAACAATCGCTAACCCCGTTATGACAGGAAGTTGGCTGATCTCACAGGACCAAAACTGACACATTGTCATGGTTCAATGACGACAAGGCGTCTGCGCCCTGAATATGGTGGGTATTTGAAGAATTTTAAAAAATACAATTTGTAGTATCTCTTGTTTCTCCCATCCTCGTTACTACCAATGTTATTAAAGTTAGGCTAGCATTGTCATAGCATTTCACAGTAGTGTGCATCAGTATTCCTTCGTGTCCATGCTTTGGCTGCAATATTGCCAAAGCTAGTGCCATTAAACCATAATCATTCATTCATGCCATACTCTTTTGGTTTTAAAAGTAGATCTCATGGTGTATACATGCCACATACAAAGTATTTTAGATTTGTTTGCAAAGGTCTAAAACAGCAACCAAGTACATGTGTGTATGAACAAATTGGGGACAAATTAAACCCAAAAATTCTCCCTCCAAGGTCAGGGTGGTAGAAAATACTCCTTATGTGTGCGAGCGATTGAACATGTTGAGAGACAAGCGCCTTAACCTTAGGGCTGTAACCTGCCCTTCCAAAGCCACTTTATCGGCTACCTACAGGTATCTGTACATTTATGTGCTTAATGAGGCTGATAGACATGCGACTACATACATGTGTATCTTATACTGTTACATATTTATGATAAAGGACTTAAAATTACTCGTTGTGATGAACACAACCAGAAATACCGGCAAAGCGAGTTTTAGACAAGTTTTGGTATTGAGTTTTTATCGATTTGAGAAATATCGATTTTTCTGATTTGTGCAGATTGAGTTTCTCAAAAGGAATTGGGTAGAAATGCATTTTTGAAATCAAATGTCATGAAATAGTACAGCACCTTTTGGTGCGGAAAGGTATAGATCATCCTACCTTCCACACAAACCTCTAAAATACCTCTCTAGTCTATAGCAGAAGTGTCAGAATCAGACAAAATAGGTGACAAAATAGATGTAGACATGAAGAAAGTTGTACGCCAGTTACTGCATAAAGCTGGTATGACTCTAACACCACCTGTGGTTTGACACATTTTGTATCAGCTAATTTTTACCCTCAAACAGATACATGTATAAACCTGCGAAGAAAAACACCTGTAATCAAGCTTATTTATCTATCAAATATCATACACACCTTCAGGAGTGTCTGGATCACTTAGCAACTTAACACCTGTATTAATTGGTCTTCAGGTATGTTGTGATGGTTTAAGGGTGATGGTCTGTGAAGATATCATTAATTTGCTGTATTTTGTGCAAAAAATAAAATTTGACTTTCTGACCCGTTATGTCTGGTTACCGGAGTTAAACACCTTCTCTGCCTTGCATTGCCATGACAGGTGCCATCTGACCATCTTAGTTTCCTTACCAGACAGAAAGGTCATTGTCTTCAGTTTCTCGGAGTAATACCTTTAATACTTGTTTAATTGTACCTGAAACCTACACAATATCAAAGGTAATCTATGTTTGAAAATACCCAGGAAAACCTGTAAAGGTGTTCTTTCCACTTATCCACTCACATGCGATACCTTTAGAGACACTTGTTTTGTTGTCTTGACTTTCTTACTTTTAAAATCTTCCTTACTGAAGCCCTCGAGACTCACCTGTGATTCATGTAATTAGCTCATCTGTGACACCTGTATCAGATTTCCTTCCTTCACTGTGGTTTACACGGTACCTTGAGTTTATTTGTTAATGTCAGCATATAGTCCTCACATACTTTATTCTGAGACTCACCTGTGAGAGATCGTAGCCACACCTTTACCTGGGGGTATTCATGTAGATGTGTGAACTGTGTCAACGAGGTAAGGCATTTTTTTATCCTTGTGCGTTAACCTTGAACATAGCCGTATTTATCTGTAGACTACAGATAGATATCCCACAAACCCACTCTGTTACCTGTATATGTGCACTGTATGAGAGACTTGGCAGTTTACAGGTATCGTGAGCATACCTGGTTTATCGTCAGCGTAAAGATGTCGCAGTCAGCACTTACCTGTTGGTGTTCATATGCGTGTACTATATCAGAGAATTTGTTACCTGTGCTTTACCCTAACTAAACCCAGATTTCCTACACTCACTTGCATGTAGTTTTTACCTGTAGCTGTTAACACAGATATCTTTGAGACATTTTGTTACTTGTGGTTAAACTTAATTGAGCCTAGTTTTACCTGGTTTATCTGTAATCTACCTGTGAAAGACATCCCACTTTATAACTTTTTGACTGTGGCAGTTCTCACAGATATCTTTGAGGCATTTGATTTCCTGTGGGTCACCATCAGCATACCCGAGTTATCTGCAACTTTATAGCTTTTACCTGAAACGTCCTGCTAGTCATCCATCGTCGTGGTACTGTATATAAGGTTTACCTGAGGAGGCTGTGCAATCAGCTATGAGCTAGGCATTTCTTACATGTGGAGACTTACTTGTAATCAGCTGTGGGCTAGGGCCTTCCTCTTACCTGAGGAAGCCTACTTGTGATCAGCTAGACTCTTCTTCTTACCTGGAGAAGCCTACCTGAAATCAGCTGTGAGCTAGGGCCTTCTTACCCGAGGAAGCCTACCTGTTATCAGCTAGACTCTTCTTCTTACCTCTGGAAGCCTACCTGAAATCTGCTGTGGGCTAGGCTCTCTCTTCTTAGCTGAAGAACGAGGCTTACCTGTAGTCAGCTGGGCTCTTCTTCTTACCTGAGAAGCGAACATACCCGTAATCAACTGAGGCCAACCTGAGCTGGGGCTGTGTGTCAGTCACTCAGGGTGTTTACCTGATAGCCCCAGGCCGGATGTGTGACAGAAGGTAGCGGGGACGGGGGTGGCTTCAGGTGTACAGCTATGCGACCCCATGTTGACGCGCAGTCTCAGCGATGGATGCCTGTACACACAGCAGTTTGATGTCGGGTGAGTTCGGGGACAGCTAACCTCAGAAAACTGATGCAGTTCTGTCGAGTATAACATGCATGTGGTTAGATCTCTGTATATGCAGGGTAGAGTGTCTCAGCCATGCTGAACATCCACGAGGAAGCTGTCTTTGATAAAGTGGGGTGTGTGGTGTATGTACATGCCTGTCTGTGCTTTTGTAGGCAAACTATTACAAACTTGTAGACCTTGATAACACTCCAAGGGGTGAGTGGGAGTCCTTAAGGGGAAGGGTGAAGGCTGTTAAATGTAAGGGAGGCCGGATCGATAACTTGCCACATTAAAGTATAATGTGACAGCAGAGACGTGAACTTTTTTTTTTGACATAGGTGTACATGCACCTAAATGTACATGCATTTAGCTTTGTTAAATGCACCTTAGACTAAAGCCTTGATTGTAAGTGCTGTGCGTTGTGTCCCTTAACCTAAATGACCACAACTAGAGACTGGTAATAATTCCTCAGTCTGAAAATCCTGTTGATTTTGCAGAGGTGCTTCGAGGTTTGTTTGGAAGGCAGAATGATATCCTACTGGAAAAATGTAACTTTCACCACCAGAAATAATATTTTATAACATTAATTTGCCTTTGAAAAGTTTTCATTTTTGTGACGAAATTTTGGGGCATTTACAGAAATTGTTAACTATCGGAATACACTTTTGTTTTACGGTAATGTTACGTGTACAACAGTCACATGTGAAGTCGGTCTAACTGCATGTACATTAGTGGAGACAAATAAATACTATAAACAACTACTTTTTAAGTTGAAACATGCCTTTTTCCAGTAGAATATCCTCCTACTTTCCAAACAAACCTCAAAACACCTTTCTGGAGTCAGTGGAACTCTCACAATGAGGAAATATGAAAGCAGCTTTGTCATGGACGAAATTTTAGGTCATTTAGGGCAGGCATTTTGGGTAGGTAAATGGCCCTGGGGTGTAACTGCGTATGTCTTGTAACAATTTCAGATATATGTTTACTTTTTGAGCTAATCATACTCTTGCGGAAGCCTCACGTAATTGGGTTGCTAATTTTCAGGGCCATGCCGCTTGGCATGTCTGCTGTGTAGCTCATACAGATTGTACCTGTCCCTAATGGTTTTCTACAAGAAGCTGCAAATTGCATACTTACACACATAAGCTTTCTTTGACAGTTAAGGAATGCTTGCATCATTTTGAAGAAACACAGCTAAGTGCCAGTCTTTGTACACTGCATTTCTGAGTTTCAAGAACTCCACAAATACAGCACATGTACCTGCTTTTGAAGTATATAGTACCTGCTTTTGTAGTATAGAGTACTTACTTATGAAGTATATAGTACCTGCTTTTGAAGTATATAGTACTTACTTATGAAGTATATAGTACTTACTTCAGAAGTTCTATCAACACAGGTTGAGTCTATAAAGCTTCATGTGTGAGTTGGTGTTCCTCGTTCACAAGTAGGTCAGATTTTAAAGGTGACCGAGTTATTTTGTTGTCTGCAGGTTCACACTGTCTCTTTCTACACCATATGTATATCTGGATTAAGGTGACAAGCACAGTGGGTGTTTACATGTATGTGATATAGAGATACATACCTAATGCTTATTGATTATACGGGTTTATGTGGTGTGTGTATATTTTTTATTTTACTGCTGGTATAAAAATAGGTGACCTTGCAGGCTCAGACAGTGAGCTTTTCGTTGCTCTGGCTGCAAACAGCTCATTGACGGAGATTGAGAAACACCATTCAAATCAATAAATGGAGAAATAAATGTCTTTATCCCTATGATAAAGTAAAAAATATATACAGATCTTGAAATATATACAGAGTATGATCATGTATATCTTTTTTTGTAATGAAGTGCATGTTTGCTGACTTAACAGAGTTATCCTGTGTGCATACACGCCCGAGTTATCCTGTGTGCATACACGCCCGAGTTATCCTGTGTGTATACATGCCCGAATTATCCTGTGTGCATACACGGCCGAGTTATCCTGTGTGCACATATGCCCAAATTATCCTGTCTGTATCTTTCATTACAGTGTAAAATAAATCTGACTGAATTGATGTTTTTTGTTTTCTTGTCTGAAATGTTTGCATTTGCGTTCTAATGTCAGTCCCTTTCTAAAAGTCTTAAAATCGCTCAGAACTCGTCTGAGACTTTCCAGGGGACCTATAGCTTCTGGGGCTGAGTGGGACCATAGGGACTTACCACATTGGCTGCGACAGTCAGCTGCCTCCCTCCCACCCCTCCCACTTTAAACATGCTCCCAACACCACGGTATATACATATTGTTCATTTGCTGATATCATGGAATGAGTACACAATTGCCAGGCCTCTGCACACTCAATATCTACATGGAATACATACTGTTCTAGTGGCATACGAATGTCAGACTTGATGGTTAGATACAACACTGTGAAGGTATTTATACTAGTACAGTAATCATGAAAAAATGATGCGCTGATAATTGTAAATATTAGTTGCACGTGATTTTTCTATGCACAATGCCTTTATTTCCTGAAATCTGTAGAGTGTATACACTGGTTTGTAATGTACGGTTAGTCTGGTGGTCACTGGTGGTTTCATGTACATCACATCCCACTTCTGAAGTTTCCCTTTCAGCTGAACAGGAAGAGATATCAGCTTAATAGTGTAGGCCTCGGTTGAGTCATCAAATTTAAAAGTAGCCTGTTGTACAGGGACAGCTGTTGTGTTTATTTCACGGACACATGTTCATGTAGTTACATGAAGAATTTTAATTTCTAAAACAATTCTTTGATTCCCACAGCTGTTAGCTGTTCGGTACAATGCTGCCAGCCCTGGCTTGTCCTAGATGTACAAGTATGTGATTGCTGCTTAAATTCAGGCTCAACAAAGACCAATTTACAAGTTTAACAAGCTCTACATGTGCATGTTCATCCTAGATGTTCACGCAGTTGTTGTTGTTGTTGCTGTAGGTTGTTGCAGAATGAGCTTGACAAGCGTGAGAAGGAAAGCCGAGCCAAAGAGACGCGCCTCCAGGAAGAGATCCACCAGCTGAAGAAAGACAATGAGCGCCAGCAGAAACTCATTGGCCAGGTCAGTGCAAGAAACGGACAGTGTCCTTTTAGTTTTTGGTATTTAAATAGTGTTATATGGTTAGTTTGAGACACACACTTTCTGGGTAGGCTACAGCACAAATTCTAGTGGCGTGAATGGGATGAGACGTACTTCGGGTTTTGAGCCTGACAAACCAGTGATCTCCGAGTTAGGTATTTAACTGCCAGAAATAATTGTTAACCTAGCCAGAAATACATGTTAACCTAGCCACAAATGCATGTGAACCTAGTCACAAATAAATGTTAACCTTCTATGGTTATTAGACCATGGACATGTACTGCTGGTGATGGATGCCAGTTTTCAGCACTAGAATCTGTCCTGTACCCAGAAAATGTACATATCAAATAGGGTCAACTATGTCAACTATCAGTCCTGTGTATGACTTGCTGATTGGTTGAGCTGGTGATGTGATTCAGGAATGGAGAGACGTCTAATTCTGGTGCTTCGCCGTAGAGTAAATACAGAAAAATCAGAAGAATTTGAACACTTATATATATTACATTTATAGGCTAATTATAACTACATGTACAGAAATCATATGTCTTCTGGTTTTGCCGTTTTGGGGTCCATGGCTAAATGTGATGAAAAAAATCAGCACAGTTTGACTCTGGATGCTTCTTAAGTTTTTCTGCAAAGGATTGTATAAAGTTGTTGTTTTAAACAAGTGTTTATGAACACAAGGTCACTGATAACAAACCTGCAAATAGGTGCCTGACATTTTTGAAACAAAGTTTGGACAAAGAGGTATGACCATGTTTTCCATGTTACATTGTACTGGACAAGGTTCACTTGAGTCATACCACTCACAAGAAAGACGTGTTTTCAGAAATGTCAGGCACTTATTTGTAGGCTTATGATAATACTAGGCAGAGGAAGTATGTTAAATCTTTGTTAAAGTAGAATAACTCTATATACCGATGTACAAAAAAGTGCTTTGAACATCCTGAAATAACTTGTAGTTCTGGTTAAAATCTTGGAAAACAATTGTCAGCTTCTTGAAATGCTGCTGGAGTATTTTTACAATAGACTAGCATAAACCATGATATAGTTGTACAAGACAAAAAACTGGACTTCATTACAGACCAATAACAGGCGAGATAAAACCTCCAAGAGTAAGAGGGTGAGATGTTACAGGTGTTTTGTTTGGTTGTTGAATTGCACACTCCCTCTACTAACAAATGACCAATCCTCAACCCTGTTATGTAATGATTGTGTGCTACATGTATTAAATGAAATAAGCCTTCCATTAGCATGTGCTTTAAAGGAATACAGAATCTTGACTGATCAGTTGGTGTGAGAGGTAACCAGGTCCATGTTGTACTTAGCTTAAACTGGATTTTAGGTACAGAACATTTGGCCAGCCTTGGTCAGGGATGTATTCCTTAAAGGTGGAGCGAACATAAAAATTACATGAAGTTCAGATGAAAGAGTACGAAAAGCTGGTTGTAAATGTGGTCTTGAGTATTTTTTTTTCATTTCTCTGTCAGGAGAAAAGGACACTTGAAAATAATTTTTGTATGGTGTGTATTTGGTACCACTTTTTGATAAATATAATCTTTGTGTAATAAAGTTATAAATGAGGATGTAACACATGTTTAATAAATATTTTTGCACTACAATTTGTCCATTTTAGCTAACAAATGCATTAAACCTGGAATTGGATCATATTTATATTTTTAATATATTCATAAATATTATCATAATTCAGTTTATATGCGTATGTTTGGATATAATCAACACATTTGCATTCAAATAATTTAATTAGACATGCATCACATTCTTATTTAGAACATTATTTTGCTATGACAACAAATACAAAAGTTGGTCCCAAATACCCACCAAACAAAAATATTTTCAAATACTCTTCTTCTCTTTAAAAAAATATTAAAGACCATATTTGCAAATAAACTTTTATCCTCTTTCATGTGATTCTTGCATCATTTTCATGTTTTTCTTCTCCTTTGACCCAGGAGATCCCATCTCTGTTGTCAACCAATCAGGGACAGTTCTGTATCCCTTTGATATACAGACGTTAGGTTGTTACGCATTACAAAATGAAATGAGCATGACTGTTCAAATGTCATATGGCAGGCAGTCTGTGCTTGATGTCCAAATGTCATCTTGTGCCAAGGAGACAGTAACAAATAGTTTCAAAATAGCACGTGCAAAAATTCTGGTGTCAATGAATACTGATAGAATTTTTGAAGCTGATTACAAAGAAAATTTCACATTTACAGCTTACAACACATCTGCTCCAAATAGGTTTTCCACATGCAAATGATCTTTTTTGACACACAAACTTAATTGCAGCATGCCTTCAGCATACTTACATTTGACATTGAAGTACCAGTGTTTAGACAAATAATTCCACTAGGAAATTTCCAGTAGGAAAATTACAAGAAAATTTGTTTCATGAAGTTTTGCAGAAGTCGTGAATTCTTGATGTTCTGTTTGGGACTATTTAATACTGAAGATGTTGCCAGGCCATACATGTATGTAACGATTACACAAGATTATGAAAAAAGGTGGCCACAAGCCTCACAACCTCTTCTTTGGAGGACATTTTTTGTGTGGTGCCAAAAAGAAAGATGGCGTCTCGACATTGAACAAAGCTGCTGCACCATTTTCATGGGTAGCCATTGGATCATTCTGCTGTGTGAATGAGACCCTTCTACCCAGTGGTGCTGGGATCTCCTCCTCCAAGAGCCCGATGTGTAAATGTAGCATATCAGTCTACCATGAACATTACACCAGCATTTATAACTGGCGAGAACTCCCCTTCAGCTCACTTGGTAGAAAGCTGGACTTGGGAGATTCATGGAGATTTGAGTTCAGATCCTGGTGTAACCCACCCACCGAGGAAATCCTTTGTCAAATATCATACAGGTGTTAGTAAAATGCAAGGGATTTATTTATTTATTTGATCAGTATTTTACGTCATAGTCAAGAATATATCACTTACGTGATGGCGGCCAGCATTATGGTGGGAAGAAACCGGGCAGGGCACGGGGGAATCCTCAACCATCTGGAAGATGCTGGCACACTGTCCCACATAAGACTGGAGAGGAAGCCAACATGTGCTGGGCTTGAACTGCATGGGGTTGTTCAGTCCTTGTGACTTGGATGCCTGCATGTTACCATAGTGAAATCCTGTATTACATCTCATACATATCCATATAAACACATGCATGTGTTGCTTCGTCCTGGAGTGTGTATTAAAAACTGCATGTTGTATATGAAATCGACGTGGGAAGGTTCGTCAGTAACTTGCCAAAAGGCTGGTGGTTTAGTCCGGGTTATCTGGTTTCCTTAAAAGTGACAGTCATTGTACAGATGAAAAGGTCTTGATTATGGCACTAAACAAAAATTTGTGAAAGAAATAAATAAATAATTGATTTTAATGAAAGAACCATTTCGGTATTAATTTAATTTTTCATGAATATCTTAAAATGTTCTCAAACCAAAATGTCCCGATATCAAAATTATCCCTACACATGTGGAATATCTTCAAGTTGCTTAAATAGAGACACTTTGCAAATGTTCATAGTACAAGTGATACACAAGTATATGAAAGTACTGATAAATGTACATGTTTGGGCAAAAGTGCATTTCATCTTTTAAGCGTTTGTGCGTATGTTATTATACACTTGCTTTTTCTGAAGAGTTTGATAGGTTTTATTGTTAGTCCTTTCTTCTCTCCTTGATATTTCTGTTGCTGTGTAATTCACACTTACTACAAAACAACACATATTACCGTCTTCCCCCAATCATTTTGAAGGTGCAGAGGCTATCTTTAATTGTTAAGTTTCATATATTGTTTTCATTCTCATTGTACAATCACATATCACATATTAACTGCTTTATTTTAAGCTTTGTCCTTTCAGTGGAACACTTATGGTGACATCTTTGCACCCACTTTTAAATGATTTTAGGGAATCGTTGGACCTTTTTGTTGAAATTATTCAAGTAGTTCTTTATTATTTACCTTTGGAAAATTTCGTGCCACAGGTGTACATTTGATTCATATTCATGACTTTCTGCTTTTGAGTGTAATTGATATTTAATTCTAATTTTTTGTTCTTGTTTTTCAGAAAGTTCTTTTGTAGTTCTTTTCCATTGTAATGCAGATGTGTTTGACATCTTATATCCTGCAAGCTGTATTGTGTAAAATCACTTATGTGCATGTACTGCATATTTAAACTGCTCGGTAGAATTTATTGACTGGTACATTTTTGAGTGTATTGACTGGTATATTTTTGAGTGTATTGACTGGTACATTTTTGATGGTAGAGTGCATTGACTGGTATAGTCATGATTCTTTATGTACATGTATTCTATAATTATTTGTTTGCAGACGTTGGATTTACCTCCAAATGCATCAATCGAAGCACGATTGCAGCATGAGATCACCAGATTGACGGAGGAAAACCTGGTAACTACATCCTCATATCAGTATGGGTGCCTGGCTCGGTAAAGGCAGTCACTTGTATCAGTGTGGGTGTCTGTGGCTCAGTAAAGACAATCACTTGTATCAGAGAGTACACAGTGTGACTCAGTAAAGACCGTCACTTATATCAGTGTGGGTGTCTGTGGCTCAGTAAGAGACAGTCGCTTTTATGAGAGTGGGTCTGTGTGACTCAGTAAAGACAGTCACTTGTATCAGTGTGGGTGTCTGTGGCTCAGTAAAAGACAGTCGCTTGTATGAGAGTGGGTGTGTGCGACTCAGTAAAGACAGTCACTTGTATCAGTGTGGGTCTGTGTGACTCAGAAAAGACAATCACTTGTATCATTGTGGGTTTGTGTGACTCAGAAAAGACAATCACTTGTATCATTGTGGGTTTGTGTGACTCAGTAAAGACAGTCACTTGTATCAGTGTGGGTCTGTGTGACTCAGAAAAGACAATCACTTGTATCATTGTGGGTTTGTGTGACTCAGAAAAGACAATCACTTGTATCATTGTGGGTTTGTGTGACTCAGTAAAGACAGTCACTTGTATCAGTATGGGTGTCTGTGGCTCAGTAAATACAGTCACTGGTATCAGTGTGGGTCTCTATGGCTCAGTAAAGACAATCACTTGTATTAGTGTGGGTCTGTGTGACTCAGTAAAGACAGTTACTTGTATCAGTATGAGGGTCTGTGGCTTCGTAAAGACAGTCACTTGTATCAGTGTTAATCTGTGTGGCTCCGTAAAGACAGTTACTTGTATCAGTGTTAATCTGTGTGGCTCCTTAAAGACAATTACTTGAAGTAGTGTTAATCTGTGTGGCTTCGTAAAGACAGTTACTTGTATCAGTGTTGATCTGTGCGGCTTGTAGAGACAGTTACTTGTGTCATTGTGGGTCTGTGTGACTTAGTAAAGACAGTAACTTGTATCAGTGTGAATCCATGAGACTCTGTAAAGACAGTTACGTGTGTCATTGTGGATCTGTGGGACTTAGTAAAGGCAGTCACTTGCAACAGTTTATTTTTCTGACTTTACTGAAACATTCATTCATGTAGATCTGTGACTCAGTAAATTTGGTTATTTGTCAGTTTGTATTAGAATGGATCTTGCACATTGTACAATGTTGTCTTTCTTTTGTCAGCTGATCAAGAATAAATAAGTTACATTAGCTCTCAGTTATGAAATATGGCAAGGTATTTTGATTGTGCGTATGTGTGAGATTGGAGGAGTGGTGTCACTTTTGGGGTCGAGGTAAGAAATTGCTTAGGGTTCGTCTGTTTGGTCAACACAGGCTACAGTAGTGATGCACTATGCACTGGCAAGCAGCCAGTTTTCTCCTCTCCCTTGTTTTGTTTTGTGGATGTCATGGAGCTTTGAAAGTCAGATGATTTACTGCCCGTCTTGTTGTAGGACCTGCGTGAAACCATCAGCAAACAGGTGGAGAAAATCAGGAAGCTGAAGAAGATGCTGAAAGTCTACGCTCGCAGACTCAACGACGGAGACGGTAAGTGGCTGATGTACCTGGAGGGATCAGGGGATAATGTCATGAAACTTTGTGTGGAAATAATCCCCAGTAAATGACTCCACTTTTCTCGAACTACAACACAGACAGCAGTGCATATTTACAGAAAAAAAAAACGTGTTTGAAACTTTGTGAAATTGACCCCAGGCTCTTATGTTGACCCCTCCACACCTCTCGTGTTGACATGGCACTGATTGCGTTTTCACATTATTTTCCAGTTTTGAATTGTTGCATGAAGTGAAGTGCTAGAAGGCAATGCGATTATATCAAAACTTATGACAAATCGATTTATGAAGGTTTGGGATAATCAACTATTTCCAGAAATGTAAGGCATATAATTTTGTTATCCTGTGCTAAAGCCAAAACAGATGCTTTGTTTAACCCATGGAATATGTGTATGTGGAGAAAAAAACGCCTTCTCAGAATTTATGAAGCATTTCCCTTCAGTATAAGGAACATATATGAAACTTCCAGGTTGACGATTTTTTTTTGGCCCAGTTTCCTTCCACTTTATGTTCACGCTCCATTGCGTCAAATGCTAAACTTCGTTGTTGTTTCACTTCGTGCCATCTTACCTGAAGGAGTGCACTGGCGAACTTTGACCTCTGCCGTGTCCCTCACTCCCTCCACTGGTAAGACGCTGAGTGATTTCCTGCATGATTGCACAGCATGACACTTCTGACTGGTACCTGGTCCTGTGTGTTGACTGACTGGTACCTTGTGCAGTGTCATAAATTATACATGACAAAAGTGCATCTTGTTGAAATGACGTTCTACTATATATATGTATCACATTTTGAAAATATTTCTTAATTTCAGGGGTAAAAAAAAAAAGATTTCTGGAAGGTTTTTACTTAAATTCTTTCCTACAATTAGTTACACAGGGAAACATAATTTTTCGCTTTAAAGATACCTCGGGCAGAATTATAACATTATAGATAGTGGTCAGTTTGACATGACCATAAGACTTTATAGCAAGGTAATTTTGTGATTTTATGGTCGGGTCAAGATTTTTCACAACGTATTGAAATGTTGTTTGATTTGCTGAGACCTTTTTCTATCACCATGGAGACTTACATCTATAAGCAGGGGCTTTTCTCGCCAGTTTCATTTTAGAGGATGAATGAACAAATCAGAAAACTTTTGTCGTCACTAATGTATCAAAAACTCCATTTATTTCATGAAATCTCAATGCAAAATGTGTCTAAAACTCAATTTTGACATATTTCTCTTCATGGCTCGAAAACTGCCTGATTATGCTACAATCATATGTCCCATTAAACACCCTAAAGCCTTTGACTTTATGGGTGACTATGTTTTCTTACAAACCCATATTTATTGTCTCCATTGACTGCTCTTATCCTCTATGATAATCTCTATGGCCTGCTGTGGTTTGAGTTTTGTTGTGTTTGACCTTCAATTGTCATTGTGTACACAGTTTGTAGCCAGAGTGTAGAAAAGCGAAATGCAATTGTTGATGATCAGGATGTATAAGTGAGCTTGTCTTGTAGATACAGTCTGTGAATTCTGGCAGCTCAGCTACGTGTGTACTGGCTTCGTAGATGTTTGATGCATGACATGATGGGCACTTTTCAGAGCAGGTTTACATGTACTTTGAGAACACATGTACTGTACCGGCATGCCGTGATAATGCCTGACACTCATGTTTTTGTTATTTGAGAACACATGTACTGTACCGGCATGCCTTTATAATGCCTGACACTCATGTTTTTGTTATGTGTTCTGCATACCGTACGTAGAGTCTTGTGCCTAAAGGGCCTGTGTAGCCCAGTCGTTTGTGTGCTAGCACAGTACAATGACCAAGGAGCTTCTCACCAGTGCGATTGCTTTCTCTATAGTTGTACATGAGGAGGTACCAGCAACTTGTGGGTGGTAGTGGGTTCCCAGAGCACAGTTCCTCCCACCAGAATGCTGACGGCCATCACTCAAAGGAAATATTTTTGAATACTGTGTAAAACTCTGATCAAGTCATTCATAGTTGGTCACATGAGTGTACAAGCCATAGTTTGTTTATTTGTACACAGCTGTGGCTTTACTGATGTTTGATGCAGGTCTGATTGGAAAAAGTTTTGCTTGAGAAATGCAGATTAAGTAAAATTCAGAAAGGATGTCCTGCAGTAACTTAATGAAGTTCGAGAGTTCTATTTTATTTTGATCAGTAACAGGATTTAATTAAAAGACAAATATCAGAACTGTAGGAACTGACCCAAGGGCCATTTTTCTACTGCTGACTGTTTACTTCATTTCAGAGCCAATCAGTTTTCCTTTTAATGAGAACCTATTCCTTAGTTTTTCTAAAAGTTTAACCATTGATCCATGGGATGAAAATTAACCTCTTTTTTATAATAATAAAGAAAGGAAGTGCATGGAATCAAAATGTAAAAGTGCTCAATTGAAAAGAAGGCCAAGGGAATCTGTAGTTGGATTTAGAATGCGTAATGTCTTGCCCTGTAGTAAGATGTTACTGAACCTTGGAAATGACAAACAAATGGATCTAAAATTGTTGTCATTAATGGCCAGAAAGTCATATCAAGTTCAGGTTTGGTGAAGCTGAAAACATCTGGGAAATAGGATGATATTTGTAGGATGCGTAAGTGGATATTGCAAACTTTGTTATCAGGGTATAGTAACCATGTGTGGTCTACAAGAATAAACTATATTTGAACTAATATTTCATCCAAAAAGTGCATTATTAGATTCAAACAAATGTCATAAGCTTTTTGTCCTGAAATGTATACCTTTCCAGTTTAATATAATCACATGTTCAATACACATCTGAAAACACCTTTCCGTGATGAAAGGAACTCTTAATCAAAATGAGTAACATAGTCATGGAAGCGCCTGGCACTCAGGGTTATCTGCCCTTGTTTTCAAGCTGCTGAGATTGAGGCCGAGCTGGAGAAGGATGAGCAGCAGGGTGGGATGGGCGTGGTGCCGTCTGTCAAACACCGGGACCGCGAGTACATGGGCATGCTGGAGTACCAGAAAGACGACGAACCCACGCTCATCAAGCACCTCATTACAGGTCAGTACAACTTAAAGTACCTCGTTACAGGTCAATACATCACCAAGCACCTCATTACAGGTCAGTACAACATCAAGCACCTCATTGTGGGGAAGTACAACATCAGGCACCTCATTGTGGGGAAGTACAACATCAAGCACATCATTGTGGGGAAGTACAACATCAGGCACCTCATTGTGGGAAGTACAACATCAGGCACCTCATTGTGGGGAAGTACAACATCAAGCACCTCATTGTGGGGAAGTACAACATCAGGCACCTCATTGTGGGGAAGTACAACATCAAGCACATCATTGTGGGGAAGTACAACATCAGGCACCTCATTGTGGGGAAGTACAACATCAGGCACCTCATTGTGGGGAAGTACAACATCAAGCACCTCATTGTGGGGAAGTACAACATTAAGCACCTCATTGTGGGGAAGTACAACATCAGGCACCTCATTGTGGGAAGTACAACATCAGGCACCTCATTGTGGGGAAGTACAACATCAGGCACCTCATTGTGGGGAAGTACAACATCAGGCACCTCATTGTGGGGAAGTACAACATCAAGTACATCATTGCAGATCAGTACAATATCAAGCACCTTCAGGTCAGCACAACACTAAGCACCTTATTACAGGTCAGTGTAACATCAAGCACTTTATTACAGGTCAGTGCAACATCAACAAATCAGAACCCACGGGTGCATCGTTTATACATTTTGTATTGTGTATCTGACCTTTTCTGTCTTTACAGATTTAAAACCACGGCTGGCGTCAACATTACTGCCGGGCTTGCCAGCGTACATCTTATTTATGTGTGTACGACACACAGATTACGCTCACGATGATGTCAAGGTCAGGTCTCTCCTCACCAACACCATTGTCAGCATCAAGAAGGTCATCAAGGTAACTGTGTTGTCGAAGTTGTCTCCCTTGGACAGTAAAGCTTTTTGTGTAGCTCATTAGTCCCACTGGTTGTTGAAATCATATGGATTACTTGAATTTTGTTAAAGGCTTCAGTGTCCTGGAAAAGAAAGTTTATTTTGGGCCATGTCTTTGAAAGCATTTGACTTTACATTGATATGTATCACCTTATATTTTGTTCAAAATAGGCCAATTAAATAAGATGGTAAAATGGCCTCCATTTTGCTCACAGAAAGGCTTGTAAACATGCTGAAATGGTCCTGAAATGCTGAATCTAAGTATGGAGACGGACATTTGTATACCAACCGTCAAAGGAAGTGGACATTCTGCGAGACCAGTTTCCAAATACGACCACACAAACCACCAAAGAACTAAGACAGTATAGTGAATTTAATACATCAGGATCAATATAAAAGACTACAGTACAGAGAGTAAAACCAGAGCAATGTTTGGCCAGAATGCAGTGTGGAAGGCTTGGGAATGTAGGTCTAACAAATTCCATATTGTCATCTCAGAGTCATCCTGTATTTTGATAATATCTCAGAACCCCCACATTGGACATGGGTCGTTACGCACACTTATATAAGGAAAGTCTGTTGCCAAAGAATATACATGTAGAGGGTCAAATTTTCATTGTCGGATGTTTGTTGTCTGGTACAATACAGGCTGCATACGTCCCGCACGCCTCCTGTCATCTCAAAGTCCAGTTGGCTGCTCTGTATTTTTTTCCTTTTCTTATTTATTTCTCCATATATTCATTTCTTGCCCACGGTTAGAAAAAGAAAAAAGAAAAGAAAACAACAAACAAAAGGAAATCTGCTTTATTTGTATAACATGCTCTGTCCAAGGTGGGAATTGACTAAACATGAATGAGAAACTGCTTAAAACAGTGCAAAATGCACAAATGAATTAATCTCTGCTCTTTAGCAAAAGTTTCGTCTCTCTGTCATCAGTAGTTTTACATCCTAGGTGTGGAAACCGATATTCCAAAGATGACAAATAACACATACTATTAAGGAACTAAGAAAGTGTGAAAAAGAAAGAAAAAAAAAAAGTAGGACGGAAATGGTCAACAGCTGTCAATAATAAAGAAAGATGCCATGTTGAGGAATAAAATCAGTATCCAAATCATGTATTATTTTAGTATATTTGGTGTTAATGAAATATGTGTCTCAGTTGTGCTTTTGATGGCCAGTGTTCCTATATCCAACGTGGTGATCACACTCAACGCAATGAGCATATGGCATTTCAGTTATCATTTCATGTTGCCTGGTGTAGGTATCAGACAAATAGTGTGATACATTTAGGGGAATAGATTAAACGTAACAACAGTGCACTGTTCTTTATATGGACAAAATAAGAGACAGTTTGCTTGGTCACAAATAGAAAGTCAGGCACCTGTAATAGGGCTCTGGTTTGTTCTGGGATGTGCAGACTCACGCAGTCGTAAGCTACCTGTAACTACAGTGGAATACGTGGTAGTGAAAAATCTGTACGTATTGCATCAAACACCAGGCGAAGACATGAAGGAATGTAATTCTGTAAATTCTGGTGGAGAACATGTGTGAAGAGCTTTCTATCGATCATGATCATTTGGTGATGTTTTCACAGGAACACACAGATAATGTGAACAGAGTGACCCAGTATCTGATAGATGTTCATGGATATGTAGGCCTGGGTTTATGCACAGCTGTGGATGGTCGTGGGTTTCCCCCGGGCTCTGTCAGGTTTCCTCCCACCATAATGCTCAAGAAATGTTCTTGAATACGGTGTAAAACACCGAACAAATCAATAAATAAATAGATATATGCAGACCACGTGTAGGTGTGAGAGATAACCACATTTGTGTCAGTATTGATATGTGAAGTTTTGTGGTGGTGGTTTTACAGAAGCACACAGACGATGTGGACCGAGTGACCCTGTGGTTGGCCAATGTCTGCAGATTCCTGCATAACCTCAAACAGTACAGTGGCGAGGAGGTAAGACCGAGCACAGTCCTGCAGATTCCTGCATAACCTTAAACAGTACAGTGGCGAGGAGGTAAGACAGAGCACAGTCCTGCAGATTCCTGCATAACCTCAAACAGTACAGTGGCGAGGAGGTAAGACCGAGCACAGTCCTGCAGATTCCTGCATAACCTTAAACAGTACAGTGGCGAGGAGGTAAGACAGAGCACAGTCCTGCAGATTCCTGCATAACCTTAAACAGTACAGCGGCGAGGAGGTAAGACAGAGCACAGTCCTGCAGATTCCTGCATAACCTTAAACAGTACGGCGGCGAGGAGGTAAGACAGAGCACAGTCCTGCAGATTCCTGCATAACCTTAAACAGTACGGCGGCGAGGAGGTAAGACAGAGCACAGTCCTGCAGATTCCTGCATAACCTTAAACAGTACAGCGGCGAGGAGGTAAGACAGAGCACAGTCCTGCAGATTCCTGCATAACCTTAAACAGTACAGCGGCGAGGAGGTAAGACAGAGCACAGTCCTGCAGATTCCTGCATAACCTTAAACAGTACAGCGGCGAGGAGGTAAGACAGAGCACAGTCCTGCAGATTCCTGCATAACCTTAAACAGTACAGCTGCGAGGAGGTAAGACAGAGCACAGTCCTGCAGATTCCTGCATAACCTTAAACAGTACAGCTGAGAGGAGGTAAGACAGAGTACAGTCCTGCAGATTCCTGCATAACCTTAAACAGTACAGCTGAGAGGAGGTAAGTCAGAGCACAGTCCTGCAGATTCCTGCATAACCTTAAACAGTACAGCGGCGAGGAGGTAAGACAGAGCACTGTCTTGTGTACATGGAGCTGTGGAATCGTTCAGCGTGTTGTTGGCAGTTGAGATTCATACAGCAAGCGTAAAACTCACGTTTCAAGTTGGCTTTGTTTTGTGTGTTCAAAATTTATGCAGAAAAGGGTTATGAAAACACCAGTTTTTTTGGGAGGGAAATTTATTGTTGTTATTAAACCTACCTTTAGATGTGGGTGTAAGTGAATATGACAACCTATTTAATAATACTTTTTGCACTTGTGTTTCGTACACATTGTTACACTTTCCAAAGTGTGCTGTTTTAGATGTTATTTTTATAAACATGTGTGACAGAAACCGATTTTGACGAGGCTGTTAAACTAAATTCAGCCTTGGATGATGAATAAGGTGTGGCGTTCAAATAAACAAAAAAACTGATCGCTAATGGCCTTTGTTGCTGTTGTTGTTTGTGGCAGGTGTTTCAGGCAGAGAACACGGGTCGTCAGAATGAGCAGTGCTTACGTAACTTTGACCTGTCCGAGTACAGGCAGGTATTCAGCGACCTGGCTGTCTGGATCTACCAAATACTCATCAAAACCATGGAGGAACGCATACAGCCTATGATAGGTAGGTTCTGGCCGGTACTCCAGGGGCCGATTCCACGAGGAGAGTTTTAAAACAACAGACCACATTTTTGAGAAAGTGTGCCACTTCTGATAGGCAGCTTCGTGCTGATTCCCCAAATATGATCTTCATTATTTTTTGGCATTTTTTTTTACAATGATGAAAAGGGAAACAAAGATTGAGGTGCTACGATGGACTTTTTGGACCATTCTGAAGCACAGTGTCGTTACAGATTCTTGTTAGCTGTACAACATCCTCTGATTGCTATATGCCTAGGTTATTCACGAATATGTCAGTAGTACAACACCTGTATTTGTATTTAATGTCATGTAATGGGGAACATAACTATTACAACATGTTTAGAAGTAAAAATGGAATCTGTGATGTCTCTGTTCTTCAGTATGCTCCAAAAGGTCCACCTCAATCTTTATTTTTCAAAAAAAAAAATACCAATAAATGATGAAGACCATATTTGGAATCAGCACAAAATTGTCCTTCAGATGATGCATACTTTCTAAAAGTGTGATTTGTTCTTTGGAGGTGAAATTTGAAATGATTTAAATGATTATTTCTATGATTATTTAAAATCAGGGGACCACTTACATGTAACAAGAGTTATGTTGAGACAAAACATGTCCAAATTTGAACATCTGGGGCCATAAACTGTGTAGTATATCAAGGTTTTGAGGTTTGACTGAGGTGAAAAATCTCTTTGTGGCATCTGCCCGTTGTCAGTTTATAATTCTGTCTTGGTGCTTTGATGTTTTCCAGTTGTTCTTTCAGGATGACTAACACAGGTAGTTGCTGATATTCACATGGCACTTTGTATAACTGACCATCTGTATAACTGACTGTCGTATGTGAAGGAAAAACTTCTTTAACATTAAAGTAAAAAATCAATGACATAAATAAAAATGGATGAAAATACTGTAAATGCATTGATGCAAATGATGCAGATATAAAGGTATTTACATGCATGTTTTAAATAAATTATGCATTAATGTGTAAACTAAAGTATGTGAATTTCGTGCAAATTCCTATAACACCATGATGAGATGGATTTATATATTTGTGGTATGGTTTGTGTGGTTGTTGACTTGGGTACCTTTGTGGCTTCAGTTCCGGCTGTGTTAGAACATGAGGCTATAGCTGGACTGACGGCCAGCAAGCCGTCGGGGATGAGGGGTCGCGCGTCCAGCAACGCGCGAGATCTTGATGACAAGGATTACCTGCTGGATGACCTCATGAAACATGTGAGTAGTTAGTCAGTACAGGAATAATATCCTGTAAATAACCTCAAATTTGGCCCCCCCCCCCAAAATGTACTTTTTTTTTTCTAGGGAAATAGAAATGCCATAAAATACTAGTTATGGAGCTGTGACTTTTTTTCCAGACTAATTCTCAGAATGAGGAAATATGAACAGTTAGTACGTGCACAAAATGTTAGGTCATTTAGGGTACACGTCGCATTATTTCGCTTCACATTTCAATCGCTGGATCATACAAGACATCAAGTAAATCCGGTTTTCTAATTGCTCCTCCCTCCAATGTAAACAAAACCTGGTTGACACTGATCCATCAGCTAAACTGTTTCATGTGGGCTTACATGAAGCTCATTCAAGACAACTTGATGTCAACCAATGTAGAATGTGTCACTTAGAAGAGTTTGCCTGTGTCATGGCAAAGGTCAACGGTGCTCTGCAGGCACTTTGCTGTCTTCCACCTATTAATGTGGCTTATATCAAAGTGAAAAACTCCTTAAGAATGGTGTTAAGCAACAAACAATTAAATATATAAATAAATTATATTTCTTCACCAATGAAAGTAACTTTAGTTTAGTAAATAAAAACAAACAAAAAAGCATTATGGTATATTTCCTAAATTTGAGAAAGACATCAGTCATTTCGGGTTACCAATGGTGAAAATACATGATATAATAAATTATAATGGCAAACATGATGAAGGACAATTTCTTGGGTGAAAATTACTGCCTTCAGAAAATTTTGCAGATATATTGAAAATGAAAGCCTCTTAACTCCAACTGACAAGCTATTGGAATTTTTAAATTCCCAAAGCTTGAAACAAATCAAGAAAACAAGTTTAACTGACTATTCTGGCACCTCCATATTCTGGCACCTCCATATTCTTATGTGCTAAGCCTGATACCAGTTTGTGATGCTTAATTCATTTGCAAAAGTTTTGAAATTTTTGGCTCAACTATCGATTGTATAAGACTATATGAACTGTGCCATCTTAAAAAAATTTATTTGTTGACAGTAACCCAACTGACCCTCAACAAAAATGGGACCTGCTGTTAAAGTTTTTATTACGGGCTTTAGTTGGAATTTCTTATTTTTTATTTTCTCTCCATGTGAATATCTTTAGAAACCTTTTTTATTTCATTCAAAATGAAAAAAAAAGTTTCCTACTGACCGACCCAGTCTCATTGAAATCATATTGTGACTCACTGTCAAGATTAAATGTTTTCTGGGGGTTCATTCAAGTAACCAATCAGTGGCCTGCTTCTCAGTTTGAGGTAGAAACTGTGAACATGGCTGATTATCACTGTGACAGACCAGAGACTTCCAATCTCAGCGTAAACATGTTGACGAAGCCAGCTGGTGTTAATCATGCTGAATGCCAGCACATACACGAAATTACAACAGCGCATTTGCTGAGGTTTAGAGTTGGAAAGAACGACACAATCCATGCATTGACTGAGCAATTATAATACGTGTACCCTGATTGGCTAAACATTACATATTCTTGAAGGGCCCCCAGAATTCCTCACGACACGGTAAGATCCTAGTCGCATAGAGCAGCCAGAACTAAGGATCTGATTTTAATGAGATTGCAACCGACCATACTTTTTGTGACAGGGTTGTGTTAGTCGCACAAGGAATTTTATAAGGGTGGCCTTGGAACCATTGATTTATCTCCTGAGCTCTTACATGTATATTTCTTCCTGTATTTTCTGTCATTTCAGCTGAACATGTATTACAAGACCCTACAGAGTCACGCTGTCGACCCAGAGCTTGTCAAGCAAGTCTTTAAACAGGTCAGTTCATGTAACCAGTCCTCAGACGGAGGGTAATTCCATTTTAAATGATGTACGAAAAGGAAACAAATTGTCGAAGTCTTCGTAAGAGAAAAAAAAAGCAGTTTTAAGCTGAAGAAAGGATGGTAGGAATTGTCTCAGTCAGATGTGTGATAAGGCAGATAAGGATGGTAGGAACTGTCTCGGTCACATGTGTGGTAAGGCAGATAAGGATGGTAGGAACTGTCTCGGTCACATGTGTGGTAAGGCAGATAAGGATGGTAGGAACTGTCTCGGTCACGTGTGGTAAGGCAGATAAGGATGGTAGGAACTATCTCGGTCACATGTGTGATAAGGCAGATAAGGATGGTAGGAACGGTCTCGGTCACATGTGTGATAAGGCAGATAAGGATGGTAGGAACTATCTCGGTCACATGTGTGATAAGGCAGATAAGGATGGTAGGAACTGTCTCAGTCACATGTGTCATAAGGCAGATAAGGATGGTAGGAACTGTCTCAGTCACATGTGTGATAAGGCAGATAAGGATGGTACGAACTGTCTCAGTCACATGTGTGATAAGGCAGATAAGGATGGTAGGAACGGTCTCGGTCACATGTGTGATAAGGCAGATAAGGATGGTAGGAACTATCTCGGTCACATGTGTGATAAGGCAGATAAGGATGGTAGGAACTGTCTCAGTCACATGTGTCATAAGGCAGATAAGGATGGTAGGAACTGTCTCAGTCACATGTGTGATAAGGCAGATAAGGATGGTACGAACTGTCTCAGTCACATGTGTGATAAGGCAGATAAGCAAAATTAGTTTCCGTATCATGGAAAATTCTCTTAAGTATCGTGGCTTGCTGGTCCTTCAAAGACCCCATTTATGACAAGAAGAATACCATGTACCATATTTTATGGGTCTATCGGTGAGAATCGCCAGAGGCTCATTGTAGAGGCATGAAAAAATGTGGTGAAATTACTGGAAGTAGTTTCACGGAAGTACTCAGTGTTAATGCTCTTAAGGAAATAGACCGTGTCTTATGGTCAAATATTGGCTTCCTTTCGTGATGTTTTCTTCAGTGTTTTGTTGGGGTTTATACACAATTATTATGAATTGAATAAAACTTTTAATTATGTTTCGAGTGGTGCTTTCATTTGTTTTCCTTTTAGTTTTGTCCCAAAAGGTTATTGAGTGCGCTTGCAGTATTTTAAGGGTGATAACGGTAATTGTCACAGACCGGTCACCTTGCCTGCCTGTGGTAACATTTGTATCAAAAGGATTTAAATCATGTAAGACAGCCTACATGGATATATTTAACAGTTCCTAATAGTATTTAGGCCTACCTTGCGGCAATCTAGCATTTGGGTAGTGATGAAAAGGGTGGAAGTAATTAAGAATAATGTGGAAGTTAATTATCAGACAGCAGGTATGCCATTTGACCTGTCCCCTTGAAAAACTGGGGTAGAAGGGGTGTTAGTCTGTCAAGATGGACTCGGGGTATTAAAATTCTGGCATTCATCGCAACCCTGGGTCCATCACCTGGAGAACAAAAAATCGCCGCAGATCTCCGAACTCAAAGTCGATGCACCTGCTTTCGATGAGGTCCGCGCTCGTGTCATGCATTTGACCTTGATCCCTTGGGTTACTGCCCAAGAATAACGGACAGGTACCTTGCCTTTCACATTGACAAGAAATTTGTATGGTGTATTAGAATCAGTGTTAAACAAAATGTTAGTATCTTAAAAAGTACTGCATGTATTTAGCTCAGGGTTGGCACACATGTAGAGCACTATAACACAAGGGAGATATTCCCTCGCTGATTCTGTGCATGCATATAAAATACTGTAAATTACCGAATTCCTGACTTAGTATATTGCATATCAGAATCAATTTTAATTAAATATCTCAATAACATTTATTCTTTACTCTCTTGCCATCTATCGCCTACAGGCAAGCTGTTTGGTAGCCTTGCTACAACATCTAAGTTTTTTTATTTCAACCAATGAAAAAGTATTTTCTCTCGTTTATTACAAGACTTACCTGTGCGTCACATTGCATTACACCGCCTTTGTTTTTTGTTGCAGTTGTTTTACTTTGTGTCTGCGGGAGCCCTGAACAACTTGCTGTTGAGGAAAGACATGTGTAACTGGTCTAAAGGCATGCAAATCAGGTGAGAACGAGTGTTAAAACGATAAAGGAAGACATGCTGATCAGGTGAGACGAGTGTTAAAATGATAGACATGCAAATCAGGTGAGAACGAGTGTTAAAATGATAGACATGCTGATCAGGTGAGAACGAGTGTTAAAATGATAGACATGCAAATCAGGTGAGAAGGAGTGTTAAAATGATAGACATGCAAATCAGGTGAGAACGAGTGTTAAAATGATAGACATGCTGATCAGGTGAGAATTATTGCTAGATTGATTAAGATTTCATGGGAGCATTCTTTAATATTTTCTAGCTGGTTTTGGTACAGAATGATGTGGTTTTCCTAAGTCTACCTCAGATTTAAATTTCTTAACTTAAAGTTTACTGCTTCCCCAAAAAAAAGAAAAAATAGAAAATAGAAAGTAGTTTACTTTTGATCATGCTTGTAATGCATGCTGTGGACTGAGTGAATACCATGTGATACATGAAAAAGATATCTCACCTTCAAAGTTAAATTAAACTTACATAAATAAATTTGTGCATGTAAATATTTAGCTGGTGCATATACCTGTTAAAAAGGGGTTTTTTTTAATTATCGTAATTCAAATCACACACCTATGATTTCAGGTATAACTTGAGTCACCTGGAGCAGTGGTTGAGGGACCACAAGTTGCAGGAGACGGGAGCGCAAGCTACACTTGAGCCCATCACACAGGCTTCCCAGCTGCTGCAGGCCAGGAAGACAGAGGCGGATGTCGACAGTATCTGTGAGATGTGTAACAACCTGACAGTGGCTCAGGTAAGCTGCGCAAATCAAATTGTGGTTCAGTTAATCTGCTCAAATGTCTCTGTGGCTTGGGTGAACTGCTCCAACCTCATTGTGGATCAGGTAAACTGCTCCAGTCTCATTTTGGATCAGGTAAACTGCTGTAACCTTATTGTGGCTTGTGTTGATGGGCCTCATCTTTCAGTGTGTCAATTAATCTGCTCAAACTTCACTCTGACTAAGGTGAGCTGCTTAAACCTCAATGTGGCTCAGGTACATGTAAACTGTACATGTTTCTGTAGCTGGGTTAATTTGCTCCAACTTCACTCTGACTTAGATAATGTGCTCACACTTTGTTGTGGCTCAGATAAACAGCGCAGATCTCACTGTGGCATGAGGTAAGCTGTTGCCATTTTGATACACCCAGTGTCCGTCTCGCTGCAGATTGTGAAGATCCTGAACCTGTACACGCCTGTGGATGAGTTTGAGGAACGCGTCCCGATCTCGTTCATCCGCAAGATCCAAGAGAAATTAAAGAGTCGTCGCGACCCTGATGGAAGTAACACCCTCCTGATGGACGCAAAGCATTCGTTCCCGGTCACATTCCCCTACAACCCCTCGGCCATCGCTCTGGAAACGATCGAACTGCCAAACAATCTCCACCTAGGCTTCCTGAACAGACTCTAATGCATTAAAGGGAGATAAGCCAAGACTACTCAACGTGTTGAAAGTGGTCATGGTGTCGAGGTGGTCATGATGGCCAGGGAGGTAACTGTGTTCTTCCATGGCTATGAGGCCCATGCATTTATTTCTGCATGCTTGTAGCTAGCCCAAACCTTCCAAATGCCAGTGGACACTTAGATAAAGTCAGGTTTTAAGCAGATTACAAAGAAAGGGTGAGGAGAATGTTCTGTGGTGAAGGAGATTTGGATAAGCACAGGGATTTTTTTAGAGTGTACAGTATAGCCTGGTGGCATTTTGTTAAATATGTAAAGATGGTTTTTCTTCTCTGTTTTTTTTTTGTGAAAGAAGTGACAGGTTTCAAACTCGAAAAAGCATGTGCGATATTGTTTGACTGAGTGAATACTAAAGTAAGATGGCATTGTCCTCTGCTGGGCAGGTCCAAGTTCGCTATTGCGGACTGTTGCCATGGAGATGTCTCATTTGAGCAGGATATGCCTGATAACGTAATGTACCTAATTGATTGTCTCCCTTTGCAAGTGCATGTTGTTGACCTGTAGGTGGATCAGTTAAGGACATCAAGCATTGGTATTAGTGAAAACGATGCCTATGAGTCAGTATTGTGTCCTGCAATCAGTGTATTGAAACAATATACTCTGTCGCAATATTCAAAAGACATGAAGAACTACATTGTTCTGCACATTTCCATTGATAGTAAAAGCTGATCATCATTTATATAGCCATTGAAGATCAACGTGAAGATTAAAAAGTAAAGAACTTGTATTATATTACAGGAATGACTTAGTAAGCCTTAGCCACAGTGCTTCAGATCACGTCTCCTTATCACAGTCACGGATTTTATTGACAGTCTTGAGACTTAGAGATAATTTTTACTCCACAGACTTTATAATTACAAGGAAATTACTGAAATCTGTTCATGACATAGATCTATTAAGGAATTAATCTGCTAATTAGAGGTGAATGACCTAAAGTTTCTCCGTGACTAAGTTGCTCATTTTTCTTGATTCAGAGAGTTCTTTTGATTTTTTGTTGAAGTTTGTTTGATAGTTTGGATGATATCCTACTGGAAGAATCCAAGTTTCAGCACCAAAAGTGATGTTTTATGACATGAGCTTGCCCGTAAAAATTGACTTTGTTAAGGGGATTTTTCCGATCATTTAGGGTATTAATGTGTTTTGAAAAGAAAATTTGGTCCCATCCATTTATGGTATTGGTAGGTTTGACGGAAATTTCATGAAGACCAGCAGGGAGTATTGGATGTATGGCTAGTAAACCCTGACTTGAGAAGGTATCAGTTATCGCAGACATTTGCAGTGGGACTGACAATGTAAAAACCAATTCACCCCTACTATCCACAGCATTTACCAAAACCTAAATCTGCAGCAATGAAAGGCGAATTTCTTTGTGAACTTGCACATAGCACCCTTTTATATATATAGAGAGAGAGGTAAAAAGGTGTAGAAAGTATTATAAAAAGATAATATATAATTTTAAATCAAACGGACATCTGAACAGCTTCATCAAGTTGAGATGCAAGCATATCTGTATGTGTATATAGTAATGTAGAGATGATGTTATATTTATTACAATTATGATTCATCATGCACCTGATGTATAGGTATGTACTTTCTGAGCAGGTCGAGTTTCAGTAGGGGAGTTTTGAGTTCGAACTCTTGTGTCATAGAAGGTAAAAAGAGTTCAACTGTGTCATATGATTGGTTAAAAATGTCAGGCAATTTTGTTGATTTTAATTTACCAGTCATCTGTCTTGTCAGGGAGGTACACGACCTCTCCTTCAATCAGGAGCTTCTTAAATTAAAAAGAATGTCAGCTCCTCAGTTTTTCCCATTGTACGTCTAGTCTAAGTACCTTTTTTGAAACTTTTCTTAGACGCCTATCTTATAGTAAATGTAGTCAGAAATAACTTCCTAACACTTCTGACAGGTCACGTGGTACAGTAGGGCTTTTCTCTCCTTTAGTGACAAAAGAGTTCAATGTCGAAACTCCCGTATTGCATGTATTCCTCTTTTAACTCCACAGCCATTAAACTGTCAGTTGATCTATTCATAACTTTACCAATACTGCCCACCTAGTGTTTATCAAGACCTATATATAGTGAAAAAGAAGAGCAGATTAAGTTGTCACTTTCATGTCATGAGCAAATTGATTGTGTAGGCTGTAAGTTGTAGGCTTGATTGCAGAGCTGCACGTATTGTAAACTTACAATACACAGATATGTATGGACTTTGGATCTTGTATTAAATCTGGTTGCTTAACTGTGTTCTTCAATGATGGAGCAGTCATGGACTTGCAATGTACAGGAGTAATAGGACAGTGTAGAACCTAAAAACAGTTGGCACTGATCAGACATCTCATTTCAGTCACAGTTCAGTGGTTCAAATCTGGCTGTGAACAGCTTTTGTTTTTTTCGACCAAGTCTTCTCATCTCCTGTGTGAGACCTGTTTAACATTTGCATTGGATTCATGGCAATGTTTTTAAACTGCCAAGCGGGGAGTGATTAAAGCAAAAGGCTAGTCAGCAGGTTAGATGCTAATATTCATTCTGCATGATGTGTCCATTACTCTTAAAGTAAGTGGTCATTTATTACGATTTAAAGTGTTCGCTAATAAAATGTTGTATGAATGAACGTTTTTATAGAGACTTAAAATGTGTTTTGTGTGCATAGTTGCTGTCTGTAGATTTTTCTCTGCTTTGCAGAAAGAATATTGAGATTTTTTGCAATTTATGTAAATACTGATGCAATAGGCATTTTGATTGGTGGAAAGAGATGTATCATAGAATCTGATTAGGTCAGGGTTTATCCCAGTGATTATTACCGCATTCCTCTGAGATCTAACGAACGTGTGATCGATGAATGTTGAACGTTTATCACAGCTCTTATCTATTTACACATTTATACTGTATATGGTTATGAAAACCTGTGAAATAATGATTAGTGAGTTTCCATAGGGGAGGTGACTCTCTCTTATCTTGCAGCCACTTTAGAGCATTATGGGATGAAAGTGACAGGAAGCTAGTAAGACACCACTGAAACTTCCGCGATGTTAGTTTGTCAACTAGGGGAGGAAGGGCAGATAACTCTCTTTTGGAGGAAGGAGTGCATCAACAACAACAGAATCTTTAGTTCATTTCTGGTCATTTTTTTTCTCCTTAAATTATGTCACTGACTCTTAATAATAATAATGGCTAGTAACCTAAGATTTAATTTATGTATTTATATACCTCTATTATTGTACTAAGAATTTCAAGTAAGTATATGATGAGATTAGTTCTGATTTATTAATTTGTAAATTGAGTGGTTGCCATGGAAACATGTTGGACACGATTAGCAATTAACCTAACCTTTGGCATGGTATTTCTGAAACAGTTGAGATCTGGGGATAGTTTTCAAATCGTGAAATGTTTAGAAGATGTCTTCAGATTATATCAGAAATTATCATGAAAAGTCATGACTTGAAATTCATATTATTGGTGATGCATGAAATGATATACTAAGAACTTTACTGCAGGGCTCTCGGCTGCTGATGTTGGTTTGCTGATGATAGCTTACATCAGCAAAAAGCTGTATATGTCCTTGTAAATCTATCTGCTTTTTCATGCTTTTTGTCATACACAAGTTTTGTTATAAGATGACAAAATCTGCGTTCATATTCAATGAGGGTAAACCAAAACTGTTCGTAATTTTTGGGCACTCTTTTTTGCTTATTTTACTGAACCTGACTCCATGCAGCACCCTGTGGTGGAGGCAGCAGGAAGTTTAATCAAGGGATATAACTCCTGCCTCTGCCAATGCGAAGGGCATGAAATGACTGGATGAGGACCAGGGTAGGCAAACTGTTTCTGTATGGATGATGCATAGTGTTGTTTTGTTACTTCACATTCCGTGTGAGATCTCAAAGAGCTGATACATTTTAGTGCTGTTTTATTTGTGATGCTGAACTTTGATACTTTGTGAAGGTACCTTGGAGATTTGGAATTAAAAATACAATATTATAACAGCCTTCTTCACCTTTTCAGGGCCGGCACATGTTAGCTTAAGCCATGGTGTGATTTTTGGCTTATACGTTGAAATGTGAATTTTGGCCTGCAGTTTGGTATTACATAGACACAAGGATGGAAATAAGGCAGGGGGTTTTCTAGCCACAATGAAAAATAAGGGAAAATTAAGATTTAGACAAATTTCCTGTTGAGTTTTCAGGAAATAAATTTTTTGATACATTGGTGACGAAAAAATATTAGGTTTTCTGATTTGTTCAGAATGAGTTTCTAAAACAAAATTGTGTAGAAAACCCCCTGTGAGATGCCTCAATACAAAGATAATGATATCCTGCTGTTTGTTGTTGAAGGTTTGATCCCAAATCTCCAGTTAGTGCCATACATATATGTATAACTGTTACAAGGCTAATTGTATATAAAGACAGTTTTCTGTAAAGTGGATGATGGATTTCCTATTTAAAAATGTTGAGATAAGTTGTGTGGAATCCGTTTTTTGGGGCACAACTCTACTGTTTGTATAGACACGTTCTGATATACATAGGTTTACTCTGATTGGCTGGTTGGGAGGAACATTGTTCAAGGCTTGCCATAGTCGTCCATTTTGGAACACTTACATGTATACTGCTGTATTTCTTGAAAATGGAGAATCGCTTTTTGAGGGTCATTTGTAGCTGATTTATGGGTGTACAGAAGGATGGCCATTTTCTAGTGAACTAGGGATTTGTAGTTGTTACAGTATATGAACTTAATGTACATTGTCAGTAATAATGGTCTTTGGTGTTATTCAGTATTGCAGCAGGTGAGCTTCGAATATCAACTTGGGCTCTTGACTTTTCTCTGTAGCGCAGGATTTAAACAAAACACTCATGAAAGAACGTTTATATTGAACATGTTGGCCTGTTACACGTAAAAATGTGATGAATTGTTCGAAAAGAGGCACTTTTAGATGCAAGTTGAGGATTTTTTTTTTGGTACTTAGAAATGCTTTGGCCAGTGTGAATAATTTCTGAGGTTCACAAAAATTATGATTAGATAACCCTGAATCCTTATTGATCTGAAGACACTGTTTTAATTTGCATGAAATGAAAGTTACCAAATGTTGACTGATGAACTCACAAGTTTGGAGGGGAGAGGTTGTAGCAGACACAAGCTACTATAGGTGCCACAATAAACAGGTCAACAGGCAAATCCATATGCAGGCTATGTCAAGGGTTGGCTGAATTTGAGGTGCTGCTCATTTGTCCAAGCGTGGCCCAAACTGCAGGCCTTCACCCAGGAAATCTTATCTTCCTTGTCAGCTAGTTGTGGTTGGTAACAATTTAAATCAGCATTTATTTATTTATTTGATTGGTGTTCTACGCCATACTCAAGAATATTTCACTTATACGACGGCGGCCAGCATTTTGATGGGAGGGAACCGGACAGAGCCAGGGGGAAACCCACGATCATCCGCAGGTTGCTGGCAGACCTTCCCACTTATGGCCGGAGAGGAAGCCAACATGAGCTGGTCTTGAACTCACAGCGACCGCAATGGTGGGAGGCTTCGGGTCATTGTGCTGCGATAACCGACTGTGCCACGGAGGCCCCCAATCAAGCGTGACCAAGGTTACAGACCTTAACCCAGGATCCTATGTCTACTCTCAGCCAGTCGGCTTCGATTTTCTACCCTTTCTATTCGTCACAGATTCCCAGTCCCTGCATAAAAGCTTAACCAACTTGTTAAAATTAACTGTTGTTCAGTGCAACCCAAAGCTGTGATTCTGCTGCTCCTATTACAAAAAGGGATGCGGTGGACATTTTGTTCCGATCCATAGAGACTTGATATATGCAATGTCTGTTAAGGAATGTTTTTTGCAGCTTCAGTAAGATTTAGGTTTTTCTTTTTTTTTTCTTTCACTCTGGCAACACGCAAGTCTAATTTTAGTCTGCAGCGCTGCAGCCTCTGTTTACATGACTGAAGAGTTCCGATTTATGATAACAGTTGGATTTCAACTAAAATATTTGTTCGTGGTCAGTCAGCTGAACCTGGATAATCCTTAAAATTTAGTTTCAGGAATGATTTACGGTTGAGTGAAACGCAGAAACATTTTGTTCTGCCTTGTTACTATTTGAAAAAGTCTAAATCAGAAAAATTAGCTCATAATCAAACTCAGTTTGTTCAAAAGAAACGCGTGTTTTTTTCTAGGGTTATTATGAGGTCATAATCAAATACTGTGTATAAAAGGAAGAGATTTTCATTGTCTGATGAAGTAATGCCTGGATAGCAGCTATGTGCAAGCTATCTAGTCATACCTGTCCCCGACCTTGTGCCCACCGAGCTACGTGTACATAAACACAATCAAAATGCCCTAGGTTCTAGTAGTAGCACAAATCAGGCATTAGAGCTGATATCAAATTTACTATCCGTTAACACCTCTGTATCTGTATTCTTAGCACTTGAAGGCGTACACCTCCTTGTACTGTTATCGTTTTATTACTTTTGATGCTGTTGTCAAATATCCGCGACGCGTAGCCTTGTTGCCACTCTATTGTTGATTTTCATCGTTTACATTGTTGACAGCCACTTAGTATATTGTTAATCCCTGTTGAACATTGTTGACCACATCAACCTGCTGATGGCTTATGTAGCTGCAAAGGTGCTCGAAATTCATACGCTTCTCGTGTTGTGACAATGCTGGCTGAGTGTAAAGGACACTTCTAAGGTGTAGGTGTAGTCTTCGTGGTTATTTCTCTTCAAATGAACGTAATTGTGGTGGTATCGGTAACTATCTGTGTAATTTTACGTACTGTATCATTATTGTGTAAAAACGTAAACGTCAGAACATGTGAAACAACGTAGCTGTACTCCCCTCTTCTCTCACATCTTAGAAAGGACAGACAGACAACTAGTTGTCCCAGAAAAAAAAATCGGATACCAGTCCTCTGTCATCTGACCTCCGTGTAAGTCTATGCCTTTACTCTTTGTAGTTGCAATGAGGTTGTCCACCAGGTAAGATTACGATTGTTTTGCAGAACTGGGTTCTGGACTATAAGTAACTGCTTTAATGTCGTCTTTCTAATGTAATCGAAAAATGTATGTGGGTAAAATTTTTCACACATTCCACAGAAATGTATTCCATCTTTGTGTAGTTGTGGATTGATACATTCTTATTGTTCTTTGGGCCGTTGTACTAGTGCAGGTACTGTGTCATAGCCCACATTTTGCCAGTGCTATAGATCTATAGACATTATTGGTATGTCCATAAGTGGAGCAGATTTTTCAGCATACAAAAACTATTCCCAGGTCCACAGACTTGTTCAGCTCTCCAGCCTCTGCCCATTTATATCAATTTGAATGTGGTAGCCAGAGTTTTCTGATCACCTTTGCTAATGTTATACCAAGAGCTTTGCCAGTTGTCTCGTTGTCCCTCGCTTACCTGCAGCCATACGTGCACACGAGTCTGTATATAAGACTACCATCTGAGAAACCACATTGTCCTCAAATCGCCATTAGTGTTCCGATTGTCTCTAGATAGGCCATATGTAAACCAACTGTCTGTGTAGATGTTAAATGAATAAAATTGTATGCTATAGAAATGAAAACTAAGAGTTTGTGGTTCTCGTTTGCTTGTCACTTGAATTTATTGCTTGGTAATTGCTCACGACGTCGTATATTTCTTATACTGCTTTTTTGCCGAATTTCAAAACCAACAGGGAACCAGGGACAGGGAATTGGTAGATTCCCCTGGTTTCACTGACAATAAACAATTAGCTGGTCGTTTTCCTAGTCTGTTTTTTCGTTAAACACCACTTGTCCTTACATCAGTATAGTGTTTATATCAGTGCATTATATGAAGGAAAGTAAGTAAGATGTAGAAGGTCGATTGTTTAGCGCTGGCAGTCTGGTTTCCTTCACTAAGTAGTTCTGACAGCTATGGTATTAGTATGGTTATGTTGCTAAGCAACAGTCTGCAGAACCAAAATCATAATCTGAACCGCATGTTGAGATCTTTCAACAAGCGAAGATGCTATATTTATTCCATCTTAGCTCAACATATGTATATTAAAATGGCGATGTGAGGATTGTTCTGGGCGATATGCGTAAGACAACAGGTCACTGATTTGTCTGTTGCAACTGACATCCTGTTCCTGAGGTAAAACGCCTGCTTCAAGAAATACGATAGTGATCCCACCGATCGGATTGTGATAGTTGGCAAATGGTGACAACTGACAAATGAAATCCGGTATGTGGTTAATTACCTCACTGAGGGATTTAATCTAAGTGTTCATGTAAGTGTTAAAAACGTAACAACTTCTATTCTCCCCAGCCCCATGATTTAAGCAGAATGAGGTAAGAAAAAGTTGCAGCAATGCTCATTGCAATTCATAAGACGTCATTAGTAAGTGGAGACAGTCGCCAGTTTTCAGAGCGTCCAATATCTCTGAAGATATGCGTCATAACAGTATTTTAATTCGGCTAAACTCGAGGATATGGGGCTTTAAAAGCATTCATGCTTGTTACATTGAATCCATGGTTTTATGCACAGTTGCAATCAAAGGGCACTCGAGATACCTTTATTTCAATGTCAGCTAGAATTTTATATATATTTTATTACATTCCGATTTCGCAAGGCAATTTTGTACTTACGTAGAACTTTTCAAACTTAACTAAAATTAAACATTCTTAAAATTTTAAAATAAAGGCATGGATGGTACATGCATAACATGCCGAAGCACAAGTGACACAAAATTTTGAAATCCAGGCGGTATCAAATAAGCTGTCAAACTGAGTTGAAGTCTGAATTTTCCTAGTCAAGTGGACCTTGTCCCGGCTGACGTGAAGATTTTTATGTATTCTATGAGAACGAATAGCAATCCATTTTATAATCATGACAATTTCCCACCTCTCAGACAGGAAGTTGTTGACCAAAGTACGACCAGTAACAAATAGTTCTAAAGATGATGCACAGATTTAACCATTCTGGTGTCCAGTTTTGTTACATGTTCATTGTAGAAAGTACTATAGTGAGTAGATGTGAAGTAACAATTCAGTAAAAAGTGTCAAATGATGATAGATTTACTTTAGTGTCTTGATCATAAACAAAGACCAGGCAGCAGAATTGTCTACATGCAAGAAACCTGAGCATTCATCATAGAATACATGTCAGTGCCTATCGACTCTAGTTTTATTTTAATACTAGGAGATGTCTCAGACCTTCATGACAAAGACGTGGCGATTAGCGCTTAGTTTCAAATTTATAAGTTCAGGAGTAATATAACAGATTAAGACTAAAGTCTGACTTAAGTCTAAGACACCTTTTATATCCTGGGGCCCGATGCGGTTTATACAGGTAGCCTGAAAAGGTATGACGTTTATCTTATATGTGATACGATCTTTCTGTTAGTACAAGAGCATGAGACAAAATGTATACTTCTATAGAAATGTGAAAAAAAAACGTAACACTTTTTTAGTCTTTGTAAAAACACTGTTTAATACTAAAGGTGTGCCGACGAGAACTTTAGACATTGTCGATTTCTGCGAACAGCATCGTCATGGTCCAGCGCTAGCTACCATGCATGGTCATCGCATACAATGGCGGCATACATGTGACAACCGCGGGAATTCTCAAATGCTATTTTCGAAACACAATGAAAAGAAGACAACTGAATAAGCCAAGATCTGGACACGGCTGCTCGACGTGTTGAATCAGTTTAATACACTACTAAAGGAATTTATTGTAAATAATCCGAACATTTATTAAAATGGTAGGACAGAATAACACAAGACACATGAGCGGACTAATTCGAAAAGAAGGCTTATTTTCATTATTTATATTATTGTTTGGGACAATACTTCCTGTGAATAGCTCAGACCCAAGTGCTGAAAACTCGATTGCTACCGATTGGTAGCAAATGTTTTAGCACTAAAATCGGTGCCACACAATGAAAACACAGTCTCCAAAAAACAATAATACTCTTACTAAGAGAGTTCCCAGAGAACGTTTGTACACAATGGGATTACAATGATTTAGCTTAATTTCTTATCATTGAGGTAAAAGCTACTTTACTCATGCAGCCACAGATTCTCCGGGGATATTTTCGGACGGGAGAAGGGGAGAAAAGGAAAAATCATAATAATAATAATGATAACAATAATAATAATAATACAAATCTCAATAAGTACCAGTAAATTTACAATTCTAGCTACACGTGCCTTTATAAACCAATAAGCAGATGTTACATGTTGATTATCTGATGCGCTCCTGGCAAATAATCATTTTTTGTTTTCAGCAACGTGGTCGGATGACCGGATCAGTAGTTTCAGTAACTGACTCTTCAAAACACGGAACTTGAAACGTGATTGAAATAGGCCGGTTAAAGAATCCTAAGGTCCAGTAATGCTGACCATGTGTGGGATTTTTAGTGCGCTTTCAGGAAAACACACAGGATAATCTTCATCGACTTTTTATGGTTGTGAATTATAGCTACCAGTGAAGTCTTTTCAGAACTCTCAAGATGCCCAAACTGATACAGGAGATCCACCGGAATGCCGAAATACCAGTAGTCATTTCGTACCACTAGTAATCGTCCAAAGATCTGGGTGATTTCATTGTTTTTTTATTCTTGCTTCTCGCTGCCCGCAGATTTTCCCATCTTTAGACAAACACGAAACACAAAAGTACATAATCAAAAATGACCGCATTTCCACTCCTCCTAGTAAATTAGCAAAACGGCCAAGCGCAAACTGATCGTTCTTGTGACTTCCGTGTCTGATAACCATGGTTACATGTGTTGTTGTTGTTGCTGATGTTAGAGCAGTAGGAGGGCGAGGAGAGGCATCAGTACGAAGACAGAGAGGCGAATAGGAGCTGCGCCGCTCAGGACATTGTCGATGAAGTGGATGACTCCATTTGAGGCTTTCTTGTCCGCCGAGATGACTGTGCCCTTAATTCCATTGAAATCCACATACACTAGAAAGAAAAAAAAAAAAAAAGAAACAGGGAAGAAAACATGTCAGTTTAGTGATTCCAAATTGACCCACTTCGTCCTTGTGGGTACGGCGTTTATACTCAATAGTCACATAAAGAAAGAAAGAAAGAATTGTAGATTCAACTATTCAGCATTTCCGTGGGTCTTGGGTCGAATTTTCAGTCGATTTCTTGCTTAGAAAGTCGACCGTCTTTCTTTGCACAATTAAGAACTGTTGATTTCTATTTTACACGTTATCAGCTTTACTTACTATTTATGTATATTTTTTATTATTTCTGTGTGAACTGAGTTTTTCGATTGTCAACCTGGAAAGCCCGCGTATGGTTTACGACTGGTATAGGAATGTCGGACCTGACGCTTAAACTCACCTTTTCCGTGCGTCTTAGTGACCGTGATTATCTCTCCGCTGTTTAACGTCTGCACTGTCTGAGTGGCCTTCAAGTCCGAACTCAACACAGCTCCCTTGATGACGTGCCGCTTCAAAATCTGTACAACAATAACAACAACAACAACAATTAAGTGAATCCAGCAGGCAACAGCTTACAAAAGTAGTGTCGAAGTTGAGAGTCGTAAGACTTGTTTCCGACGTGATTATTAACACATTAGCAAAATAATTCGTCCAAAGTTTTGCACTTAGGAGATACCCTCGGCGATGAGTGATGGGCATTCGCGTTGAGAAACCAGGAACGGTTCCAACATTAACTGGTTTTGAGGAGCGACTGTTTTTCTTTGCATAATGACTACTTTTCAGTTTAAATGTTTTGACGTAAACTGTCTCATCGGCTCTCACGGGGTCTCACCGGCTGTCACGTGGTCTCACCGGCTCTCGGTCTCACGGGTCCATAAGCATATATAAAGGGTTCTGTTTCTCGAAGCGTACTTAATGCTAAGTGGCCCTCAGCAAAGTGCACTTCGTATCTATGCAACATACGTTGTCATGGAGCCATTTTAATGAAGCATACTTAAGCTAAGTAAGGCTTAACTACCATGGCAACTTATGTTCTACAGATATGAAGTGCACTTGGTCAAGTGTTACTTAGCACTAAGTATGCTTGACGAAACTGACCGATGGTAGTTTAGGGCTCAGTTAGCTAAGTAGGTGTAACAAAATCTGGGCCTGAACACTTACTGTTGACAGTGGTTCTGAAGGGGTGGTGAATTTTTCAAAGGCGGAGTTTGACGGGGCGAAGATGGTGTAATTCTGTGTCCTGTCGGTCAGTGCGCTGTCAAGTTTCTCGTTGGTCACTTTGCCTTTAAGTTGTCTGGAAAGACAAATGTGTAATTATGGAAATAAATAATAGTAACAAGTAATATAAAAAGAATCACTGTGTTTGTGATCCTGATATATCTTGCTTGGTTGCACATAAAGCGAAATCCTTACTTTTTGACGGGTAGGGGGTGGTTGCATATTGCGGGCAGTCCTTCCCATGTACGACCGAAGAGGAAGCCAGAATGAGCTGGACTTGAACTCACAGCGATCACAGCATTAGTACCCCAATGGTAATGGTAAGTCAATTACTGTAACCCTGAGGCAGACAGTTTTGCTTGTTCAGTATTTTTTACAGATGAACAACAATATATATTGATGCCTTTCTGCCATTAAATTACTACACGTACCTCGTATAGGTCTACCATTTTAGGTGGTCTGATCGAGAGAAAGGTTTATTTTTTGTGTTGACGACCTAAATATCTGCCCTTCAATCCGTCAACTGAGGGACGATCGATTGCTTTTCCGTCGAAATAAGGGGCAAACCCGAGCCTTAGTACGGATTAACTCCGTATCAAGAATGGATAAATTCCTTACCAGGAACGCATTATTCGGTCAGATCGAGGCAAATGCAATCCGTCATCCTTCAAATGACGGCTTTAACGTACGATTTTTAGCATCTTACATTACTTACGTCAGACCATTCAATCCTAGCGCCTCCACCAAGTTGACCCCCGTGGTGAGGCCCAGGATTCCGTTGATAGAATGAATGACGCCGTTGATGGTAGGTATTCCACTGGAGCTGACCACACGTGACCACAAATCTCCAGAGTTCTTCAAGTACACTGGAAACACAGACAGGATATGGATTACTCGACTGATCAATTGTTTGACTGAAAGGTGAATGGGCTGATAACTTCCCCATTTACTTGTACACATCAGACTGATTTCTCCTTTGGAGGTAGGTGCAAAGGTTACCGGGAAATCCGTGGATGGTCATGTGTTTAACTTGGGCTCTACCCGGTTTCCTTTCAACATAGCACATGGTTGCCGCCGTCGGATAAGAGAAGTAATGTTGAGTACTGCACAGAACATAAATAACCGAATACCTGCACACAAACATATAAACATTGGGTCGACTGTGTAACCTATACGGAAAGAAGTGAACCAACAGTTCTGCCATTGTCGTAAACCCAGGTATAAAGGAAACACTACACACTTGGTTTTGCTTTGACTAACTCTGGATATTCTTTGCTCTCGGTTTACCTGAGTATAAGGAAGACATCAGAACTTCTCTATGACTATAAATGCCTTTCCCCGGAACACTTTCCTAGGACATGGCCCAGTTTTCTCCGCGCACTGTCCGGTTTCCTACACGCGTGAGTCAAGATGAACCGCAGCGATATCAGCAAAATGAGATCAGGTGCGGCGTATAAACACACAAAAAATAACAATTAAATAAATACCGGTACATGAATGAAATAATTGAAGTATTTTAAAATGGAGCTGTCGTGACTCACCCTTCTCAGATATGTATTTGGTCATGATGTCGCCGTGGTAAGTCTCAATCCTGCCGTGACGGCTGAAGTAATTGGCAAACAGGACGTTGTTGAGCACAATGTGACGCTTTAGGACCTGGCGAAATTATTAAGCAAAAAGAATAATTATAGAGATATAAACATTATAACGGTTATCTTTGTCATATTGTAGTAGTTACTGAGCTCAACAGAAATTGAACGTTACTCTAGGACGTTTCGTAAACTGTAATTACCATCACTGCATTTTTGTAACATAGTTCAGCCGAAGCCATGTTGGTAGGGGGGTGTAGGTTGCCATGAACTGTTAACATAAAACCCTAACTTAGGTCAATTGATCTGATGTCCGATTTCACGCGTAACGTGTTGCCATGGATTTGGAGCAATAACACTGTCGTCGGTGCTCTGATTTTTCTCCATAAAATTCTGTTATATTCCTGCATAAATCGGGATTCTCTTGGCACCACCAAAGTCTGGTCCCTTTGCATTCTTTTCATGTTCTTTAGTTAACTACGATGATAACAGAGCATTTTGAGCAATTCTAGAAACGTGACTTCTCATACATGGCAATTACCGTCACTGCATTTTTAGAAGTAATTTTGCTTGAGCTATAGCTCTAGGGGGCTTGTAAGTTCCTGCATGGTATCCATTTGTGTAAACAGTTATAACAAAGCCTTCAAAATGCCCACTCACTTCAGGCTGTACAAAAGTGTGCGTCGCATAAGTGAAATATTCTGAAGTACAGTGTAAAACACCAATCAAATAAATAAATGAATAGACCAACTCACCGCATCGATCTCAGTGTTGGAGAAAGTGTTCGGGTTAGGAAGGGCATCGTTCACAGGGGCAAACACTGTAACCAAGTTACTTTGGTTCACCAGCATGCTTTTAATGTCCGGAGCCAAGTCCACGTACGCCTTCAGGCCACTAAAACAACAACAAGAATTGTAAGCAGCAAGCCCAGTGATGGTAAATGACACACTTTGAAACTGTATACCTATTTTGGAAGGTCGGCGAGCAACCTGCGGATGGTCGTGGGTTTAAATGATTAAGAACAGTTTGGGACTAGCTTGCGCAGTGGGGGAAATGTTGAGCCTGTTAGGCTAGGCGTATTTATTTGGGATATTTTTATATCTAGATGCTTTTGTTATTTGCGCCTTGATAAATTTGATTTATTTATTTGATTGGTGTTGTAAAGATTAGGATTATATTTACATGTAATTTTCCACGTTTCTTTTGACGTCATTTTCCCCCCAAAGTCATTTGCTTTTAGTTGTAAAGAAATGGATGGAGAGATGCTTGCTTTCATCAAAAAATTAGGGTAAATAAATTCACGTGCTTCACACCGTGGTCTATCACATGAGACACAGACATGTAAGCAGAAATCACGCATTAGAACGAGATTTACGGGTTATCCGATAGACTCGTGTTCACATGTCAATTCTATCATTTTGAGGTAAATTCACTTTGAGAAGCGAGATTTCGCATTACGTGTAATGTATCAACGTTTCCGGAAGACAGATGTTCAGGTTAAACTTAGTTAATTATGTTATCTTTACTTTCTCGAGAAAGTGGCGGACTACAATGTAACATCAGGCAGCATCTTGGCTCCGTAGCTGGACGTCTATACTACTTGGTCTGGAGTGATACCTGAATATGTGTTACCTGTATTCAGGGTTGTCCATGATCGCCTGTCCCACGGTCACAGTCTCCCCGAGGGGAAAGAGAACTCGGTCGATCGTATGGATGATTCCGTTGGACGCCATATTATCGGCCGCTACCACCTTGGCCTCATTCACCGTTACCCTGTCAGTCTGGAAAGAGGCGGGACATAGACTGTGACGCGATTTGATTGACACCAGGATGAACAAATATGATTGGGTGTGGAAAAGAATTGACTGACTGTGACGTGATCTGATGGGATGCACAAATATGATTTGACAAAAATGATGACAAACATTTCAGAGAGGAATATGACTGGTAGGCTGAAGCATTCTATATGCAAATTGTTTGAAAAAGCTATTGTATTTCTTTATTTAGTTAAAGATTGTTTTCTCAGAAAAACATACAGTTAGATTATGAAATTCTAAAGCACATGTATGTTGTATACATTTTATTTAAACTTTAAGATGTTTCTTGGTAAATGACCCAGTTGTAAGTTCATTTTCGAGAAGGAAAGATGTATACTCGAAGATAACGTTTAATTTTTTGTGGCGGGGAGGCTAGCAAAGTGTTGTCTTGGTAACTTATACATCTGAACACTGTCTAACGCTGTCACGTTTATTTAGTTATCGTTGTTTTGAAATGCGGAGTGGCTTCAGCCCATTTTCAGCTTTAGAAGGTGAAAAGACATAATAATATTAGTTCCAGTTAAACCGTTTTCCAAATACCATGCACCAGTATGGTTTGAACGTTAGTTTTTCAATGGACGGAATCTAGAAGACGGGTACTTACAGTTTTAACGAACCAAAGCGGGCGGCTCAGAGCAGTGAATGCCCTCAAGTTGGACGCGATGTTTGCTGACTTAACCGTTTGATTGATCACTGAAACAACAACAACAACAACAACAACAACAATAATAATAATAATAATAATAATAATAATAATAATAATAATAATAATAATAATCATGATAATTGCCACAGCAACATCATCAGAAGTAGTAGTCAGGACAAGTGACAGAATAAACCTAAATCAAATACGGTAGAGAAAGCACTTCATGGGAAATCTCGGAAAACTTGTCCGATTCAGTTTTGTTGACGGTCCAATCTTATATTGAACTAAAAACACTGTTAATGGATGCAACATATTCGGTGATAAGATATAATAATAATAACAACACAAAAGTACTGTTGATTACGGTGTGAAACACCGTTGAAATAAATCAATAAATAATAACACACAAAGAACGCTCCAAAACGGAACCCGTAAAACAGTCCAAAACTATGTTATCTTTTGTTCTTCCATGTCTTACGCCATACTTTTCGGTGTAGCTCTGAACACAAAACGTTTACGTAGTACACAACACATTACAGCGTCACAGTGAAAAATGACATGCTTTTTCCCTTTTCGTCCTGTTTCTGTTGACCTTCAAAGTCTTACGCAGGGAAGCCGAATACTTACGGACATGGTTGAGTATTATATTTCTGACAAGCGTGGCGTTCTGAACGCCTTCGGGGTTGGCTTGCTTGAAGACGAGAATCGCCTGGTTGTTGGGGGCGAACAGCGTCATGGGGGGCGCCGCCTGCTGCAGAGTGATTTCTAACAGGTCTGAGTTGTTCATGTTAATCAACGTGGACAACTGCAAGGCAAAAAACAGGGACAAAATGAACTATGAGAGCAAAGGTAGAAACAGGGACAAAATGAACTATGAGAGCAAAGGTAGAAACAGGGACAAAATGAACTATGAGAGCAAAGGTAGAAACAGGGACAAAATGAACCAGCAGAGCAAGACAAAACACTGGGACAAAAAGAACTACCACCGCAAGATAAAAAATAGAGACTAAATGAACTGTGAGCGGAAGACAAAAAACAGGGACAAAATGAACTGTTACTGTAAGACTTGTAGAGTAAAGTACAATAATGAAATGAACTATTATTGTAAGACAAATCATTAAAAAAAATAAGAGAACAAAAATCTAAAGTCAAAAATCCATCTGGAGGTAAATGCAATAGAAGTTATCTGTTACTTATACAACAAAAACCTGAACTGAAAAATGGTGTATTACTATAAGACAAATAAAGTGAAAACCGGAACTTTTTCTGGAATCAGAATGCACTGACATAAGATGTAGAGTACGAGGTTACTACTACAATTTTGCAAATTTGGTCATATGATAATTTAAGTTATAAAGAAATTCTCAATATTAGATTTTTGCAATTTTTTTTTAAGTTATGTTTTTTACCGGGCGTTAGTTTATTTGTCTGTCTGTCCGTCAGTAACCCGCTTAGAAGAAATAATTATGGATGTATTTTGGATAATTTAAGTTCGCCTGAGGCGAAGCACCAATCTATCAAAGCTTTTTAGTGATATAAATTTGGAAATACAACAAAGAATTTCTTCAGGGAGTCTTCATCGTTGTGATCGGGAATAAAACGCAGAGTAGTGTCCCTTTGATATGTGGTGACGGATTTAGTCATTTAGTTGAAGAGAGAGAGAGAGAGGGTGGGGGAGGCGGTTGTTGCTGGCTTCCTTTCGAGTAATAGAAGATCTGCCATCCACGTGAGTTTCCCCAGCACTCTGCCCTTTTTCCTCCCACCATAGTTCTAGCCGCCGTCGTGTAAGTGAAATATTATTGAGTACGGCGAGCAAAAGAATTTCTAATAAATAAATAACGGAAAAAATTAATAAATAATGGGAAAGAAATTTGCTCACTATTCGGATAGATGAGCCTTCATTGGCATACTGTCCATATAGAAGACCTTTCACTGACCGCCCAGTAAAACCTTATGGACTGAAACTAGATTTCATATCAAAACATTAATGCCTATATAAATGTCACTAACTATGAGCCACTGTTCATGAAGCTGTTATCGTCCAGGCGTCTTATTTACATATCGCAGGTGCGAAAGCTACAGGTGTCCAGAGGTCACGTGATAGAACAGGACATTTAAAATCCTCGGCTCAACTTCACTTGCACATAAAATAATTGCCGAGAAAGAAAACCAGTGTGCAAATATATCCCTATCGGTAAACATGTTTTAGATGCGGCTTGTGCAATGTAATATTTGACTGTAATAGAGTACAATGGTATCAAAAGGAGTGCAAAACGCATGACCGGAAGTGAAAAAACTGGCATTTTGTCAACCTTTAATCTGACTATCACAGGCTATAAACATGTAAAACTAAACAGCATTAATGCCCCTTCCTTCACGCACGGCGTATTAATAATGCAAAAAACACTGCGCATAATAATATCAGTCTGACTTAGTGACTGATTTCCATGCAAATGTCTCACCTATCACCTAGTGACTGCAAACGTGGTCCTCATATACATATACTTCACATTTGAATAAAGTTTATTTTAAGACGGACGTGTTATAATGCAAATGACGTGTGACCGTGCACAACAGGTAAGAATGCGCGTGGTATTGACAAACTAGGCGTGTGGATCGCAGCTTTCCTTCTGACGAAAGTAGCGATTAACAGGCACGGGTTTTAGTCGCTAGAATACACGAGGCGCAGGTTCGAATCCGGCATCAGACAGGGAATTCGTCAATTCTCACTAATCTTTGGGGCATTGGTAACACCGACCAGTTAAAACTCTTGCGGGACCGACTGCACCGTGTAACGGTCACTGAAGCTCACTCGTCTCCCACCTATTTGGTGTCCGTATCTGTAGGCCACATACGTGACGCGCGTGGGAATGTTCGTCAGTACCTTGCCAAAGCTCGGTGGTTTTACCTCGGACAACCCTGTTTCTTCCACCCAGAAAAACGACCACCATTGCAAACGTGAAAAAGATCGAGGATGTATGATGTTACACAACAGTCAAATCATGTAGATAAATAAATGCTTAAGATGACGTCCCATCATATTTCGCCCAGGTGGCTTTGAAACACTATTCGGTGAGCAGTTGAACATCTTGCTTGAAATCTATAGCTATCCTGATCAATAGCTAGCTTTGTAAACTTCCATGGCAAAGGCCGCTGGTTTTCCGGAGAACGTTTTCTTTCCTACCGCCTAAGCTGTTAAAAACGACATTAAGACCGGAGTAGAGAGTAAAAAAAGATCAGCGACAGTGTGATAGTTGACAAATGGTCAGAGAGCAATGGGGTCAAATCTGGCACCTTGTCAATTTATTTCAGTCCTGCTCAATCAAAAATCGAAATAATTGCATACGCAACCCGTATGCTGGTTTCTTGAATAATGGGCCGTCTGTAGAAATGCATTGCACACTTTAATAGGGAAAACCATAGAGGTACAAAGTGTTTTTGAATTATGAAGCTTCATGTTACATATCCTTCAAGAATGTAGTCAGAGACATGTTTATTGCAAAGCTACAATTCGTTTATGTATCGACAGCATGCGAACAGGTGACGCCAGGATGGGTGCGGCTTGTAGTGAGTGCACATGGACACGTGACGTCAGAGTAGGTGTGACAAATCATGGCGGCATGTGCATACCGACAGCTCAATCTTAACAGACAAGTGCAACTACACTGACACATAACGTAATACCGAAAAGCCATGTGTAGGCTTATTATGTTCGCACTGTGATTAATGTCAAAAGTGGAAAAATGTGTGCATCTTATGAATCTGATTACTTATCCGAGATATATTACCACTGAGTTCACTCAACCATTTCAAACTAATTTTCAAAAATGTCATGCGTGTATTCTGTCAGTAACTAACTCTCAACAATAAAAAATATTCCATGTATAACTATTTTAAACAGCTAATTTTTGTTCTGCTCACGTACTGAAACGAAAATACACAGAAAGTAGGCCTATTGTAGCAAAGCTTTATGTGGTTCGCACGGGAATTACGCAAATGGGTATATGGGCGTATTCTGAACTTATGCAAGTAATGCTATGTTGTTGTTGGATTTGTAAGCCCCTGGAGCACTCTAAGCAGTCGTTCGAATGGCGCATTAACTGATGCCTGAGTCATTATTCAGATGCCGTAGGCAGCATGAAAACACTTCTGTTTGGTTATATATACAGTGATTCCCCCATTCTCATTTTTTGTTGACAAAAAGCAGTCGACGGCACTTGATTGACCGTTGGTGCAGTCTTATATTCATCGAAGATCACTGCTCTTTTACAAATGTGGTGCGCATCTTTGAAAAAGTTTGTCGTCAACTTGCCAATGCTCAGTTGTTTGCTCCGGTTTCCTCCACCCTTAACACTTGCCACCCCCGTACCAATCAAAAGGTGTTGAGGACCATATCAGAAAAGCAAGTGCTACTGCACTAACACCTAACCTCAGGCAAAAACACTTGCTACGGTGACCGTACAAACTACATGCTCGCCTGGTACATTTACACACTACTCTGCATGAAAAGCCCTATTAAAAATGAGAAACAAAAAAGCTGAATGCACCTTGTCTCACTTCTTATCCGAAATGTTTGACAGCATGTTGTCATGCAAACAGTTCATATTCATAAATATCATACTTTTGTAATTTGTTCTCAACAATAGAAAATTATTTCTGCCTACGCACTGAAGCCGGGCTGAACAGAAAGTATTGTAGCAGAACGCTTTGCTTTTTTTTTTTCAGGGGAATTTGGCAAATTTTTCTTAGGTCATTTCTGCGGGCGTATTACCAGATTTATACAGCATGACTATATCGTACTTTGATTTGTGTAAGACACAACAACACCCTATCCAGTCATTCAAATCACGTATTGCTGCGTGAGTCATTACTCAGCTGCCCTGGCACTTCCTTTCTCCTTACATTTATTCAACTTGTATAACACACGTTGGAATGCGTGACATATTTTGTCCCATGGTTTGAAACACGTGACAATGCTATAAGCAGCAAAACCTTTTAAAATGCAAATTTGAGGGGAAACAAGGAAACAAATCTGTTTTTAAAAGTGGTTTTACTCACAACTGAGCATTTCAAGGAGAGTTGCTGTTATTATAGTCCATTTGTTATCTTCTAGACTACGTAATTTATTCTGAATTTTTTTTTATAGGTGACACTCACTAGTGTGCGAACCCTGACTTCCTGAAACCTTCAGTTACGTGGAAGAGGGATATCAATTTTTCTATGTTTGTTTTCGTTTTCAACTTAAATATTCTTTGCTGATTTGTTCTCAGCAGTATTTTGAAATAGGTCATGAAATAAGTATGAAATTTAATATCTACATGTGTGTTAAATATACACGTGTAAGAAGTGCAACTGCTTTATCTTCCCTATAACGGTTGTTTTTGGAGACATGCTCAGCCACATGCGAAATACATTACACCTGATAGGTTTCGGACATGTAGCCTCAGAAAGCTTAATCTCTTTTGTACGGGTTAAAACAGCTTCTTTTGTTTAACTTGAGTGACAATGTTGAACATAAATCAACCATCAAGTTGTATATAGAGGGCTGACTTTCTGTTTTACACTGTGTAACAACTATCAAGTGAAGGCTGCTCAGTAACGTGAGCCAGTTCTGTAATGAATGTTATTAGTGAAATATTACTGGACACATAAGACTATATGACGTCAGTAGATGTATCATTATCGATCTGAGATATAACCTTTACTAACAATATGTCTAGAAAACACAGGGTGTAAAATAAATAAAAATCACATCATTAGGACTTGAACGCAGTCACGTATAGAAATCCAGATGCTATCATTTCATGTACGATCCCCGTGTTTTATTGTCAGTTATGTCTGTTTCGCGGATTCTGGATTTGGGGATAGAAAAATCGATGCATATAGGGCTATAGTTCTCTTTGTCAAGGCGATGGAGTCACGTAATATACATTCAGTCTCTTTTGCCAGAAAACATGTGCTGATACTTACATAATCAACAAGACGATGTATTTGCCGGACAAGGTGATCCGATGACTACACTTTCACTTTATGGCGTACCGAAGACGCAAAAGAACTCTACATTATTTAGCATGGTAAATTTGATCACATATTTTTCTGTTGGCCATATTGTTGGTCAGAATTGACATCATGATGTTGCCCTAAACACACTGACTTTTCTGGGATATGAATTCTGATTATTATTGGGCTAATTATGTTTTACTGTGATAATTTCATTTTGCATACATACGCATGGGAAATTATACACGGAAATGTAATACCCATATAAATGGTACAGCAGGATGGTTTTTAATATGTTACGTTTCTTTTGCTGATCATTATCTAGACAAACACTGTTATTTTAGATACAATCATGGTAAGTGCCGAAATCTTGTTAATTTGGGCTCATCTTACGTTGAAAAAAACCGTCACTAGTTACAATCTGACTCTTCCCCAATAACCAGTTTGAATTTGGTTTAAAGGTTTTGCTTATATCTGGGGAAATCTATAAATTCCACAAATTCTATCCGATATACCTGATCCATTAACCAAGCCGCATTTCAAATGAGTGAAACATTTTTGACTCTACGGTGAAAACCTAGAGACAGTTAAATTTATGACTGGAGTTATGTAAGCCATATGAGTTGAATCGGTCCAGTGCATTTCAACTTAACGGCTGGAATGTGAGATGAACATAGGGCACGAGAGAAGAGACATGCCTTACCTGTTTTGACTTACTGTGCTTTATACAGTAAGTCTTTACTTACATGTGTTGAGTCATTAACTATCTATACATTTACGGACGAGATATTTTTTGGTTTGTTTCCACATGTTCGTGTTAACGTTTCCATACACTCGGGCGGTTTAAACAGTGCACAATACTGGCGTCAGGATGAGTTTCATTTGAATAAATGGCCCCTTCTAACTGTTATAGGGAACCTGAAATAGACCCTCCAATACATGTGACATACACCCCTATATATGTCATTTAGCCCCTCCCCCGCTTCTTATACACATAATGTATGTTAGCTGTAAGGAGCAATGACTCAGGACGTATTGCTGTTTAGGTATTCTATTGGAAGTGGTCATAAATGTACTCCATTTACGCAGTATTGGGTTGATGTTTTTGGATGCAGAAATAAAAGTATTTTATACTTACTGGACAGCGCGGCTAGAAGTTACGTAATATTGTATTTAAACGAATAAAACGCTATTTCACCTCATCTGAGAACACAGTGTACACACGCTGCACCGGGCTCTGGATAAATTGCGACAGCGGTCAGTTATGGGTGGATCAAACGGAATAGAGCCTCCAGGAGGCGCCTTTGCTCGATACCTGGGGAAACTTCAGCCACGATAAAAGACGACATCCCTCTTCAAATTCGTAATTATTCAAAGCGTTTTAAACATATGGCTTTGATATGTCACCCACAGACACTTCATTTAATAAATATTAGGCGCATTCCTTGAAAATTTAAGTGTGCAGGATCCTCAGATTTTAAGCCACAGCATTCTTGCAATAGTTCTCTATGGGCTAACCATTGTTGATAACAGAGCAGCCTGAATCCCTGAAACACATCCTATTGCCTTGGCGCAAATCATTAACATGGAATGGAGTTGTCATGTAAACTACTTGATGTATGTATGTATGTATGTATGTATGTATGAAAATTTCAGCTTCACAATTAACATGGTATTTTTGCACTCGAAAGGCCGGGATCATTCATAGGAGCACCGCCTCCCAGAACGCTTGATGCCACCCTGCCTTACACTGTACATTTCAGGTATGCGCTTTTGTTAGTGCTTTTTTGATTCTAATTCTATCTGGAACTCTTATGAAAGGTGTCTAATATCCATAAAATAAACAATGTGAAATATCAAATTCGCATACTTAAAACATTTTGACTAATGGTTTATTTACCCTATAATTCCTAAACGTTTTCGTCTGTGATTTCAGTGAATTCTATGCACATTTTGCATTTGATTTTGGAGACAAAACTACATCGGTTGGATTGGCCAGTTTCAGGGTTTCACAGAAAAGTATGATTTCATCAATCAACAGAAAAAATAATGCCTTTAGAATACGCTTGAACAAAAGCCTTGCAATCATGCGAAAATGTTGAAGAATTACAGTCGGAAGGTTATCGTTTTAACCTTCCTAACAACCTGATATGTAGAAAAAATGTTTTCTTACCTCCGACAGACTAGGGGTAGAGGTGATAAGATCTGCCAAACTGACAGCCTGTCCTCGCACGCAAAGCACCAAGGAAAGCAACAGTCCCAGGGGTATGAAAAGCCTCATGTTGCAGGGGGTGGGGGTGAAGTTTCTACACACTCGGGCTGCACGCAGCACTACAACTCACAGTCTGACTGTCGCAGGTCTTCCGCGAAATAAAACTTATTATCGTATATAGACCCCATTACCTGAATCTAAACGAAATGCGCACAGATCCATCCAATCACGACAGCTCTCGCAGGGAGACGCTGGGTCTGATTGGCTAGCGTTCGATAATGTATGCATGAAAGTCGAATGCATATGGATAACAACGTGCAGCGAAGCTGAAGCATGCCCTGTACACAAATTAGGTGTGAATATTCGGTACCGGTAATTAAAAATCATGTTTAGAGCGAAGAATGTATGTTAACAGAGCGATAGTCAGCCACGTGTGTAATTAGTCGACAGGTGGGTGCTTTACGGAGATCTGGCTGATTTCAGGTGTGCATTCCAAGTATGACTTGACACATGGTTGTGTTTTATTTTCGCTTGAGTAGAGACTCGTGCATCATCGACCACCATGTTTAAGGAAGATATATGCATTGTTTGTTATATTGTTATACAGGTAGTCGGGAATAAAAATGGTTTCTATTTCTCATCAGGGTATATCATCACAGCACAAGCATCCAATAGAACTGAAAATAGTCTTTATGCGCGTCTCACACTGGTTAACGGAAATCTAGCCCGTAAAACGATGTGCGCGTGTCACTGAAATAGATTCTAATTCCAGTCCACCTCTAGCTCGAGTCACGAATATGTGGTTAAGGCTTGTTTTATTGTAGAGAGAAATGCAAGGGCATGAAATGTAGATATTGCAGGTAATTTTGTCGATCGGTCGTTCATGCAACTCCCAGTTACCATGTCAACAGACCAACTTTAAAGAGTCTTCAGATCTGTGTAAGTTTTTAAAGTAAACAAGGCACTTGTTGCTGTCATATGTGAGAGAGGCAGTCGAAGGCTCTCTTATTCTGATAGACAGGTGTCATACTGTGTTAGAGCGGAGAATGCCAGGTTGATACGGTTCAATGATTTGATTGTTATTCAAACTCCATACTCAAGAATTGTTTCACTTAATTATACGAGGAAGCCGGAGTGTTCTGGGTAAGCCACGGGGTATTCTGGGTAAGCCGGAGTGTTCTGGGTAAGTCACGGAGTATTCTGGGTAAGCCGGAGTGTTCTGGGTAAGCCACGGAGTGTTCTGGGTAAGCCACGGAGTATTCTGGGTAAGCTGGAGTGTTCTGGGTAAGCCACGGAGTGTTCTGGGTAAGCCACGGGGTATTCTGGGTAAGCCGGAGTGTTCTGGGTAAGTCACGGAGTATTCTGGGTAAGCCGGAGTGTTCTGGGTAAGCCGGAGTGTTCTGGGTAAGCCGGAGTGTTCTGGGTAAGCCACGGAGTATTCTGGGTAAGTCACGGAGTATTCTGGGTAAGCCGGAGTGTTCTGGGTAAGCCGGAGTGTTCTGGGTAAGCCACGGAGTGTTCTGGGTAAGCCACGGAGTATTCTGGGTAAGCCGGAGTGTTCTGGGTAAGTCACGGAGTATTCTGGGTAAGCCGGAGTGTTCTGGGTAAGCCGGAGTGTTCTGGGTAAGCCACGGAGTGTTCTGGGTAAGCCACGGGGTATTCTGGGTAAGCCGGAGTGTTCTGGGTAAGTCACGGAGTATTCTGGGTAAGCCGGAGTGTTCTGGGTAAGCCACGGAGTGTTCTGGGTAAGCCACGGAGTATTTTGGGTAAGCCGGAGTGTTCTGGGTAAGCCGGAGTGTTCTGGGTAAGCCGGAGTGTTCTGGGTAAGCCGGAGTGTTCTGGGTAAGTCGGAGTGTTCTGGGTAAGCCGGAGTGTTCTGGGTAAGCCGGAGTGTTCTGGGTAAGCCGGAGTGTTCTGGGTAAGTGGCAGTGTTCTGGGTAAGCCCGAGTGTTCTGGGTAAGGTGTTCTGGGTAAGCCACGGAGTATTCTGGGTAAGCGGTGTTCTGGGTAGCGGGTGTTCTGGGCCGGAGTGTTCTGGGTAAGCCACCACGGGTATTCTGGGCAAGCCGGAGTGTTCTAAGGTAAGCCACGGAGTGTTCTGGGTAAGCCGGAGTGTTCTGGGTAAGCCGGAGTGTTCTGGGTAAGCCGGAGTGTTCTGGGTAAGCCGGAGTGTTCTGGGTAAGTCGGAGTGTTCTGGGTAAGCCGGAGTGTTCTGGGTAAGCCGGAGTGTTCTGGGTAAGCCGGAGTGTTCTGGGTAAGTCGGAGTGTTCTGGGTAAGCCGGAGTGTTCTGGGTAAGCCGGAGTGTTCTGGGTAAGCCGGAGTGTTCTGGGTAAGTCACGGAGTATTCTGGGTAAGCCGGAGTGTTCTGGGTAAGCCACGGAGTGTTCTGGGTAAGCCACGGAGTGTTCTGGGTAAGCCGGAGTGTTCTGGGTAAGCCGGAGTGTTCTGGGTAAGCCGGAGTGTTCTGGGTAAGTCACGGAGTATTCTGGGTAAGCCGGAGTGTTCTGGGTAAGCCGGAGTGTTCTGGGTAAGCCGGAGTGTTCTGGGTAAGTCACGGAGTATTCTGGGTAAGCCGGAGTGTTCTGGGTAAGCCGGAGTGTTCTGGGTAAGCCGGAGTGTTCTGGGTAAGCCGGAGTGTTCTGGGTAAGCCACGGAGTGTTCTGGGTAAGCCACGGAGTGTTCTGGGTAAGCCGGAGTGTTCTGGGTAAGCCGGAGTGTTCTGGGTAAGCCGGAGTGTTCTGGGTAAGCCGGAGTGTTCTGGGTAAGTCGGAGTGTTCTGGGTAAGCCGGAGTGTTCTGGGTAAGCCGGAGTGTTCTGGGTAAGCCGGAGTGTTCTGGGTAAGCCACGGAGTATTCTGGGTAAGCCGGAGTGTTCTGGGTAAGCCAACGCATCTTTGCAAGTGACTGACGAACATTCTCACATGTGACTTACAGATATGTACATTATTTGCCCGTTGAATAAAGCTTGTCGCAACGCTGCGTCAAGAGCAGATACCATCTTGAGCTTGTATGTTGTCATGGAAAGTTACGCAAGGCGCATTTTACGAACGATTCGTAAAACAGACCCCAGATTAGTGAAATATAAGGAATCTTGAATGAACGTTATGTTACGCAAATGGACGAACAACATGTAAACATGTAAGTGTTTTGATGATAGATAAAACGTTAAATTAGTTCTCCACTGTATTTCAAGTATCATTTTCATTCGGCACCTAGAGAATACTGTGGGTCAACAGATTAAAAAATCTACGTTTTCCAGTGGAGCTAATTCAACTCAGAAAACTTAGTCATATAACCAGATTGACCAAGTCATTAAAGATTCATCTAATTGTTTGGATGACTTACAGAAGAACTCATCGACCATTTCTGTGTCGGTACGACAATAAGAAGTCTTCAGTGATTCAGCCTATCTGGTCATATGACTCAATGTTCTGAGTAGAATTACCTCTGCAGGAAAAATCTCTTGACCCCAACTTTTCTCTCAGTGTGATGCAAGGAAACATGATCTTATTAATACGACAAAGCGACAATTACGGTTACAATGCTAAAATGTACATGTTCGATTTCAGTTATGAAATGGTTGGGAAGAATATGCTGCATTTTAGAACTGTATGAATTGAGCAAATGTGCGCGTGTTTTGATCAGAATGTCTGAGTGCAGTTCCATTCCTTGCGTGTAGATAGGATACAGTGCGTTTTTTCTGCTGTTTTCCGAGAACAAAGTGCTGTCTGACATTGCAGTCTTGGGTATCATGACTAGAAGACATCATTTACTTGTTTAAAACGGAACAGTCCTCCACTTCTTTTTAAGTAAGACGTAAGACCAGATATTAATATGATTTACTATGACAGGGGACGGCAGGCTTTATCGAACACAGGCGTACGACATTATCTAATTTGTCTGAAATGCTCCGTATAAAACATGCTACAAACGGTTGCCATGGAAACGAAATCCTATGCCCAACGCATAGCTACACAAGAACGTGAGGCATTGCCTAATTGGCGAAAGATTCATTAATGTTGGTTACTTGGAATTTTTAATCACAGGTAAGCCTCCAGGCGTATTTTGGACAGACACGGTGTCAACAGAGTTCACGAGGAGATGGACGGCAAATTTTGACATGAATACCTTTATTACAAAATTGGACAAGGAATTTGTGGATTCTCGCGTGGATCCCTCTGTTTGCCGGTGGGGAGGGGGGCCTATTTGGGAGGAGGGGGGGTATTGGCAACAGTAAGCGATCACCAGCATGATGGGCACATCTGTAACCTGTTATGAAACTTCTATTTTTTTTTATCACACTAACTCCGGTATTTCGCGGAGTTGCTCTAGTGGTAAAACATCCACAATAGGAGAAACACGTGATCTGTGGGGGATTGAAGCAGTAAGTCAGACTGTAACCCTACGCGAGAACTTTGTATGGTTTGCTAGGTTATGTGAGTGGTTCAACTTAACGTTAGCTGACAAAATTGAAATTAGTTATATGACGGGATAGTGGGATATGTTATATTAATGGAAATCTTGTATCCCATTAGACACAGAGTTATGTTTTCTACAAATAGTGGTAAAGGACTTGTAGCATTTGATTAAATTAAGAGAAAAATATGATAAAAATTCCAAAAAAAACTGATGCAGTTTCTATTGCACCTCCCTGTGATCTTTACCATAATTTTGAATAGTATTTTTTTTTCAAGCCATAAAAATAGGGGTCGGAAACGTAATGCTCACTCGCGGCTCTTCACCTCGGTCATATCCGACTTAGGTTCAGTTTCGGATTTGGTCAGGGACTTTTTGAATCATGTGAGGTGGTGCCAGGTTAAGCTGGGCGGCTACATGTGTATAGTGATTAATAGGTCAAAAATTGATTTTATGGCAACGTCTCAATGAATCAGTTTCGACAGTAACGCTTTATACCTTTGATGCAACGTCATTATAATGAGCTGGGAAATGACCGATTGATATCAATAAAATGGCAATAGGGCACTGCTGTTGGATTTGACGAGTTCCCGTGGGCTGTCTTGCAACGACTGACTTTGAAGGACAACAAGGATGAGTTTTAAGATTCTTTTCTTCTGGCTATTCGTAAGGCATTATTGTAATAGTGGCAATAGCACTTGTGGAACTCCTTGTACAGACTATTAAACGCTGGAGGATAGCATTGCATTGTACATATTATTGTCTTACTGTCGATTTGTGCACTTTCATTTTACTTGTAAATTAACATCATGTTGCTCTATACTCGATAGACATTTGCTCCTTAACAGCACCTTGATACCGACCAACCATGAGACGATCTTGTGGTATTACAGCACCTTGATACCGACCAACCATGAGACGATCTTGTGGTATTACAGCACCTTGATTATGCAACCGCAGGCAAATGGCTATTAATTAACACTCAGAAGAAGAAGTTTATCTACAGGAAAATGAACTCGTGTCCAAATTGCTAGCAAATTTTACTGTAAAAGTACAATGTTCTTTTTACAGTGTAGAAGACCGTCGATAATTATTTATTTCACCGACTGATTGATATTTTACACTGTACGCAATCGTCAGTAATTATCTACTCACACGACAATGCTGATGTTCCTAGGCCCACGAAACAGACAAAGGACCAAAAAGCTGCCACATATGGAGTGTGGCCGATTGCATAAAGCTACTGCTGACTTTATAAATCAAAATTTAAACCTTGCCACAATGCTTGCTTTTTGGTACTGGAAGCTGTCTTACAAAAATGCTTAATAAGGTGGTCAAAATTTTAACTTCTCCTACAGAACAATGAGCTATAAAATCATATTTCAAATTTAATTTAAGGTAAAAAAATTGCAGATTCAGCTTCAGCCACAAAGGTATTTCTGACTTCAGTCAAACTTGAAAATCTCTTCACAAAACTTTGTGAGACTAAGAGGGTGAGGGAGACTGTACGTTAAATTTCGACGTAAGTCAGAAGTGGCTCTGTAGAATTCGCCTCACAAACATGGCGTAAGTCCACAGATAAACTAGCAGAAAGTGTTCGATTCTGGGCATCGAAAGAAATAATTATTAATTAATCAGTTATAATCGTTAGACTGATTTCGAAAACGTCAGTCAACACAAACCATATAAGAACTGTGAGTATATAGATATAAGAATTTATTACAGATTCGTGTGGCGAGAGAAGCTGTCAAGAGTTTTCAGTGATGACGCAAAGACGCAATTTATTTATTTTTTGGATTAGTGTTTTACGCCGTACTCAAGAATAGATTTCAGTGATGACGCAAAGACGCAATTTATTTTTTTTTTGATTAGTGTTTTACGCCGTACTCAAGAATATTTCACTTATACGACGGCGTTATGGTGGGAGGAAACCGGGCAGGGCCCGGGGGAAACCCAAGACCATCCTCAGGTTGCTGGCAGACCTTCCCACATGTGGCCGGAAAGGAAGCCAGCATGAGCTGGAACAAAGACGCAAGGAATGTTTTAGGCTGATAATATAAATCTCTATAAATGTGGTGTACCCTGCTAACTCAAAAGCTATCGACTAAGAACGCAAATGCTGCTGATCTCAAACTTGGTTTCGAACCCGAATCTCTTAGCGCTCGAGGTAACTACCACTGTTTTCTCAGGCGGAATAACACTGACATACCGGGACTGAGGATGTGCCTGTGGTTCATGCGATTATTTTATTTTATAGGGTACTATACAAATGCCGGTTTTAACGCTACCATTTAACATAAACATTAAAATGAGTTTTCTTTACGGTCAGAGCTATATGAACATTTCTGATTTCATTCTCGTTTTATGCTGGGGTTTTTCAAACCGATTATTTTGTGATAATCAGTTGTTTTTTTTTTTCTTCCCATTTTTGTCCATTTCCACAAGTTTCTGATCGTTTCAGCGGCCTAGTGGCTAAGAGCGTTCGCCTCGGTTTCTGTAGCTCGGAAATGAGTCCAAGACTTCAAAAGTGGTACCTGTTGGGGTCTCGATTGGCGCCCAGTACAGAGAGGCTACAGGAAGGAAACAGAACTGGTCGGTTCGGTGTCAGTATAATGTGACTAGGTGGTGTGTCGTGCCTGATGGTCTTCGGCAGGATGTTCCAGTGGCGGCAGCATTTTGGTCAGACTGGTCTCAGATCAATTAAGTCGCTGGTTCAAACCCAGCAGTCGCTGTTCTCACAGTAGTTTTAGTTTACACGAGCGCAGTTTTTTCAATTGGGTTCCGAACGGAAGAGTGCTGGAGCATTGATTGCATAATACAGCCAAACAGATATAAGATTGTTGATACACAACCGATTTCTACACTTCTATTTTAGACTCAGTTAAAATATATCCGAATTTTGTCTGCGTTGGATACAACGGAAAACTTTCTGTCCAGGCTTATTACCAACTAAGGTGACAAAATGCTATCACATGTCCATTACTTCAGGGACAGCAATAGTAAAAAATAGAATGTAGTCATGCCAGGTTGCTCTTTTCATATGTTGTGGAAATCCTTCCAAAATAATTAAGCAAATAAATCAATGAGTTCGAATCCAGCTCTGGCTTGCTTGAGTGATAGATCTTGTAAAATACCCTGAGAAGTAAATCAGCAATAATATGTAAATAATATAACCATAAATTTTATTACTTCTATTTCATTGAAAGTACAGCCATAACAAGAAAATAACGATTTTATTAAAATATGTTCGGTCACGTGTCAGTTCGATCGCCGGCAGCAGTAACACGGTATCCAAACGAAAAATGTATCAGTCCTTCGTACAGAAAAGACTTCATGCACGTTTTACATTTGGACGTCGCAAATGACTCGTATCTTGCCACAAGTATTTTTTATCGTGGATTTTGTTATGTGATGAATTAGTGCGTACTAACAGTGCTAACATTAAATATACACATACCTGTCAACTCTCCCGATATCGTCGGGAGCCTCCCGATTAGGAGAGCTATTTCCCGACCTCCCGATTAATACTAAAAATATCCCGATATCAAGGTCCACTAGTGGGCTCGGTCTGTCAGAGCGGTTCTAAAGCGCCAAGTCGTCCGGTACGAAATAACCTGTTTCGCATCGCAAATCTACAACTGATGCAGTTTGCTAATCATTTTCCAAAATGTTTAGTATAGGCTAATTTAGTACTGCTTGGGAATCAATCTTTCTTGTTGCTACTTGTCAAATTTTCTGGAATACTTTGCGCCTTGCTTTACTGTTTTACATATTGTCCAAAAACATTAATTTAGTTAATTAAGTAATTAAGTAATAATAACGAAAGGAAAAGAAAGAAAGCACAGCGCTTTACAAAGCTCAAGGGTGGGTTGCACATTCATCTTTCAGTCCCCCAAAGAACCTCCCTCTCTTTCATTTCCCAAAGTTGACAGGTATGTATACATAGTGGTATTAATAGGTAATATTTATCATTTTCCAAAATACGTTTAATATTGGACTGTACTGTAACGTGTACATGTGTATTAAGGGGCTCCACAACGGATCTAAGATAAAATTCTAATGCTCACAACATTATAGTGGTAAATACAACTTGAATAATTTTTTACCAAATACTCATTATGTATAAGGGCAAAAAGATGAATTTGAAAATAAAACTTTGACCAATCTTACATCACGGAGTAAAATAACTTGAACAATTTTTTTAAAAATTGCTCATCAACGAGCTCAAACAGATGAAAATGAAAAAAAATAAAAATATTTCGATAACACAGAAACTTATAACTTGAACAATTTTTTTCAGAAATGGCTTATTGACTATTGTGAAGAGATAAGAGTAAAAAACCATTCTACCGATATACAGAGCATCAGTTTGAGATTTAACTTTAAGGATTTGTGGGCAACTTCCCACTCATCAGATAAACCTGACAGTGATAAGAAAACTCTAATACGCTTAGTACCAGCGAGAAAGATACTGCAGGAAAATGATAGCGAAATTAATAAAACTTTATTATACCTTCCACTATAAAGGAAGACAACTTGAGCAACAACAACACATTAACTCAAAAAGATAAAATTGAGGGTAAAACCGTAATACATTAGAGACCTATAACGTTTTCTTAAAACATAAGCGTTATGAAATGTGTAAGTCAAAATAAAACTCCATACATTCCATTACAAAGGGAGATAACTTGGGCAAAAACAACACAGACAACAATTGGAGACCATAAAATTTGAAAGAAAAACCCTAATACACCAGCGATTGGGTACTTTTTCATGAAACATAAGCGTTACAGAAGATAAAGTGAAAATAAAACTGTGATACTCCAAGAGAAAGCATCCCGTTTCACAAAGCATGTGGTCATGACTACCTTAGGGGACAATACTGCATAATGCAATAGATTCCGGCATAGAGGGTAAAACCAGAGCAGCGACGAGGGTGTGATAGTTGGCATATGGTCACACGTTACCGGTGAAATGCGGCCTCTTGTCGACTTACGTCAGTTGGGGTTATATTTTACCTGTTCGTGTAAATGCCTAACACACGATCCATACCCCCCCCCCCCACTCACTCTTACTTAAGCAGAATTAGGTTAAAGGATTGGTTTTATATATGAAGTATCCACAAAATGCTGTGTTTTGTTCACATTTAATGAACAAAGACAAACTCAGGTGAATTGACAAAAGACCTATTTCACTGGTCAAGTCCGAAGTATCACACTGATTTCACTCCTCTGGTTTTACTCAGTACGTTGTAGTCCTTTACATTTAAATCGGTAACATGTATCATCTTGTAGTCATGGTGTGTACGTGTGCAACTCAACAGGCGTGTTTTGAAAACAAGCTTCAGAAATACACGCACACCGAACAATGCACAAAACTTGGACAGTCTCTGCGTCTGGACACTAGTTAACTCCATTGTCAAGTAGATTATACCGAGCAGACAATTCTGAACAACTTTCAAGTAGATAAAACCAGTTAAAAATTTGTATTATCTACTATATTTTATTATGTGGATGAAAATGGGAATCCCCTCACCCTAAAAAAACACAAAGAAAGAAAGAAACCAAAACAAAACAACCAATATTTCAAGGAATACCCTTGTGACTGATAAAAAGGAGGTAGCATGAGCGCATATACCATGCATCAGGGGCGTAATGAAGATAAAATCACAACGAGACACTCACTCGGGGATAAGGCGTAAAGAACTCAAAAATATATCTATTCAAATCGTTCATATACGTTAAAGCAATTCAATATCAAAGCACTTGAACATGGCACTGAGAGGGTAAAAGCACTGATTCAAAAAGCCCCAATGGCATAGCACTCGAAAGCTAATTAGCACTACAACAACACCGGTGAACACGTATAGATGCATAACTACTTGGTTGCCTCGTTAAGAGTTTAGATGAAATCACGTCTCTCGGCATAGCAGAGTAGAAAATTTACATCATTTTCCAGAAACGAAGGTATCGAATGGGAAACGATATGCCAAAAATGATTACATTAAACCCCACCATAGGCAAACAGGCAATGCTTTTCATCGAAAAGAAGACCTATTTTTTTATTCAAGTAACGATATATTATTAGATATATTTCCCTATTTTCCCACTTCCCGTTCCTTCCAAAACCTGCTTTAGCGCAATACTTTAATCTAACTTTTGAAAATTTACAGCGGTGTATCTGTATTTTTTTTGTAGCATATGATGTGCATTTATGCCATACAACTAGAAAAATACATGCATTACATGAAGTGCAACAGTAAAATATGAACGGAAAATTTTTGTTCACCCCTGCACCCCTCGCTCAAATAACTTTATATGTGCGGATATGATCAGAACATCTTTTAGAACGTTTTGTCCCCCCCCCCCCAACTCCTGTAAATATAGTTCTATACGATTATCATCACAACATCTTTGAGAATTTTGTTTTTAAGTAAAGGAATATCATATTGTTCGAGCTAGCGGCACGTTTAAAATCCTCCGAATTAAATTTTCCTCCAGATCATGTTTGAGCGAGTGTCTGATACCATTTCCTTAACGAAACTGTGCTGATCCTAGATTACCACCTGTTAAGTCCTTCCAAACCTTTAACATTTATCATACATATTTGTAATAAAAAAAATTATTTCAGAAAACGTGTCGGTCAGAGAACTCCTCTCTCAGTCGTATAGATGATACAACATCCATTTGACTAAGACAAATGAACAAATTATTGTTCCATCAACAGCACAAGAGCGCTTACAAGGGAGATAACTGCTGTGGTAAAGTTGATTCCATTTCTCCACGCACCAGACTTTAAATACAGTACACTGTCGATCTTGTAAATAAAGCCGTTGGATGTCATAGTACCGTCATCAGTGACCGTGGCTTCCACTTTAGAGTTATCTTTGGAATAAGCAAGCATTACTGAAACCGAAAATCGACAGAATATGAAGAAATGCAATGACATATTTTCATTTTTTCAAAACATATTTTTTTGGCATCAGTTGATATATACCTTTTGCTTCCTGCTTAACACCATGCTGACAATTTGTTCTCTTTATTTACGATGTTGGTCGGTTTCATGAGTGAAGAAAACCGCGTGTAAGTGGGTAAATCAACTACCTTTGGCGAATCATTGGCAAACTTTGCCGAAGGTGACGTATACCGATTTGCACACTATATTGATGGAAGGCAAAGGTCTTGAACAAATGATAGACTGCGTAAAGAGCCACTTGACATTAATTTTATAGCAAATATTAAGATACTCTATTTTCTGAGTGATGGCATAACAGTGTTTTGTTATTGCTAAAAACTATCATATGTATTATCCAGTTTCCTCCCATCATAATGCTGGTGGACGTTCTATTTAGGAAATATTCTTGAGTACGGGGTAAAACGCCAATCAAATCTATAAATAAATAGATAAATAAATAAATAAATAAATAAATAAATAAATAAATAAATAAATAAATAAATAAATCTTCTATGTCCCAGTTATGGTGTATTACGTTGTCTGTGACATGATATTATCTTGCACCGTAAATGCGATCGCTGTGAGTTCTAACCCAGCTCACGTTGGCTTCCTCTCCAGTCTTACCTGGGAAGGTCCGCCAGCAATTTCGGATGGTCTTGGGTTTTCCCCGGGCTCTGCCCGGTTTCCTCCCACCATAATGCTGGGCGCCATCGTATTAGTGAAATATATTTGAGTATGGCGTATTAAAGTGGAGTATTAAACACCAGTTCAACACCAATCAAACAGTGCATGTAGAATAAACTATTCTAGTACACGTATCACTCAGGAAACATTATATTATGTGTGGTTCAACAGCATAGTTTTTAGAGTGTATAGACAAGCTATTCACCACTCACAACTGTACGCTTGACCGTCGTGCATTACTTTCCTGCACATCTGAGAGTTAGATTTATTTGAATAATTTATTTCGTTGGTGTTTTTACGCCGTACTGAAAAATATTTCACCTATACGACAGTGGCCAGCATTATGGTGGGCCAGAGCCCGGAAAAACCCTGTACCATATTTGAGAGTTTGAAGCATAATGTGGATGTCGCTCTTTTCCATGCGCCTTTTTCTGCATGACGCACAGTATTGCTGCGTAAATTTAGCTGCACCAAAATCAAGGTCGTCTTACTTTTGTCCCCTTCTTTCGTTACATCGAGTTTGTCCCCGCCATAGGTCGCCACTTCAGTCTTCTCCATCAGTTGTGCATACGTTATGCCCATGGTCACGATGTGTCGCTTCAGCACCTGGAAAAAGTATTACACAGAATACCATTATATCAACGTCTGATTTATATACTGACTCAAGAAGAAGTAGATCACATTTTGTTTCTATGGTTATTTAATTTTAGTGTTCGCCCTAATGCACCTTTGTTTTCGGTGGAGGAAACCGCATTTACGAGGATAAACCATCTGTCACGAACAAGTTACGAACGGACTTTCCCCCGTATTAGTGACAGATTTTCACACCATATTGTTGGATGTTTAAATGGTCGCGTAGCGTTTAGCAAGATACGAAACGACTGCTACGAGGGCCAATCCACTTTCCACTCAGCCAGTGTTCGCCTGAACATCACTTGGAACATCTTATTTATTTATCTATTATACATGACTGTATTTCATCGCCATGCTCAAGGATTTTGCTTCTCTTCAATGGTTTTATGTATCATGGCGTACAGAAATACGTGTTGCCACCAGGAAAAAAAATCCTGCATGTGACGTACAGATATGCACAGTATATTGGTAAAGGTTAAGTAGTTTTAAAGAACATTAGATTTCGCAAACGGCATAAGGAGAGTACGTTGTCGACAGCTCATCGTCACCAGTTACCTATAATCAGAGAAAGCGAGGGAACCTACAAAGTCCTCATCCAAGGCTGGTTTTGAACTCCCATTCTGAGTCTCACAGCGAGTATGAAGACCAGGGAATCTAATTACTAGACCAATGCCAGCTTCCCGTCTGAATTTCTGGCACACTATTCATTACCATTTCCGCGTCCTTTATGTCGCCATCCTTCACTTTGTCCCAGGCTGCAGCGGATGGGGCGAACAACGTGAAGTTCTTGTCAGTCTTCATCAACTCGTTTTTTATAGCGTCCACACCGATAATATTGTCCTTTGCCCCTGTCCACATGCTTTAAAAAACAGTTGGAGAAAAGAACAAAAATGTAAGATTAGTTATAATATTTCTTGGATTTTTGACTTTAACTATTTCCGATATCTGGTAATGGGTAAGTGATTTCTCCCATTCACTGCCCGGTTTCTTCCATCCACGAAACTGGTCGATGTCAAAGAAGTGAAAAATTAAATGAATGCGGCCATTAACAACAAGGAAAGTTGTAAAGTGAAACCAGGCGTAAGTTTCACAGAAAGCTTTTTGACCTACAACAAAAATTGGAACATGGATCAACGTGCTGTCGACTAAAGTTTCAAATTTAAAGTGCACATCAAAGTGAAAATGTGCGAGTTCCCTTATTTAAAACGTAAAGTTATTGTTTGACTTCATCATGTTATACAAATCGATCATATTTATAAAAATATCTGTCAATGCATCGAGGTATAAGGCCAAGCCTAAGACATACTTATGAATGGCATACGCAGCCACATGATACACCCCCTCGGTCGTGGTCTAAAGAGGTAATTTATTGATGTATTTATTTATTTCAGTGTTTTACGCAGTACTCAAGAGTAGTCCACATATAAGACGGTGGCCAGCATTATGGTGTGAGGAAACCAGACAGAGCCCGCGGAAAACCCATGACCATCGGCAGGTTGCTGACAGACCTTCCCCGTCATGAGATGGACCTGAACTCACAATAACCGTATTGGTGATATGCTCCTGGGTCATTGCTAGCGCGCTATCCCTGGACAAGGAGCCCCTTCTAATGGCGTGTGGCTTGGAAACTTCTTAATAAAACTATGAATGTACAATATTTAACCTTTATTTCATAACTTTATTTCCCCAGTAATAAAGTGAACGAGTTTATCTTTCATAAATATTGTGCTTTCTTCGATCGTTCGTTGGCTCATTAACTTGAATGACACATCCATTAGCTGAAATTTTTAGATGCACGAAGTAAAACCCCAACTGGGAAAGTCTGCTAGCCACCTGCGGATGGCCGCAGGTTTTCCTTCGGTTCTGTTTGGTTTCCTCCCACAATAATACTGGATGTATGAGTGAAATATTCTTGAGAACGGCGTAAAACTCCAGTCAAATAAATAAATAACTGACTAAAATCTCAACTAAAGATAAAATTAAATCACGACTATTAAACAAAATCATTTGACGTAATGATGACATAATGATGACATACTCTGACAAGCTCAGCTGCTGGTAGATGGTGACGCCTGACGTTACTCCAATCACAGCATTAATCACGTGGATGACGCCATTTTGGGCCGGGGTGTTTGACATGACATCATTCACGATCGCCCAGTAATGGTTCACACCAACAAACACTAGATGAAGACAACAACAACAACAACATGGTGAGCCACAAATACATATTTTTTCTGAAGTACACAATATTTATACCTGTGGTACACAAAAGTTGTAGATTTTCTGTTTTGCGCTACAGTGTGTGTACCTGTGATACACACTCGTTTTCAGTGAGCAGTGCGCATGATTGAAATTTCTTCGCCACGGAACAAACAAACTCACGTGGTGGTGACAATGTATTGTAAGCATTGGCAGCCATATGCAACTCAACAATTTTCGTGCATTTTATAACTGATTGGGACATCGGGGATTTACACAGGCTTGAGTATAGCGTGAAGTCAAAACTGTGCAAAAATACACTTTAAAAATGGGAAATGGGCAGAGCTGAATCCTGGGCAGTGGAGGAAGTCGGAAATGTTGTGTCACAGACACAAATGACCACGCGCTTTTGTATATCCCACGTGTCACCGGTATTGCTCATGCCCACTGCTGCACCACTGAAAACGGATGTTCATAAAGTGGTGTCCACTACTACCTGCATTTGACACATCGGCTGACAGACACGTGTGTATCTCGTCCATCATTGGAAATTGCTGACTACTTCTTCTTCCAGGTACCTATCTTCCGTTAAAATTGTATGCATATAGTTAAAAGATTGTCATGCTAATTTAATTAATGACATTGGTCTTTGGGAAGTTGACTTTGTATAATGTTAACCGGTTGACACTTTGTACAATGTTAACCGATTGACAGTTTGCATGATATTAACTGATTGACACTTTGCATGATGTTAACCGATTGACACTTTGTATAATGTTAACCGGTTGACACTTTGCATGATGTTAACCGATTGACACTTTGTATAATGTTAACCGGTTGACTGCGTGAACTGTCGTATGAATACTTCGTTTACTGTTCATAATGTTCAGAATGGGATATCAGTGATAATCGTGCGGTCTTGCATCCGGCAATGGCTTGGAGTTAAGTGGTTTCTCAGGGACCAAACTGGCTTCAGCTGCCCGTTTCACAAACAGGGTGTCAGTGATGTCAAACGTAGCAGTCATGACGGCACTCATTGTCGAGATACATAGTCGGTGAATTACGTTTGACGTAGCGTTATACATCTTCGTAAAATGGGCTCCTAGACAAAGAAGCTGTTTTATACATCAGCAAGACTTAAAGAGCTACTGTGGTGTGAAAGCAACTTTGTCTTAAAAACAAGGAAAAATGATGAAGATTGAGATAGTCTGCAAAGCTTTCCTAAATTGTAAAAACATTGCACTGTATTAAAACAGACATGGTATGTTTCCTCAGAAAATACGGAAACAAAATATTTCTGTCCTTTTCACTATGCCTGGTGTGATGTCACGTATGAACACATGACGTCAATAATGACTGACGTGTATCCAGAAATGACACTGCCCTTTCAAAGCTCTTAACGTGATCCCTGTATAATTGCTTGGCTTGACCTCACATCTGCCTGATACAACACCATATAAAGAATATTATCACGTCACATCAGGAAAATTTTACGGACACATCCGCAGATTTTGTTTTCTTCAAGGAATTTTGAGTTATATGGGTTAAATAGTTCTATTCATCGAAAATCCTTTTGAACCATGGTGTTAGCTTTGTTGTGTAGGATTTCTTTCATATAACTTTCATGTTTCTACGTATTTTGTAGTCTGGCAAGAGTGGCACTTTAAGTCTTAACTCAGGTTACGCGTTTTCCTGGGCTTACGCTTCGATTTCAATTTTGTAAAAAAACACAAACAGAAAGTATCAGCATAAGCATTTTCAAGTGAAGTGAAATTTTAGCCCGGTAAACTGTTTTGAACGCAACGTGTGACTGAATTGTGGAACTGCTTCGTGATACTACATCGGGGCTGATCACTTTAGACAAGGGTTAATCGACAATTAACACTCACGTGTGTCGTCCATGTACTTGACGTTGATCTTATCGTCTGTGTCTAAGGTATCCAAAGGATCAGTGGACATCTGAAGCCATCTTGTGAACAAAGGCGCCTTCACCACGTGCCGCTGGAGTATCTATAGGTGAGTGAAGAAGTATTTATTTATCTGATTGGTGTTTTGTGCCGTGCTGAAGAACATTTCACTTACACGACGGCGGCCATCATCGTGGTGGGAGGGATGAAGAAATAATGGCGACGTGTAAACTAACGAAATTTAACAGGGGTAGAGGACTCGTATATTTTGTATACTTGCTTAGTTCTTTGGTGGTTTGTGTTATTTATCGTTTTTAAAAAGTGATCTTGCGCTTATTGGCCAGGAACGCCCATGTTGGTTGATGGCTGGTATACGCATGTCGGTTTCGACGCCTGGGATCGTACCCAATACTTCAGTCATAACTTGCAAGAACTCCAAAAGCCAAACTCAGGATAGGAAAGAAGTCGGCGGTAAAAAAGCAGCGTGTACATTTTAAACTTCCAAGAGCAAATCATTTTAAACATTTTAATTGTACATATATTTTTTTGACCATCGTTTTAAGACACATGATAAATATAAGTCCCGGATGCCGATTTCCTAAGGCCATTTCTGCACCGTGCCAAAATTAAAAAAAAAAAGGAATGATTTTACAGTTTACTACTTTTGGTGATGTAGACAATTAAACATTTAACACTTACCTTAATTAACAATGTGGGGCCTCCGTGGTTCAGTCACTTAGCGCGCTCTAGCGCAGCGTTATGACAAAGAAGCCTCCCACTAATGCGGTCGCTGTGAGTTCAAGTCCAGCTCATGCTGGAATCCTCTCCGGCCGTGGGAGGGTCTGCCTGTAACCTGCGGATGGTAGTGGGCTTCTGCCGGGCTCTGCACGGTTTCCTCCCCCCACAGTGCTGACCACCGTCGTATAAGTGAAATAATCTTGAGTACGGCGTAAAACATCAATCAATTAGATAAATTTATTAACAACGTTGTTTTTCCGACAGGCGAGTTTTAACATTTTGATTTAATCCAAAATAGGCTTTAAAGTTTAAGGATCCATACCTGGTATACGTTGCTATTTTACAAATTATAGTGTTATCAAGAGAGTTCGGTTCTCTTGTGAACTCGGATATAATAATGAACAATACAAAACAGTTTAATAATTACCAGTACCACTAAAAAAATACATTCTGCAGCTATCGTAACACAAAAGACTACCACGAGGATTTCCGTTAGCAAGAATGGCATATATATTACCAGATCTAGCACAGAGACTGTGGAATACTAACCGGAAGTAGTCCTGTTTCATTCATGGCCTTGATGTCGTCAGTGATGACGTCAGTGACCGGGGCGAATACAGTGAAGTTCTGTTCTGTTGGCCAGTCGAACGTGGATGTCTTTGTGAGTAATTCGTTCATGCCGCTACAATAAATAAAATAAAAATAAAAGTCCTTATTCACTGCAGCGACACGTGTCGAGAGATGAAAATCCGCGGATACACCATTAAGCCGCGCTCTCACGGTGCGATGAGTCGAATTCTACTAGACGTATTTAAAACAGTGTTTGTCATATTAACCAACAAATCGAAAAATTGCATCGCGTAAGAGCAGTTTAATTCGAATGAAAACAGGATAAACGCTATTTCATGCATCCTGAAATCGCATCGCACAAACGCGGCTTATGAAGAAGAGCTCTCCCAATGTTTTCATTCGTTTTGACGATTTCAATTTGACAAATTCATGTGACAAATCGCACTACGTGAAGTTGGGCTGACCCACCATACTTCTTTACTGTGTACCATAATTGGGACAGTGTCAACTGTCTATTACGGGAAATTGGCACTGCAATATAGTTTAGCACTGGATACAGAGAGGGTGATTTTCATTATAATACCACTTGCTTTGCAGCACATGTCTGCCGAATTTAATCCATGGGTTACAGAAGTTGCATGTCTTTTTCATTGTTTTCATGTGCTGATAGCGTAGCATTTGGAGTAATAGGACACTCGCGGTCTGGCTAGACTGAACGGTCCAGCAGAAAGCTGCAGTTTTTTTATTTATTTATTTGATTGGTGTTTTACGCTGTACTCAAGAATACTTCACTTTGCATTCTGATGAGAGGAAACCGGGCAGAGCCCGGAGGAAACCCACGACCATCGGCATGTTGCTGGCAGACCTTCTGACATACGGCTGTAGTGCTTGAATACTAAATAAGTGTGTTATGAGCACATATAGGCTGATAATTGTGACATAATAATGGAAATAACTAAAAGAGTCCATATATTGCAATTAACATCCTTGCATGTACTTTTTGAAATTTAAATCTGCTCTTGCCATGATGCCAGGGGGTCTGGCCAAGTTGTTTTATTTTTAAATATTTACATGGATAATTAGAAAAAGCCTAAGCGAGGTAATCTGACAAGAGGCCGAATTTTACGTCTGACCATTTGCCAGCCATCATACCGTTGCCTCGGCTCTGGTTTCACTGGTATTGCCCTAGTCTTCATTATCTCATCAATACATAAATACACGAAGACTCGACATGACCGAAACTCTGAATCAAGCCGGTCGCTGAAGACTTTGGGTGGAGGAGGGGGCAAAAGGGGTTATGTGGCATCATCAATACATACATTTCTATGCACCGTATCTCACCGGTAGCCTCCTACCTGTAGTGGTTCCATCGGGCAAAAGGATTACATAATTAGAGTTCTCTTGGTAAGAAGATGAAATTTCATTACATTAGCGAACAGGGATAGCCTCATTTTATAAAGATGAAAGCATTCATTTTTTTGATGGGTGCTTTACGCAGTACTCAAGAATATTCCACTTATACCACGGCGGCTAGCATTATGGTGGGAGGAAACAGGACAGAACCCGAGGGAAACCCACTGCCATCTGCAGGTTGCTGACGTAACTTTCCTCGTATGGCCGGAGAGGAAGCCAGGGTGTGCTGGGTTTGAACTCACAAAGATCATATTGATGACAGGCCCCTGGTCATTCGCCCCCCACCCCCACCCCATGGAGACACAGAGATGAATTCAGAATAAACATTACCTGAACTTGTCGTCTTTGCTGATGACCTCATGGAGCTGTGTAGGTTTACTTGCTGGGTACAACACACGGTCCAGGATATGCAGGTAGCCGTTTGAGGCCATCATATCGGCGCCTTTCACTTTAGCATTGTTCACGAAATAGTTATCGTTCTGTTGTATGATGGAAACAGAATATGGTAGATCATGTTATCTTACCTGTTCAGGAATATGTAGCAGAAATGCTTTTGAACGAACGAATTTACGCTCTGCAATTTTTTTATTTTCCTTACGGCTTTCTATAAGTGTGACATATATTTCACGACTGATTTTAATTGGTTTAATATTTGATTGCGCGGTTTTTCTTTCTCGTTGTATTTCTCTTTATCTAAACGTAATGTATACCATTTTTGCCGATCTTCATTTTTCAGGAGGCATATATATGTTCAAAGACAGATTAGGCACAAGGTGTACTGTCTGATAAACATACTGTAAATACCCTGGTAAATAAAATGAAATGAAACGCCATTGTTCTGCCAACCAGTCCATTTTTAACTCTGTCCCTTCCGACAATTCTGGTTGTAATCGTAGCAAGGAAAAATGAAGGACAAGAAGAACACTATTCTTAAAAGCAAACAAGAACAACAAGAACAACATCAACAGAATTGCTATCCAAAGATAAATATGTTAAAACAGAAACGAGAACTGTGTGTTCCAGAGAGTTTGAATTCTAAAAGGAAACCAATTCTAATCGCAGTTTTGCTACTGTCAAATCGAAAGCCAGGCAGGAAAGCAAGGTACGCCATAAAGCGGAGACTTTAAGGTGCAGGGGGAAACAATCTGACCACTAGGTTGTCTGCTATGACAGTAAATGTCAGCATCTGGGGATGTTCTCACGGTAAGCTGAATAAGCAGATAACTTAGTGATTCCCAAACAAAGGTCTAACAGCCGCGCATGGCTTATTACAGACAATATACATGTGTATTGACACATTGTCTATATCTTTGGTAAAGTGGAAGTTGTACGATCGACCAAACGGAAGGAGGGAACAGATCAGAAGTTGAAGAATCCACTGTGCCTGGCGACAACCCTGGCTCGGTTTGTCGAAATTTTTGAATTTTTTCTTTTTGCTTAAGGAACGTAATACTTAAGAGTTTGATTTGAGTGTCTTTGAGAAACACATCATTTATACCCGAAAAACTATCGGCTTAAATACTTTACTAAGATTTGGAAGTTTCAAGAAACTGGGCACTGGCAATTGTTTTACAAAACCCTCTCAAATCTACGTATCGTGTTGAACATGGTTACTTCTGCACAATACGCTCGGGGCATGTTGCCACTACTTCTGAAAATGTGTGTGATTACCAAAGATTACACTGTATGCCTCAACATGGATACAGAGCAGTCATCTTCGCTTCATCGTCCCATAGCGATGAAATTCCTGTCATGCGCACTCCACACACCTCTCGCAAATTAAACGTTTTTTGTTAAATTTAGTAAACACATATAAATTTACCTGTTGAAAGATCCATAGTTTGACGTCAGTGTGTGCCGTCGGTGAGACTGTTATCATAGCTGTCATCTCTTCTATAGTCAAATTACCCGACACTGAAAAAGGAAGACCAAGAGACGCTTCAGTGTCATCAACACTAACGCATGAATCAGTTGCTGGTTCAAACCCAGGCGTTGACTGGGATTTTAAAAATTTCCTCCGCGCCGTGCAAAAGAATTTTTAGCTTATGGCAGAGGTCCGTTACGAAGGGCGATTTTGGTCTTTAGCCTAAAATTTTGAATCCAAACTGAACTGTTAAATGGAAGAATGGGTGAAATTTTACCGTGGCAGTACAATTGCAGCCATGATTGACCATCCAGCTTCAAATATTTTATTTCATACAAAAGTTTAATGTTTTGGACATTAACCCAAAACAGCCATTGTGTCTCTTGAAGCTGGGAAACTGGAGCGCCGAAGAAAACCACTGACCTTAGTCAGGTGCTTTCTGGCAAAATTCTCAAGAACTGGATTCGAACACACGACCTTATTGGTCAAGCACAAAACAGCCGCTCAAATTTAGTCTGTATATACTAACGCTTAGGTCACTGATTTGAAAAATATAAGCTTGTAACAGATCATCCCCATGTTGGGGGCTCCGCGTGAATGTATACCTCGGGGGTTAAATGGTAACAGCGCTATGTCAGATACCAACTAAGTTTCAAGATGCATAAACGAGACATCTTAAATGGACGCTCTACCGCAATGTATACGTTCAAGGAACGTAACTCTAAACCTTTTTCTCCCATAAATCGCAAGTGACACCTTTTAACTGTATAGCGTTATATACAAGTGTTTGGTGTACACGTTTGTGTATATGTGTGTCTTTATCCTTCGAGTTTTCCCAGAAGCGTTCATCCGACCGACGGGTACATTGCTGTTGGTCGAAGGAAGAAGAGTGTTGAGTTGCGCAAGTATTGCGTATTGCGTATTGCGTATGCCATTTAATCCATGATAAGGTCAAAAACGATGCACTGTTGAAATTTGTTATCATCTATTTCTTTTTGTACGCCATTCAAGAGAGGTGACTCTTCCTACCCAACAGTAAACAACAGTGTGACCCATAGCTTCGAGACCCAAACTGCCTGCACACAGCACATAAACCGTTTAACATGGTATATGTGCAGTAAATTGGAAAATTTCTTCAGCAAAATCCTAGGGAGCGCCACCTATCAAGGATTTAAGGATTATTTCCCCTTAACATGAGAAACTTCAGCCAATGAGCTTTCAGATTACGAAGCCAATTTTACACATAAAGACAAAACGTCGCCCTTTTTGAATGACGGCCGCCTAGTTTTGAGGGCAACGAATCCCTCAAAAGAGGGTAAAAGTACCTCGGTGAACTGACAGCTCCCATGTTTGAATGGGCAAAATATAAGTTTAAAAACCAACTGAAGCTTGTCACCGCATAAGCATCGTGTTATTTGATTAGACGCTCCAGTTCCAGTGGAAGGCGTCGAACTATACGGGTTACGCTTACTTGCACGTATTTTGCTAGGGAAATTTCCCAAGGAAGCGCATACAGTGGCACGGAGTGAAGGTTTCTTGGACCGGCATTTTCACCTGCATCTTCATTTCATTAAATGAGACAGAGCCTATACCTGGACCTTGTGGCAGGAATAACTGATCCACCCAACTCATAAGCGCATGAATATTAATACAAATGCAATATCCAGTCAGTTAGTATTTTCACTAATGTTGCACTGCATAAGCGAATCATCAACAATATCAACACATACAGAGGTTGTACCCACACTCGATTGATGGAGGCACAGAGTGATAACGTCTCAAGGTGTCCTTCCATGAGTTTAAGAGCTCTCTTTTGACTCGTCTGTTTTTGTTGATTTTTTTGCTCTGTTTTATATATCACGTGCCAAGTGGAGCAGGTATAAGTATGTGATTGGATAACGATGACAGTCTGGTAAGTTCCGGTTGGCTTTCAAATAGCCTTCGGATCAAGAGAGTAAATTAAATGATATAAAAGTGGATCGACATATGGTATCTGGTTTGATTAAGTGTGATATAAAAGGGTACTGACATATGTGACTTCTCTTGATTAAATGGCAACGTCTCACCTGAAGTGTTTGTCACAGGGCTAGAAGGGTTGGCGTCTGGAAAGGTTTGGTTAAAAACGTCCACAGCCATGTTGTCTGGTAACAGGATTGTCATCGCCTCATCAGTGGAGTTCAGAGAAGTCACCAGATTGCTGTCCATGTCGATCAAAGAAAGGACCTGAGACAGAGGAAAGAAAGTTCGAGTGTGTAATTTAAGGCAGATGACACATGCGCATTACGGGGCATGCGTATAGGGTATAGGGAAGAAACAAAGGTACACGGCGCTTTATGCCTATGCTACAACTTTGGAAGCTTTTGCGACAGCTCAAGATTTGGCTCTTTCTTCATGATTTTTTTTGTATCTGTAGTTTTCAAAGTTTTCAGGTTGCAACTTTGATCGAGTCCATGTAAAATTTCATGTGTCCACAAATCATATAAAATGCACGAAACTGTTAGGATTATGTGTGATTACGGAGTACTTGGCATAATGCGCGCATTATTACATGCATTGGTGATGAAAGAATACCGTTGTTTGTATGCCCTTAGGCCCTGATGTGTCATGCACAATGGGAATATAACTTTCTCGAATGTCCGTGCAATTTCCACAGGTATTTTGCCATACCACTCCACAGGGTCAGCGGCATGTTTCATAAAGCGCCCGAGGCATTACGCACACTGGTAAAACAGGTGAAGTAATCGGTAGTTGCTCCACGAAGAGTTATGAGAACAAGATAAACTGGTCTAAAAGCAAGTACCGGTACAATATATGTATGTAAACTGTTTACCTATCTATTTATTTGGTTGATGTTTTACGCCGTACTCAAGAAAAATTCACTTTTACGACTGCGACCAGGTGGGACGAAACCGGACAGAGCTCGGGGAAAACCCATGGTCATCCGCAAAAGATATTGTGGTATCTATCAGACAGGCATATATATATATATATACAATCTACAGGAGAAGTCATTTCGGCCATTGTTACCCCTGGGATCTTGAGGGCAAGGAATTTCCTGTTAGTCAAAAATGTTGCCTTTAGTGTATTTTCTTCCGGTTATTACTGCGCCTAACCATGCAGCGTGAGAACGAACTCACCCGAAGCGTGAGAAAATCTCCATGAACGACGTTACAGTCATAAACGGTGAAAAGATACCCGGTGTGTATATGAAGATGATTTCACATGTTTTCCATGCGTGTATGTACATAATGTACAAGATTGTGAACTACTGATATCAGTAGGTTCAGAGCGTCAGCATTTTTAATCCGAGCAACATCTGTACAATATATAAATGTCGACGAAGGCCATTTAATAGAGTGTTATCGCTATCCAGGAACTCCGAGAATAAAAAAAAGCAATTCTGAGTTTTAAATGCTGCTTTAACAAGTGAAATCTGGATGGTTAATGTTCATGAGTTTCGTGCTTGTCGAGCTCTAATTGTTGATACACTCTTTCATAAGGCTTTTGACCAAATGCGATGACAGCACATCACTTTGAATAATTCCAGACCGGTGATATCTCATACCTAATTCTGCTTAAGTCAAGTGCTGGGGTAGGGTGGGGTGGAGGCAGTGTAAGTTGTTACTATCAGACCATTTATCATTTAAGGTAAAACGTTAACTGAGGTAAATTGACAAGAGACCAGATTTCAGAGGAAATGTGTTATCACTTGCAATTACCAATTTGTCATCGCTGTTCTGGTGCTACTGTCTATGCTCTAGTCATTTATAGTGGAATATCACCCAGATGGAAACCTATACAAAAGGGAATGATTTAAAGCGAACACCCACATACCTAATCCATATGTATAAATCCTTCTATAGCCGGCTTTCTATACTAGTATTTGTACTTCTGGGCTCAGTTGCTCATGAAACAATAAACCATCACACTATTCTGAGATAAACAATTTTTGGACACAGTTTGTACGACTACCCTGACAAGCATGGAAAGTGTCTGACACTTCAAGTGGAGAGATCGACACGAGATTGATACTCTTTTAATCAGCATCATGAACAGGCTGGCCCTGTGTAATCATTGTGGTGTTACGTCTCTATGGCTTATTTAAAAACGTTTTCACAAAATTGTTACAACATTTTTTTCCCCATCCAACGAAACTAGGAAAGGTTTCTATTCAGGTTTTTAGGTTCTTCACTTGTAGGTTTAATGTGCACATTGACCAGAACACGATGACAGGTTTTGACTTGTAAATCAGTATGGCTGACGAGTGCAGAGGTTGACAGTCTTGTTGCGTATGCAAATAAAATGGCCATTCCACAGTGTTTTGTGTAATCCATTTCCCCTTGACGCATTCGCGGGCGTTTCCTAAAACCTGCCTTTTTATGTGTAAGTGTAATTTCCTTACGTCTATCACGTCCTTTGTCTTTGCCGGAGATAAGGTATCTCTGTAAACATATGATTGTTGTTTTAATAAGGCCGCACCAAATAATTTTTTTATTCTCACACGTAGAAAAACCCGCATTGCTACTGAAGAACTTTCCCACATGTCACACACAGATATACACAGCACTTTGGTGAAGGACAAGTAATTTTTTTTTGGCCAAAACTAGAATGGGCAAAGCGGCCACTTGAGCGTCGTCGATCGTTTATTGTCGCTAAGGCATCGGAAGCAATGAGGGCGAGTGAATGTAAAAAGTCCGTGATCAAGGTAAGGTTTTGAACCCGCATCTCGTGTGTCCTAGAGATTGAAAGGGATTTACTCGGCGACGGGCCGCACCCCTATTTCCTTTATGGCGGTCAACTTTCTGCCCGACATGTGCAGAAAATAAACTCTGTTCAAACGCCTCATTTTTAGCGTTTACGTACAGTTCCTTTCCACTTCATGTCATGAAGTCAGATATGGAGATTTGTCTCTATTTAAATGTTTGTAGTGAGGCTGTATAACGGGATGCCAAGTGTGGACGGCTATCACCCACCAGGGCAGACTTCGCTCTGGGAGGATTTTGGGTCCTCTGTTTTGCTGTGTCAATTTTAATGGCAGCATCGCATGCGCCGTCTGTAAGTGACGGAGCGAAAAAAGGTTCTAGTGCCTCTCGGTTTTCTCTTTGTTTTCATTCAATCAATGTTGATCAAATAATAAAACATTTGATGTGGGATAACGTAGACTTGAGCCCACAGGAATATAGCATATCTGTATAATTTATTTGATTGATGTTTACGCTGTATTCAAGAATATTTCACTCATACTACGTCGGCCAGCATTATGGTGGGAGAAAACCGAGCAGAGCCCGGGGAAAACGCACGACCATTCGAAGTTTGCTGGCAGACCTTCCCACATACGACCGGAGAGGAAGCCAGCATGAGCTAGACTTGAACTCACAGCGACCGCATTGGTGGGAGAATCCTGGGTCATTGCGCTGCGATAGCGCGCTAACCGACTGAGCCATGGAAGTTCCCTCCACCCCCTCCCCCCATGTCTGTATAATATCAACCTTGTAATGAGTCTGTATACCTGCATAATACCACTGCGCAATCCCAATGTCCACATAAGAATGATATTGGGTGTACGCAGAGCAACGGACAGACGACATCTGTCTTTGTTATGGGACTCTGAAACAAAGGCGCTCGAAACATGGTATATGCGTCTCTTATTACTTATATATATTTATATTAATTCGTGTTTTACGCCGTACTCGAGAATATTTCATTTACACGAGAACGGGAAAACTTGTCCGGGGGAAACCCATGACCATCCGCAAGTTATTGGCCAACCATCTCACGTGCGACGGCAGAGGAAGCCAGCGTGAGCTGGGCTGGAACTCACACCGATACCATTGGCATCAGAATTAAGTGGAATGATGCTTAACTCAAGGCCAAGTTGTACACAAAAGAACATCTCACGCTAACGTCAAAACATACAGCTACTTACACAGAGGGGCGTGTGCTTGGTAGAGACCTTTCCGTTAGCGTCTAGTTTATATAGATTACCAGGTAATTAATAATTAAGCATTACCAATGTATTAGCCGATGGCTTTAATATATGCACAGCAATCAGCCTTGTTTATCGGGCTCAGCCAGTCGAATAATCACGGATTCACACCCCACTGACTCAGAGAATCCGATAAATCCGTTCCGGCCCTGTGCATAATAACGAGCAATCTCAATGGGCGGTTATAAACACACGGTGTCAGGGTTAAAACCATCCGGTGTCAGGTTTACAAATAGCCTTATAAACACCCTGCGCCAGGTTTTCAAACGTCATGTGCCAGGTTTTCAAACGTCATGTTTATAAAACACTCGGTGCCAGACTTAGTCACAATAGTCAGAGACAAACGTAAAACCACGCGGGGCAGTCTTACAAACAGCCGATGTCAGACTTAACCATCCAGTGTCAGATTTATGACCATCCGGTGTCACTTATAACCATCCGATGTCAGACTCTAATCATTCGGTGTAAAACTTAACCATCCCATGTCAGATCTATAACTATCACGAGTCAGACTTATGGCTCAGGTAACACTTACAAGCACCTGGCCATCTTAATATTGTTTCAGGATCATATACAGTAATTACGGTGGTACATGAATATCTTGGTTAATGACTGTCACATTAAATGTTACTAAACTCATGCTTGATCATAATGCCCAAGCAATCTGCTCTAAAATATTATTAATAAAGTCAGTCTAGCATGTTTCCTAAATGGCTGTTTTGTGGGGAAATCTTTATGGCTGTTTGATGAGTACCGGCTAATGTACAGTTATCCTATTTGTGCCAGCCACTGAAGCGTGAAGCGTCGAGCGTGAAGCTTTAACACCAAAGCAAAAATAGGATGAATCCCCGTCTACTTGCTTTTATCCAATGGTATATTTGTTGCACAACAAGCTTGAATTTACCCCAGGCCAGGGTGTAAGGTATTATGTTTTACATTTTTATACTGGAGACAACAGGGAAATTAGGCGGGGACATTAAAAAGGCGATGTGAAACTTTACTGGACGGTACAAGAATAACAGCGAGGTCATCTTACTAATGTCCAATCACACAAGTTGACGACCTTTAGCATATGAACTATTTTGAGCTTTGATAAGTTCATGTGAAAGGTGTCTTCGTGCTTCTGAAATGTTTTCACAACAGTTTGCAATAGCATTTGGAAACGGAAAATTGCCATAAGTTAATATTCTGAGTTACTACAAAGCTAAATGAATGGAGGAATCAGTATGAACGGATCTACGTAAATTTCACACTATTTGGGCTAGATTTTTCTCCAAATCAGGAAGTAGCTAGAATGCTGTGTCTCTAGTCCCACAAAACCTCGCATTATCTCGATTTGTTCTGTGTCCTGTAAAAGATTAGGAAAGAGTGGCCCCGCACACATCAACATATGATATTAGCGGACACTGATTGGCTCTCTGTGGTATTACATGCGTTCAGAAGACTTCCTGTTTCCAGTACACGAGCACAAATCATTTAACTGACCAGAGTTGACTCCAGACATCCTTTTGAACAGCCGAATGATAGTTATAAAGTTGAAACGAAGACTCAAATCACGATGTACAACAGTGTTTTCTGAAAATAACGTGTAACTTCTTAATATTTTTGTTTATTTCTATGATTCCTTTTTAACTCCGTACCCAAGTTTTCATGTATACTGTGATGGTCAGTTCACCGTTGTGGCAGGGTTAAACCATTGATTGCTGGTCAGTTACTGACGAATTTTCCAACAGATGACTTTCAGGGTTAGGGCTTACAGATTTACGGAGAGTGCTTTGTGGGCCAAGCGTTAACATGCACGTAAATGGGAAATTAACTGTGGTGTGTGGCCACTCCATATGCCCTTGAGGCGAATGACCGGCGAACAGCACCTTAACCACTCGGCCTCGACCAACTCTTCACTGGGATGTGTCCTGATTGGGTAAATATAATATACAATTAAAACTCGTTACCGGCAACGCTTCTATTACAGACATGTTATAAAGCGTGACAGTCTGACACGGAAAACCGGTTGGCTGGTCGCACACTGATGATCGGAGCGTTTTAGTGAGAGCAGAGGGCTTTAGCAGAGAACCCGACATGGACAAATATATCGACCGGCGCAGTAGTTACCACAGCGAGAATATGAACAGGCCTTTTAAGCAGCTGTTACTCGGCTGGAGAGCAGATCAATAGGTTCTATGATATACGACACTGTGCAGCCTTGTACGATGAGTCGGTCTACGTGGCGCGGTGTAACAAACTGACGCCTACTTTATGTGCAGAGCGAAAAGGGTTGGGACAGTCATATGATGTTGTATGGCACTGTATAGGGTGATGTCTGGCAGTATTTGTACGATTTTGTATGAGACTGTACGGTGGTGTCTGACATTCCCTTTGCAATTTTGTACAACACAATACTGTGACACTGTAAGATGATGCCCGAGAGGTGGTGTTCAATGTGGCACGACACTGTACGGTGCTCTCTGTCAGTGTGCGATATTGTGTGGCATTGTACAGTGGTGTTTGGCATTGTGCGGTGTTGTATGAGACTGCTCAGCGGTGTCTGACAGTGTGCGGTGTTGTATGAGACTGCATAGTGGTGTCTGACAGTGTGCGGTGTTGTATGAGACTGCATAGTGGTTTCTGGCAGTGCATGTGGAATGAATGAAAGAATGCTTATTGTTTAACCCCCTACTCAAGAATATTTCACTTATACGAAGGCGGTGTCTCCTTAGTGCAGGGCGGATTTCCACCGTATCTTTTATCTGGTGCTGCCTCACCGAGACGACTTGCCGAAGACACCCAACAAGCCCCCTCACCCAGTCACATTATACTGACACCGGGCCGACCAGTCCACCCTCTATCCTCTTATTGCTGAGCGCCTAGCGAGGAAGCAGGATGTACAGTGCATGTGGAGTTTTGTAGGACACAGTGCCGTGGTGTCCGATAGCCCATGTGAGACGTGGAACCACACTGTACGGTGCTCCCTAACAGTGTTTGTGCAATGATGTATGACACTATGGTGGTGTCTCTCGGTGCTTGTGCGATGTGGTACGGCATCGCACAGTGATGTCTGGTAGTGTATGTGCGATATGGTGTGACACTGTGCAGTGGTGTCTGACGGTGCATATGCGATGTTTTACAATACTTTACAATTTTGTACGACAGTAAGTGTTTTGTGCGACAGTGTACGATTTTGTACAATAGCGTGTGATATACATTCACGTGCATTACTGTACAGCAGGGTATCATGTTGTGCGGCATTACTTCACAATATACAGAGTTTGAATCGCAGTGTACGATGCTGTACGACAGAATATGATCTTGTACGACAGTTGTGCGGCAGTGAACGATATTGTATAGCCTAAGCCTTTGTCCAAACAAAGCATTCTTGAAGGAAGTGTAAGTAGAAGGATTAGGTTACACAAGAACTTTCCTTTCATTACCGCTTTCAGTGTCTATATGGTTTATGTAAGCCTCTTCTCTAAACTTACGACGAACATGACCTTTTCATCGATACTTTTTCTACCCTTTTACATTTTATATGTCGGCAGTTTTTGTCTTATTTGCATGTACATACTGCTAGTATATCCACAAAGTAATGTGTTCAGCGCGGCTCTGCGCGTGCGCAGCGCACTGTAGATGTTTGCATTGGTTTGCCCTCTGCAGACGCTTGTCATGTCGCCTTTACCAAGGCACACATAAATCTACATGTACAAGGCTTGCGTAATGAAAAACCCGTGTGAAAATCGATACAGCGGATTTTTACTATCTGAGTGGAGCTCCCTCGACCGCCTTGCTGACATATTCTGAAGGAGGACTGAGCTCTGACTCGAAATGAAGCAGGAAGTGATAACGTTGTGGTGACTCAGGGTCACGTGACTCATGGTCTCCCTTTCTCGATAAGAGACTGGCGGATGCCGTAACTGTGTCGCTAACGTATACCTCACTCGTTTTACAATGCCTTAGCAACCCTTCGTCAACCATTTATCAAGGTAACGCATGTCTTCAGTATGTGTTTGTCATGGAAATATAACCTCAGGCGCAAATTACGAACCCGACTGGACTGATTTACGAAGCAATCGCAAATTACGCATGGCGTATCTTCTATGACTGTACGCATAATCTAGGCATACATCATCATGGCAAATACGCAGGGTGCAGAGCATGTTACGACAGATTTGTGAAACGGGTTTCTCTGATCGGGGAAATACGGCCGAGGTTGTTTCCCGGCCTAACTTGCAAAATGTCACAAACCGTTGAGAAAAAATAATAATACAATATGTATTCTTTTTTTAACAGAGTAATCTGCCGTAAGGGTAAAATAATCTGCCAAAATGACAGAGTAATCTGTCGCAATGACTGAATACATTCTAGCACCACGCAGGAAACAGTTTATCTGTTAAACTGAAATTTTCTTTAGAGCATTTGTTTATAGACAAAGACCACACAAAAATGAAGTTCTGGTGAGTGAAAAGGCAATATCTGAAAATGCCCTCACTGAATTTTTTACAATTATTTTTCTGCAAATTACACGCAGTAAAATGTTTGTCTGATGGGTTTTATGGACCACACTGATGATGTGGTTCACCAGTAACGTCATTCCAGCTCTTTCATGGTCCTAAAGCAGAAATATAATGTTATGTTAGTATTTCCACACACAGACAAGTATTACAGGAGTGCTCTTGACAAGAACTTTATTCAGAGATGAGCATAAAGTTGTACAAAAGGTTCTGTCATGTCGTTGTTGAACCACATTATCAATATGGTCCATAAAACCCACCATGGAATCAAAATATTTGCCTCTGTTTAATTTGGAGAAAACAGATCTAAAAAAGTCAGGAAAGGTTTTTTCAGATACAGTTTTTCAAGGTCATTTTTGTGTGGTATATACCTTTAAAACATTGCCCGAAGGCTTTCATTTTCAATAGAGGGTATTCTGTTGACTTAAAGGCAAACACTTTCAATTAAAGGTGTAACTATACACTGGCCAAAAGGGTGTCATCTTTCAAAAGTGCTTGTCTGAGTTTGTCTGTACAGGCATAGATATAGTAATTACGATAAAGGCTTGTAACCTGCCACTTTAAAGCATTCACACCAACGGTTAGAATAAAACCCTAACAGAGGAAAATTGGTCGGATTTCACCGGCGGGTTACGGGCCATTTACCAACTACTGCGCGCTGGAGTAGTTTTACTCTCCATCCTGCAGTCTTTTACTTCAATGTGAAACTGTTTGAGAGAAGAATATAAAAGGCTATTTACGACTGTACAAGACCCAGCCAATGGTATTACTGATGTATGTGCGTCGTCGTACTTTTTCCACGCCTATCAGTTAACACGTGTGGTTATGTGCAATATAACATTAGCCAGTGTTATTTGTTTAGCTGCTTCAGGTCTTGTTCTACTGAATTCAAAGCAAACATGCTGAACTAAACTTGTGAATGTCATCGTCTGTTTAAAGTTTTTGACTTGCGCACATAACATAGAAAAGGACTCGATAAGGAGGTGTCAGTTGCCACCTATTATACACGAACATTTGGAATAATGCCCTAAGAGGTAAACTGACAAGACGCCTGTTTTGAGCACTTTAGCGCGATAATTTGCCAACTATCACGCTGTCGTCAGCGCTCTGTTTTTGCCCTCCCTGCAGAAGTCTTTTGCATTAAATAGTCAATTGTTTAAATGCCTAATATAAAGCGCTATTTACGACTTACAAGAAACGGTCGATAACATCATTGACTTTTATACTTCCAGATGACGTGCCCCGGTGTATTGCTAAACATGAGTGTGTATATGCAATATGATTCTCGTGCTGGCAGAAATTCAATATTAATGAATTAATATACATAATACATGTCTTCTGGATTTGCTTCACTAGACTCGTGAGAGCGATGAGTGTAAGGTTAATCTATGCCAATTAATAAGACCGCTGGTACAACACGTGGAAGTGAGAAACCCATACAAAGTAACAGGCTGAGAATTTCCTGTACGAAACACATTCAACACATCGGACGTGTCTCTCCTTACACTGTAAATATTTGTCTGCCTGCACACTGAGACGTAGGTTGGGGTTTACGTGTACATCAATGACAATGATGCACGACGCCTTATTCAAGATGTACGCAAGGTGCTGGCTCAATTCCGGTTGTGGACGGAATTTGATTCTCCCAGCCTCTGGTGACAATAAACGATCGACAACCCGTCCGTGCAGTGTTACGTTCGTTGAAGAGCACGTGTCTATAAAAACAAAAAAAGGCGCACAAGTCTAGATTGGCGTATAACTTATACAATGAGGGTAAGATTTATGGGTGGAAACCGCAGTGCCTGTAGGTAAACCAGCGGCATCTGTCTAGTCGCTGACGAATTTTTTCACGTGTGACATAGAAATATTCGCACCGTACTGGTGGACGACAAGTGGTCTTGAGCGAACGTTAGCCTTCGCCAACGGTGACACGTGTGTTGGCGATCCCTAATTGTAACAAAGGCTCCACGAGCAGTGAGATACAACTATCCAATGAATGAATGAATATGGCGTAGAGTGCCGCTTTAGCTAAAGCTAAAGATATGAACAAAATCCAGTGGAACAAAGCTAGCATCATGGTTTGAAAGGATTTAAGATGAATAATACTATTTAACAGCTAAAACAGAAAACTTCTCAAAAACGAAAAAAATCTTCGGCTGTGTCCACAAAACGCTCCTGGTGTGACGTGATAATATTCCATGTACGACGTCGAGTCAGGCAGACGTGCTTTCGAGCAAGGCGTTTATGCTGGGATGGCGTCAGAAGCGTTTGAAAGTGCAACGCCATTGGTGGGTATACGTCAAGGATTGGCGACGTTACGGGTTAGTGGAAAGGACAGAACAGTTCTGTTTGCGTACTCTCCCCTGAAGCGTACTGTATCAGTTTTAATACACTGAAATATTTTTACAATTTAGGAACGCACTTCATACTCTCAGTCTGTAGGATTTGCACTTACTATTAAGACACAGAGGCTTTGACACCAAACAGCTGTTTACCACCACGTACCGCGGCAACAGTGCAGTCACATCGTGGCGAAAACACCAGGAGACAATCAAAGCCATATGTTCCTTTCGAGCACCCGTAGATTTCAATGGCAGAGTTGATGTGTTCATCCTTGCGCGTCATTTTCGTCAGGTGGTCTGGTAGTATTGATTTTCTTTTCACATCCTCCTTTTACGGAGAGTAGATAAACACGAGTGAAGGGACAGGCAATAGATAATGAGTGAAAGTGTATCGACAGCTGGGAATGATTGCGAAACCCTAAACAAGACTGCTGTTACTAGCAGCGTCACGTTTAACAGAATTTGACTGAGCGGTAAAAGTGGATATAATGTGGGGGTTTTGTGTGTTGTTTTGTGTGTGGAGACCAATTGCTTACTAAAATACGCAAACCGAGAGATTAAAATATTTATGTCCCATAAAACCTCAGGGGAAATAACATTGTTATTGTAACATGTGTCAGTTTAAATTATACGAGCATACAGTCACTCAGCATTTTATACGGTTTATTTTGCAATGTTGTGGGTGAGATTAGGCTACCTTGAAATAAGGAAGATTCGTGAAATCTCAAAAACTGAGACTTATTTTAACTTGGAATGAGGGACGTTTATGTTACCTTGGAATGGGGAAGATTTATGCCACCTTGAGGTGGGGGAGATTCGTGTCACCTTGGCTCGGGAAGATTTATGTAATTCTCAACTTGGGAAGAATTTTGTCACCCAGTAAATGGGAAGATCTGGGTCTCGGAAAATCACTTATGTTACTTTAGAACGGGGAAATATTTGAATCACCCAATATCAGGGAAAACGTCGAAGACTGATGTCATACCGCAGGATTTGTGTCAGATATATATGTGTCATGCGATTACGATGTGGGAAATTCCCGACATCGACACACTCTGCTCGTGACTCTTCTTCAAATCAAGCTATCTACTACGTCACTTGAAATAGGCTAATGAAATAAAATTATACGCCACATCTCCTGAAATCCTACCAGAGTTACGCCGCCTGAAATAAACCCATATAGAACGTTGCTTGAAATCCGTCTAAGAAATACGTTAATTTAAATCAATCTGCATGCCAGATATTCTGAAATCATGATATATACTATTCTGTCTAAAATCACACAATCAGTTGCTCCGCGCTTAGTCAGCCTAACCTGGAATGTACAGTAAGTTATCCCCGAGCTACCTTGCTTGAAATCAAACCGTAGATGTACATTGCATGAATCCAGCCTTCACAAACTAGAGTTTACTTGAAATTACATTATAGATTATAGATGTATTTTGGTTAGAAATCAAAGTACACGTTAGCGTATAATAGATTGCAGCATAGAGAGTAAGCCGAGAGCAGTGCCGACAGTGTGATAGGTGGATAATTGCTACAAGTAACCTTTGAAGTTCGGCCTCTCGTCAATTTACCTCAGGTAGGGCATTTTTAACGGTTCATGTAAGTGCACAAATATCTACAACTTACACCCCTCTAGCAGAATTAAGCAGTAAGCACAGGTCTAGAATTACTGAAAATATTTCATAAAGAATTAAAATAAAAACGAGAGTGCTTGAATTCAGATTAAAAAGTTAAACTAAGGCGTATGGTGACGGGTAATTCTTCAAGGAGGATAACAACAGAACGTAGACATTACGGGGACAAGCAAACGTCCACAGACATAGGGTTCATATTCATGTAGGTCAAGCTTTAGAAATGCACGACAAAAAAACGGAAAAAAGATACGGGAGACTAATTCTGAACTAGGTTTATATCGAAATGCGAACAGTTTCTTTTGAACAGACACGCTGCTCCAAATAAACGTCGTCGGCTTAAGGTCTGTGTGCTTGTCGTCTTCCGAAATGTGTCCCAAACATCACCTGCTTTCTGTTGACATTCCCATAGCCTGGGCAATACAGTGTGACCGGACACTTAACCTCAAGTTGAACAGGGAAACGCCTTTAGGTATAAAAAGACTTACTTACTTACTTAAAAAAAGCCTAACTATTTATGTAGTAATTTCACACGCTCCTAAAACTGTATTCCCTAATTTCCGTTGGCCCAAATGACACATACTGTCAAATAACTAGATGCCTGACCTACAACATATCCAAATATCATCCAGGGTTGACCACCATTTTCTAAAAAATAAATCAGCTGGAATGCAGGTACTAGCGCCCTATCGCCATAGAAACAGTGTGTGTGGGGGCACTTGCTCATTGGATGATATTTTTCATTGTTTAATTGTAGCCACAAGTAATGGACTTTTTTCAACCATTATTTGTCATAGTTTATACCCACAAAATTACCTGGCAGTACTTCAACACACTTCAGAGATACAGCCAATCCCTACCCGTCCCTACCATTTTCTGTGCGCCTGAATCTTGGGGGCTAAATCGAATTAGTGTTTTTATACCTATAGCAAACCGACTTACGAAATATACGGCTAAATTAGACCTAGAACTTTAGATAATTGAGCCAAAAGTAGACATAAGTATAGAAAAGGGCACGATGTGTTTTGTTACCTATCGTTACGTTAGCCAATTGCAATGTAAGTATTCCTGTATAGACTCTTTGCTAAACCATTTGCTGAAGACCGACAAATGCGAATCACTTTTCACTATAAGGCATTCGTGAGACCATAAAAAAAATCGAAAATATACTCTCCTACCTCTTCTCTCCACACCCTTTTCATTAACCATCTCTTTTTATTTACACAACGTAGAAATAATATGTTTCTGCCTTTTTGAATTCTTGGAGGGATGAGTGATTTAAGTCCAACATTGAAATATTAAAACATAAACTGAATTAAATTGAATGAGGCATTATAGTAATGGGCCATTCTAAATAGGGAGTTTTGACTGTGACATTTTGAGCGTGACATTCACACCTCACGAGCTAAAAACACTTATAAAAGTACGAAAGGTAAAACTCGTGCTTCAAGAGGAGACGCATCTTAAAAATAAATTAACAGATGCATGTCTCCTAATAAACATATTTTTCCATACCCGTTCCAGTCGTTGTCTTTATGCTCTCTGATCAGAGATTACAAAACATCGATTTAGCAGATATGTTTCAAATTTTATCGCAAAAACGGGTAGTAAAAAGCAATGAAATAAGGCAACCTTTATTTGAACCGTTTGACTCAATAGCCTAATCTCGCGTTTCTCATCATGAACCTTTATCCCGTTGCCTTGGCAGCTGATAAATATTGACGCCGAAAGGTATAAAAACGTAATAGCCTTATAGAACATGGTGACCTGTGTCACTAAAAACAGTGGCAAAATAGCCACAGTGACAATGTTCTGTACATATGGCAGTCATCTGAGACAGATATAACACACTTAACAGAATATCGATACGTAGCTGTTTGAGGAGGGAAAACTGGCATGGAGGCTAGCAGGATGGTGGAATAAGACGCTATCTAATATGTATGTTTCAATCGCATAAGGCGTTGCCCATGTGTCAGAGCACATGGCTGAATGATTGATGGATTGGTTGATCGACTGGTTGGGATTAGAAGACGTTGTATTCAGGAATGTTTACTTCTGTTCTATGCTGGTCAGTTTCACAGGTGAAGGAAACCGGAGGTGTCTGGTGTAAACTGTCTGACAGATGGCGGAATGTAACTAGTCTACGAAAAACTTCGTTTAAGACTACACAAATATAAAAAGATAAAGGCATGAAGAGTAAAACCAGCACAGCGACGACAGTGTGATTGTTGGGAAATGGTCGCACTTTGCCGCTTAAATCCGGCCTCTTGTTAAATTACCTCAATTAGGGTTTTATTCTAACTGTTCATGTATGTCTTGAAGAAGTAACAATTTGCACGCCCCCTAGCACCCTTGCTTAAGCACGATGAAGTACGAAAAATTGCTGAGATGTTAAATGCAAAATACTAGACGTGACTAGTTTAGAATTACTCTGCGTTATCACCACAATTAACACGTGTACACAATAACATGAAAACAATGCAGAGAGACCAACGCCCACACGGATGTTGCCATGTCTCTGTAAGTAGGACAATCCTGGGCACTTTCACATGGCGTTGACGACACGGTATAACTGAAGCAATGTTTAAATATCCTACTTATACCAGTATATAATATATTTGATTAATCCACTTCATCGATGCGAAGCTTATGGTGCACAAAGAAGCAGATGTATCTTCACCAAGGTGGGTTGTGAACAGAAGATTGATTAGTCTGATAATTTGTATTAAATACTTTGTATTAAAACGACGTCGTTCAAGTCCACCTTATGCTGGCTTCCTCTCCGACCGTACGTGGGAACGTCTGCCAGCAACCTGCAGATAAGGTTTCCACCGGGCTCTGCCAGGTTTCCTTCCACCATAATGCTGACCGCATAAGTGAAATTTTCTTGACTGTGGCGTAAAACGCCAATCAAATAAATAAATAAACACAAAGATGTCGCAACATTCATTTATTCATTTATTTATTTGATTGGTGTTTTACGCCGTATATTTCATTTATACGACGGCGGATAGTGGTAAACCGCGCAGAGCCTGGGGGAAACACACGACCATCCGCAGTTGCTGGCAGATTTTCCCACGTACGGCCAGAGAGGAAGCCAGCATGATCTGGACTTGAACTCACAGGGATGGCATTAGTGGGTCATAGGGCCGTTTGTCGTCACTCCGTCGTGACTGATTCATAATTTGGTTCGCAGGTTCCAGGATTAAGAAGGTGTCTTAGAATTCATTTAGATTTTGTCTTCACATTAATTCAGTTTCCTAGGCTAAAAGTGTTGACTTAACGTGGGCATTTTTTACTTTGGTTCTTAGAATTGTCTAAGAATGGCAGGATAAAATGAAAAATTAGCCTTAAAATCAAATGTTATTTCAGGAGTAATATGTCAGTTTAGGAAGAAGTCAGGCTTAGGTGTAAGACAGCTTCGTGATCCTATGACCAGTGACTTAGTTTACATAGCTGTCGCAGCTTACGTCAGGAGTGTTTACTATGCTGGTGAACGTATAGCCTGTAGACTTAGACGTTGACAATACTCTGTTGAGACACAACAAAATGACTGTCGCCCAAGACAACATTGTAATATAAAAGCACACAGGAGGACAGCTGGCTAACAGGATATCCGTAAGTATAAATGAAGAATACAGAAACACCAACGAACTATTTTTTATATCATCGAAAGTAATCTTTGCAATCAAACTCTAATGTAAAATCGTATAAGAAACTAAAACTACCCACCACTGTGCAAGTTTGACTATCATCTTTTCTTAGTTAATAGGCTGCAGTGCTTTTTGGCAGCATGGTCTCCTTGTAAAATCATAAGAGTTAAATAAATTCGGCAATTTTAATTTTAATTTCGATTCTATTCCTAGGTTGTTCGTCTCCGTGGCCGATGGATTAGCGCATTAGTGCAGAGGAACGACCCAGAAGCCTCTCACTAAGACGGATACTGTGAGCTCAATCTGGCTTCCTCTTCAGTCGTTGGATGGTCGTGGGTTTACCTCGGATTCTGAGGGGGTTTCTTCCCACGATGATGCTTGCATTCGACGTATAAGTGAAATATTCTACGGCGTAAAACATCAGTGTAATAAATGAATAAATAAAACAAAGTCCGGAAGTGTACCAGTCACCTTTGTGAAGGCCGATGGTCACTCCGGGCTCTCCCGGCACTTCGGACTCTCCGGACTTTCCACTACCTTCGGCCATTAACCTTGAGCATGGCTTCAAATACGACCAGATAAATAATTAAATGAGTTCATTGACCAGTCGCAAAAAGACGCCATACTATATATTCCATGAGATCTGAGATCAATGAAATTCGTTGAACAATTACCACCAATGTCACAACAAATTAGGTTTTACCACATCATAGTTGGATGTTCACCAAATCTGTGTTCACGGTTTTTATAGATCTGTAATCACGGCAGTCACCAGATCTGTGATCACGGTTTTTAGCAGATCTGTGATCACGATTGTTCATCATATCTGTGATCTCAGCTTTCTCAAGATATGTGATCACGGTTGTCTTCGGTTGTCAGATATTAAACACTTGGAGATAATAGCATTATGGTATAGGCCTATAAACATATTTTAGACACTTATGTTTAATACTTAAATATATGTGTATATTATAAACAAGCTTGTTTAATCACCCCTTGAACGCGTAGGGCGTTGATCATTTTACAGGGCACAAATAACACAAAGACCCAATAAAGTCATACATGTATATGCCGTTTATGTACATGTATATCCCAATGAACTTAGATGCATAAATTAACTAAAACACGACCTACACATGAAACATACATCTCTCCACATTACGTTCTTTGTTAATGCATTTTTGAACTGCATTCCAGAATCACACCCTTTTATTGATCTACAATGCAAAGGGTAACATTTTCGGAATGCGTTACAAGCAAATTGGACTTTGTTCGAAGCTTTGTGAAAGAGACGTGTTGTAAGTAGAAAAGCGAAATCGCGAAGGCAACAAATTTTAAAGAAACTTCCATTTTCATGAGAAATGTCGAAATTTTAGGTTGTAACACTTATTTCAATTACACCTGCAAGTAAGGGTGTAAAAACTAGCTGCCATTTTATGTAAAATGCTTACCTTAGACAGTTGCGAATTTTCCTCTATCATCTGGTACAAGGTCTGGCCGTGGGCCTTTCCGAAAGTAAGAACACAGGTGGCGAGCAAAACTTTCCACATCTTTGAGCGCAACGATGTCACAACTGAGAACCCGTAGACTTATGCTCTAACTCCACAATTATGGATCGTCTAGACGTACACCTGTATTTAAACAGTTTGTAGTCAAATGACTTACTCGGTATACTAACCACCAATAAAAACAAAATGGAATCAAAATTCACCAGACTTGTAGCAAAACCTTCCGCTTGTTTGCTTCTTGAATCAGGTGTGTGCTTCTTACCTGGCGCCGCACCAGTAATCAAGGATATGTGTGTCACACCTGAGTGTCGATAACCCTGCAGTCTGAGGGCTGAGTGGCTTTATTCTGGTTATGTAGGTCTGCAGGCAGGCAGTGGCCGTCCTGACGCGCTGCTAGGTAACCCGATTGCAAATACCGGAGAATGACGTATATCTGAGTCAGGTGTAAGGACACCGCACTATTGATCGGCCCACATTTACCGTACGGGTATATATGTATTTTTGCTCATATATAAGTATAGACGGCTGTAGAGGGACTGATTGATGAACTGATAGGGGGTCAGGTAGATTGACTGTGGCCAGGAGGCATGATTGAACTGATGGGCGGAAGGATGCGTTGGTGAATGCGAGACTGGATGGATGGAGGATGGGAGGAATGGGTGCGTGGATGATATGAAGTAATGGATGTATGGATGGCTGGATGGATGGATGAAAGGATGGATGGAGAAAAGATGAGCGATGGGCGGGTGGATGAATGGATGGATGGATGGCTTTAAGAATAGGTGGATGGGTGGATGCATGAAGAATTAATTTTGGTTGTACAGATAGACGAATGGAGGAATGGTTGGAGAGATGACAGGGTGGGTTAAAGGATGGACGGATGGATGGATGGATGTATGGATGCATGGATGTATGATAAATGATGGGTGGATGATGGAGGATGGCTGGTTGGCTGGATAGATGAGTAGATTAATGTATTGATGGTCGGAAACATGGGATGAATGGATGGGATGAATGGATGGAGAATAGACAGGTGGATTGAGAGATCGATGAATTCACGGATAGATGGACACAAGTATGAATGGGGGGGGGGAAGCAAACAGGACGGGATCATGCATGGACGGATGGAGGGATTGATAGATAGATGGTTGGATTGATAGATGGATGCAGAGGCTGGATCGATGGATTTAGGATAAATGGATGGATAAATAGATAGACGGACAAATTGATAAAAGACGGTATGATAGAAAACCAGTTTATATGGTGATATATTGCTGAATGGGTACATTTACAGATCGTTGAGACAAGGGACCAGCTGATACACGGATGGTTGGATGGTTCAACCAGCGGGCAGGCGGATGGGCCGAATGATGGGTAGATGAACGAATAAATAGATGGATGGATGAGAGGATGGCTGGATAGTGATATGAAGGGATGGGGGCGGGGGAGGGGATGAAGGTAGACATGAAAGAGTGGACGTAGAAATAGACATATTTATGGATTGATGGATAGATTGATGGATGGATACAAGGAGAGAGAGTGAAAGGGAGGGATTAATGGATGAAGAGATGGAGAGAAGGATGGAAGACTTAAGGATTTCTGACCGGGCAGGCTGGTTGATACACGGAAGATTTGATCGTTAAACCAGACTGATATGCCAACTGATGGACAGATGGACGAATGGAGAGATACATGGATGAATATGTAGATGATTGGATGTATGAATGTCTAGGTCATGCGTTAGTCATACGAACTGATGGTCACACTATCTTACAGTCGCTGATACCTCCGGTGAAATTCCTTACTATTTGGAGGCGGTCTTATTTGGGGTCCTTGTTTACAAGTCGTTGTTGAAGGATCTGACTAAGGAAATAAGGTCAGCAGATTTTACAAAACGAAATGGTATCAATCGCAACTTAGGCACAAGGCAGCAATTAAACCCTAAGAACTGCGCCCTTCAACTTGTGTCCCCACAATCACCTAATATGGCGGAAATCTTTCACACCATCAGAAAACAACTTTAATGTGTTGTGAATCGTTGTTGGAAAACACAAACGTGAATTTGCGCTAAATCCATTTTTCCAATGTCCGGTGTATTCTCTGTTATGTACACCTTTCCTGTCGGTCACATCTGACATCCTTCTCAAATGTTAGGATGACGGTCGCATGAAGTTTGAGATGTCCTCAAATATTACTAGGCTTTCCGTCATGTATCACGACATATCCAAATTGTACATGAATGATTCCGTTCATGTTAGAGATGTTCTCAAGTATTACTTGGCTTTCCGATGTCAGTCATGTTTCAACACGTTCTGAGGTTTCACTCACTTTTTCGATGCTCATCATGTTGCATGGTCTTCGGAAATTCACACTGTGTGATATCGAGTTATGAAATTAACACTGAGGGATATCCACTTGTATAATTCACTCTGTGTGATACAGAGATCTAAACTTCACAATGTGTGATATCGAATTCTCAGTGGTTTTAATTTAGTTTAGCTGGATTGAAAACATTGTCTCTTTTCCTGTTAGCTCTGATTTTGGATGTTATCATACTTATGTTGAAAGTCCTAATAACTATTTCTGGTTCTAACACGTTCTCCTCACGATTTTGCTAAAATACTGCCCATGAGGCATTAAAACTTTATTATTTATTCATTTATCTTAGTTTTCATTTATTTATTTGATTGATGTTTTACACCGTTTTCAAGATTTTTTCACTTATACGAGGGCGTCAGCATAATGGTGAGAGGAAACCGAACAGAACCCGGGGGAATCTACGATAGTCCACGAGTTGCTTCCCACGTACGGCCAGAGAGGCAGCCAGTATGAAATGGACTTGAACTCATATCGATTGCATTGTTGAGACATATTATATTTATTATTTGTTTATTTGACTGGTATTTCTCGAATATTTCACTTATAAGACAACGGGCAGCATTATGGTGGACGAGAACAGGGCAAGGTCCGGAGGAAACCCACGAGCACGGAGAGGAGCCACGGAGAATCCCACGAGACATGAAGTTGTCACCATCATTGTTAGTTAGTTATTGCTAGTTGTTGTTAGCTGTTTGCTAACCCTGTTTCACTGGAGATTGCGTTATAGCCAGAGGAAAGCACGACAGGTGTAAGTAGGCTTCTTATCAGGTTTATTCCTATGGTTATCGCTATTTGTTTTTTCCGTAGTTACAGGTAACAAACTTTATGAGCCTAGAATAAGGACACATTTATTGCTCAATCAATAGGAAACACGCTCTGACTGATTGCTTATTGCATCGATTGAACACTCAACTGCAAAGCTCCGTCACAATCTCCTTATACGCGATCGATCCAGTGACTTGTTGTCATGGCACAAAGCCAAACTAAGCAACAACATCACTTGATAAACATTTCGTCATGAAAATTAAATGCACAAGCCGTAACTCTGACCTTCAACGCTTCGACGTTGCGAGAGGTGACAAAGGTGAACAAAATCTGAAAAAAAGTGATTGAAGAGATAGGCATAAGCTCTGACCCGTGCGCCGCTCCTTACGTTGTATGGCAAAACGGTAACAATAGCACAATGTTACACAAATCAACACAACTTTGCATGAAAAGACTGCTTCTGTCAACCGTGATTTTAGAATGGGATTCGACAAACGTCCGTTAACAGGACCTTGGTGTCATTTTTTGACCTCAAATGTCCTTTGCTCGTCATAATGATGCCACATAAAAGACAGCGCGACGTTCCAACTGAAATGGATACACTGTAACATTGTAGAGGTTGCACTACAATCCATTTTTGACATAACAATGCCTCAAGGCCCCGCTTCACACCAGCGCCACCTCACGGGATTAAAAAAATGTGTCGGCTTCCGATTGCAAGCCGCATCAAAACGTTTCGCAACAATGACGTTACGTCTCGGACATAAAAAATAGAACAGCGGCACAGGCTTGGATATTTATTTCCAACTCGTCTATTTGTTAAGACATTCGAGAGCTGAACAAGAAAACAGGATCCGAGTTTTTGCAGCCATTTGTGACTTATATCAAGAATTTTCACTTATACAGCCACATATATGTATGATCTAATTGTTAAACTTTGATAAACTTTGGAACAGAAACCAACACAAAATTGCTCAACGACATAACAACACCAAAAGACATTATTGAGATCACATTCCTTTAAACAGCGTAATGAGGCACTTGACGTCACAGTAGCGTGGTAAAGTTTGCCATACTTAACGTCTTGCTATATTTGAAGGTGGCAGATTTTTAGTTCCATGAGGCGCTAGTGTAAGGTAGGATCTTGATTCATTGTTACGTCAAAAATGGATTGTAGCGCAACTTTTGTAATGTTACAATGTATCAGTTTCTATTGCAATGTCGCTGTGACGTTATTAGCGTGAGCTGTGAAAGGAACATTTGACGTCAATGAAATTACGTCAAGGTCGTTGGATACGTCCTCTTTGTGACGTCATTTCACACTAACGTCTGGTGGCGCCACTTCCACCGTCCATGACGTCACTTGTATATCTGTAGCCTAGGGAGACGGTGTTTGTGCCAAGCCTTATCGTGGTGCAGGAAAAGCATTTGTCTGAAGTGCAGATTTGTATACCAGGTAAGCTATATATATATATGGTGTTATCGCTAATAGTTTTGTTTGAGCATGGTACCTTTTCACGGAATAAGGTGTCTTTTTTCTATTTCTGTTATTGCACTCTCGCTACACCAGAGGAAATCACCCTTGCATCTTTGGTGGGTTATTCGATTTCAATTCAAATATAAGGGACCAGAAGTGAAGGAGTAGCTGTGACCAACCAGAGTCTTCGTCTTAAGTGTTTAAGACAGAATTCAGATCACAGGATTACACAACATGGATTTAAGGACAAAGTAGGTGTTTCTGAGGGATTTCATGGGATGACCCAGTTCAGACCAGGCTGTGACCAGGTTGAACTGGTTGTAGTATTGGAAGAGGTGAGGGGGTCTTCCGTAACGAAGCGGAAAAGAAAACCTATCATTGTGAAGGTGGAAGCAGGGGCCACTTGAGCCCTAATCGGGTCAGCAAATATTCTTTGTAACATATGAGTAACTCTACAAAAATGAGCACAAAATATCATCGTCCTCTCCTGTTGTATGTGGGAAGGACTGTCAGCAATCTGTGGAGAATCGCGATTTTTCCCCTTCCTCTGCCCGGTTTCCTCCTACCATGCTGACCGCCGTCGTATAAGTGAAACGAGTAAAGCACTGGTCCAATCAATTACACAAATCGTGATCGAGAAAACATGAAGGAACAAACGTCTGCACAGATTTGATCTCATTTACCGCAGGCGGGAAAGATTGGCCATCTCCTGTTCAAAGCAATAGGTTATTTATAATCGAAAAAGTCATATCTAATTTTAACAGCTCTGCGTCCACTTGTCGGATATGACAATGGTTTGGGGAAACTGGTATTTTGTTTATAATAAGCCCCTTCACGGTACAGCTGTTGTTACACCCTTGAACGCTGGTGAATGTAAAGCGACAATCGGCAGTTTTGGTGGCTAGCTAGCTCAGCACACTGACCCAGGAACCCTTCACCAATGCGGGCACTGTGGGCTCAAACCCAGCTCATGCTGGCTTCTCTCTGGCCGTACGTGGGAAGGTATGCCAGCAACCTGCAACGTGGGTTTCCTCCGTGCTCTGCCCAGTTTCTTCGCCACAGAACGCCAATGAAAGAAATGAATAAATAAATAGGTTCGCACTGCTGCAGGCTAGTAGTAGGTAGTTCTGATCAGAATTCTGGTGCAGGTGTATAACCACACAATACGGTGTATGAGATAATGGGATAGAGCTAAAAAGTGCCCCCCCCCTCCCGCCACAAATTATTTTAAGACTGTTTATTCAGTACTGTCTTCCTACTTCTGTTTACATTTTATGGATGATGCACATCTAATTCACAACTAATTAAAATCGATGTGTAAAGAGCATAAGTGAAAATTTTTGTTTGAAGCTGTAAAAACATTCATCAGATAAGTAGATAAATAAATAAATACGGATGTTCTGAGGAAATAAATCAACATTTCAGTTTTACATGTTAGGAGTGGCAGGTATGGTGGGAGTGGCGCAGGACAAGCGGGCCGGAGGGGAGAGGCCACGCCTTACATTACGTCAACGCCTGTCAATCAAACATATACAGATGATCTGGGATGCTGTGCTTGAGAGAGTTGGGCGGCCATTTAGGAGGACCAAGAAGAAACGCACGCGGCGCAAGAAGCAAGAAGTTGCGGTAGGTACAAAAGGTGGTACCCCTTATTGCGCGTGTGCCGCTGTCTACGCTCGCTTTACCTCACTGCCACCACTGCCAGACAAGCTTGACTTTCGGATCTTGTGCGACGCACTTAAAGGCTTGTTTTCACTTGGCCTCACCAACGATGTTCACACTTGGACCTATCATAGGCATTTATCAACAAACTGTTGCAGATGCTGCAAATGTAGGTACTGTGCTTTAGGCAAAGAGAATGCATGCATATCATGTATTAACAGAAACCAAGATTAAGGAGTTTGGAGGGTTTTCTGACATTCAAGTCCTGCAACATTACCATGACCAAGGACGTGTTTCAAATCTGTGTAAAATTTGCCAGTGGTGGTAGTTATGTAAAGCGGACATAAACAATCGCGCATGCGCTATAGGAAGTATGATGATAAGTCAATGGATGAGGCACCAATGCTTTCTTCGATTTCGTTTCAAAATCCAGTGGGAACCAACATTAATAGCTTTGTGTTCCAATACGCAGTGTTTTTACCCGATAAACAAGCCCTACACAATCAATTGGGTATGTTTTTACCAATGCAATGTAATATATGCACATTTCGAGATTGCGTCAATAGAGTGATGTCCCTTTGTAGCGAGCAGGTGTCACTCTACGACATGGTGTGCTCAATCCGCCAATATTGGGATGGTTATAATACGGTGAAAACATTTTCAACATAATTAGAGTTATGTTACTGAATTATGTTAGTGGATGGCTAAGGTGGTTCAATATTCTTCCAGCGGTTTTTATCTAAAGGAGAATGCTGGCCCCTTTTGTTTAAAGACAGGCAAATAACCTACATATGCTTTTGCATCGTGCCGTACGGCGGCAAGGTCATTTTGCTTTAGTGTAGTCTGTTTCTTTCAACTAGCTGCCTCTGTTTAGCTATTTCGCAATTCACATGTAACATAGCAAACTTTTCACACCCATATGTTGAACGTTCATATTACTACAAAGAAAATGCTGCCAGAACAGTTTTGTACAATTCGTACTCTCAAATTGCCGAAAGAAAGTAATTTTGATAATGATTTGGAGTGGTTTTACAGATAGCGAAATTTCAGGCGATGAGTTAAAGGAAATAGACTATATGGCCTAGGCGCTCAAATAGACATTTGTGTATTATGGCTCCGTCAAGTAAAATGGGTCGTCCTGGGCCAAGCACCGCCAGACCAATCTTTTAACACCAATTTTTGTTGAAATTTCCTAACTCCTGTTGAAATAGCTGAACTTGTACGTCGTCCCTAGTTAAGTAAGCCATCGTCTGATCGAGGACAATGGAGAGCTCACAGGGCAATAACCTTATGGAATAAACGTGCGTGGTCGTTGGATATTGCCTCTTGGGAGAATGGTTTGCTTGAGGCCATCCACACCATGTTTCGCGGAATATCGTGTGACCGTGTGTCGACAAATGGAAATCAACAATGACTCTATGACGTATTATAATAATACCCAATAGGCAGCTATACAAACATGTGCTAGCTTAATTCTAAAGATTAAATGTTAAACATTTTTTTTGCAGAAGCAAATGCAGAAGGAAATCGAGCCGCAGCTGAAGACGGTAGAGCGGGTGAGGTCGGTGAAGTCCGCGCGTGACAGCAGGGCCGGTCACGGGTGTCTGGCCACGGCGTGTGGGTGTTTCGGTGACCACTCCAGGAGAAGCCGACTGACCATCACAGACTCGGACGCTCCCCCCGTCTACAGTAACGACGACATCATAAACGATATCGTGCCGCCATTGAACATCACGCAACCATCCAGGCGCCAGTGATCGTTACCCAATGTACAACGTCATGATGACATTTTTTTTTCCCTCGTCGTGGTTTTAAATAAAGTGATATCTATCGAATGACATAACAGGTATCAATTTTACACAAGTTCCTTCATGTCGTCACATGTAAGAGATAAGTATATACATGCGTGATAAAAGCTTCTTCCTGTCTGCATTTGCCATGTTATACGTTACAATGAAGGATTCATTTTGATTTAGCAGTTTATTGGAGTTTTTCCCAGTAAAAAGATTCATCTTTTTTTTCGTCCGTTTCAGAATACCGCAAAATAAAATCAAATACAACGTCACAAATCTTCCAGGTGTGTAAGTGATTTTGATCTCTTCATACCTGCTAAGCCTAAATCTAAAAACTCCAGGTTTAGTCCCTGGCTAAGTCGCAGCTAAGACCGAAAGACGAGGAAGGTACTGCGTCCTCGCTCAGCAGTATGCGGGAAGTAACGATGACTGGTCACCCTGACATCAGTATAATGGACTGGGTGTCTTCGGCAATTCTTCTCGTTGCGGTATCGCCTGACGCTATATATATACACATATAAATGGTTCGTCGCTCTATAACTGAAATATTGTTGAAGTTACCATCCGAGCATCACAGCATCCAGTAGCCTTAAAATCGTGATGATGTTTATTAATTTAAATTACTCTGGCATTTTCTCTCTACGTTCAGAGTCCATATCTGTGATTAAAGTACAAGAATATTTCTTCTCAGATGCACATATTATTATTTCTAATGAAAGCCTAATGATAGAACTTAACATGTAGAGATATTCTCATTTTTATTTATTATTATTTTATTTATAATATAATAATAATGTATAATTTATAATTTATTTTTATTTTTATTATTATTTGAACAGCATATCGTAAAGGAACCAGCTAAAACTAGGTCAACTCTAATTATACAAGACATTTTCAGATCTTCACGCTAGTGGCTTGATATTGATCGGAATGTCCCCGGGCATCTGGGTGCGCGGGTCTCCCAGGGCCTTGGTGGCCCCTGGACCCTCGCCTAAAGTTGGCTGTGTGATAGTTGGCAAATCGCCACACGTTACAGTTGAAATCCAGGATCTTGTCAATTTATCCCAGTGAGGGTTTGACTCCAACTGTTAATGCAAATGATCAAGAAGCAACAACGCACATGCCCCCTGCAACCATGGCTTAAGCAGAATTAGGTAAAAAAAAAATTACAGTGAGGTTAAATGCAATCTATTAGACGTCACTGGTCTAGAATAGAACACGCCTATGACTGGTCATTATCAGTGCTGCCTGCAGGTACGTCAACAGGATGTTTCCCACATTGGTTACAATTATTCAATCTTTCTTTGACGTCAGGACGTTACGATCGCTTGCACCCAAAATAACATACAGGAAAATTACTGTTGTCTCCAGGTTAAGCGGTGCTGGGATGTCCTTCATGTAGGACAATGTCATTCTACTCATATCGGCTATTTTGTGCTGTGCCGCCTAAGCGTAGACGGACTTGCCGCTCTTCATACAACTACCATATCTCTTATTGTACACTTTCCCATTAGTTCCGGGCATAAAAGGGAGGCAACATCACTAAACCTTGCAGCTTGGAAAAGAAAAGACGAATCAAATAGGCGTGCACACTGTTGGCCTGCCCCTATTGCTTTGTGGAGGTACCGTAAAATGTATATATATTTATTATTTATACATCAGTGAAATTCCAGTATTTCCTTCACTGATAAAAGTGATATCTTCACTAGTTAGATATCACTTTTGTTACTACATTTTGATATTACATTGCTGGTGACCCTGGCCCATGATCAAGACGCCGAGACGTCAAAACTGAAACACTTTGTTTTCAGGACGTTCCAATCTGAGCTCACTGGGCTGACGTCATGATACAAGTTTAGTCAACTGCTATATTCCGACGTCATGCAAGAAGATACGACGTCATACTAGACGTCATGTATACTGCTACGACGTCACGCTACTGACAGGTCTTTGAGGCTTGCAGCTAAAACTTTGCTCAACATACACACGCCATATTGGTAAAAGACAAATAGTCATCTGCGAGCTAAATGCGAACTGTGGCCTAGCGAGTGTCACCAACATCTCAATCACATTAAGACTTCTTCGAATCACTGTGAGAGTGGGAAAAGCCACAAAGTCATTGTCTGAAGGCGGTGGTGAAACCGAACCTCCTCTACATTAGAGATCGTTTATCTTGTATGACTTGGTACAAGGTTTCAGCCTCTGAACACTGCGTGTTTGGTAAATTGCCCAAAAGAGAAGTGCACACTTAGAAGATGTTGGTGATACCATGCAACTGCCACCCACGTTCACAACGTGACCTGGTAGCAGGCGAGATTCTTATGCTTATCTAATGATTACTGATATCCTCACTTTCTGATTGTGTAACTTGACTGAAAACGACTTCCTGTTAACTTAATTATTTAACTGAACAAAACATATTTTCAAGAGTGAAAATTCAACCTATGCGTTACATATTTTCACCCCATAGTTAAAAGATATAGTAGAAGCTGAATACACTTGCAGGGTGTGCAAATGAAAATGGAAAACGATAGCGTTAAAACACTGGCATAAGTACAGTAAAGGATTGGTGGATGTCTGGGTGTTATCCGAGGCCTAGTTTGAGCAAGATGTAACATGATATATTGTGTGCGTGTTCAGAAACAAATAAACAGGCACACAATCTCTGCAATTTTAGAGACCAAGGGTGTAAGGTCGCATTAACGACGCGTAGCTCATCATTCTGTCTGTGTGAAAATCTGTCCCCGTTCGTACTGATGTTGAGCAGATATAATTAGATTTTTAAGACGTCATGTGCAAGTTAGGAATTCAGTCGGGAACGCACAACCGGGTGAACGTCGCCTCTAATTCTCTGTGAATGTGAATAGGATGGCCAGTTTAGCCGCCAGATAAATGATACGGAGGTTGCACTGTGTACATATGCACAAGTTAGAGGAGTACAGTGTGACACAGCAAGCTACTGACATATCATGGTACGGCTCTGGATTTCATTCTTGGTCATCTCGACCCTGTCGGTGCTGGGAATTCGGGGTACATCAAGACGACAAAAGAGAGACGATCTGTTATTTCGTCGTCAGGAATCTTTGTCATTTCGATTCGAGAACATCGAAGTGGACCTTCGCCAAGAACAGCGTAAAAGCGAATCCTTGAAAAAAGAACTAGACGAACTTAAAAAGAAATTAACTGCATGTGAGGAGAAACCGAAAAGTCGTGGAGAGATAGGGGAATTGCCGGAAGCTGCCGTGAAGACTCTGGCAGATCTCAAGAGAAAAACGTTCCAGGCCGACCTGGACGTACTGACGTCAGACATGATAGCGGTAAAACATAGATCAGCCCAAGCGGACTAAGCTGTTGAGTTCTGTAAAAGGACTCTAAGCAGACACTCTTCTCGCTTGGACGCCATTGACGGAACCGTGGGTGAACTGGAGGATCGTATAGTGAATCTCAACACAACCGCCATGGCCGCGAACAAAAGCTGCAGTCAGTGCTCTGCGCATGCGCCAAGAAATGGAAATGAGGTTACTTCAGGCAAAGCAGTGGGAGACGGTATTTGGAGTGTTGATTTAATAGTATGACATAATCATTTACCAATACTATAATCATGGCAGGAGTGAAAATGCTGGGAGGTAGTTTATCTAGAACGAAACAGAATGGGTATAGGTACTGGTGCTTGTTTGTGTTAAAGCTGAATTTTATCCGAAAGATTTTAAGTATTTTATATGTGACGTTATTCGTGCTTGAAACAAATGGTAACCTGTGTGGACTCTGTGCTTTTATCGCCACCCTACCTCAACTCATGGCATTCCCCTTTTTCACAGCCCGTATTTGATAATTTGATAACCGCACAGACTTTTTTCTTGGCTATCTGGCCTTTCTCTCGAGATCACATGTATATTTGTCAGTTAATAGAAAATCGTGTGACTTTGTCTTCTCTAGAGGAGAGGTGCGTTTATAACTCGGATACATTACAGCGCTTTGCGTGTCCTGCTTCTATGCTTCAGGTCAATGTCTACTGGTTAGAGGCGTAGTAACAAACAGAGAAATAATGCGCGGTAGGAATTTGGGACCAGAGATCTGTGAAAAACAAAACTTTATGTATGGTAAGTTAGACTGATGTCCATTGTGCGCTTTTACGTCATGTATTACATGATTGATTTACATTTCAACGATCATAGTTTGATTAATTTTTAACCTTTTGGTTTTACTTTGTGACAATTGGCTGTATATAACCTAGGGCAAATCTTTGGCCGCTGCTGGCACTCTCTGTTATGTAATATATAGGATATCTATATTACAAGTTTGCATACTTAATTATTATCATTAGTGTTGTTGTTATTATTGTTATTGCTGTTAATATTCTTTTCACTATCACCATCATCATCACCACCACCACCACCACCACCACCACCATCATCATCATCATCACCATCATCATCACCATCATCATCATCAGCATCACCATCATCATCACCACCATCACCATCATCAGCATCACCACCACCATCATCATCATCATCACCACCACCACCACCATCATCACCACCATCATCATCATCAGCATCACCATCATCATCATCAGCATCACCATCATCATCACCACCATCATCATCATCAGCATCACCACCATCATCATCACCACCACCACCACCACCATCATCATCATCACCACCACCACCGCATCATCACCATCATCACCATCATCATCATCCCCACCATCACCACCACCACCACCATCCTCCTCCTCCTCCTCCTCATCATCATCCTCATCATCATCATCATCACCACCATCATCATCACCATTACCATCATCACCACCACCACCACCACCATCATCATCATCATCATCGCCACATCATCATCATTATTATCATCATCATCATTATCATCATTATTATTAGAAATACCTTGTCTGCCCATCAGCCTTATATGTTACCGTACAGAAGATCCTGGATACAACAGATTCGGAACCTCGCACGGCTGAGATTACAATAGGCGCTGGAATTAAAATAGGTAAGTGGTGAATACTTTATGGTGGACACCTTTGCATTCGCGCTGAAGTACAGTTTACTACACCCCACTCCCCCCTCGAGCCCTCACCATCACTAGGTCAAGTAAACAGGAGTCCGTCATAGTGTGACACCAACAGCTTGGTCAGAAATATTTGCTCGAAACTTGCGAATGAAATCGTCCAGCCTGTATCACCTGTAACCATGATAATGTGGGTGAGGACATATCCAGATTAATACTTCAATTATCTGAAAAGGCACAGCTTCTTGGTCAACATTACCATTGTGATTAAAATTGTGACTACAATTTTTGGGTCGAAACACTTACGACCAAAATCTCCAAGACAAACTAGCCTACTGACACCAATACACAATGCTAAAACTGTTAAAAAACAAATAGAGCATGGCCTTCATTACAAATAGTTGGAACGGTGTATGTTTCTATATCCACCACTTAATGATGTGCCGAACGATATAAAGGTTCGCCTTTATAATAAAAGAAAATATCTAAAAATATTCATACATATGGTGAATCAATGAGCCATTCTTCCTGGTTTAAAAGAACAGTACTCACAAAAATGAAGTTATGGTCAGTAAAAAACATTAAAAACTGTGTCTGAAAGTACCGTCTCTGAATTCTTTAGATTTGTTTCCACCGATTGAAATGAAGTCAAATCTAACAGTACAGTGAAGGTATTTTCGCATGCAGTTTTTAATGGTCTTTTTCTCATCGCAACTCCATTTTTGTGAGATCTTTTCGTTCAAACATTACACTGCTGGAAGACCTTGGAAGCGATGAATCTATGTCTGTTGCGAACAAGTGGAGAACATGGTTCACAATGAATATATTTGAATTTACAGTTTATATCGTACCGCGGACCGAAATCTTGATATAGGTTCATTACCGCAGCGAATGTGAAAGTACTTTCATTATTTTCAAGTTGCAATGTTTGTAGCCTCCCATCTGTCTGTACCAGAAAGTTGTGATAAAGGTAATTTATTTTTATGGTGGCAAGTATATTAAAAACAGAACACAAATTGAACAAAAGACCTGAAATTATCGAGAATCAAGTATTATTTAGGCCATCGAGAAACCCATCGTAATATCAGTGCCTATGTGAGCTTGTCGCTTGACTGCCCTTGGCCAGATGTAGCGGTGGGAAAGAACTACCTCATTTTTACGGATCAAGCCCTGAAAGCTCAGGGTCAAAGGTGAGAGCAATGTTAGTGAGGTCTAGTATACAGTGCCTGATAGAATATATCCATGTATCTTTGGGTTTATACTTTAGTCCTTAGCCGTGCCACAAGGTGACACAGCCGCAGCTGGAATATCATGTCGAAGACACAAGACGTGACACCCAGTCACATTATACCAACACCGGGCCGACTAGTTCTGTTTCCTTGCGGTAACCTCTCAATGCTGAGCGTCGTTTTTAACGTCTTTAGTACAACCCGACGCGGGATTTATCCCGAATCTCCCGAGTTCGTGGCGGATGCTCTAACCGCTCTAACGAGGCGGTTGTCCCTGACAAATGACCTCCTGCCTTGTGTGTATGGATGCGTGACCTGCAGATAGTCAGAGATGGTTTACCTTTATTCTACCATAAGGCAAACTTCCAGCATGTGGTCATACTTAAAACTAGGACTCCAGCTTAATATACTGTCGGGTTTCAACACTACAAACATGAACACTATGTGGTTTTCTGGGTTATAAGGGTGTTGATGACAGCACGGTGGAAAAGCATCATACTCGGTTACAAGACGCAGAATTCTGCTCTTGCAAAAGTTGTCTGTTCATAATTGTATTAAATCTGTAGAACTTGTGTTGATCCTAATTGGCAATTGTGAAAGAGATAGGCCTAAGACATGAGAACAAAATCCTCTCCGTAACAAAGAGTGGAAGCTGACTCTGAATTAGGCCGCTCCATCCAGGCAACGATGGGATAATTATACCATTCTAATCAATATTATATGACGTAAAGAGAAAGACAAAGTTACAGCATTTTTATGTATTCTACTATTTGTACGAAGCTGAACTTAAGGGCTATGTGTTTGTAATATATAATAAATTTGACAAAATTTGTGTGTTTATATGGTATACTCCTGTTGAAGGTTTGTATATATTAGAGAGTATATACAAAAATTATCAGATCAAAAGGTGGTATATGTCGTTAAGCGCTGACGCAGTATCGCTCCTTTCTTTATCTTTTATCATTTTAGTACGCAAGTATGAACATTAATAGTATTTTCTATTTGCGAATTTGTTAAATTCAGAGACTCCTGTGCTTTCAGAGTCGTCCCAGAACAGATAATGTTTTTTTCTGCAAGCTATAGCTATATATATATAATGGCTATTATTTATTGAAAACTTTATTTTCTTCCAGGCCAACTTTATCGCTGAAGAGCTCAGTCATTATGAGATATAGCTACGAAGGCGCGTCCATCTTCAGTGAGGTTTTGGCCGTGCACAGGGAAATTTTGATCATCAGTTTACTGCAGGGTAACTGGAAACAGTTGTGCAGAGGCTGGAAATGAACATTTGTCAGAAACCGCCAATTATTTATTCGTGGGTTAACTCTGTTTTTTAATACCGCTCTATACCAAAAAACACTAACTTAAACATGTCTTAGAATTGCTAGTGTACAGCATCAGACTGCTGAGCTCTATAATTGGATATGATTAAACATTATGATCTGGTCAATGATCAACACTCAAATACTACATCAGGGGATATTATAACATCACGGGCGTTTACAGCCACTTCATGGAAGACAGCATTGTAGAGTGTGCCTGTATGGACGCATATTACGCACAAAGTAACTTCAACGCCTAACTTTTTATTTTCTAATTTCTGCGTGTATGTGTCCCTCTCAGAATATGTGTGTGTGGGGAGGGGGGCTCCCTGGCCGAGCAGTTTAGCGCGTTAGTGCAGTGTAATGACTCAGGTGCCTCTTACCGATGCGTTCACTGTGAGTTCAAGCCAAGTTCACGCTGGCTGCCTCTCTGGTCGTACGTGGGAAGGTCCAGAAGCAACCTGCGGATGGCCGTTGGTTTAACCCAGGCTCTACTCTATTGTTGGCCGCCGTCGTATAAGTGAAACACTCTTGAGTACGGCTTTAAACACAATCAAATAATATTAGGAATAATTAGGCCAAGAATACAATACGGCACTGTGCGATAAGTAAACGTCATGGCGATGGAGTTGTTGTAGAGGTTTCAAGTTAAAGAAGACGCCGAGGGAATAGGTAGTATTTGGTTGTATCCTAACATTATTTACAACTACTTATTGATTGTTTGATTGGTGTTTAAAGGCATACACATTTTTTTTTGATTCATGCTATGAATACAGAAAAACAGAAAACAAAGAATAAACCATCGACTTCTGGCAGGTCATTGACAAACTGTCGCAAGTATAAAGTACAGATATGTATACCATAGCGGTAATAGTCGGGTTCGGCGCCATCTCTGAAACTTTACCATCAAATACGCATAAAATAAACAAGTAATTTTGAGAAAACCTTTTACTACTGCATTTTGAGAAATCTTTTACTGTAGGAAACCTATTGCTTTCTGCAACTGGAAGGTGAAATAACTTGAAGGTATTTTTCCCAAAAGATAAATTATATATGCTTCCAAATTGCAGCTCTGTGTAATCACAATGTCATTCTTCTTCAAAATCTTGTGTGACCCGAACACATTTGTAGTTAGTTTTGCAGGCACTGTTGCACACCCGTGAAATGTCATGTCAACGCTGGCCTGGTCCAACAACACTACTGACTGTTCAGTGGATTTTGGCTGATCAATCAAATCCTGGTTATCTGGGATTTTTTTCTCCAGCAAATGTCTGGTCTAAAGTTCATATTTTGGAAAGAGGGTCCAGTAATTTCTGCTGGGCCAGGGTTATTGAGACGCTGGTCAGTAGACTTCTAAACCCTACAATTACCTTTAGACGAGACGTCACACAACTTATCAATTCCAGTAACCATTAATGTATTTAAAATTTTTAAGAAAATTTTTAATTCATATTTCAGAACTCGAACGTATGCGACAAAGATTAGGTAAGAAAAATACCGTTTCGTAAGTAACGGCTGACGTTTTGTGATACAAGCCGGCTGTCCATTGGTCTTAACCTTATGACCTATGAATCCACATGGTGGTAAGTGAAGGACAATATGAAATGTGTTGTTTTCTGACTTACAGCCATCTGTACACGACACCTAACTTAATCCCAAATGTGCACGGCGCCTGGCTTACTCCCACATGTACATGACGCCGGACTTACTCTCTCATTTACATGACTTATTTCACATTTACACGACCCCAAACCTACTCCCACATGTACACGACACCAGGCTTACTCCCACACCCACACGACATCTATCGTACTCCCACGGGTTCACGACGCATGACTTACTCTTACATGTAAACGACGCCTGAAGTACTCCCACGTGTACACTACGCTTAGCTTACTCCCACATGTACACGATTCCTGTCTTACTCCAACGTGGCTTGTCAGAGGTTGATGTTTTATACCGTTCATTCCGTTTCTCTCACCCATGTGTGGTTTGTCAAAGGTCAAGGGTTTATGCCGGTCACTCTGTTTTCTCTCACCAATGTGTGGTTTGTCGAAAGTCAGGGGTTTATGCTGGTGACTCTGTTTTTCTCACCAATGTGTGGCTTGTCAAAGGTCAAGGGTTTATGCCGGTCACTCTGTGTTTTCTCACCAATGTGTGGTTTGTCAAAGGTCAGGGGTTTATGCCGGTCGCTCCGTTTTTCTGAGCAGTAAATCTGACCACCATCGTTTAAGTGGGGAGTGCTTGAGGGTCGCACCTTGATCATTGAACGGGGTGGTCCGATGACAGTATATATATCCGCCATTGCAGAATGAAGTCTTTGAAGTAACTTTGAGCAACAAATCCAGACGTGTACTCCCTCGAAGAACTTCAAGGACGGACGAAACAAACATCGACGTCTTTCAATAACATTTCTAGAACATTACCTCCTATTATCCCATATGTGTGTAAAGACATGTCGGCTCAACGCCGTGTTTTGTCCAGCAAACATTTAAAATGTAAGTGCATCGTAAAACTGATTACAGAGAACATAACACAGGAAGCTATTTAACTTTTTGCCTGTTCCTTTTTTTTATTAACATGGACTAAAATCAAATTCAAACATATCTACTTTTAGCCCTTCCAGAAACTGAAAACAGAATTACAGCAAAGAGAGTAAAACTAGGGCAATAAGGACAGTGGGCTTGTTAACAAATGCTCATACTTAACTTGTGAAATCCTGTCTCATGTAAATTTATCTCAGTTAGGGGTTTATGGTTCCAGAAATCCACTGACAATTTTCCAAATATGGTGCTTGTAGCCCAACATTCTGAGGAGTTCTTTTCATCTTATTGTAATTCTTTGTCACGAGCGAGGACTTTTTAATTTGTATGTCCATCACGGTTCCATAACCATTTTCTTTATTTCCCTTTTCCTGGGTTAATGTACACCAAAACCTATTCCAGTCTGTGTATAACAGGGCCTTATGCTGATACAGGTAGTGTAGTTTCACAAGGCAGTGACACTGGCTCATGTGGACCACAACCATGGCAATGTATGGGATACAATCCGACACAGGTCCGATGGAAGAGCTCACGCTGTGTGCAGTCAAGGACTGTCAGTACCACAATTAAATGCTAGGCACTTGTACATTTTTCGTTCCTGGCACCAGTATATAAGCAGCACACTGATCGCCTAAAGACTTACCGACGAACTCCCGGATGTCAGGGCGAAGAATGAACTGTGTTATATCGAAACTTGAACTTCCTACGGGCGCATACCTGTTCATAGCTTTGTACACAACGTGCAAGCCTAGTCACAGACAGACTGACAAATAAATCTGACAATACATCTAAAATCACACTCAAGAGAATATTACTTATAGAAGGCAAAAGAGAGTCATGCAGATGGGAGGGAGTAAAACCATCAAATTGCATAACAGAGCTAACATTACTGTATGATGTGACCCTTGTATAAATACAGGCTCAGTTCTTAAATCTACGTGGCGACAAATGTTCAACAGACATTACCGGGATTTGTACTTTGTTCTGTAGTTTTCTTCGATGTAGAAGTAAAACTTCTACAAGTACGAGCGATTACGCCCTAGTAGCTAAAATGGATAAAAACATTGATTTTATTCTCTTAACATCGGAATGTGTCATTTATGCTATTTGTCATCCAAAACAGATACAATGACTTCCATCTTCTTTTGCATTAATTTTATTTCCCCATCCTTGCAACATTGTGCATTTGTTGGGGACAACAATTGCTGATTGAGGACAGCATAAATGCAGTGTCCTTTGAACGTAAAGCGATGCTACAACCCTTTCATAGCACACCAGCTTGCACAATAGGACAAGTACATGCTTGCACAGTCACTGAAGAGAAAAGTTTCACTCCTATGATTCGGCTTGTACTAACAATCTGTGTGGTCTGTCAATTAGTCCTCGGGCATAGCACAAGTCGGACGCACAGCACTCCGGTCTCGTGCAGTAAAATAAAATACCTCGGTTTTTTTGGCATGGTCCATTAAACACTTTTACGAGGTTTTTCATAGTGGTGCAAAATGTTGTCTGATTCATTCTGACAAATTACTCGCTCTACAGCGTTGTACTGAAGTGCTGGTATGTGTTCCGCTTTATAGGTAATATTTAGCACGCCTTTTACTTTCCCCAGACGCACGGGCGTCATGCAACATTCGACTCACTTTGAGTGGGGTAAACAATGCGACGTCGTAACAGTACATGAATAGGGAGGTAGCATATTTTCACATCTCCATACGTGGAGCTAATTTGAAGCAGGACCTCGAGTCACTGGTACGTACAACACTGATTGTAAAGCAATGTTACTGTGTCGCTATGTAACATTTTTTCCGTGATGTGGTAATGTGTCTAATGCAACGTCATTACGGTGAGCTGGGAATGGGGCATTTGACGTCAGTAAATCCTCTCAGGGTGCAGCTGCATTCGGATTTGCTCGGGAGTTTCCGTTTCGGGAGTTTAGGCAACTACTCTTGGAAAAGTTAGATCAATATTGTCGTGGTTTTCAAAGCTTAATAGAACTGCTTCTTTGACTGCACAGATTATTCAATCTTTCTGAAACGCAATCTTCATCATTAAACCCGGAAATGATTGAAATATTTATTAAATTAGAACATTATCAGAATTACATCAGTCATGAATTTAATAAAACTGACGATAGTCTCACCATGTCACGTGATTCAAAAGAATCTGCATTACCCCTCCGAGGAATGAGAAACTCCGGGTACCAATTCCGGACATTTGCTGCCATCTGTACCTTCCGTATATGCAAGCGGAGTCACAGGACTTTCTTTAAGTTACACAAACATTGCTTTGCTGCAAGATTCTTTTTTGTGCAGGTCAAGCTGTCTGCTAGTTCTTTTCGGCCATTTTTTGAATGAAACAATTCTGAACTGACGGTCAGCCATAATCTTTCACCTTTTTGAATCAACCGATATAAATTGCATTTGTGTCACTTCACCTATTCGCATTCTCAACACGTTAGTGGCACTCATGCCATTCTTGTTCCGGGGAAAAAGATCACATTATTCTACCTATAGTGATAAGACATTTTCGTGTTTTCCGTTCCTGTTTAGGGTGATCACCATACTTTTGTAGCATTTCCCCTGGTCACAGCCACACCATTCTTGCATAATCTTCTTCCACTCAGATTCTTGACTCAGTTGTCACATTAGCTTCGTTCCAATTCATGTCGCTGACATTTGTTCCGTTTTCAGCGGTGTAGCCAGAATGAGACTCTGACGTCACTGGTAGAATGTGAATAAGGACGGCCAAGTACAAGGACAGTACACAGATGCACTGAAAAACAACAACAACAACAAGCTAGTTCAGAGATTTTATATTGCACAATAAATATAACGTATGCATGAATCAAGCTGATCTTTGAACTAAAGCTGAAGGATTACAAAGTGAACCTGACAAGGTTTTATGAAAACGGGACAATAACTAAAATCTCTTAAAACTCGGTTCCGCCGTTAACAAAGAGTTGCAAAGACATGCGCCCTTTTATTCTTTTCTGGAGTATGCGCGCCCATATAAAACTTAGGTAGTACACAAGCACAGCAGCGTCAGGTTACATTTTTCACTGCGATTTGAGCCCTTTTGTGTAGCCCCTAATTCCCCTAACTGAACAGTTATAGCCAGGAAAACATCGATCAATCAGTATCTAGGAAATTATGAAGCAATTATGGACAGATGCGGTTGGTTTTCAAACCTGATCTAGGTTATATACAATGAATCTGAATACAAAATCCAACAATATCGTTGGATATAACATAGTCATATAACATAGTCATTGTGCGGAAAGCAAAGCGGACAGACGGGCTGAAAACCGGAATTGTGTCTAAAACTTGAGTTAACAGGAGTACATTTCATACAAAACTGTCATATTTCGTTCTAACACAAGCTTGTGTTCCAGAATTGATAAAAGCCTTTTTCTGTTTCAGCATCTGACAGTGGACAATTACACTTTATATCACTGCTCGTCTCACGTCACATATTTTGGAGGAGCTCTTATGGTTTACAGGGAGTATGTTCCATGTTTGTCGATTTTCCTCCCCATTTTATCTTCTCTAGCCCTGGCACCCGTAAAATGGCAATAATATCGATTTGCACAGATGTGGTATTTCTAAGCCGCAGTACAACACCTTAGACACTTGTAATAAACTTAAAACAGGCGATATCGGCTTGTAACTGTTTAACGGAAAGGTAAAATAAAACTCACACAAAAAACTGTAGATTTGTTGACAGTAAAGAGCCGAAGAACTGAAAATCCCCAAATTCGTGATTTCAGCTGACACAGAAACAGGCTCACCTGATTGGACAAAATTAAGAGCGATAAGGTTACTGTTTCTCTGAAATTCGTGACTATTGTTTTATATCCTACTGTTTTCATCCAGGTCCAAAAGCAACAACAATGGTAAAAAAACCAAAGTATGAAAGATTTCATTACTGGAACAAACTTATTAGATCATGCTAAAAAGTAAGAATGATAAACAAAGCAAATTTTGGTGTAAGCTCATTGTGATAAACTTACCACATATACGAGAAATAAAATAATTATGATGAAAAATTCACATCTTTGAAGACTTAAACAGTTAAAAAGATTGATAAAATTACTTTGAAAAGAAATCAATTTCAAAGGATCAACTTTCCACCAAAGTAAACATTCTAAACATTAATTGCCACCATTTCACGACCATATCAAGACAAACTAAAATACTAATATGTCCGTCAAAAGCTGTCAAAGTTAAGAACATCTGATTGGTTACCATACCTGAATGGCGTTCTCAGATGACCCGGAAATGACCTTGTATTTAAGGAGGGTCAGGAGTGGGGTTTGAGACTGAAACAAACATATAGGTGGATGAGCTCAGGTTGTCGTGAGAATAACACTCGAATAATCTATGACCATTCATGACACTCTCTCCGGCAAAAAGGCCGATTTTACCAGGGTTTACTACATACTAAAAGAACTGTACTTAATAAGATAAGTTTAATATCCTCCCTACTTTATAAACATAAATTCGAGCAGGAAAGCAAATTCTTAATCACATAGGAATTTTTTCAAGTTTTTGTTTCAACAAAATGTGTAAAGAAATGTGTAAAGGATAGTTTTGCGTGAAATTACCTTGATTAGAGACAAAGAGATTTTTGACTCAAGTCTTAAATTAAAACTTTCATACAAAATAGAGTTTATGACCCGAGGTGTTCCAATTTAGATATGTTTGTCTCAATATAATTCTTGCTAAGTGTACCTTATTTTAACTGGGGGCCTCCGTGACCGAGGGGTTGGCCCGCTAGCGTAGCGTAATGACCCAGGTCATTGTCACCAATGCGGTCGCGGTGAGTTGAAGCCTAGGTCATAATGGCTTCATCTCCGGCCGTACGTGGGAAGGTCTAGCAGCAACCTGCGGATGGTCGTAGGTTTTCCGTTGGGCTCTGTCCTGGCTCATCCCACCATAATGTTGGCCGCCGTGGTATAAGTAAAATATGCTTGAGTACGATGTGAAACACCAATCAAGTAAATAAATAAATCACCTTGACTCACATGATCTAAAAATTGTCTAAAAATTAGATCTCAAATTTGACAAAAGTCAAAACTGGCTTCGTGGCACCGGCCCGAGGTCTCTTCGTTACTACAGATCTGTTTAGCAACAAGTCAGTGTAATGTGTGGCAGTTAGATATAACGTATTAGATATAATGTATTTATACGGATATCTTCATGTGAAGATTCATGAAAGTGACTCCTGGATGAAGAAGTTCTCTTTAGCTTAAGTCAGGCTAACATGGTCTCTGCTATCATTCATGAACGGCATATTTGAATGTTAATGCTAGTTTCCATTTTGTGATGAAAGTCTAGGAGAACTCTTAAGTATTCAAATAAAAATGATTAAACCAAGACGTCATTTTACCACTGTAAATTGTTTTGAAATTAAGACTAAATCCAAGACAGTTAATAGTGGTCTCTCAGACATGGGTTTACAAATGTAGCTCAGGCATAAGTGTAATACTTGGTCTAGGTTCGGCTTAGACGCCAAATGCCAGGAAAAGATAACCTATACCTACATTTGATTCTCGCGTTATATAATCTAATGCTTACATTAGTGTTGACAGAGACGCACGCGTAGAGGAATACCACCAAGGCGAAACCTGACATCGCCATGAACACTGACGAAGCCAGTCGTACGGCACTTTCGGTTGAGGGATTCAAGCATAAATCGGCCATTAACGCTAAAAATGTCACCGAGTTCACAATGAATATAACTGACGAGTAGACTGACATCACATGATCTGCCGTCAGCGTCAGGTGACCGATGGACAAATGACGCTGTCGAAAGTCTTCCAAATGTCGATGGATACTATGGTGCTCATCGATGGCAGTTCGTAGAGAACGGTTATAATGCATGTATTCCCTGCTGAGTCCGGCAGAAAGTAAGTATAGCTGAATTAAGGGCAGTATCCATGCAGCCGTTGTGTATATCAACGATAGGGTGAAGATAATTGTTAATATTACGCTGCCGGTGCCGGAGTTTACCGGGCAATCCCGAAGACTATCACGATCTATCACAAATATATCATCTGGGCTGAAAGTGGCGTACAAACAGAAAATCAACAGAAGTAGTAAAACTACATATCCAAAGATAGAACTACCAAGTGCTATGGATTTGAGGTGCCTGCGTGACTTGAGAGGAAGTTTGTTCCGTTCCCAGCAGGCATTCCACTGAAGAAATAGTTCTGGTAACGAATTGAAATTCCAAGCCCAGAAACAATGCAGAGTGGAAACTGCACTCTGAAGGAACCATCCTAGTATTGAGAGCTTCAGCACTCCTCCTGACCTATGCCATTCTGATGGGGTTAGGCAAGACAACTGACGAAAAACATTGGTCCATAATACAACAACAACAAATACGCCGTAGCACTTGGACAGTGCTCGTCCGTATATACAATGTTTCTTGCAGGAAGGATAGAATAATCCAAACACTGCCATGAGGTAAAATAACGGTTCAATCAACTTGAACAACTCGGTGTCTTCAAACTGAGGAATCTCGTTTTCATCTACTCCAGGATCTTTTGGATCGTTCGCATTAGACTCAGAGTCTTCGTTGCGAATGACGTATACATTTTTATGCCTGGAGCTATTTCCCTTGGTGTAGATGTCGCTGCTCCTGGCAGAGTTGGTTAACGTCTGCTCAGTTTGCGGGTTGGAAGGAGGTCCGATGTAAAATTCAGTACCGCGGAGGATTCTAGGCGTGTACGTCCCCATGGCGTGCTCAGTGCTCGTGGTACGACCGTAATTTGGGTTGTATCGGCCATTACGGACGTCATACCGAATGAGCAGACCTTCAGATACAGTATTCCTTTCCATTCCTCCTCCAGTCATTTCCTATCGCTGTTTTTTTTAATTGTCCAAATCTGTAGTTTTCAGTCTTTGAATAAAGCAGTCTCCATCCACACGCAATTTCATTTCAGAATCAGCCGAAATGCTTAAACACCAAAAAAAGTCTTTTCTGTATTCTTCTTCAAAAGTGAAATCTCGGGCTGCCAATGGGTTTCCAAACAGTAATCTCACCCGACACGCAAGGTATATTGTCGTGGGTGGGTGACCTTGATTTTTCTTACATAACCTCTGCCCTTCACGCCAAGAGGCCGCCGCCGTGTAAATTCCACATCGTTAACCGAATCAACGGACAGCAGTACCTACACATGTATTACACTTACAGAGATGTTTTCAATCCAGAAGACAGTAATGCCTAATTCGCGACGTTGTAACCCTACGGAGGATTACGGATTAGAAAGTTGCTATTCAACGTGTGGAAAAAGGTAAAAATTGTGGATGGCCCTGTACGAGATTTACCCTTTGGATCCAACGGTTCAACCCAATCGCTTTGAGCTCGCGTAATTCGTCCAGCTGGAGAAATGATCGGTTGCATGAAACAACTCGAAACGAGCACTAATCGGAGGAAAACATCCAGAGAAGATGTCTGTGCTCCGTTCAAAACAATACACCTTGGTCTCGCGAGATTGCGTGGATACCACAGAAACGCAAATGTAACCAATGTCTGAAAGGGCTAACCTTTTGAAAACATTGAGAGCTTTTATTTTTATTTGCCCCCGAGTGAGTGCGCACATGTCGTGTGCCGGGCTTTACTTTTATCCTTCTGTTTACTCTTTATTCTACATGAGCAATGCCGGATTATTGTTTACACTTTGCTCAACATTAAACAGCACTTAGCTCACAAAGGTCAGTTGAGGCTAATTAGCGAGGAACACGAACGCCTGGTAATCGATCGGATAAACGTATGGATCAGTCGATCAGAAATAGGCGCAGAATCCACATATCGTTTACTATACTGTAACATGAATATGACTGGCAGCACCCGAGAGTCATACTTTCTGCTGATTTACGGTGGCCACTTTATGTACTAATGGAAGCTGAGTTGGAGCAAAATGTAACACTAACTTACATGTGGCACAGTTACAGAAACGCTGCATAATCCTTGTGTCTAATCGATTCTGCGATAGGGTGGCGTGTTCGAATTAAGCTCCAGACGTATCGGGCGGTGAAGGTTCAATACCAGTTTATAACGGCAAATTGCCTTTGAAGCCGCTATTCTATGTGTAGGTCGAGGTCAAGCATGCGCGTGAAGCAATATGTCATGCTTGTTCCAGGTTTTGAAAAATTTATCGCTTGAGTTCGCCAGGATAGTAATGTGCACCTGGCTGGTGACGCGCATGAGAAAATTTGAATATTTACAACACCTCGCTTTTTGAGGATTGTATTTATTTTTTTCAGTCATATGATGGGGAAGAGTCCTTAGAATGTATGGATACTGTATTCTTGTTGCAGGGCGAGTCCATTTCGACAGAGTCCTGCCACGGATGGAACATCATACCGAAGACACCAGATATGGCACCCCACCCAGTCACATTATACTGACACAGGGCGAGCCAGACCTGTTTCCTTGCTGTAACCTCTCAGCACTGCTCGCCGACTGAGGCAGCAACCAGTACCACTTTAAAAGTCTTTGGTATGACCCGACCCTTGTGAGGAATGCAATTCGTAGATATAAACATAGTCTCACGAGGCCGTTTTTGTGCAAACACGTAAGAAGAAGAACAGCACGACTCGTCGTAAATTATACGACGAGTGACAGACAAAAGACGAGCGTCGTCAGTTTGTTCCTGTTATCAAGGCCTCAGAGACAAAATTGCTGAATGTACAAACTCCCTATTCAAAATGGGGTTTGAACACGCACCTGATTGAAAGGCAAACGCCTATGGTGAACTAAGTGTCTCCGAGGCCTGGTTCTTTTGCTTTGTTTTCATGTTATTATGCACAAATATTAAATGTTATGACAACACAGCATGTAGTGATGTCTAGTATATACTGCATTGCAAACATGTATTTTCAACATCACAGCAATTCTGCCAAATCCATGGTGGACTCCGGCCTTATGTGGGAAGGTCTGACAGCAAACTGCAGATGGTTGTGGGTTTCCTCCCACCATAATGCTGGCCGCCGTGGTATAAGTGAAATATTCTTGAGTACGGCTTAAAACACTAATCAAATAAATAAATATTCCATGGTGCACGGGGATGTGCAAGTTGTTACGTTTTAAACCCTAACATGAACAGTTAGAATAAAAGCCTATCTTAGGTAAACTGACAACAGGCCGGGTGTCACCGGTTATCTGTGACCGTTTGCCAACTATGACACTTTCGTGGTCACTTTGGCTTTACTCTCTATGCTTTATAGTCATTATATTCTAAGCGCTATTTAACGGTCGACTGCATAATAATGAAATGGGTGTGACCACATACTTCGTTGAAGACATTCTAGAACATAAGACAAATCGATATCAGTTGGAATTGAACTTAACAGACCGCGGCGTACCATTGGCACTCTAAATGAAAATTCTCAATGGCGTTATTACTGAAGCCACACATCACACGACCAAAGCATCGGTGAAAGACCACTGTATTGTGAAGCGAAGCGAGAGAAAACGAGTGGTTTGATGTCGATGAATTTTTTTCTCTGCTCTAAAATGATCTCCATGGAGAGACGCGGGCTCTGCCGTTACATCAAAGCTACAATCGGTTATGGGATGTCCCGCAACATGGCTACTGGAGTCATCAATAACGGAACACAAGGTTCACATACTTAAAACAGGCACATGTAGGCCTACGTATTAAGGTATGTGTTTTGTTCATCTTTTTATTTTATGAGTCATATGCAACGACATACTTAAAACAATTATTGCATATTGGTGCGTGGAACATCCTGACAGGTGTATTATTATACCCAACAACATATGACGATCTAACATGAGACATTGCATCTCTTTCCGCTCTGCTTTATATACCAGGCAGAATATAGATACGAAACTGCCTGAAGGAGATGGCACGGGAAATTGATCACAAGGGGACACAAATCTCCATGAGACCAAGCATAAATTGGGTGTTGCACGGCTGTGCTTGGATTACATTCTTCGCACAGACGACATCACTGATGTGCATCATCACGGATAGCTGAATCTCAACTGATGGGGTTTTGTTTCACTGAATGGAAGAGAAATTTACTTGGAGTATATTAAATCTAATTAATGTTAAAGCGGGTTAGCGACATACCCCTAAAGAATTTAACTGCAACCAGCAGCTCAATGGGTGTTGACTAGGACAATGTTTTTGTTGTTCTTAGTCGTGGGTGCATATTGAATTGCGCAGGTGTCACAGCTTTTTTCTGTTGTTAACTGGTACCATGTTCAGGTTTTCTCCCGCTATAATGCTGGCGAGATCGTGTAAAGGAAAAAATCTTGAGTACGGCGTAAAACACCAATCACATGTGTAAATAAATATTAACACTAGAAACTAGAATGACTTCATGGAGTTATGTACCTCACTGCCCCACAAGAATATAACAATAAATGAGTACTCACATAATGTACCGAATATTCATAATAAAGTTTGTTGAATTATTTATTTTATTTGATTGGTGTTTACGCCGTACTCAAGAATATTTTACTTATAGGAAGGCGGCCAGCATTATGGTGGGAGGGAACAACTATTCCCATGTTGCTGACGGACCTCTCAAAACGTAAGGTCGGAGAGGAAGCCAGCATGAGCTAGAGTTGAACTCACTGCGACCGCATTGATGAGAGGCGTCTGAGTCATTTGCGCCGCACTAGCGCGCTAAAAGACTGAGCCGCGGAGGCCCCTAAAGTTTGTTGTAAATCAGGGTGTAACTTATTCCCTGAGGATACATCAACTGCCTTCCTGACGGATTTGTGAGGGACTTTAGACGTTTTCCGTCTAAAAAAAGAGGTTTATATTTCAAAAGTGCATGATTTAGGCATTTTCTTCCTCTAATACACCACACAACTTAAATACTTACGTATTTAATTTAATATATTAAATAACGAACAAAAAAGGTAACACATATACTGGCTAAGGTAACAGCAATGGGTTCTGCTGCTACACCATGGCTCAGCCTTAGCTGGTGCACAACACCATACTAATGGTTTTATTAAACTACATCTGAGGGCCCTTCCTGGCTCAGTCGGTTAGAGCGCTAACGCAGCGTTATGACTCGAAGACTCCCACCTGTGCAGTCGCTGTGAGTCCAATGCTGAGATGGCAGAAATACGGCTGACGTGGCTCTGCTTGAGAACTAAACATGTTTGACATGATGAACAAACAGTCGCGCGTTGTTATTGCTGTTGTCTCCTGTCTTTGTGGGAGAATTGACGGAAAACTGATGGGCCGACCTATCCGTGTTGATCTGTTATGATTTTTTGGGTCACTAATAACTGAGCATTTGAAAACTGGACATGGTGCAAGGGTCAAAACTGGATGAGTACTGATCCAAAGTCACTGTTTTTATACATATTTTGTGGATTTTGACGCAAAAGTGCACTTGGTGAAGATTAGCACATGGTGGGAGGTGTACTGTAACATGTTGCATGAGATAATAAAGAGCATATTTTGGGTGTAACTGAGAATGATAATGTTTTCTTCTTCTTGACATGTCAAGTCCATAAACTGCACCCTAAGTTAAAAAAATATACATATTTATTGGCATTTCTAAGTTTTCCGTGAAGAAAATTAATAAATCCGACAGCCGGAAACATCTGATATCAAATATTTGAAACTTTTATTCTCGTGTCCTCACTCTGACATAGTAAGGACATGGCGAAAAGACGAGACCGCCTATGTAGGTTCTAGGGTCACATGACGGCAGAGGCCTCGTGGGATCTCGGGTGAAATGGAACCTCTGGAGTAAGGTTGTGATAAAAAGGAACATCCGGGACTTTGCGAAGGCTTCTCCCACACACGATCTTCGTCCTATTCCAAATGGTAACAAACTGTGTAAGACAAATTAAAAAGTTATTAAAATCACGATATATATGTACTACATTCGTGGATGCCACCCAAGAACTGTTTAATTGTAATGTACGCCCAACGTAAGGTCTTGAATGAAGGAATAAATGAGGCCCTCATCTAAAGAAGGTAACTCAAATTACACACTATGCTCTTCCCAGAGGCCCTCTACATAAATAATGCATAAACAGGACGAAACAATACCGGTATTTTCAATTTTAAAACATGAAAACAGTCAAATATTGCCTTTCGCCAGACATGTACATCAGTTGAAATCATAAACAAACATCCTCAGGTCAGCTATCTCCAGTTTATGTGTTAGACCCGTTGACATAGTGATCTACATGCACACACAATGCTGGCGATTATGGGTCTCACTCTGAGGTTACCGGTGAGATACCCAGAGTGGTATCATCCAATTTTCATAACTAGGACTGTTATACTCAAGAGGTCCGAACTCGTAATAACGATTATGCTGATATGCATGTAGTTTCTTAGTTACACGTTACACAATAGGGAAAAGCTTTCACAATGGACTGATTGATTCGTCATAACTGCGATCTGTCAACCATAAAAAAATAGCCTTATATATACTACACGTACATTATATACATGTGTATCACCTGAATGACCCGGTTTTGCTGTTTGTCAAATTTGCATTCAAGTGTTCAATGCCAACTTGATAAAATGTTATCAACGTATATTCTATTCGTGATGGGCATATTTGGGGGGATTTTCCGCGTGGTACACATGTACTTCAGACGGACAGTGTGCTGCGTCTATGATACAGTTCACGCCATTGCTTATTTCCACATGCGGTCATGAAATTGCCTCAAATACAAATAAACATGGTGGCTTGCTGGAACCTGCAAGAAACTACATATGATTGGGGTCTAAAGAATGCTCACACTAAGCGCAGTTGATAACATATTTAAAAAGGATTACATGGTTAAAGCATGTATATTGTATATTAGGCTATATGCTTTTCTTTCGAAATAAACTTGGACCATATTTGAGCGATGAAGTTTCGACCAAAGTTTAAAGCGTCGGATGATAGATGGAGAAAAGATGACTAAGATTTTACATGGGTTGTGGACATACTTTTTCCTGTTTGGGTGGTCAGCTGAGACGAGTTTTCCATCCTCGCCCAGGAATCTTTCCGGTTTGAACTCCCAGGGGTCATCCCAAGTGCGGTCGTCATGGTGAATTAACCACACGTTAGCCATAATCTGAGACAGAGGAAGGAGAGAGGTTACCGCATCCATACGGAAACCGGATTAGGTCATCATCGTTGCTTATACATCAGCCTGAAAACATTTCGGGACGTTTCACGTAGGAAAATATAATTTATTTAGTTATATGATTGGTGTTTTACGCCGTACTCAAGAATATATTTCACTTATACGACATAGGCCATCATTACGGTGGGAGGAAACCTGGAAATATGAAAGGACGCTGGTCTCGCAATTTAATTATCAAATAGAAAAGTGTAAGTGAAATGCCCAAGTCACGAAAAGACGTTTTTAGACCAATCATCCCAATCTTTCCAATTTAAAAGCAGTTAGGAACAAATAGTCACTGGTCACGAATTAGGATCATCGATAGAGAGAGTCGACACTTTGATGTATTTATTTAATTGACGTTTTACGCCGTACTGAAGAATATTTCACTTACACGAGGGCTGCCAGCATTATGATGGGAGAAAACCGGACAGAGCCCAGCGGAAACCCACGACCACAGGTTGCTGGCAGACGTACGGCCGGGGAGGAAACCAGCATGAGCAGGACTTGAACTCAGAGCGACCGCATTGGTAGGAGGCTTTTTAGGTCGTTGCGCTGCGCTAGCGCGCTAACCGGTAGAGCCTTCGATGCTTTGAGAGAGGTGTGAACGAAGCTACATGAATGAAAGTCAGGAGTCCCTTACTAAACAGGAACGGTAACTTACGCTTCAGACTTTCTCCCATCTGGAAGAAAAACTTGAAAGAACTGGATTCACCATTAAATCTTTACCAGAAAATAGACCATGTTCTACAGATTACAGTCCCTCTAATGAGCTCTACTCACTGATTGTTTCTATACATATATATATACACTTGTGTGAGAGTATTCTTGCCATTTTCTGTTGAAGACACTTCAGTGAGTGTCGCAACGTTAGAAGTTGTTTAGTATATATCGGGTTGACCAGATATAGTGTTATTCAGAGTCAGTGACTTATATAAATATATGCATTTTTGTTCATTGTAGCCTGCGACGTCATTGGCCACGCACCAAACTTTTTCCTGATCTATATGTATTAAACAGAATTTAAAGCATCTACATGATCAGACTCTAAACAAGTCACTCACTTTGGTTTTTGCTGGTATGACGTAATCTCGGAATTTGACGTCAGCAGTCGTCACGCGCGGAACACCAATAGGCACGTGGGAAATGTACCGCAGGAGTTCAAAGATGGCGGCCACCGAGTATGGCATGTCTTGTCGGTCTTGTAGGCATGGGAAGCGACCGGAACCAATGACAGACTCGATCTCATCCTGTATTCTCCTGGCTACTTCCGGTTTGTGCACGATGATGAGAAAGAAGGAATAGAGGGCGCCTCTAGTGGTGATTGAACCTAAGGATAAAATAATAATCTGTCATGGAAAAGGTTTATATTGCATGAATTGCTTATAACCTGCATGAAAAAACATTTTAAGTTAATGTAAAATGAGCCATTACGTGCTGGTCATGGCAAACGTCACTCACATTTCCCTTCATGAACCACCCCGCATATGACAACCAAATGACTGGTCAAATTATAAAATATCTGCTTCTGAAATCAATATCTCTATATTACAGAAAATGTAGACATTACAATTTTTTTTAAATTTCAATATTTTATGCCTCTCATCACTCACATAGACAACTCATGGGATATTTCTTCTTTCATTCGTCAAATTAGGAAATTTCTATTTCTAGAATCTTTTAAAATTTTCAGATTTCGTCAGTAAACAGACGTTTCATTTCCCTACCTGCGCCAACCATCTCCTGTATGATTGCTTTAATGGAATCATCATCCAGCCAGCTACTTCCTGTCTCAAGTTTGAGCTCCTCCTGGTGGCGGAGGAGGAAATCAATCATACCTCGGGTCGCTTCTGGATTGTATGTGACCTGTAAAGCAAGCAGACGTAAATGGAGAAAACAAATGATTACAGAGCACCTCGACAACCGCAAAGAGGGAGTATATGGCTGTAGTGAATAAATGTAATGTAGAAATAGGCAAAATGTTTCTAATGCACCTGAATCTAGGTGTCGTAACTGAAATTCGCATGCCAGTCATCAGCAATAAAGGATGGTTCATGTACGTTCTCCCACTGAGGACGAATTTTAAAACAAAACAAGACTCGACACAAACCAACAAAAAATTAAGAAAATATACAATAGTAGTAAATGCAAGTACATGCGAAACCTAAGATTAAGTCATACAAAGAGAACCAGTCAACAGTTTTCTGTGGTGTCGGAAAAGACACACGGAATGTTTTAACTGTTATCAGCATCCAAATCAAAAATATGTTTTGCAGTTGCTCTTCCGTTTCAGGTGTTCATATATCGGAATTGGGAATGTCTGCATGATTACATCTTTATGTATCAACCACACCCCTATGTGCATAGCTAAGAGGTCTTTATCTTAATCGGGCTAAACCTCACCTGGAAACACAGACATTACCCAACGTGACACATTACCCTGTATTCATACCTTACTATCATAGAGGTAGTCCTTTTACCCAACGTGACACATTAGCCTGTATACATACCTTACTCTCATAGAAGTAGTCTTTTTCAAACTGCCGTGTACTCCGGATGTTGTCCAGAGCGTGTTTGCCTGGCCCCAGGGGCAGATGTCTGAGGAATGGTAGCACGGACATGAGCAGGCCGCTGGTGGCTGAAGCCCCACGGGCCGCAGACTCGTCCAGCAGGCGAACGTTCTCCAGGGCTGGCGAACCGTACTCAAAACGACTACCTTTTAACTGGAAAACAGGATGAATTAAGTGTATCAGGAATGATGAAAAAGGACGTGTTATACGTTGTCTTGAATTGTGGATATTTTTTAACGTTTACTGGTTTAAAATAGCTTTCAATTTCAATTGTTCCGTCCTTTCGGCCCTAAAAAGACGACGCTTTCTTGCAGCAAGGGACATATTACAGCTCTCATATAATGCAATTGTGTCATCACGCTGACGACATCACGGCACGAGGATGATGTGTTCGTGTGATGCCTTACATCTCTCATATAATGTGATTGTGTCGTTTAAGACGATGTGGGTGGCAGTATAGTCTGACCTTGAAATCAGACACATAATGGCTACGTCACTTCCAAAAATGTCGTTAAAGGAGGAGTGCTAATGTTTGAGGCCTTTTTGATTGAAATCTATTTCAGTACCTATTCACTCACCAATATGGTCAGAATGTTTATTAGAGAAGGGTAGATAACCTCGTCCATGTTCACGGACCCTCCAGCCTTTTCCAACCAATCTATCACATGAGTTAACTCCTCCTGAATCGTCCTCTCCGTCTCACGAAGTCCCTCGCCGTAGTGAAGCAGGATCTTGTGTACGAGTTTACGACGCTTCGTGAGGATCGGTGATGGCCACATAAAGGTGATAGAGTTGATCAACGATTCTGTGGCGAAGCTAGGTGCCGGAGGTCTGCCGGAAAAGTGATCGGCAGTTTCCGGTGAAGAGTACGCCTCTCGGACAACTTCGGCCGTGTTCAAGACAATGTGATTTTCTCCGAAGACGTTAAGATTGAATATCTCACCCCAGGTATCGGCCATGTGGGTAAAGAGGACGTGGAATTCACTGAGCAGCGCCCAGGGGCAGCCAATGAGGGGCAATCCCCGTGGGCCCGGGGGTAGACGATGACCGGAAGAGCTCCTCTGGGTCAGAAGCAGACCTGAGACCAGCAAGACTACACCCAGCAACATCCAGGTCATAAACTCCATTTCGGATATCTGCCAATGCTGTGGTATTTTTCACCTGTAAAATGTCGTAGGGCAATAATTGAAACGCACTGGTAATATTTATTGGTTTGTGTACTTGAAGAATACTTGAGTGATATACTGACATCTCGCCCTGACTAACAGACCCTTCACTCTACCCGGTTTTCTCCCTCCATAATGCTGGCCGACGTCGTATAAGTGAAATATTCTTGAATACGACGTGAGACACCAATCAAGTAAGTAAGTAAGTGAGAAAGTAAGTAAATAAATAATAAATAAATAAGTAAATAAATATTACATATTAAATAAAGTGATCGCGGTTCAAATCCAATTTTTGCCTTGACCTTTAGTCCAGAAGTTTTCAATTGCCTGGTGAAGGAAGGTGTCTTTTCAATGGGCACTCAGTTTTCCTTCAGTCATAGACCTTATCCGTAAAGACTCGGTACAGAGTTCTTCAAATAAATGACAAAAAATGGCAAACAGCAACGGCTGCATGTAGTTTTGAACCCGAATCTTGACCAAACGATGAGATATCGTGGAAATCACAGTCAGTGTTTCTCTGAGGCCTGCCAAAAATTACATCACGTGAAGGAATCTCTATTTCTTGCCGCCAATTGCCTTCAGATGTCGTGTTTCCGCATTCACACAGTTTCCCCGCTGTTCCTAATAATTTCAAATTTGAATTGGGCGCTTACGTGTATTAAAGGATTTCACTGATTGTGGAGCGTCGTTGGTGTGCCTGCAATAACTGCTTCACACATAGTTCAAATGTACAAATTCATATTGTGCTCCCTCGGATCACGTTTTAAACACCAGACTGAATCATGAGTAAGTTTTGTACATCTGTCGTGAGATAGCGTGGAATAAAGCTTTACGGGCTTTTCATGGCCACCAAAACAACACAAGCCCATATGTTACACAATACATTGATTTTCCTTATATTTATGCCGAAAATTGGTCAACTTCAACTACAACAATATATCTCAAAACTTCCGCGTGATGTCGTGTCGCACCACCACACACGGCTTTGACATATGAAAAAACCAAACGTAGCATGGTCAGTACTTTTGAGCAGATGCTCCTTGAGTGACGTAATGGCATTTTGCCACCTTGGTACCCTCTAGGAGGGGAGTTAGTAATCTTGGCAAAAGTTTTCAGTTTTGTCTGTCCAAAGTAAACAAAATTCTGATACATGTTTAACTAGGTGTAAAATGACATTGTGGAAATTTCTAGTGTATCAACAACCTAGACTATCTGCGTGGCAATATTATTCCATAAGTGTCCCGACACTGTTAAATTCGGAGCCAAATCATGGACTCAATTGCCCGAATTGCGCATGTGTAACCTATATTGTCATGCCTCTCACTGGCCCGGAATTTTAAGCATAGAGGTCATAAGTGTTTAGCAGGGACTGTCTGCCGGATTGCTGCTACAGTGTTGGGCTACGGGGGCGTATTGATTGATGCCACAGTGGTATCCACAGCTCAGTTCTGTATTCAGATCAGGCTGAACCTAGCTAGTGAACCTAAACTGAAGGATTATTAAGCAGTACCGCAGTCGCATACGTGAAATATTCTTGAGTGCTGTGTAAAACACCAATGAAATAAATAAATATTAAGCAGTGAGCGTGTATCCTTACCAAGGCGCTTCCAACACACCGGTAACCTCTGCGTAACTCCATAAATACCACCTGTGTATTAATGCTCTAGAGTAACTGCCTGCACGGACTACAGTCTACGCATAACTTAAATAGATGTTGCGGTTTTCACAACGTCAATCTGCAAAGCAGAGGATTATCCTACCTCTCAAGGCCAACGTCTTATGCACCACCTTAGGTCGAGTTCGCCATACCTCCACCACGTGGTAAAATACAGGTCAGGCAAGATAAGCCAGAAAACACACGGAAAACACATATATGGGTCAAACAGTTTTATTTACAGACTTGTCGTGACCTACTTATGACGTCAGCACTCGTCTGTATCGTGTCAGTATGCTTATTTTTCACCTGAATCTGCGGATGATCAGTGTTGTCGCTCTTGGTGATATAGCGCCTTGTTCGGACAGTATGTTGGATGCAATGGCATGTTTTCAACAACAGCCAAACCCTATCATCATGAATTAAACCTTGTATGCTACGTATACAACGTCTAATTCATTATGTAAAGTCAAACCCCTACAGACTTTCGTCCGGATTCCTGAGTTGAATTGGCTTATCAGGGTGATTTGGCATAGATGCAGTAGTTCGTGACAGTTGCAGTTGTTAGTGACAGGTGCAGTTGTATGTGAGAGGTGCAGAGGTTTGTGACAGATGCAGTGGTTTGTGACAGTTGCAGTACTTTGTGACAGGTGCAGTGGTTTGTGACAGTTGCAGTACTTTGTGACAGGTGCAGTGGTTTGTGACAGTTGCAGTACTTTGTGACAGGTGCAGTGGTTTGTGGCAGGTATAGAGGTTTGTGGCAGTTGTAATGGTCTGTGAGAGGTGCAATAGTTCGTGACGGGTGTGTGACAGGTGCAGTGTTATGTAAGAGGTGCAGAAGTTTGTTACAGGTGCAGTAGTTTGTGACAGGTGTAGTGGTTTGTGACAGTTGCAGTACTTTGTGGCAGGTGCAGTGGTTTGTGGCAGGTATAGAGGTTTGTGGCAGTTGTAATGGTCTGTGAAAGGTGCAATAGTTCGTGACGGGTGTGTGACAGGTGCAGTGTTATGTGAGAGGTGCAGAAGTTTGTTACAGGTGCAGTAGTTTGTGACAGGTGTAGTGGTTTGTGACACGTGCAATGCTTTGTTACAAGGGTAAATGTTTTTTAACAGATTCAATGGTTTGTGAAAAATGTAGGAGTTCGTGACAGATGTAGTGGTTTGTGAGAAGTGCAGATTTTTTGACAGGTGCAGATGTTTTTAACAAGTGCAGTGTTTTGTAAGAGGTGCAGTAGTTTGTGACAGGTGCAATAGTTCGTGACAAGTCCAGATGTTCATGACAGGTGCAGTGGTTTGTGACATGTGTAGTGGTTTGTTACAGACGCTATAGTTTTTGACGGCGAAGTTCCACTTTTATCCATCCTGATTCATTCCATCAAAACATGGCACATAGCAATTAACAAGAAAGCATAAATAACAAAAATAAATCCAGGTGCTACTTTTGAACAGTATTGATTGTAACGTCAAAAAACCCCCCAAAACATAGAACATTTCTGACTCAATGTACTATGATAATAAGCAGAGTTAGTGAATAGAAGGCGAAGGAATGATCATTAAACCAAAGGTTTTCTCTGCTGCTTGTTTATATTCCTCCTCCCTAACATACACTCTGCTACGCTCTTATCTTAAAGGCAATAAATCATCTGCGGCTTTCAGTCAAGCGATCTTACCAGCTACATGGCAAGGTGCGGCGGGATCCATTTGCTATAGACGGTTCCCTTCATGGTAAGCACGTAACCGCCGTCGTAAAATGCCGATCCAATTAATCATACATAAATCAATACAGTACAAAAGTCTCCCCGGTGCATAAATCTACGCCGCAGCTAAATGTAGACTTTCCCGAATCACAGGCATTAAAGGGACACTACTAAACATGTATATTTTATCATTGATTGACTCTCATTTCAAGACACATCTGTGTCCAAAATTTCACCCAAACACCTGCATCACTTTGTCCGTATATTTGTTGACGGGCATATGAAGCAGATAGATCAATATCTTCCTTGTCGGTTGCAATGAATACATAATAATACTGCAAAGAGAGTAAACTAAACGGCGGAGACAACGCTACCTGTCAGTGAAAATGATCAAATACAAAACCGATGAAATCTGACCCTTGTCAACTTACGTCACACTGCGTGCTATTCTAACTGTTCATGTAAATGCTTAAAATGTAGCAACTTAGACTACACCCAGTTTGTTAGAGGTTGCTGACTAGAATTACTCAAAATTCTGCGTGGTCATCACATTTCAAAAACAATGACATCAAAACAATACAAAGCATCCAGACCTAGGGGGAGGGTTAGTCCAGCAACAAAATCCATGTTTATGCAAGAATGAAATGTAAATGTTTACTGCATGGTGAGTAAAGCTAGAGTAGGTACAACAGTTTGATAATAGCAAATTTACACGCTCTCTGGCACCGTGGCTGAGGCAGAATCACTCAAACGATCGGTGTTATGAGTCACACGGCACATTCTTCCTGCATATTAGACTGTGTTAAGTACATATAACCTCATCTTCTAGAGATGTTTTAACCGTCCCGAGGTGTTCAATGGCAGTCACACTAAATAACCTATATCCGAGCCGAGCTGAAGTGCACACCGACAGTCTCCTGACAACTACTCCGCTGCACGCATCATACTCTGTCTGCTCACGCAAGACTGTAAGAGAATTGCGTAAGATATAGTTTACACGCAACGCATGGATTGAATCGCAAGTCGTCTTGGAGAGGTAAGATGCGGACGAACATTCTGAACACTGCGAGACTTGCCTACTACGACATTCTCCGAGATCAAGCTCTAGATTAGATACACACCATTCCTTCCAAGATTTGGGAGGGGAGGGGGGGCTAATTCCGCGTATATTTTACGTATAGGTAGATCCGGCGCTTTACTCAGCGAACTGGGTTATGGCCTATTGTTATTGTTTCTCAACACAGAGATAAAAAAAAACTGTAGTTCAACAAGTCACATAACGCGTCGAATAGTTGAGAAAAATCGAGTTGTAATGCAGTATTTTTTACAACTGAAGTCTGCATAACGAATGTTTACTGAAGGCTGAGAATACTTCTTTCCGTGGATATTTCGTCATTGATCGAACAGATCCCGTGTAATCTTCATGTGTTCAAAGTGGCTCGTATTAATGTGAGAGTCGCTGTGTAACATGTTATCCAGCTTAGTAGTGACTCGGACTTGAGAATGGTGGATGAACTGTGCATTGAATCATAGAAGTATAAAACCACCACAAATATCCTTACTATTTATATAGTAATTTCACAAAGAACACTCACCTAAAACTGTATTCCCTAATTTTGGTTGGCCCGAATGACACATACTGTCAAATAACTAGATGCCTGTCATACAACATGTCCAAATATCATCAGGGGTTGACCACCATTTTCTCAAAATAAAGCAGCTGGAATTCAGAGTCCTATCGCCATAGAAACAGGGTGTAGGCGGCACTTGCTCATTGGATGATATTTTTCCCTGTTTATTTGTAGCCACAAGTGATGGACTTTTTTTCAACCATTATTTGTCATAGTTTATGCTGGCAAAATTGCTTGACAGTACTTCAACACACTTCAGAGATACAGCCAATCCCTACCCCTCCCCACCGTTTTCTGTGCGCCTGACTCTTGGATACAAAATCCAATCAGTGTTTTTATACCTGTAAAACCATATACCTTTGCATATAATGCGTTTTGTCCAGTGGCCAGCCATGGACATGGACGAGCATAACCTACCCAAAACATGTCCGTATGGTTTGTTTTCTGCATAACAGTACATTTCTGTACAGACATAGTTGTGTTCGTAAAGCATATGTAGTTTACAGTATAGATGAGTGCAGCTTAGAACAACGACGACAGTGTGATTGTTGGTACGTTACTTGTCAAATACGGCCACTTGTCAGTTTGTCACAGTTAGGGTTCTATTCTAAGTGTTCATGTAAGTGTTTAAGTAACAACTCACAGACCCCCTAACACCATGGCTGATGCAGAGTAACAACTCACAGACCCCCTAACACCATGGCTGATGCAGAGTAACAACTCACAGACCCCCTAACACCATGGCTGATGCAGAGTAACAACTCACAGACCCCCTAACACCATGGCTGATGCAGAGTAACAACTCACAGACCCTCTAGCACCAGGGTTTATGCAGAGTTACTACTCACAGACCCTCTAGCACCAATGTTTATGCAGAGTAACTACTCACAGACCCCCTAGCACTATGCAGAGTTAGCAGTAAAAACAAATTGCAGTGACGTGAAATGCAATTATAAGACGGCACTGATCCGGAATTATTCAAAATGCTGTGCTGTCGTCACATTTAATATATGTGCACAGTATTATGAAAACGATGCAAACGGACCAACCCGCGGTGATTCTTAGCTGTTGAGCATAACAGACGAAAATAACGTTTTTTTCACACGACTAAGAGCCAGAAGTACTTCAAATTTTTTTTGCTTGTAATACGGTCAACACCTTAGACCTCATAGTTCACCTCTGTTACCGAGTGGCCGAGTGTCCTAGAAGGTACTCCCCCTGTGTTACAGTCCTGTGTTCAGCCCAGCATGGGGTCAATCTTAACAACTTAGTACGCCCGGTTGGCGATTGAATATCAGTTCATTTATTTGATTTCCATTTAACACCATACTCAAGAATTTTTGTGACCATGGATATGGCCGAAATATTGGCAACGTGGCGATTAGCGATAAACTGTAGTCTTTTGTGTTGTATTCTAGCATAGACCAGGACTCAGCTGATGAACTAAAGTTTGCTTGTTTTCTTGTAAATATTTATTAAATTTAATTTAATGACCAGTTAAGCATGCAGGTTATTCATGCAGTTAAGCATCCACGTGATCACGCAGTTAAGCATCCACGTTATCATTTAAGATTTTGCGTGAATCACCCTATTTGAGGTGGTCAACTAAAAGCCATATTTCACCGGTTACGTGGGACCATTTCCCAGCTATCACATTGCCCTCGATGCCCAAGTTTTACTTTGCGGATTGTATTTTTCATTTTAATTTTAATTTTAAATTTATTTTAAACACCAATCAATCAATTAAATAAAACGGTACAGTATTTCTTTAATAATTCCTTTAACTTGCCCCACAATGCTGTTCGTGAGTTTACATTGAGAACATTGCGAAGACCTGATTGTGAAAATGTGGTGTTTTACAGAAATTAACTAAAGCTGTGACAGATATCAACCATGGAGCTAATAACGTAGATGTTGTTGGGTCTGGTCATGCTAGTGTCTAGTCTGTTACTGACCAACCGACTACTCTTCAATCACCGTCTACCCCTAGGGCCACTGGGTGTGCCCCTTATCGGTTGCCTGTGGGTGTTGCTCAGTGATTTACATGTCCTCTTCGCCAAGATGGCCGAGACCTGCGGTGATGTGGTTAGTATCAACATCATGGACAACACAGTCGTTGCTCTCAACTCCGACGAAGTCGTCAGGGAAGCTTTCAACATCGCGGAATTTTCGGAGCTAATTTCGGGCCTGACAATGCAGCCTGCATTGAACGAGCATGCGGCTGAAACAGTCAGTTTCCTTCAGCCAAACTACATCTGGTCGAAAAGGCGCAATACTCGTCCATAAAAGCTTGAGCCATTACAGTGAAGGGCTTCTTGAGACGGAGAACCAGGAGGCCAGAATGAATAAATCATTCATTCCTTTTAAGGCAACAACTTTCGTGACAATAAATACCCTGATTCCTGTTATTACTAGTCAATATTCTCGTAAAGCGTAAGTGAAGCACTAATCTCCATTGTAAGTCATTAAACATACGTCAGTCTGGTCTTCGACATTAGGTAAGATGTCTCATTCCTCATGACTCACAGAGCCAATCCTTTTTCGTGACATTCACAGACAATCAATGTCCAGTGGCTTTACCAGCCAATCATCTGTTGTCGGTTGAAGGGTAGACGCTATGACTACGACTCGGACATTCTGGCCGACATCTGGGTCCTTCCCGGCATTCTCCTTTCTTACCCCAACTGCTTGCGCTCCTCTGTAGCTGAATATTGGTCCGGGTAAACTGGCAATCCAGAATCGACAAGCTGAGTGACAGTTTAGTGTGGATGTTAGTGTGTTCATTGTTTTGCCCTAGCGCGCTTCCCCTCGGCCATGAAGCCCTCCGCGTTATTGCCTAAGAATCTTTAATTATATTTTAGGTGATATGTTGTATATCTGTCTCTTTTCATACCACAGGCTTGCACACAACACGAAGTGCTCCCTACTCTTTTTTTTCTTATCAACGTTCATCAGCCAGAGGTAGCGTCATCCATCCAAAACGAAATCGAAGCTGTGATTGGCGGAAATCGCTTTCCCAGCCTGGAGGACCGCACCGAATTGCCCTACACAAATGCTTGGAACTGCTGAGATACATTTCGCACATACAGGTTCCCCAGCAGACGACAGATGACGTCATATTTTCATACCAAAACGTACTCTTTGACCTAACTGACTCCAGCTTACGCTAAATATTTTTTTTCCTGCAGTGTAATGCCCATCGGTGCCGGGCGAAGATCGTATGAGGGTGAAACCCTCGCTAAATCCCGAATGTTTCTTTTCATCACAACCTACTCCATGGATTCCACTTCACGCGAGATCTTGTGAGAGCTCCACAATCATGTGACCTAAGGACATACAGGCCCGGTGTCGTCTTGTCCCCGTACGAGTATTGGCTTAAAGGTACACCAAGGAGCTGAAACCTTTCAAACTTGGTGGACCTAAGGAATTGTGTGAATTTCTACTGATAATTTAAGTTACATGGTTACTGAGTGAAAGGATACGAAACACCATGGGGTCTGCAAGCCGGTAAGCCCCAGTGTAGAGGCTTTTTGACTTTATATAGTTTCATATCCTTTCACCTAGTAACTATGTAACGAATTTATCCCACGGAAGACCCTAAAAACTACACTGAGATTTGTTTCCTGAAAAACTAAGAAGCTTCAACAGTAATTTGCTGTCGCGTCGAGGAGCTTTGAATCACCAAGCAGTAATCTGGGAATTATGACGTCATAGCCTTAGTGACATTGTCGTGTCAACATTCCTTTTTGATGCTGTGTGGTTGGTGTCATTGTTTTGTCACATTGTAATTGTCCCGTAATGTCGCTCTCCCTGCTATTGAGTCATCAGACGCATATAGCCTCTGCCGCACGGTACAGAGATATACACATCTACCACGTGACCATTACTGTCCAAGCAGGAGCAGAATATTTTGTCTGATGCGGGATAATGTTCTTGTCATCTTCGAGTGTTTTGAAGACATTGATTAACAGATAACGAAACAAAAGTTACGCCAAGGAGCTGAAACCTTTAAAACACTGTGGATCTAGGGAATGGTGTGAATTTCCACGGACAATGTTATCTGCATGTTCGAGTGTTCTGAAAGTATTGATTAATAGGAAAGAAAACTTAAGAATGTAGTACGAATCAGTGTATTGACCATGTAAAACTGTATCTGGAATTACCTGACCTCGTTGTGTGAGGTTTTTCCCTGAATTAAAGGCAATTAAATTGTATGGTGGGTTTTTAAGATGATACTAATAATGCATATGGTCTATGACGTCAAATACATATTCTACACTTTTATGTATATGTTTAAAAAACGCTGTGAACTCAGATAATGAGCCTAGACATGAAAGGGCGTATGTGACATATAAATCTAAAATTGTAAAGTCTGACACTTGTATACCACTCGTAAAAAGGGAATAAGCATCCTGTGTACATCAGTGCTTACAGAACTACACCAGAGTCACATTTTCAATTAATGCAGACTGTTGTGGAGCGAAATATCCCGTCAGTTATCATCATTTTGTCATTCCTTTCAAACAAGACCGGATTTGAAACTACCAAACCTTGACAATTTCCTCGCATCTCCCGAGCTGTTTCACGTGAAGAGAAAGCGCGAAAGGATTCCAATGGCGTAGGGATTGATCAGAGTTTCGTGAAGCGACTGCCTTTTAGTTTACGTTTGAAAACTAGTAAGTTGTGGCAAGTAGGGGCTACCGATTATGGAGACGCTGTGTGCTATTTGACAATGTTGTACGTGAAAATAAAGGTATATGATAAAAAGATTATGATAAAAGTGTGTGTTCCACGATGTTCTCTTGTATGAGCCTGGCTCTTCGTGCACTACGAGCCTGGCTGACAGGCCCTAGGGAACTGAAGCTGATACACCATCGCGGATCACACACTGTTACGATAAAATTTCTATATAAACGAAAAGCGGGGAGGTCCGTAATTCTACATGCACATGTATGATGTGAAAATTTGCAAGTTTTATCTTGAATTGGGCCGTAACCAAATCTTGTAATAGCTAGTGATTTTCTTTGATTGGCCTTATCCAGTACAAATCCTGTACAAATTGTTCACACACATGGCACCTCCTAGATAAATGCATATATGTCCATGTGGTACACATAATCAAGTACATACCTTGGGTAGGTGTACTACAGGACATGTATGCATTTACCTAGGAAATGTCGTGTGAGTAAACCATTTGTATAGGCTTTTTTCTGGTTAGGGCAAGTCAAACAGTACGTACATGCATGTATACATGAAGTACACTAGCCTGCTTGAGTTGTGGGGCAGAAGCAAATCTCGTTTTATCCCATTTACGCGCTTTCAGTGAGCAACAAAGTGTTTGTCACGTAAACAGACTTACCAAAGGGTAGTAGAGTGGGAAAACAGACGGTAAGGTGTTCTTGTGTTTTATTGATTGTGTTGGAGATAGAAGAGGTACATGCAAGCACAGTGCAGTCTCCAAGGTAAGCTGTCGGATCTGAGTATGTATTTTATACCGTAAGTCAGATTAGAGTTTCCAGAGCGCATTCATACGCATGCGCAGACCGCATCATACACTGGACAAACAAAAGCACATGGTGATTTATGCCTGTGACAGCCCAATCTGTTTGAGTTTTCTACTTAAGTATTTGAATAAAATTCTCGCTATTTACTGAACTGTGTTGTGTTGAGCAATGCCTTGACATAACATTTCGTGGTGTCGCCCATCAACAATAAGACCAGGATGCGCCATGCTCATTCAGAACTGCATGCTATATGGCTTAGATTATTGCACAAATATCGATACACTGTTGTTAAGAGCAAATATTGCCTTAACAAATGGCCACTGCTCAGGTATTAACACATTCCTACTCTTCACGCATGAGCCGCAAAAAGGAGGTTTTTGGGAGGTTTATTGTGGTTTTCATAGAATGATTCATACAACTTGAACCAAGCTATAAATGAGGGAGCAAAGCCAGGCGGGACTAAAGCACGGGAAAATTTTCTGCGTTCTGTTCTCCGTTGCATGTCTTGTGGGGAAGGGTGAACCAGTGTCCCTGGAGGCGAATTTAATGATACAGTATACAATATACACTGCGATTTTCTTTCACCTGTTTCAACTTATGCCGTGGTGCTAGAGGGCGTGTTAATTGCTGCCACCTAAAGGCAAATGCATGAACAGTTAGAATGAAAACCTGGCTGAGATAAACTCACAAGAGGCCCGATTTCACCGGTTACGTGTGACCAGGATTTTACTCTTTATGCGAAAGTCTTCTATACTCAAGAATGTTTCTCTTATAGCCTACGCCGGCAGTCAGCCTTCTCAGTGCAAGAAACTAGAGTGCTGGGAGTTAAATAACCGACCATGCTGTAGTCTTGTGTGTTATGGGATTTTAAAATACACGTATGACCACCGTTCAATGCATGTGGCGAGCTTCTATCGACATGTTCAGCCCTGGTGAAAAACTTTGACAGGCTACACAAAAGGGTTTAAATTGTGGTAAAACACATCGTTTCCTGCTGTGGCGCTTCAGTGATTGTGTGTTACCTCCGTATTTTATTAGTCCACATGCACCGAGAATTAGCGTGATGTACTACAGGAAAGAACAAAGAAGCACATAGCTTTGGACCGCTTTGTTAAAGGCCGGAAATTTTTTTTATCGAGATTCGCATTGTTATGTTGACATGTATCACTACACGCAAGAGTTATATACCACAAATACAAGAAGTTATGGAATACTATGTTCACCACTAGTATTGTTGTAAATGCTGTACACCTACATGAGATACCAAATTCGCAAAAGCAGCCGATCTGGGACGAAAACATACGCCTGATCCAGATGTATAGTCCTACATAACTAAACTCACAGATTCACGTCAGTGCATGGGAACTATACATTAAAGGACAAGGCAAACACACTTTGACCAGGTTATATTTGCTACTGAACCCGTTTCCCGGAGCATACAAGCCGTACCCACTTGAGTCAGTTGAAATATAAGCAATTTATTAATTAATTCCTAAAACGGGTGTGGCTTATGCGACGCGTATAGGCTGTGCAACAACAAAACAAGGCTAATGTCAGCATACACCGTCCGGCGATACTGTAGCGTAAAAGGTATATGTATCCCACACTTCAAATATAAAAGACTACAGCATAGAGAGTAAATCCAGAGCAGCGATGACAATGTGATAGTTGGGAAAATGATCACACGTTACCTCTGAAATCCATGGTCTCTTGCCAATTTTCCTCAGTTAGGGTTTAATTCTAATTGTCCATATAAGTGTTTGAGAAGTAAGAACTTACAATATAAAAGACTACAGCACAGAGAGTAAAACCAGAGCAGCGACGACAATGTGGTGGTTAGCAAATGGTTGCGCGTTACCTGTAAAATCCGGCATCTTGTCAATTTATCCCACTTAGGGTTTCATTCTAGCTGTCCTTGTAATCGTTTGAGAAGTAACAACTTACACCTCTCCAGCAACATGACTTAAACAGAATTAAATTTAAAAAATCAGTTAAAATAAAAAAGACTTTTTCTCAACATGTAAGCTCATCATGGCGGAGTATATGTGGTTGGCTGAGCTCTATGTTGCTAGGTTTTCAGTGCACTGTCTTCAGTATAGAGATACTGTACTCTATATGGCGTAGTTGTTTAGCGATATGCGTTGATTTTCCAAGATGCACATGACCAAAACTTTGCCGTAAAAGATCTCCCAAAACCTTCTGTCATTTCTCCGGTTACATGATTTACACAGCTCAAAAAGCCGTGTTTGAAACTCCAAGATAATCGCTTTGCAATTCTCGGTAAGAGTTTTTTTCTTAACGGGCCTCCATATGAGTAGACGAAGATAACCGAAACCGAAGAGTATTGCCGATTGGCTATCCGGAACATTCAAATATGGTGAGTGATGCCAGATGACTTTTGTAGGTAAAGTATCTGGAGAGATTTTAGTCCAATGCGCGTTTGTAAGGCGAAGCTTAGCACTAAACGAGGTGTTATGGACAACGACGTGAAATTTTGCGCAGCGTTCTTGTATTGAGGACATCACACTGAGAACCGAGCCATGCAGGACAAATAAGTGCTTGCAGATGTCTGTGTTTGGGCTATGTTTGTATAGAGCTTGGCCTAATCTTCTCTCTTTGTTTCATAGCAGGACCTCCCTGAGAAGCAGGGAGGGTGACTTTTTATTGGAAACCGCCTCACCCCCGAGGAAGCCCCCCAGCCCATGTTCCAGCCCAGAGCAGAGCCTAAGGATCCACGTACATAAAAAATTGGCAATTGTGGATGTAGGCCGGAGCGAGTTCGCGTACATAAAAAAATAGTTGATTATTTATATAGGCCGGAGCTTAAGTAGATTGGGTCCTCAAGTCATATAGGAAAACCCCAGGGACAGCTCACCACCCTCGCCGGAGGGGTTTTTCCCTTTTAAAGATACCCAGGCTATTGCTGATATACCAGTACAATCCAACATGCCCAAGGGACACAACACACACGAGCGGCTCACCTTAAGCTCAACAGATCTCTGCCGTAAAAGCTGCTGTCTTAAGTACTGTAAAGTCCACCTAGGTAAAATCCGCAAAAGCAGCAAGATCCTCGCGCCATGTAGGTTTTGAGGGAGGGGGAGCGAAATGGAAGTCTGTTGGGCTTGTGAGCGAGAAAATAAACCGTCCGAGTCCATACGGTTACTCTAGGAATCTCCCCCTCCCCCCGACCGCAGATGATATGGAGGTCCTTTGAGAAAATGCTTTCAAGAGAGGGGGGAAAAGCTGTTTGGGGGTTACTGCAAAATCCACCTAGCTAAAACCTCCCACCACTGCGGTTGCTGTGAGTTTAAGTCCAGCTGATACCGGCTTTGTCTCCGCCCGTACGTGAAGAGGTCTTTCAGCAACCTACGGGTGGTCGTGGATTTCCCTGGGCTGTGCCCATTTTCCTCCCCCTATAATTCTCACGACCATCGTATAAGTGAAATATTCTTTACTACGGCGTAAAACACCAATCAAATTAATAAATAAATTAATCTTTTAATAGCTGTATTTTGTTTGATGTAAGCGGTGGCCAGTTCGAGTGTGAAGTGAGGGTCTCTTTGCATCTGTCGCTTTTAACGACCTTTGATTAGCATTTATTTGTTTACAAGATTGCACAAGGCGTGGATTCAGGATCACGAATCTGTCTTAGACAGACTTAATCTTGACTGGAGATTTGTCACAATTCGAGCGCAGTAAACTGTTTTGTACTTCAAACTAAGATTGGCTTGAATCTAGGACAGATTTGTGACCTGTGGCCTGATATTCTACAGTGTAGTGTCTGTGCAAATGATAGCGATAGATTTCTCAACAGTAACCAATAGTTGTGCTCTGTCTTGCTAGTGCACACTTCTCTTCAAGGTATACACACGTATACCTGACCGTCGTGATTTACATGAAATATAACGCTGTCTGTAATATACAGTTGTTTGACTGATGATTGATTAATGAATTCGGGTTAAGAGCACTTTACACCGTTAACAATAATTTCATTTCATTGCACCATACGCATATGTAAGAAAGATAGTATCATTAACAGGGGAAGAGATAATATAGGAGATTAAAAGTTAGTAGTTTTTACCTTTCTGTTTGCCTTTAAGATGACAGTGTCATTGCCATTTTTGAAAAAATAGGACATAGCGTATGAGGCACTGTAATGAGTAAGTATTTGGTTTACTGGGGGTAGCAAATAGCTGTCAATTACCGATGAATTCTTGCACGGTGATTGACAGTGTGAATCCAGGCGTACTCTCCACAGCGTATGCATGTATTCTAGAAGTTGTGTTATATCATTAACAAGGCTGAGCAGTTAAACGCTTGACACCGTTTGACATACTTAGTATTTTTGACGCCCAGCCTAGTTTCACAAAGGCTGTCCGTATCAACTGTTTTTGCAGCGTAGGCCTCCAATTGCCTAAGGTGTCACAAATATCAACAATGGAGCTGATAACTTCGTTGTTGTTGTGTATGGTCGTCCTTGCCTCGTGTGCCTCCTGCTGACGATCAAGACGATCGTGGGTCTCAACTCCGCCGAAGTTGCCAGAGAAGTTTTCACCTCTCCTAGCATGGCTGACATTATTTCTGGACGGGAAATGACCCCGAAGAATCAGCAAGCTTCCTTGATGACCACCTTTCTTCAACCGGGTCCAATCTGGATTAAGCGGGGGATAATCCTGCACAAAATACCGAATCGCTACGGAGAGGGTCTCCACGAGACGCAAAAAATGGTCCAAGAGGACTTACCTCATGTGATAGAGTGGTTATCGAAAGGCGGTGATTCGTTGAACACAGATGAAGTTCTCTAACCCTCACTAATTAACAATGTGACTATATTGGTGAGTTTTTATTCCTCTTTTTGGTCCCATTAAAAATCCATTATGTGACGAATGGCTGGTAGCCTTTCCGTTGATCTAATGGATTAATCTATTCCTGATAATGGATGAATTCATTATGAGGAACGGAATTATTCGCTACCAGGAACGGATTAATCCGTCATATTAACGGAAAGACAATCCTTTATGCTTAAAATAACCGATTTAACGGAAGATTTTTTTTTATGGTGACAGAACGATTACTTTAAAGGACGCCAGGCAGTGGAAGGCGGAACGAGGTTCTTCACGACCTGGTTCTTTCTGGCACGACCGTGGCATTGGATAGGGAGGTTTGTCAGGTAGCCTCTCTGGAAGGTGCGGGACATTTCCTCGGACTTCCTCCACCTACAAACCTAGGCGCTGTCCTATATGTGAAATAAGAGTTGGGTAGCACTCAAAATACCAATAAAACCATGGCGTCGTATACCAGCCGTCAACCATTACAGTACATACAGTACATTTGCCAACTATGACACTGCTGTAGTCTTTTGTGTTGCAGTATCTTGTAATCAGTCACGCGCTGAACACTTCAATCAGCCAGTATTGTCTTTCTGTTGTCAGTTGAAGGCTCAACGGTACGAATACGACTCTCCTTTTCTTGCCAACACCCGTGTCCTGGAAGAAACAGGGGCTCGGGTAAATGCTCTTCCCCTTCCTGAGGAGGCTGAACGTCGCCCCGGGCAGAACGAGCGAGCAGGGCGAAAGTTTATAGCAGACTTTTTCGATGAGTCCAAGGTAAGTGGACAGGTAGTTAATTTGATTTACGAGGATTGCTCTCTTGTCTTTTGATAACATCAAAGTAGTGAATTATGTATAAAATGGTCTGCCAGCAATCTGCGGATGGTCATGGGTTTCCTTCGAGCTCTACCCGGTTACACGCATGTAATGCTCTGTCTACGCCTTCCTATTAGCCAGATCGTTGCCAGAGCGGATCACACGTGGGATAAACAGAAGCACATTCACGTCCAGTCTACAACATAACTGACTCTGGTTACAAAGAAGGATTCGGATGAGTTCGAAACTTTTACGTGTACTGCTCTAAAACTAGATATCAAAAGATATCCAAAATTTGTGGGACTGTGTTTTAGTTTAAATATTCAGCTACATGCGTGGCAAGTTTCATAGCATTGCGTTGAAAAATAAGCGAGAAATGAAAGTATTTCCCCACACAACCGTCTCAAAAATAGAAAGGCGAAAAATTGTTTGTAGGAGCATTATGTCTGACAAAATTAGTCATTAATTCATTTGCCAGTTATTTTAATCAAGAATTATCCTGCGTCCAGTTAAAATGTGAACATATCAACATATATGTGTTAAAGTTTAAAACACATCATGCTCCATGAAAACGAAAAATGGTATTTTATCTTGATATTTCGGAGCAAACCTGATAGAATGTCTTTAAATGGGTTCCAAAAATTGCATTAAAAATTCCTTGTGGCGAAATATTTCAGGACATATGTTATGCAACCATTGGTAATATTTTGCTGAACATTTTCTGTTAATTTTCATTTTTCATATCACAGGCGTGTTGACAATACGTGATGCTTTGTATTCCTTTTTCTTCATCCTCCTTCATAAAGCCGAAGGGGCATCATCAATCCAGAATGAGATCGAAGCTGAAAAAAGGCGGAAGCCGCTTCCCCACACTGGATGATCGCTCGGACATGCATTACACCATTGCAACCAAGCTGGAATTGTTGAGGTACATTGCACATCTGCTTATCGAAGTCCCTCACCAGACGACTGAAGACGTCACCTTCCGTTGCTACATCATACCGAAACAGACTACGGTAAGGTGGTCAGTGACTCGTGTCAGGAAATTGTCTTTTCTTTAAATAAGCTACATTTATAGCGTTACAGTCTCAGAAACCCGAAATAGGAGCCAATGAACGAATACTAATAAAAAGTCTATACTAATGCAAAGATGTTGCTGAGTTTACTTAAATTAAGGAGCAGGAAAGAAAATATGCAGTTCGTGTCATTACATCACAGAAATCCGATTCTAAAAATTAATATTCCGTTTTTATTTTTCGCTCCTCAAGATTTTGATCAACCGAGAAAAATACGATTAAATATTCAGACTAACCTCTGATGTTGCACCGTGAAATAAATTATAATAAAAATACGTAGAATCTAAATAGTTATATCCATACAATACCGTGTGTCAAAAATCGGTTGTTTTCTGCTACAGTATCTATGGTCTTGTTGATGAACGTAAGCTTCATGTACAATAGTAAAACCCTCGTGGACCATGGACTGCGTTCAGAGTTAGTTTCGTCATGCTTTTTCTACTCATTTAAGACATTCAGTGAATTGCCGAAAAATGGAAAAACATAAAAGCGCACATTTCTCTGTGCCGACACTAGTAATACACTCGTGGACCGTGAAGAGGCAAGATTTCACTAAGTAACGTGTGACCATTTGCCAGCTGTCGTCGGTGCTCTGGCTTTACTGTCTATGCTGTAATCTTTTTTATCACTTATACATCAATGAAATCTCAATATTTCCTTCACTGATAAAAGTGCTATTTTCACTGCAGTGAAAGATCACTTTTTGAAAATTTCACACGTCAAAAAAAGAAACATTTTATAAAGTTTCAATCTGATCTCAGCGGAATGACGTCATAATGCAAGTTTAGTCAGCTGCTACATTCTCACGTCACGCAAAAAGACACGACGTCATATAACACGTCATGAACACGACGTCACGCTCTAGGCATGTTTGTGACAGCCTACGGCTGGAAAAAATTAGGGTAAAAATAATAAATAAAATATTGCACATTGAAGGCTAACTACCATAAATATTATTCTCGTGGGAGGTGAAATTGATAACCCACTCGACGCTTGGCGATTATCATTTCCACATCTCACTCGAACAATATTTATGGTATTGCACCTTCACTGCTCAATATCCTCCATATATTCCAAGTTGGTTACTTCATGCTTTTTCCGCTCATTTAAGACATACATTACATAGTCGAAAAATACAAAACTATAAAAGGACATGGCATTTTATGGTACAAAATTTACAGTGAACGTAAACCTTCAAAACGAGTTTATGGTGATTTCTCCCAAAATAGAGCCGGGTACCAATGGGAACCCGGCAGCCGGATCTTGACATGATTTTATTGACGTAAAATGTTCCTTTCTCGGCTATGCACAGTGAGGTCACATTAAAGATAGTGCGACGTTACAACAGAAACCAATACCTTGTGATATTGCAGACGCTGAAGAGCAATCAATTTAGGACATAACAGTGGCTCAAGGTACTGCTTCACAAGCGCCACCTCATGGGATTAAAACATATGCCGCCTTACCAACTGCTTTATATTCTGTAGGTAATCTACAATCCCTGGTGTTTTCATCACGACAGCATTTGGGTGGATCCTTGGGAGTTCAAGCCCGAGCGATTCCTGGACGCTGACGGAAAACTGGTTCATACGGAGCATACTAACAGGAAGACGTGCGCTTTATTTCGATTGTTATTGTTTTTTTAAACATATTATAGTGTATTTTTGAGGGTTAGGGATTTCCTTCGAGTTTGGCGCTAGAAAAATCTAGTCTGTTAACTTGACAGAATATTATTATTTCTGAGTCATGCTAGGGCGGATTATGATACTGGGACAAGCTGTTATATTGTTGTTCACATACTGTGATTGCAGAAGAATACTTTTGATGGTGTAAGGGGAATAGTATGTTGTCCTTAACATATTAACATGTTGAGATAATAATTGATTCTCCTATTACTCCTGCTGTCGTATATGTGACATTTTCTCGAGAACGGTGTAAAACGCCAATTAAATAAAAAACCTTCCATTACTTTGAAAACTCTGTATAGGGTTCAGTTTTGACAAACTAATTTTATGACCAGGTATGTTTAAATGTTCTAATAAACGAAGCTAAAACCGCCGTGTTTTTAATCTTATTCTATTCACGCCGTGGTGCTGATGTTATCTACGTCGTTACGTTCTAAGTGTTAACATCCAAAGTTGGAATAAAACCATAATTAAGGTAAACTCACAAGAATAATGCCGGTCGCGGTCCTGTAAGTGAAAAATTCTTGGGTACGACGTAAATCATCCACAAACAAATAAATACACTGACTAAAAGTCAGATTTGCCCAGATGCCCTGACGATTTGCCAAATATTAAAGTGACATCGCTGGTCAGCTTTCATGCTCCAGGCTGCGATCGTTCTTGTTTACCTAACCCTACGTAAGTTATGATGCTAGAGTAGTGTAAGTTGTGACTTCTCTGATTTTACTCTTGATGCTGTGGTATCTGGTATTTATAATGAATGGGTTTACAAACTCAATGGGATTACCTTTGCTATTACAGCCTTATACCTTTCTGAATAGGATGGATATCGTGTGTGGGAGAAGGCTTCGCCAAGTCCCGGATGTTTCTCTTTATCACAACCTTACTCCAGAGATTCCAATTCACACGAGATCTTACGAGACCTCTGTCACCATGTGATCCAAGGACTTATAAACCGGGTATTGTCTTAGCTCCACACGCGTACTGGCTTAAAGTAATTCCTCAGGGCTAAAGCCATAACCTGAATAAGTTTTTATGGAAAGGAATTCATCCAGATCGCCTAAAGTTATTCCAGAATCTGGAGAACGGAAACATTACTAACATTACTGATGTTTGTAAATTTCAAATTTAATGTGTTTTCTTATGAAATAAAATCTATTCACAAAAACAAGGTGAACATTTGTGGGAACAATAAATCAAAGACGTCAACAAATATATTGTTCAAAGGATTCACTAAGTAAATTTATGTGTTTATCTACTTATCGATGGTCATGAGACATATGAGACATTAGCACTTCTTGCCACAAGACTATGTCTCGTGGCAACGTTCACTACTTTACCAACGTCGCGTGTCTGAAAACACCGATACAAAGAGAATATCAGTTACGCTATTTACCAGATTCGCGTGTGTTTTATGCAAAACGCCTGTGTGATACTGGTGTGTTTTGACATCCATGCATGATAGAGTGAACAGCCTAACTGTAGTCATACTGACATTTATACAAGGGTATTTTAAAGAACTATCAAAACGAAGTGAAGTGTATCAATACCTGTTTAAATACTAGCCTATACAACACATACGTCAATGTTTTGCCCGTTATTCCAGAGAACGACTCTCTAAAAGAGGACGAAATCAAGAGGTCCCTAGTAATGCTTACGTTTTTCTAACAAACACAACAGCGATTTATTCTAGTTTTTTTGCCGTTGGCTGTGTATAAAAAACCACTCAGATAACCGCCTATGTCAATATCGCTGAATCCGCCCAGTATCACATGACATTAACCCGATTAATTGATTAGTTATCATGTAGTTTATTTTAGTCACATTTGACCGATTTCACTGAGTAAAAATTGCTATATGCAAAATTACTGATCAAGTTGTAGGTGAGTTACTTAACCCACGTTAAAACCGCTACGTAGGAATATGGTGTTTCAAGGCATGTCTTTTCACAGTTTTTTCTTCCTGGAGATGGCTGAGTTTTTGTCGCATTGGTCGTGGTAATATAGAACATATTACATATTTATTGGTCTTTTGCTTAATGATATACCCCAGAAATTTTGATTTATACCATGGCGGTCGGTTTTATACGTCCTGGAAACCATTTTGCCGAGCTAAAACCACTGAACTTTTTGCAAGTCACTGACGGACAAATTATTTCTTAAAGCTGTAAGAAAAAGGATTCAGTATCGTCAAAACTTTGACAAAGAATGAAACGGAAGTGGTCAGTCTAAGGCCCGTGTAAAAGCAGTACAAAAAAATGGTCAAATGCTGTGAGTTACTGTTTTGGGGGGGAACGGTCTAAGGTAAGCGGTATTAACATGTTTTAATCTACAGGAAAAAATATCTTATTAACACTCACGCATTATTACATAATAATTAAGCTGAGAACATGTTGACACTATTACACTTATGCAGGAGATGATATCGGATTATCTGATCCGATATCATAATAAAGTACGATCAAGTTGATGCATTGCTCTTTCTCGGGGTTGTCTTAAATTTCCCCACACTCACTATTCGTAGTGACCCTGCCATCGTTGAAAAGTAGCTGTTCTCCAACAAAATGGCGTGGACGTCCGAACGTCACGCCTGGGAGTGTCCGTCGGTGGTTTACTTCATGCACTCCAGTTTTCTCTACTCAAACACTGACTGGCATGGCATAAGTAAAACATATTTGAGCACATAAGCATAAATGAGTGCAGAATGTTGAGTAAAACTAGAGAGGCAACGAATTTTGACTGGCAAACGTTGACTGGCAAACGGTCACGCGCAAGCTCGTGAAATCCGGCCGCGGCTAAATTTGTCTGTCAGTGTTTTACTCAAACTGTTCATGTAGTTTAAAAGGTATGAACTTATGCCTCCTCTAGCCCCATGACTTGAGCACAGTTAAGGGAACAAATACAGTGATAAAACAAACAATTGTTGTTGGACATTACACTAAAACCAGCTTTCCCGTTTCCCTGTTTGTCTAAATGTCTGAAGATCCATATGGACCAATATTATGAGGCACAAAGACATACGGGGTCTATTTTATGAAGCTGTCGCAAATTGCGCGTGGCGTAACTTCCATGGCAACACATAGTGAAAAGATAGGCCATCATGATAACAGGGATTGAAGTAGTGTTGGAGCAGTTTTGTAAAACGGGTCCCATACCAGTAACGAGCTACGTAGTGTAACTATTTTATTCAAAAATCACTATAAGACTGTATATGCTGGCGTTAGACGTCCGAGGATGACTGGGAAGTCAAAGACCCAATCCTCCTGAACAAAAACTACAGCTCAGTCTGAGAGCGTCAGACAAGTCAGACAAAAGAACCTCTTCACTAGCCACATCGATCCTGGTTTGGGTTGGAACATGGATGTTCCTGAGACGTCATCAGATAACTGGGAGGCCATTGGCCCTGTCGTCTTGAACAGAACGACGTCTCAGTCAGACAGTGTCAGACAAGTCGAAGAGGGACGCTTCACTCTCCAGATCGACACTGGATTTAGGTAGGAACACGGCTGTTCTTGAGATTTCCTCAGAAGACTGGGAAGCCATTGACCCAAGTTTCTTCAATGGTTCAACAGTGACAAGGTACAGGTTAGAACTGTGGTGTTAGATTAAGTCTATATATCATGACCAAGTCTTCTGTGACAAGTCCCTCTTATGTAAAGCTGAATTTTGACAGGTGTTAACAATGCTATGTTACATAGAAAGTTACACTGCTTTGCAATGAAACATACATCTTAATAGCTTTTACCTATATATTTATTTATTTATTTGATTGGTACTCAAGAATATTTCACTCATACAACAACGGTCAGCATTATGATAGAGCGAAACCGGAGAGAGCCAAGGGGAAACCCACCACCATCCACAACTTGCTGGCGGAACTTCCCATGTACGCTCGGAGAGGAAGCCATCATGATCTGAGCTTGTGCTCACAGCCACAACATTGATGCTTTTGCCTTTGTTATTACCTTTTGTAAATGTGAAGTGTCCAGTCTTTCAAAAAATATAGTGAAGTTGATTTGTTTCTGTTGTAGGAAACGCGAAAGCGAAACGGCCTAACCCTTCGAGTGATAACTGATCAAATGTGTACCAAATGAAAAGTAATTAAACAGGAAGAAATGCGGCAGTTCAATATCAGAACACTGCTCTTTGTTTGTTTCGATAAGTTGTTATTTCTTCTCTGGCACGTGTGACGTTGATATTTTTAATGATTCATTGATTGATTACTTCACATGTCCCATTAGTTCATGACAGTAATCATAGTAATCATTACGAACAAAGCAATCATTATAAAACCAGGTAAAAGTTATAAACAAGGCAATCGTAAAAAAAACAGGTAATTGTTATAAACAAGGCAATCGTAATAAACAAGGCAATTGTCATAAACCAGGTAATCGTTATAAATCAGGTAATCGTTAAAAAAAAGGCAGTCGTTATAAAGAAGGCAATAAACAAGGAAATCGTTATAAACAATCAGCAATCATGGCCAGAGAAAACATCAAACAGATATGATTTCCTGCACTGATATATCGACACCATGGAAAATGCTGGCTCGAATGAGACTCGAACTCACGGCCTAACGTGTCTATAGCCTCACTTATATATCAACTGAGCTTCCTAGAGAGATGGGAAGGGCTTGTTAGAATCCAGCTATATGAAGGGGATGGTTTATTCCTAAATACATACCACACTTATACTGCTGTGTGCCAACAGACGACACTGTTTCGAAAACAAACAGCAATCATCGTCAGGGAATACATCGAATAGATAGATATTATACTCTTTTCTCCTGAAAGAAAAAATCAAATAAGTATTATAGATCATATCTGCAAATAAATTTGCATGCTCTTTCATCTCATTTTGATCTCTTTCTTTATTTATTTGACTAGTGTTTTACGTCGTACGCAAGAATATTTCACTTATACGACGGCGGCCAGCATTACGGTGGGAGGAAACCGGGCAGAGCCCGGAGAAACCCACGACCATGCGCAGGTTGCTGGCGGACGTATCTGATTTTGACATAGTGTTTATAGTTTGTTCTCCTTTAATGCGGCAGAGGCTCTAATCCATGATGTCCAAGGCATATCCATCCGACGATATGACTGTTTCTGTTCAGCTCCTTGGCGTAAGTTTAACCCAGTACTCGTATGGCGACATCACTATACCCGGTCTATATGTCCTGGGGTCACATGATCGTGGTGGTCTCCCGGGATCTCGGGTAAAGTGGAACCTCTGGAGTAAGGTTGTGATGTAGAGAAACATGCGGGATTTGGCAAAGGCTTCTCCCGCACATGATCTCCTTCCTGTTCCGAAAGGCATCAGGCTGTAATGGGAAGATAATTATTAGCTATTAGCAGCTAATAGAGAAAGCTTCAAGACACCAGTTGGCCTTCGTGGCCGAGGGACCTAATGTGCGATCGATGCAAAACGGTCCAGGTGCCTCTCACCAATGCGGTCGTTATGAGTTCAAGCCCATTTCATGCTGTCTTCCTCTCCGGCCTCACGTGGGAAGGTTCGCCAGCAACCTGCGGATGGGTCTCCCCTGAGCTCTGCCCAGTTTCCTGGCACCATAAAGCTGGCCGACGTCGTATAAGTGAAATATTCATGAGTAAGGCGTAAAAACACCAATCAAATAAATGAAATGAATAAATAAAGACACAACATCGCCGGTGAACGGCACGAGGCCTCCATGGCGGTGGGGTTAGCGGGCTGGCGGGGTAGAGCAACACAATAACCTAGAAGCCTCTCACCAGTACGGTATCTCCGGTTTCCTCCCACCAAAGTACTGACGGCCGTCGTGTATTAAGTGAAATGTCCTTGAGTACGGCGTAAACGGTAATCATATAAATAAATAAGCTAAGAGAAACACACAAACAAGGACTGAGTGTTTTGGCAATGTTTGAGTACTTTGCCTCGATAGTCTGGATTAAGACAAGAAAGCCTTACTTTTTCCTTGCAATATGATCCACGGGAACCAACTTTCCATCTTCGTTCAGAAATCTCTCCGGTGTGAACTCCCAGGGGTCGTCCCAATTCTGGTCGTCATGGTGAAAGCACCACGAGTTGTAGATTACCTAAAAAGATGTTGATATTCTTCTATAAAATGATGAATTACTTTTCTCCAGAAAAACGAATTACCATGAGACCATACATAAAAGTGGGTCGTGAAACTTAACCAAGGAAGTAGGAACACGCCGACCACAGGATTTACTTGGCCGTTTTCGACTTGAAGAAAGTTTGCCAAGATGGAAGTGAAAAATTGCTCTCAGCCCCGATTACATCATAAATTGTTTGCGGCAAAACATCGTTAGTATAATCCGGGATCACGCCTCGTTAGGATTCGAGTCATTCACATTGTCCATACAACATTTGTCAGAAAGCCAAGCTTAGGCCGCTGCCGAAAAAACTTAAACAAGCCATAATAGTCCAAATTGGCGTCTTCGCACTCGGGTATGTTCCCAGAATGCACCGGGCTTAACAATCAGTGACACAAATGTGGGTTCGGGATGTTGTGGGGCGTATGGTGTCGCATACTAACAACATCTGGGGAGCTCTGCAAATGCGACTCTTCCTTAACTTGGTCAAGTATCATCTCTAAGGTAGGCCATTGTAATATTTGTCCCGTATCTTACCAACGATTTCGATGGATCGAAATCGATCATTTTCAGCCCAGAACAGAATGTTCGCGGTCACTTTCCGGGATAAACGTGTATATCACAGTTTCTCTTACCTTTGTGTGTCTGGGTATGAGGTAACCGTGAAATTCAACATCCTTGGTCGTCTGGTGAGGAAGTCCGACCGGCACGTGCGAGATATACCTCAGCAGTTCCAAGATGGCGGCATTAGTGTACGGCATTTGGGAACTGTCCTCAAGTTTCGGGAAGCGACTGTCGCCTACCACAGCCTGTATCTCTTTTTGAATGCTTGACGCCACCCCTGGATTATGAAGGATGATGAGGAAGAACGAATACAGGGCACCTCTTGTGGTCATTACACCTATGAATAGAAGGAGCATGCAAAAGGAAACCTCATGAATACATCTAAAAATCTGGCCACGAAGCGTTCCTCTGGTCTGACCCTTTATGTTGTTTCCGTGTATTTGTTTCATAAACATGATAATGGAACAGCACTCTGACTAATTCTGGACATATGACGTGTAATAAATTGCAACTAACACCAGTTCATGTTACTTTAGTGAGCGAGTGAGTGCTTGGGATTTAACAAGATTATCCTTAACAACGTTTCAGTCACATGGCGACGAGGAGTCCTGCTGGTATGTGCATATTGTGTATCTTCTGGTGACAGGAGTGCATGACCCCAAAGTGCTGCCGACAGTGGAACATCATGTCGAAGACACCAGACATGACATCCCACCCAGTCACATTACACAGACACCTGTCGTGTTTCCTCATACCTCTCAATGCTGAGCCTCAAGCGAGGTAGCAAACAAATACCATTTGAAAAGTCTTTGGCATGACCCGATCCGGGGCTGAACCTACATCTTCCTACCTCTAGGTGGACAGTATACCCACTACACCATCTAACCGGTCGCATCTTACTTTACCTAATTATTCCTAAAGGAAAAGACAGGGGAAGTATTGGGCATTTTGTGGTAAAAGAGTATGGATTGAAGACTTAAAAAATGACCTGCAAATTTTTTCGAGATTTTTTTGGTTGCAAGATAAAAAAACTTACGGCGGGTCATAACACATACTCATTTGCGAATAATTAATACCTGTATGTAATTGGGGGGGCAACTGTGAAAATAATTTTGATAAATCAAAGCGCAGGCTTACAAAAGCCCGATTAGCGAATATGACGTGAATCGGGACTTAAATCATTACCATTCTATCTTTTAAATGTACATAACAATACTCATATAGGCCCTATGGATGCGAATTAACTCAGTTACCGACGCTTGGCTGTTGCCCTTCGTTTTGTTAGTGCACGGACAACAACAAAGAGCTGGCAGGATGCCACATATGTACAGATTTTGGCTCCACAAACGACGCGTCGAATACAAACGGGCTTGATGTCGCTGTAGAGCGAAGGACCCGATTCACGTTAATCAGTCACCGTCGGGTCTGTAGCTTCCGGGGATGAAGCGTATGTTTGTTTGAGAATCTCTAAAAAAATTTTCGCTCTCGTGCAAACCCTCCAAGTAATGATTCAGGGTTTTGTGGATTAATTTGCGAAGCTCAATCCAGACAGGACCGGGTTGAAGGTAACTTGACATCTCTGAAACGTGTTTGTTGGCTCGAGTAGCCGGTGGTCGGCCGGCAAATATCTCTGCAAAGGGTTGAGAAGTGAAAGCTTCCCTGACAGCTTTGGCGGAGTTGAGACACACGACCGTCTTCCCCATGATGTTGATGCTAACCACATCCCCCCAGGTATCGACCTGGGGTAAATAGAACGTGAATCTCACTGAGCGGCGCCCAGGGGCACCCGATGAGGGGCAGACCCCGCGGACCCGGGGATAGGCGATAACAAGTTGAGCCATTTTTGTTTATTTGAGAATGTCTAAAAAATTATTGGACGGTGTTTTTTAAATCTTCAAACCTTACACTTTTTACTACAATTTACGTTACACTTCCCCGGTCTTCTCCTTTAAGCTATCGCGCTGTGGTGGGTAAAGTTGCTATTGTTTAACCATTTACACGAACATTTAGAAATATAAACTTGATTTAGTTAAACTGACGGGCAAGAGGCGAGATTTCATATGTAACGTGTGACTATTTGTCATCTAGCATACTATCGTCCCTGCCCTGGTGATACTCTCCATGGTGCAAACATTTACGTTGGACATATTTACCAGCAGTAATCATTTCCTGTATAGTGCCCTTGACATTTTCGTCTGTCATCCAATTACTTCCGGTTTCTTCTTTATGTCGGAGGAGGACATCAATCATTCCTCTGGTGATCTCACGGCTATATGTAGCCTAAAAACACAAAGATCGTGTGAAGTATAAAATGAAGAAATGCACATGTACTTACATTTTATGATGTACCCTAAATAACCTCAAATTTTATCCATGACTAAGTTATCCACATTTCCTTATTCTGAGAGTTCTAAAGATATTAGAAAGGTGTTGTGAGCTCTGTTTGATTGATAGGATGGTAATCTGCTGAAAATATGTACGTTTCTGCACCAAAAATATTATTTGACAATATTAATTTGCCTCTAAAAATGCACTTTAAGGTCATTTAGGATATATGCTCGCATCACATTTACCATGTTTCAATAAAATATAAAAAAGATTAGTAGCCAACAGAATGTACACACTTTTACATGAAACGAAATTTTATATTCTAGAGCAGCGTGAGAACCCAGGATCCCCTCTCCTATGCTGTCGCTGTGAGTTCAAGTTCAACAAATGGTGGCTTCCTCTCCAGTCTTACGTGGGAGGGTCTGCCAGCAACCTACGGAAAGCCGTGGGTTTTCCTCCGGCTCTGCCGGCTTAATTCCCCCATAATGCTGGCCGCCGTGGTATAAGTGGAATATTTTCGATTATCACAATTCAGAGAAAATCCTAGGCCTCTGGTTAGTCTATCTGGTTTTAATAGGCTACAGTATTCACAAAACAGGCAAACGATACAGTCTCGTGCCTCTAATATTTTTTCGGTATTCCCACGGAGTCAAGGATTCTCGCGCCGATAGCAACGCAAGTCAGCAATGTACGAGTCAGAAACTTTTCTTGCCATTATTCCCGAAAGAGTTCTAATGATTCAGCAGTTAACAACAACAACCTATAGAAAAGTTTCTCGTAGTAATTTTTTGAGACAATTAAATAGCAAACCCTTGCTAGCTGAATCGAAAATGACTACCTAACATTCCATTTAAGGTAAGCGTTTTGTTGTCTGCGCCGTCAGTGCCCCGATCTGAGCTGTGCTCTTCTCATCTTGTGAGCCGTGAAGCCTGTCTCGGCCACTCGGTCAGTGGCAAGGCGTTTGTGAAAATGCGTGTTTTGGCCGAAGTACCGGTATTAATTTAACAAAAGTCATCCGAAAAACTCTTTATTGTAACAAATTCGTTATACCAGCTTGTTGCCTGATATTTCGTCGGGAAGATTAATATTTTCTCGAGCCCTTCGGATTAATATTAATCCTTTCGACGAAATATCAGACCGTATACCCACACAACACGCTGGTATAACTTATAGTACGACGTAAAGCATCGATAAAATAAAATAAATAAATAAATATTTTATATTCAATTCAATACGAATTCCGGCAAAACCATTCTACCATCTTGACATTTGTTTTGTATATTTACCGCACCACTTTCTCTTTTACGTTCTTTTACGCTGAACAAAAATCAAATCAAATTACAACTCTCGAATAAATAAGCAAATAAATATATAAAGTGATGATACTGACTCCGCCAATTGTGAAGTGTATTTCTTACCTTTGATTCTTCATAATAGTCGGCTACAAACTGTCGATCTGCTCGCTGGAACTGGAGGAAAAGTCTGCCAGGGCCGACATTCAGTCTTTTGAGGAAGGGGAAGATGTAGACAAGGTGGGTGATCGCTGGAGAAGTCGTCTGAGCTCGGGTTTCGTCCAAGACTCGAACATTTTTCAAAACAGGCGAGTCATAGTCATAACGTCTGCCTTTCAACTGAAAACAAGCAATACAGAATCTTTTTTCGTTGTCATATTCAATTTCGCTCCAGAGAATACTTCCCTTTTCATAATCATTATGCGTAAAGTTGTGGCCTAGGTTTAGTAGTCTTTTATATTGTATTTCTGCATAAACTGGGATTCGGCTGGTGGACTAAGCATTCCCGCGGTCCCTTTGCACTGTTTATATGCTATATTGTATACACGTGTTAAATGTGCTGACAACACAGCATTTTCAGACCATTTTCAATTCCAGATCAGTGACGTCTTATAAACTTAATCTAACCTTACCATAACATTTTTTTACCTAAATCTGCGCAAGCCATGGTGCTGATGGGGTTAAGTTGACAAGAGACCGGATTTCAACGGTAATGTATGACCATTGACCAACGATTACCCTATCGTCGCTGCTCTCGTGTTAGTCCCTGTGCTTTAGTCTAATATACAGTATATTTCAGAAATTAAGTTATGGGTTAAATAAAATACATATTAATCATGAGGAAAGCATTGCAGTAAGAATACTGCGATAAAAGAAACAACACAACCGCTCAGCTATAGCAGTCAAGTTCACGATCAAGACGCCCGTTAATCAGATAAAAGCCTACAATGACGCCTTTTAGCATTCTGGAATGCGTCGTGCTCTAAGAGAGTTATTGCCCGTGAATCGCAAGGACACACAATGTGACGCCTTAGTGATAATGACGTCGTCGGCCATGTTAACGTAGCCGTTTGCGCTGTTCAACGTTCGTTGAAGACCACTTATCATCGGCCAATACAGGGTGTTTGTCTGTACGTCACATGTTGGTCTTTGCTCGAAACCGACATTCGTATATCAGCCATCAACCAAATTGGGCGTTCCGTGTCAATAATCGCAAGACCATTTTCCAAAAACGACAAACGGCACAAACCACAATAGAAACAAAAATATTCTCCAGGATGGTGTCAATAAACACCTAACAGCACACACTTTATACACAAACTGACACAGTTTTTATTTATTAAGTCTTGAGTTGTGATAACCCAGAGAGTGATGAAGGATCCAATACTATTACGTGTATTTGCATACGTCGGATTGACCTGCGAACCCATCATACATCAAGGCACAGGTCAACGTATTGCAAAATGACAGGACAGTTGTCAGAAAGCCAGGGGGAAGGGGACTTGTCAACTGCTACTGTTTATGCATTTACATGAACAGCGACAATAAAACTCTAAGTGAGGTACATTGAAAAAACATTGGACATTGGCCATTTCCCAACTATCACACTGTCGTCGATACTCTGGCTTTACTCTGTATGTCCTAGTCATTTGTACTGAGATCTAAAAATATGTCAGGTTTTCACGTCATTAATCACCTAGTTTATAATTAACCAGGCGTCTATGGCTTTTTTAATACTTAAAAACTCACCAGTATCGTCATAACATTGAACAGAGAAGGGTAGATAACTTCGTCCATGTTCACCGATTCTCCAGCCGTCTCTAAAGATTGTATCACATGAGTTAACTCCTCCTGAATCGTCCTTTCGCTCTCGTGCAAACCCTCGCCGTAATGATTCAGGGTTTTGTGGATTAATTTGCGAAGCTTAAACCAGACAGGACCGGGTTGAAGGTAACTTGACGTCTCTGAAACGTGTTTGTTGACTTGAGTAGGCGGTGCTCGGCCGGCAAATGTCTCTGCAAAGGGTTGAGAAGTGAAAGCTTCCCTGACAGCCTTGGCGGAGTTGAGACACACGACCGTCTTCCCCATGATGTTGATGCTAACCACATCCCCCCAGGTCTCGGCCAGCTTGGTAAACAGAACGTGGAACTCACTGAGCAGCGCCCAGGGGCACCCGATGAGGGGCAGACCCCGCGGACCTGGGGGTAGGCGATAACAAGTGGAGCCCTGTTTGATTACGAGTAGCCCCGAGACTAGCAGGAGCAGACCTAACAACATCCATGTTATGAAATCCATGGTGGATATCTGTCGCAGAGGAGAGAAATATCCTTTATAAAATATTTATTTATTTATTTATTTATTTATTTATTTTGATGAAGGCTTTACGCCGTACTCAAGAGTATTTCACTTGTACGAAGGCAGCCAGGCATTATCGTCGGAGGAAACCGGCCAAAACCAGAGGGAAACCCACGGCCATCCGCCAGTTGCTGGTAGGCCTTCCCATGGAGAGGAAGCCAGGATGACCTGGACTTGAACTCACAGTGACCACGGTGGTGAAAAGCACCTGGGTCATTACGCCGCGCTGCTGTAAAACATTGCATTCATATACAGAAAATAACCTGCTTTTGCACATATTATCTAAAGACGACTGTTGCAAATATGCGTTACAAGATTGAAATACCTGCTGTGGTAATCAAAAGCAATCAAAAACAGTCATCCACTTAACATTAAGGTCAGACAATTTGGGAAACAACCTTTAGCAGGAACAGCGTGGTTGTTTTAGTATATTTGAAAGTAACCTATAGTGAAAATTTACACGCATCATTAAGAGGGTACTTACTTTCAGAAAACTCCAAAAGTGCACGTGAAATGGATATGAAAAATATGCAAAAATGTGAAAATGAAACCCCCATTTAAAGGGCCAGTGGTCACAGAGGCTTACCTATCCACTGCAGAGAAGTTTGTGAGCCTCCGTACTTTGTCACGGTTAGGGCATAAACCTAATAAACACAGATGTGTCTTAACCACCGTCACTCTTTGCGTGAGGTTGCCAAAATGTTACATTTTAAGCATTAACACGAACGGTTCGTGTTAAAACCTGACCTACTTGAAATGAAATGAGGATACACTTGCGAGTAACCACTTGACAATTAACACAGTGTCGTCGCTTACGTAACTTTGGTCTCTATGGGCTGAAGTCTCTCGTGTTGAGGGAATGTTGAATAACATTGAAATAACTGCCATTATCCCGGACCCATGCCCTTGACATATCCCTAACCCAGAGGTGGGTCACCCTCGGAATGGTACGGTGAGTTTGACCTCTGTTAATGTGGATGTATTTCCATATAGGTGGCAACAACTGATGCAAACCTCTCGCTCTCTCCCTCCATCCCCAGTCTCCCTCCACTCTCTCTTTCGAGTAGTATTGAATGAAGTTCGCCGTAGACTCCCAGCCTTTCACAAAATATAGTGTGCCAGTATATCATTTTATTTCTACACGCAGAAAATTCTACGCTAGCCATTGGTCGAGAGCAATCACGTGCAGTGGGTGAAATGTTTACCTCACACTGCATCTGTGTGATCCACCAGATGGAACTGTTGCTAAAACAACCAAAACAAGCGAGTATTTTCGGAAAATAATTAGGTTTTGAAGAGGGAAAAGCCGCAATTGTTTAAACTTGTAGCTGACAACAGCAGTTTTGAAGATGTTTACTGATACCTCGACCTAGTCCCTGCCACTGGTATAGCGACATCCAAATATCGGAGCGACAGTGAACTTCATGTAGGACGACCGTCGCCCGAACTCGGCACAGGCTTTTTTTGACCGTGTTTTAACATAGGCTTACCTGTGTCGTCTTCAGCAGACCTCAGACCTCAGAAATCCGACGGAAAAACTTCCTGCCAGTTTTGGATATTAACCAGTAGAAGTTACGATTTACAACAGCGACCTTGCACTCGGGATAAATTCGATCAACAGCGAAGTGAACAAAATGACATCTTTTGCGACTTTATTTAGCTATCAAGTCCACCGCATCTGTTGGCTATTTCCTCTGGATGCAAAATTACAAAAATTCTAGGCATAATCCCATTTTACTGCATTGCCTTGAAATGAAAGCAGTTTACACTTCAACGTTCTAAAATTTCTCGAATATCGTTTCGCTTCATTGTAATATCATTAAGTTGTATGTTGTATGTTGTACTGTCATATTTCTTTGAAATACTTTCTAAATTTCTTTAAAATATGACCATTTTTTGTCCGCTAACGTCAAGTATTCAAACCATTTGTTTCCGAAGTCAAGTTCTTTTGTGTTACATTTTAGCGCCGCATTGCACATTGCTAACACCCTGGTCGCGGGAAAGTCTACATTTCTTTGATTTTAAGGCTGCTCGTAGAAATAATCCGTTATCCATGCCGGAAAGAGTGTGATATTGAATTTTACCCCGTATCCTTGCGAATACTACACTCGCCGTCGTGCTGTATTTTGGGCAGGAAATAGGATAAAATTCAGTATCTTGGAGCATGGATAACTTATAATCTCGCGTCCCACCAATACGGTCTCTGTGAGTTGAAGTTCAGCTTTTGCTGGCTTCCTCTCCGGCCATATGTGAGAAGGTCTGCCAGCAACTGTCGGATAGTCGTGGGTGTCCCCCGGGATCTGCTCGGTTTCCTCCCACCATAATGCTGGCCGCCGTCGTATAAGTGAAATATTTTTCAGTACGGCGTAAAACACTAAATGAATCAAATAAATAAATAAATAAACAAATAAACAAATAAACAAATAAATATAATCTCGCCAAATGCCGGTGGTTCACTCCGCAGGCAATTCGGATCCATGAAAACGTTATACACGATTATTGAGTATTCTTGAGTAATTTTAGATCAGTGACGTCCCATAATTGCTATTAAGATCACTTGTTTTCCATCTCTTTCTGATTAAACCATAGTGCTAAGGGATGTGCAATGTGTTACGTTTAAAACATTCACGTGAGCAGTTGGAGTGAAACATTGACTGATGTAGGTTGACATGACGGATTTCACGGATTTCAGAGGTGACGTGTGACCATTTAGCAACTATCACACTGTTGACACGGGTCTGGTTTTACTGGCTATGCGCTAACATTTTATGTTGTGAAAAAGTTTGAATATCTGACCTAGGCGTCGAAACCGACATTCGTATACCAGCCGTTAACCAAAATGGGCGGCCCGGGGCAATATTCGCACGATCAGTTTCCACAAACGACAAATGACACAAATTGCCAAAGAACTAAAAAAAATATATATATATAAATATAAAAATTAGCACGCATTCATGCATAGAGCAGCAGTCAACAGTCTTCAATGATGAGGAAAATATGAGTACTCTAGGTGGATGAATAAAATCAGTGTCCAAATCGCGTGTAACTATGTATCTTCATAAACCTCATGACAATGTGGTTATACCTTGCGCATACTCAGGGTGTGGATACTTTGCACGTTACAGTTGGGTGCTCGACACCCAAATTCCAGCCCGCGAAGAATGTAGGGGCAGGAATATAACGCAAACTATGACAAATTACTAATTCTAATAAAGCTTATTTGCTGGCATTACCTGGATCTGATTTATACCAGGGCGTCCGTGTATACTCTGATTGCCTCACAGCTTTCTACGACTCACGATCCACATCTGTGCATGTGGATCGGTTAAGTTTACGTTTTTTCGCCCCGCCCCTTTGCTCCAACTATGTCACCTGACCTACAATGTAGGTCCATCCCATCTTGGAAGAGGGCGGGGGCTAAAAAAGTTTTTATACAAATGTGAAGATTGTGCAATCCATAGACAAGTACCTGCGCAATGCATATCTGAATCAGTAGGTTAGAAAAACTTGCACACTACGCTCAAGCCGATTACATCATTCTAACCTTAAGTAGATGGCCTTGTAGTAAAGTAATGTCAGAACTTCGACGAGATCAGTCCACACGACTAGTTCGTCTTATTCCATTTGATACGAAGGGAGGGAACTGGCTGTTGGCGCAAGTACTCGAGGATGCATTCACAATACCGACTGAACTAAGGCTAAATCATAAGCGCATTAAATTTGGAAATAATAGGAAAATTTTCAAGACATGGAAGATAAAATATAGCTGATGAAGACGACAACAATCTATATTTATGACATTACTTAGTTTTTAACCTTGAAACATTAAAGATCAGACGAAACTAAACAACGACAGACAATGGTATGATCAATGTTTTCAGAGGTCCTTCTGGTAGACACGGTTTCTGTTCGTGTAGTAAATGTGATGACAACACAGTATTTTGTGTAATTCCACACCAGTTATGTCATAAATTTCGTTTAATGTCACCCCAGCTTTTTTACCTAATTCTCCTTACACCATGGCGGAAGGTAGCCAAGTAATCAGATGGCCGCTCCACAACGCTACAACGTCATGGGAAGGTCCATTCAACACTAATTAACCCAAACTCAGCCACTTATCATCCGGCTTTCACCCGACCAGTTTGGCTTTGCTTCTGTGTTGCATTTTTCTCATTGGGTTGGGCGCTTTGTACCCGCTACAATTTCTGACACCTAATGCCCACTAATAAACTCGAGCTAACTCCACCTAAACCTCGGTAATGCACAAAGGCACCATGCTTGATGACTCATAGCATTATGGGTACAACTCTGTCTATAAATTTTATCCTAGGAGTTACACTCTGTTGTAGCAAGTTATATATTCTTTGGGGCAATATCTAGACGATCGCGACAGTTGATCCTCTTAAAGAACAGAAGTATTTCACATTTGTTTGCAACAACGCCTTGGAATGTTGATGACATAGCTAAGCCTAAGTCCCTAGGATAAAATTTAACGAGCACTTGATCGCGATACTTAGCTCCATCAAACATGGCGAGCCCTGGTGTGTACCTAAAGAGAATTTGCTCCAGTTTTTTATGACTTGACAGTGGGCGTTAGGAGCCGGAAATTGTAATGCATGCAAAGCGTCCAACCTAGGGAGAAAAATGCAACAGAGAAGCAGGGCGGAACTGGTCGAGTGAAAGCCGGGCGGTGGGTGGCCGAGTTTGCGCGGTTCGTGTTCAATGCGACCTTCCCAAGGCGTTGTAATGCAGTGGAAAGGCCATGTGATTACATGGATATGCGGAAGGCGTATGTAAGTTGTTACTGCTGAAATACACATCAACAATTAGAACAAAACCCTATCTGTTCCAGGACTTAATATAGATGGCTTCACCACACCCCACGTACATTTCAAGATACATTAGCTCCAAAAAACCCACCTATAATCTTTGGGTAAAATTCTTCATAATCTGAAAGACCACAGCATAGAAAGTAAAATCACAGCAGCAACGACGATGTGGTGTTTGGGAAATGATCACACATTACCGATAAAATCCGGCTTCTTGTGATTTTGCCTCAGTTAAGGTTTTATTCTAAATCTTCTTGTTTAAGAAGTAACAACTTTCACGCCCCTTAGCACAAAGGATTTACCAGCTGTTTATGTTTTAATGAATAATGCTACAAGGCGAGATATGCATACGCCATATGCAGGGCCATTCCAAACACTACTCTCAAAGGAGGGATAATTCACAATATCAAAAACGAAAGAATCTCTCCAGCCGTAAAGTCTGCGTGGCAGGAATCCGTTGTTGTTTTTCTACAGATACAAATCCAGGTATGATGTATCATCAAAATGGCCGCCCTGTTTTCGCTAAAAGGGTAGATGCAAGTTTTGTGGTAAAACTTCTTTAGCCCGCAATAAAGCGAGCTTTCTATGGGGATTTATGCACTTTTGGAATCCATTAGAGTTGTGTTACATCGGTAAGACGGTTATTTACAGACGTTCGCCTTTCTTTCCTGAAGTCCTGACTGCTTTTAAATAGTTCCTTTAGAGTATTGTTCGTAATAGAACTGACAGGCTTGTGACGCGGCCATTGTTGTAACTGTGTTCAACTCCTCTACAAGAACTTGATAGTATTTATTTATTTATTCATTTGATCGGTGTACTCAAGAATATTTCAATTATGCGACGGCATAATAATATGATGGGAAGAAACCGGGTAGAACCCAGGGAAACCCACGACCATCCGCAGGTTGCTGGCAGACCTCCCCACGTACGGCCGGAGAGGAAGCCAGTGTGAGCTGGGCTTGAACTCACAGCGACCGCATTGGTGGGATGCTTCTGGGTAGAACTTGACAGTAACAATTCTTGTAAAGGTAGTACTATTAGGAGCTTTGTTCACCGGAACTGTAACGTATTTTATCCCAAGGTCACCAAGTACGGTTGTTGTTTTCCTTTGTGTTTTTCTTTTTTTAGCCGTAACTACCTGTGTTGTATTTAGACATCTCACAATCGTTAACTGTTCTCGCGTAGTGAAACATATATGGCTCAAAACGTGAGGGCACTAAAACTGAAATTTGGGTACCGAATAACGTAAAAAGCTCCAAAATGTCGTAAAAAGCAATGATAAATATCCATTCAGCAGCTAAAATTCCATGCCCCTACTAGTTTTTGATGAAAAAACAGCACAAAGTCTAGGCGAAATAGACAAAAATTAACAGGTCACATGACTTCATTAACCAGCCGGTATCTGCTACAACTATCAGGAAAAAAGTTTAAAAAAGGGAGCAATCGGCCATTTTTGAGAAGAAGAGTTTTAGAGGTTTCAGACAAAATCCAGTATGGCCGCCTGGTCACTTAACGAATGTTAACGAAAAACAGCCAAATTTGGCCTCATATCCTTCTTCATAAAATGATCCAAAATCAACAACATATAATCAAACGTTTGGCTATAATGCATTACGGAACGCTTGGGAATATAGGCCTAGCAAATTCCATGTTGGCTCCTCAGTGTCACCCTTTATTTCGATAATATCTCAGAATCCCCACGTGGCCGTTACGCACACGTATATAAGGAAAGCCTGTCGCCTAAGTATATAGACGCAGAAGGTCAAATGTTAATTGCCGGGCTTTTGGGGTTGGTCTAGCGCAACGCCGTTGCATGCGTCCCCGGGGCCTCCTGTCCTCCCGAAGTCCTGTTGGCTGCGCTGCAATATTTCTTTTTTATTTTTCTATGTATTTATTTATTGCCCTCGGTGAAAAAAAAAGACAAAAATGACAAGGAAAACAAACAAATAGATAAATAAAGAAAATTTTCCCTTCCTCTCCCCCCCCAAAAAAAACAAAAAACAAAAAAAAAAAAAAACAACAAAAAACAAAACAATAACAAAGGAACAAAAAGCAATAAGCTGCATTTGTATAACATACCCTATACAAAATGGGAACTGACTTAAAATAAATGCCAATAAACTGCTTAAAACGGTACAAAATGTACAAATTAATTAATCTCTGCACTTTGGTAAATGTTTCGTCTTTCAAGCATCCAAAGATTTTCCCGACATTCCCAAAAAGACAAATAACACTGACTACCCAGTTACTGCGAAAGTATATAAAAGAAAATAAAGTAGGATGGATATGGTCAACAGCTATGAATGACAAAGAACAGACGCAATGAATGTGCTATGCGAATGATTAAAATCAATATCCAAATCGTGTACCATTTTAAAATGTATGGCATGGTTAATCAAATGTGTATCTCAATTGCGCTTTGTTGGCCACTGTTCATATATCGAACGTGGCAATCATACTGAACATGCTGAGCATACGGCGCCTAGTCCCGGGCTAAGCGGAATAAGACACAATTATGATTTATTTATTTATTTGGTTGGTGTTTTACGCCGTACTCAAGAATATTTCACTTATACGACGGCGGCCAGCATTATGGTGGGAGGAAATTGGGTAGAGCCCTTCGGAAATCCACGACCATCCGCAGGTTATTGGCAGACCTTCCCAGCATGAGCTGGATCTGGGTCATTGTGCTGCGCTAGCGCGCTAACCGACTGAGCCACGGAGGCCTCACACAATTATGACGCAGTGTCCCAGCGATTCAGAACACTCCGTCCATATTTTACCACCAACAGAAGTGTACTCATTATAAAATTCAAGAAACTTAGAGTGAAGGCGTGTGATGGAGTATCCTTGACACACCAGTATTTGCAGCAATAACTTGTGATGATGAATTCACACAGCACACATGATCTAACAAATGATTTAAGTCCTGGTCAGGCCCTGAGAGTAAATCCTCTATCCATTACAACTGTCAGCAAATCACAACCGATGAAGTGACCTGAATGCAAGGATGAAATCATATAAATGATGTATTTCAAAAGAAAAGAAAACTTCTCAATATATCAGGTATACTGATTACTTCCCAGTGAAATAGATATGTGCATTATTTTGACGGTATAAGTATTATATTGGCCATATCACGGGAGTGTCTCTTTGCACCTCATCATATTCCTGATACCTTTGTACATATATGTGTATGTCTACGTCAAGCCCTGTCTATATAGCTTTTCCCGTCAGAACATTCATTGTGTCTTTTCGTTATCACTGAAAACTGTCGATTTCTTCTCTTTGGATGAACTGGTAATATTTTTGTTTAATTTCATATATTTTCCTGATTCTTGGGTGCTTGGATTGTTGTTATTTGTCTCTTTGAAAACTGGCCTCGCGATTGTTGACCCGCAACGCCAATTTTGGTTGACGACTGGCACGCGAATGTGAGTTTCGATGCCCAGGTTTTTTCACCAGGTTTGATAACCCGTCCCGTCATAGAACACTGACAGAATAGTTTCAAATGCTGGATAGTACGGGATAACTAACATTTCTTAATTGATGTTATTAAAGGGAAAGATCTCGTAAACGTGAAGTTATGTTGAGTGAAAAGACAATTTATTTGATTATATGGTGGGTTTTATGGACTATATTGATGATGTGGTTCACCAGTGACGTCACGCCGACTTTTCTATGCCCAAAAAGCAGAAATTCAATGCCATATTAGCGTTTTCATACACAGGAAAACATTACAGGTGTACTCTTCACAAGACATTTACTCAGAGCCCCAATATAAAAGTGTGCAAAAAGTTGTGTGACGTCATTGCTCAGCCACATCATTAACATCCACAATCATCAGCAATTAAAACATCTGACTGCGTTTATTTTGGTGAAAGAAAAACCTAAAAAGTTCAGTGAAGGTATTTTCAGATACAGTTTCCAATGGTCTTTTGTCTCACCACAAGTTCATTTTTACGAGATCTTGCCCTTTAGACTAGGAGGCGAGACAGAACATAAAAATTAAACCAAGGCCTCCGGTTTACTTCACAGCCCAGTAATATTTCAGCTAACCGATCTCCTGTATAGAATTCTGCTACCCAGCCATGAGTAATGTCCTCTTTATAATTCAGTGCATTCTAAACAACGCATTTAATTCCAATAAACTAAACATCAACACTTCGTACAAATAATGTATAAATATATGGCTCCGAGGATTAATTTCTTGGTTATTTTAACTAAGGGAAATTACAATTTGTACTTTACAGTTTATCAGTGGAGACAACATTAACTTTCCGATCCAGAGCAGATGTATGAAAATATACTAGTATTCAATTACAGTTAATCCCTGCCTGTTTCTGTTCAACTTCTTGGAGTAACTTTAATCCAGTACTCGTATGGGGAGAGGACAATACCCGGCCTGTATGTCCTCGGGTCACATGATCTTGGAGGTCTCGCGGGATCTCGCGTAAAGTGGAACCTCTGCAGTAAGGTTGTGATGTAAAGAAACATTCGTGACTTGGCGAAGGCTTCTCCCACGCATGATCTCCGTCCTATTCCGAAAGGCATCAGACTGTAACGGGAAAATTTTATGCTTTAGGTAAAACCCGTGGACACCAGGAGATCGCAGCTAACGGGCCACAGAAACAAACGGTGAGTTTTATTCCATGGACATACTTTGACCAGTTTTGGCTGATTTTCCTGTTTACTGAGGGGAAAAAAGAGAACTTCAAAATGTTACCGTCAGATGCATTTTGCTGGCGTTTCATGTGTTTGAGTATAAATAATAGACTTTGGAGTCAAAAAGAAGTTATACCTGCCCACTCCCCGTCCCCCTTTCTCTCTTCCAAGAACGACTGGAATAAGCTCACACCGAGAGACGGGACATTTCATCATTTACATGTTGACGAATAAAACCTAAACCATCGGTTAAATAAAACCATAGGTAAGTTATATAACGACAGCATTAGAAACCAACACTCTAGGAACTTGGGGCGATAGCCATGGCAAATATTATATCTGACAAGTAGGGAACTGGAGAAAGTTATCATGCAAAAATTATAGCTGGCAGGTAGTTATTAAGGATTTGCGACGTTACACACAATTAGACGAGGTGTCACTGGACTGTGACAAAAACACGTTACTTTTTCCTCGTAGAGTGATCAACTGGAACCAACTTTCCGTCCTCGTCCAGAAATCTCTGAGGTTTGAACCCCCAGGGATCGTCCCAATTCTTGGGGTCATGGTGAAAATACCACGAGTTGTAGATTACCTGCAAAAATATGATTTGTCATAAGAAACAGGTATTAACTATTTCTAGCTGGCCGTTAAACTAATTAAACTGGGATCGTTTGGAAACGGTCGCGTTAACGTTATTTTTGTATTGTCTCCAAGCGAACAAAGCGGTCCTGTATGGCTGAGTCATTTCAAGTGAAGTTCTAGCCTCAGCCAAAGGAAACCCCACCAGCGAGGTCAGTTTGGCTGCGACTACGCTGTTATCAAATTTCCGCTAAAATTACGGGGTAAAATACTTGGCAACCAGCTGCCAGGTGGTGTTTTCATTGTAAAATAACACTCATAACGACCGTGTAACGAACCGTGCTTTGACAACTCCTCGACTGCACATGTTCATAAATAATTCCCCCTGTCATCTTACCGGTTACACGAATATGTAGACATGAACGAGTCCAGGTATATACAGTTTCATCGCCTGCTGCAGTTTATGGTCAAGCTGGTCTCGCCTTAAGGCCACATGGACTAACGACGTGCCTCAACTATACAAATGGTTTTACCCATTCAGCGAAATAACATATTTGCCTGCATCATTTCCCACATCCTGCACACGTGTGTGTTTCTGGGGTGGGGGGTGTCAGAGGGGAAGGCAGGAGGGAATTTAACTTTGACTTGGCCTATTCCGCCGAACAGGTGCGATCTATCCTTACGTCTGTCCACATAACACCAACTTTCGCAGGTTAGTGTGAAGGACAAATTTATGTACAATCACCCGTAATTCTTCGGGGTGAGCTCCTCAAGGAGACTCTCAACTCAAAGACATTATACATATCTGTGATCAGTAACAACACAAAGAATATTACCTACAATAAGTAAGTATTTATGCAGTTTTTAAAGTGATTATTTGATTGATTGTTGTTTAAATTAGGCAAAAATTACGAGATAATTAGGATAAAAATGAATAACGAACAATCTCTGGAGTCGTGTCCCCTGGGTCGTCACAGCCGTAATATGATAATATGAAATAAAACGTGAGTCCCATACATTACGTGTTTCTCGAACTTTTTACCGCTGAAGCGACATTAGTGGTAAATCAGTCGTGGAAATACCGGTCTTAGTGTGGTAGAAAGACGGTCTTTTCTAACAGTGTATAATTGACAGAGTTTGGCAGGTACCTGGCAACTGGCACTGGCTCCGACCAGACACATGAGGTGCCTCCACCCGTAAGAAATAGCGAGAGAAATTTAAATACCTTCCATCGAAATACAGATGTCGCGAGAGAAATTTAAATACCTTCCATCGAAATACAGATGGCAGGTGTAAATGGGTTTTAAGGAGATGGCATTGCTTTTCTCTGGTTGTTTAAGTCTCACGTGAACATTACAGGAGCACTGTGGATGAGGAGAGTGAGTCAGACAGCTCCCGTGAGCTGTGGCTGAAAGATTAGTTAGAAAGTCCATCACTTTGAACCAAAGGTAAATGTTCTTGGTGATTGTCTGGAGAAATCGTGCATGCCACAGTTTATCTTACCGTTGTATGTTTAGGTATGACGTAACCGTGAAAGATGATGTCATCGGTCGTCTCGTGAGGAAGTCCGACCGGCACGTGCGAGATATACCTCAGCAGTTCCAAGATGGCGGCATTAGTGTACGGCATTTGGGAACTGTCCTCAAGTTTCGGGAAGCGACTGTCGCCTACCACAGCCTTTATCTCGTTTTGAATGCTTGACGCCACCTCTGGATTATGGAGGATGATGAGGAAGAACGAATACAGGGCACCTCTTGTGGTCATCACGCCTGTGAATTAAAAAAAGACTTAAAATACATCTAATAAAACAGGTATCCCAAATCATGGCTGAGATAATTTACAGCAATTTATGGATTCACACCGAAAAGGTTCACATTTGTCTCAATATATATGTAGATTTACTTTGTTAGTTATTGGATCATGGAAAGCCTCATATTTCAGATATCGGCCCGGTTGGTGAGTGGAAAAAAGCACGTTAATCCAACAAGAAGGAAATAATTCCATCGTGTGTAAAGATGTTGCGTCATTTTGTTTTCTTGACGTTTGTGCTTGGTGAGACTCGTAACATGAGGCTGTGAAGTGCACGATGCCAACAATGTCACTGCACATGCCTCGAACATATTTACCAGCACCAATCATTTCCTGAACTGTGGCCTTGATATTGTCCTCCGTCATCCAATTACTTCCGGTCTCTTCCTGATGACGCAGGAGGATGTCAGTCATACCTCTGGTGACGTCACGGCTATAGCTGGCCTGAAACCAACAACAACAAAAAAAATTCCAATCACGCAGGATGATATATAGCGTTTTTGCTCGACTTTCATTTAGCCTGGTAGTATCTGACCTACATCCGATATCTTAAGTGGGTCAGGCACTACCAGACTAGACTTTTATTGTGCCAATTCAAATCCAGGAAAAGTAGTGAAATTTATTATAAAACTTGTTTGATATCATGATTTTTTTTGAAGCTAAAAAAAGTTTTAGAAGCTGTGAGTTATATTAACTAAACTATAAAGGGATTTAAGAGCTGCAATGCCACCAGTATGTGAGTTTGTATAAGGTTATGTGTGAAGGGCCGAACACGCGTTTCGATATCATGTACCTGCTATTGTTAGTCATTCGTATGTCCGAGATATTCCGGCAGCATCGGAATACCATTGTTTTAAGCAGACTGCAATGATAACCTTCAATAGTGTAATATCATCATCCCTCTGTTTCTGTTATATACGTGATAGCAAGACTTCAGGTTCAAATTTGGTGAGTTTAATCCATAGACATGAAAAGGAATATTTCAAATCTTATGAATAGATGTACAATTTATTCTGATGTAATCAAGTAATTAGTCTTAGAAGTTTTATTTCGGGTTTTACGCCTTCCAAAAGATTATTTCACTTCTTTGGCGGCGTAATGTTGTTTTGGAGGATAGCAAGCGAAAAACAGACAGAATGAAGCAAATTCTCGACGCACCCTTGGAGAACCCTCGCACCTAAAACTAGATTGCAACTTGATTAGTAAAGTGGTAGTCTACATTTGCTAACAACGGCGGCCAGCATTATAATGGGCGGAAATCCAAAACCATCCAGAGGCTGCTGGCGGACCTCCCCACGCACAGCCGGAGAGAAAATCACAGATAGTAGGCCCTCATAGGCTATGTTAAAGTGGGCCCTAAGTTCATTTGGGGCAAAGTATCTTATTGAGTCGAGAACGTTACAACAAGGAAGGCTGTATCTGGTTTAAAAACATACATTACAGGAATATGGGATTTGGCCAATTTCAGTTTCTGTGTCGACATCCTGTTTGAAATTGTGCATGTGGTTGGAACTTACCAACTATCACATTGTCGTCGCTGCTGTGGATTTCTGTGTATGCAAACAAATTGCGTGTACGGAGGAATTACCACAGTTTCCCTTTGTCAGAAAATAAGAAGCGATGACTAAACTCAAATAAAAGTCACAAAGAAATATGTCCCTATTAGTCAAAACTTGTTTTAGTTTCAGTCATGTAAAAATTAAAGTATTACACATTAAAAAATATGATTTTGAAACAAAAAATGAAAGAGTCGAGCACAGAGAGTAACACAAGAGCAGAGACGACAGTGCAATAGTAGGCAAATGGGCACCCGCAACAAGTGACGTAGACCTCTTGTCACTTCCTCGCCTTCTAAAGGCGAACAGAATAATGTATAAACACTATATCCATCCTGTGCAACGTCAACTTAAATGCAGTGGTAAGTAGAACAAAAAAACATTCCACCGGTTATGGGTGGCTTCATTTCATTTAACAATTAAAGTCTTCCATTTCTAATTTTATAACTTTCGTTAGACGCCATATATAGCTAATATAATTTGGTTTGGTAGTTTTGACAACTTGAAAGAAACTTGTCTAGTTTTCCTGTCTTCTATTCCATTTAATATGAGGAGAAACTTGGGCAAACCCATTACAATTGCACAACAATTTATTTCAGTGACAAATATGTAACGATGATATGATAAAAAGTGCAATATCGTGCAAGACACGTTAATTTGTACATTTTGTATGTCTTCTCCATTGCCTATCATCCTGTATTAATTACATCTTTTGTTGCTCCTGCCCCATTGTAAACCACCATATCAACTGCTTTATTTGTTGCTTATTGTCCCTTGCCTATTATCCCTTGACCCTATGTCCATTGCATTCTTTGTTGTTTACTTTCAATTGTCTACGTTATCGCCACGGATTCATTACTTCCTTTGTCGTCTATTCTCCATTTTCTATATATGGCCATTGCATCCTTTGTTTAATCTACACTGGCTGTCACTCTACATTCACTGAACGCCTTGCTCTTTATTCTCAATTGTCTATCTCTTCATATCTATGCATCGTTTCTTGTTCAGTCAACATTGTCTGTTACCCCGCATGAAGTACATTCTGTGCTGTTTATTCTTAATTTTCTACCACCTCATGCCCACTGGATGATTTATTTATTCTGCATTGTCTGTCACTCCCACGTGAGTTGCATTCTGTGTATTTTATTCACTTCTTTATTCACCCAGTGCCTATTCCACTGTTTGTTCTTTATACTCCATTGTGTATATTTCAATTATCTGATACTGTTCTTTGCGATTAATTGTTTCAAATTCTTTGGCCTATATCATGCTATGTTTTGCATGTTACATGCATGTGCTTGTACATTTAAACTGTTTATTTTTGTTTTCGAATCCTGGCTGTTTTTAGTTTCTTACCTGGTTTTGAAACCACCCCAAACAGATTGATGAAGAGATTACGCATCAGAGCTTCCGGGTCATTGGTGTATTTTGACGTTTATCATGACAGGATATCATGACAAAAACAAAAAAGTAACAGCCCTGCTTACTCACTCACAATGATGCAATCGTATTTTTAAGAAATGCCAACAACAAACTGAAATTCCCTGCTTTTAGTACATCAGCAGAAAATACCTGGAAATCGACCTTTCCTGAGAATTAGAGGTGTGCGCTAAAGCCCAGATAATACACAGGAAACATGTGTTGCCGAAATCTGGAATGAATGACATAAAATGTAGGCTACTCTTGTGCGAGTACCCATAACAAGAATTCCTGACAAGCGATACATGTAACCGTATCCAAAGATTAAGTTTCTTGAATTTTCGACAATAAAAATCAAGAAAAAATGGTAGTCGGCTACATATCCAATCGCTCTCGGTGGAAATGCCACGTGCGTTTCGCCGCTGGTGTCTTACAAAGAACCGGACAACAAATGTCGCTCCTGTGCGTATTATTGACATTGCAGATCACTGGACACTGCGAAGTAATATTTATACATCCGAGAAGAAATGTTGTCCGTGTGCTCTGGGCTTAAGTATACAATTAAACCTGCTTACCTTGTGTTCTTCGTAATAGTCGACATAAAACTGTCGTTCTGCTCTCTGTTCCAGCTGAAACAGTCTGCCCGGGCCCAAGTTCACTCTCCTGAGAAAAGGGAAGAGGCGGAGAAAGAAGCCGATGGCAGGAGCAGACACTTGAGCAACCAGCTCGTCCAGCACACGGGCGTTTGCCAAAACGGGAGAGTGGTAATCGTAACGTCTACCCTTCAACTGACAACAGATGACGAAAGGAACAGATGCATGACCAGTATACCGACTGAAGGACGTATTTATTTATTTATTTAATTATTTATTTATGTATGTATGTATTTATTTATTTATTTACCTGACAGTTGTTTAGCGCCACACTCAAGAATTCTGTAGTCTTGCTATGACCATCAGCTTTGCGGGTCTAGGAAACCTGAGTGTCCGTTCTAAACCACCGAACTTTAGCACTTTACTATCCAACTTTCCCACGCATGACGTACAGATGTACACACCATGTTGGTGAAAGAAGTGATCTTCAGTAAATTTTAACGTTACACCATCAAGATGCTGTGAAAACACAACATCGCGTCATGATTTTGCGCACTACAATCACCATAAAACTTTCAGGAACATGATATACAGTTACAGTGTGTGTAATTTGGTGACATCTTGGGATTGTTTTGGGGTTATTGCTAAATGTGACGACAACACAGCATTTTGAGTAATTCCTGACCAATGACATCTAACAACATGAGGTCTACCAGCAACCTGCGGATGGTCGTGTGTTTTCCCGGGCTGTGCCCGGTTTCCTCCCACCATAATGCTGGCCGCCATCGTAGAAGTGAAATATTTTTGAGTACGGTCTAAAACGTCAATCAAATAAATACATAAATATCAATATCAGTGCTTTTCTACACAAATCTGCTGAAGCCATGCTGTTGGTGGTGGTGTAAGTGTCTAATATTTAAGCATTGGTGACGCTTGGCCACTTGCCACCTATCACTTTGTGGTTGGTCCTCCTGTGTTTAATACTCTCCAAGCTACTCTCTTTTATACCAAAAGGACTACAAGAACTCATCGGTTTTTTTGCAGAACACAAAACGACAGCAATCTCTTAGATAACCTCAGGTGTGACGTTCCATGTGTAAGATAAATCCCGTTATTACGAGGAAATAGAGAAAACCAACAAGTACACAGTAAGAGACAGCATACCGACACCCGGTTGCCTGTCAAAGTACAGTCAAATACCACACATATGTATGTACCCCTCACAATGTGGTGATACAAAACATACATATAGTCAGAAGTGAAAAAATACCCCACTCGTACGGTGGCAGGATTTTGACACCAGGCATACACTGCATAGTGGCAATATGCATAATAGCCCACCCACCCACTCACATAATCACACAAGGCAGGATATCCCACTCGTTTTTATGACACACGGCATGACGTCGGTCTTTCCTAACATAATGATAAACTCCTAGGTACCATTTATAAAGTCTATGCTATGCTCAGAATATCGACTGAACCTTTACCCTTAACATAGAATCACACCCATATATTGCAACATGATAGAGAAGAAAGCTGGGACACACACGCAAACCCAAACATTTCAAAGTGCTTTGTCAGATTAGAAGCCCGTCGGTCGTGGACTTCCCCGGGGCTCTGCTGCTCTTCTCCCACGTAAATGCTGGCCGCAGTCGCACAAGTGAAATATTATTCAGCACGGCGTAAAACAGCAATAAAAAAATAGAAATCTGCCATTTGTAGAGCAGTGACGAGAGAATGACAGGTAGAAAATGGCCCACTGTCCATTTACCTCTATTAAGGTTTTATTCCAGGTTTTCACATAAATGCGTAAATACAAGCAACTTATACACCCCCTACAACCATGACTCACAGGAAAGTGTTCACTTACCCTCACATTTAGAATTCTTATGCATAATATGTCAACATATCCCTCCGATTGGCTAACCAGTCGATGATGGAGTTATCTCAACCCTTCAGACTCACCAGTATTGTCATAATGTTGAGCAGAGAAGGGTAGATAACCTCATCCATGTTCACCGACCCTCCAGACTTCTCCAACTCCTCCATCACGTGAGTTAACTCCTCTTGGATCGTCCGCTCAGTTTCGTGCAGACCTTCACCGTAACGGTTTAAGGTTTTGTGTAATATTTTACGAAGATTAGACCACACAGGACCTGGTTGGAGGAAGCTGGTCATCTCCGAAGCTGGTTTAGTTAAGGCAACAATCTGTGCGCGTCCAGCAAATATCCCTGTATAGCCTTGAGAAGTGAAAGCTTCCCTGACGACCTCGGCGGAGTTGAGGCCCACGATCGTCTTGCCCATGATGTTGATGCTAACCACATCCCCCCAGATCTTGGCCATCTTGGTGAAGATGACGTGGAAATCACTAAGCAGCAACCACGGGCAACCGACAAGAGGAAGCCCCCGAGGGCCTGGGGGTAGACGATGGCGTGAGGAGCCTCTGTTGAGCAGCAGGATGCACGAAACTAACAGAAGCAGGCCCATCAGTACCCATGTTATCAGATCCATGGTGGATGTTTGTCACAGCGTAGATAATCGTTCTCTGTAATATCGTATATAAGAATATGATTAATATATGATTTATACCGGGGAAAACCAAACCACTCTCCGCAGGTTGCTGCCAGACTTTCTCACCCTCGACAGGGAAGGAAGCCAGCATGAACTGGACTTGAACTCACAACGACCACATGGCTGAGAGGCTTCTGGGTAATTGTTCTTAAGCAATAGGCCACGGAAGCCCCCTACGTATGTATGAAAGGAACTCGAGTCATCCACTAAAGATGCCAGTCATCCATATGATGTAGCTAGTGTGTTTAAGAGAAGAAAGTACATGTACCAGTACTTTGACTACCGACATTCGAACGTCACAAAACAAGTATAATCCGTACGTTGTTCGCTGAAAGACGCTTAGGATAGATCTTTAATTTGGATAGATCCAGTGAGAGCGGGTCAACATGGTTTTGTAATGAATCCATCCTAGATTGGCCAAAGAAGATGTAACAGAAAGTTCTCCACACTAAGATGGTACAATAGGAAGAATATGTTCATTATAATACGGAAAGCTTTTTGTTAGCAGAGCAACAACTAATCACGCAAGGCCCCCCAAAACCTTGTATTATCAATCCGCACGTACTATAAATTGTAACAAAGTTCAGAACACTCGTATCGCCGTGGTGAACCGATTAGGCTTGAAAATTCTGAAATTTTCTTGCTGTATAGGTGTTCTCACTCAAATGAGGGTTGAGTAATGTCATCCGCGACTTATCTGCATTCTGATTTCCCTAAAGGAGATCAATTATCAGTACAAATTGGAAAACTATCACCCACTCCAATCCAAGAACCACCAGCCAGAATTAGATCGTGTTTACATTTCCTACTGTTTATCATAATATCTACACATAGGGGTGACGCGCAGACTGAAACCATATACCTTGCTCCATGTAAAGCATATTTTTTCTTTTACCTGGTAAACTTTCGAAATGTCATCCTGGTATAAACACATCAGAAAGCTACTAGGCTGCATCTCTTCCGATAAATGCAACCCCGGGAATATTCCCATATAATGTAGGAGACTGGGGCAATACCGGACGCAAAACTTACGCATAGCTCATACAGGTAGCTCTGACTTATTTCGCTGTTCTTTGCCACTCACGAGTACTACATGAAGTAAACCAAATATTATATGAATGAAAACTAGAAGAAAGTTTCTGTTCAATCGACATTTATTTTGCAAAATTTTAATGCCGGTGTCCGGTTTTATCCCCTACAATATGGGGTAATACCGACCAGTACAATGAATGGTAAAATTTTCCAGCATGTAATCCGGAAATACCAGATATCCTTTGAAATTCTCAAATAAATTTTATCAACTTATATATATTCAAGTACGTATTTATTAAACAAAAATCAGCGCAGATAATTCAATAGGAAATTTTAAAGAAAAAAATACCATGTGGTGTCAGTACAACTGATTGAATATTATCCATTTTCTGCAAATAAAGAAGGAAAAAGCGAATTTTAAAGCTCAGTTCTTTCTACACAAGTCACAAAGATAACCCCTGGACGTTGACTGGCATCTGTGCCTTTCTCTTGGGCCCGTCGGTGACACCTGAAGCACATAATCTAATCTTCAGTCAGTGGCTCCTTATATCTCTCGTCCCAAAAGATGTAAAACCACTCCTTTTGCCCTTTAAACAGCTGTGCTCAGGTTAGCTTCCAATGGAAGTCTTTCCAGTTTTCGCTTTGCTGCTACCCTTGTGTTTCCAGATGCAGTCGATTTCTTGGCAACAGATTCTCACTTGAACCAGTGGTGTTCCCTGTTCGCTTTTTCGACGCCTTTTCCTGATTCTTGATAGGAGCTGATATCAATATTTCGGAACGCAAGCTTCCCCTACCCTGTTGCCTGTTTCCAATTTTGGTCGGATCCCGCGGAAGTGGGGATAAATCATACGGGGACACACATGGCGGACTTTTCTGAGTAGCTGTATTTGGGACATCAAGGGTTTTATTTTCCTCCAAAGATAGGTTGTTTGGCTCTGGCAGTTGGACAAGTTCCTCCAACACCGACACAGACTCTGTGGACATTTCCTCTGTAGACTGTTCTCTCATTATTGGAACGTCCTCTTTCCTTATGCACCATAACCTTGCTAGTGTATTCTGGGACAGTGAAAACCCCCGACTCATCCACGTTGTACATGCGAGTAGGGTCAAACTTCTCTTCTTTCATGACCGTTTTCAAATTGTTGAAAAATCTTCGAACTCTGTTTGCTTAAATCCTATTGCTCGTGAGAGGCTGGTGGATTCTGGAAGTTTGAGACTGGGTTTAGGGTTTCCGTTGAGGAACCCAGAAAGCCAATCTTCTCTAGCACATTTCTTTTCTCTGTTGAAAGAATGATGAAAGTTGTTCATGTCTGCGAAGTCAAAGCCAAGCTTACGAAAATCAAATGCTGTTAATCCGAAGAAGCTGTCGCACATGTCCTGTGCATAGCGGGTGACTTTAGCCTCCATCTCAGAGTTAAAAACAGTGTGCCTGCTTGAGTGATCTGGTTCATAGCGTGGATGAGAATGTCGTCCCTTCACAGCATCATGGAGTGTTGAACGTGGAATGACAAATGAATCGTTGGCCTTCCTCACAGACATTGTTTTTCATCCCACAAGTCGTACGGCAGATCGAAGCTGGGCAATCGTCCATTGTGCTCGTGTTGTTTTCTAACACACTTTCGTGACATCTGGAATAAGAGGTTATAAAATTATTATAAAATAACAGTAGTTCAAGACACTTTTCTACTACCAGAAGTCCTGACAGTGCGATTAAATCTGAACTATAACACTCACACAATGGACAGTATTGTGGGGGTAATCCCGGGCACGTGTGGGGGAAGACTGGACACGTGTCCGGGGTTACACCTAGTAGCCACGTGGTTTGCTCTATCACCCTGACCCACATCTTGCGCCTGTAGACCCTGGCCTATAGTCTGTTATGGAAGGCCTCTGCATAGGTCACAGTGATAAACGAACACAATTACAGTTTAGCATAGCTACGTATGACATCACATAGGTATTTTATGTAAATTTCAACAGATTGGCATAATTACCTGGCATGATCAAGTGTCAGTCGCCCATGGTGCAGAATTCGCCTCTGTAAGAAAATTTATTTTCCGCGGGGGAAGAAGTATGCGTGGAAGTTAAAAAGAGCACGCCCCCTATCGGTAAATTCAGGGGAGTTAAGTGTCCGGCGTTGCCCCCGGTCCGGTTTTAACTCGGCATCTCAAAAGCAACAAATACACTGAAATAAAAGAAAATATTTTATTTTCTCATATGAATGAAGAGATTGGGTTGGAATTTGATGCAGTATTTTAATGGGTTATTTGTTGCAAAACTCACTGAAGCTAGCATAGGCTCATTATGGAATGCGACAGAGGTCATGAGTTACAATACAGCTCAGTGTTTATAGAACAACCTTATCCTGACCATTCATAAAAGTCTTCATTCGTTTCATAATAAACAATTGCAAATTCTGATCTGTTTACATTCAGTAATTTTCAGTTGTATTGGGTGCACACACATACCTATATATACATATATGTTACAAGTAGGAAAGCTAGTCAATAACTTGGCAAAAGTTTCACGGTTCACTTTTGGAGAACTGGTTTTCTCCGCCCATAAAACTGATCGCCATCATGTGTGTTAAAACTTATTGAGTTTAGCCATAATGAACAGCCAAATAAACATATAAACAGTATGAAACCATTGTTGTTAAGTAATAGTTCACTATTTACATTTATAAATTTAAGGGACATACAACTTTCATGTCACTTTTAATTTTACAAAAAATTCTTACATTCATTAATACTAATCCGTAATTATTTCATGTGAAAGATACTGATCAGATACACAAAAGATCAGGAACTACCCTGGACACTGTGGTCTTCTAGACCCATAAAGCTTATCACCATTATGTAAATTAAAATATCCTTGAAATTGGCCCTAGTGAACAGTGAAATAAATATATATACATAAATGTAGTATATAGGATATAGCCATATAAATATAGTAATATTTCACTATTTATATGAACTAAAATGGCATTTAAATCTGATGTTTTTCATATCTTTAAGAAAAATACTGATCTGTATTCATTCATATGAATATATAATTTTATTCTTGTAAAGGTGTTCAATTATGCCATTATAGTTCATGGTTAATATATGTTACGCATATCATAATGGTAATAACAATTTGTTGCCTCAAGTATTATATCTGGCGCTGGACGTAACCAACCAAATGACATACACATGAGAAGGAACCACAACTTTGGTAATAAGAACGTGTCTGTCCTGACACACAGATGGTGTAATGTCCTTTCATCATGCTTCACTTTGGGTATCCAAAAATTTGGTTAAGGGAATAATACAATACAATATACCATACACAGTGGAAAACACAATTTTTCAAATTTTTCAAATGTATCAGTTCAAAATATATAGTCTTAAAATATCACCAAGCAAGAGAAGTATATGTATGCAAGACTGTGTCAAAAAGAGAAGAATCCAAAACTTCTAATTTATCATAAGTGGAAAATTGGTGTATGTATGCTACATCTTTTTAACTGTGTGGGTGAAAGAATATTGAATGGAAAAAATTTATTCTGCAGTTGTGTGTTGACGTTTGCGACATTCTATTACTCCTATTACTACAATTGATTATAGTGAAATCAGTGTATCAGATACATGTACTAATACTCCTCAGGTCTCATAGTTAATGTGCACAACTACCAGCAGTTTTATATACTGTAAGTTTTAACCAGTACTTGGTTTTACTCAAACGTAGTATTGAACCTCTCGGCAAGAAATGGATATAAATTTGAAAGCAATAATATGTTTGTCTGGCGTATATTACTGAAACTGTCATTCTATTCATCCAAGTTTGGGGCATGCATGATACTTAAAATTCGCCTTGCTCCAGTTCAGGTGTTAAGTGTTCCACGGTATCGTTCACACTTCAGTTGTAATGTCCTCTTACCACCGGGGTTACTTCTCATAACCAGCAGCAGTCTGTGAATTCAATATCAGTGTTACTCACACATTTGGCCTTCACCGTTTAACCTCCCTCTGTTCTACACCACGTGAGAGAAAAGTTGTCCTAATTTCGGTGCAGAGGCTTCACCTGCGTGATATTAACAATATATAACGCGTATAGAGGCCATATTCGCTGTCAACGGTTTTACTTTTGGCTGCCATGTTACAGTACAAGCATGGCTCTCTTTTGTTTTTGTGCTATTTTAATCTTCAGCGGACTAATATGCAGGGGCGCGCGGTTAATCGCCCTTTGATCTCGGTCTCGAGAACCAGACTAGCTTCGGCCTAGTTCGACGCGATGGACTCTGATTTAAAAATTCTCAGCGAAGTGTGCAAATAAGACAAATAAGGCTTAAACTGAAATCACTCAGTTACCCTGATACAAACGACCTTACCTTTTCAAACCATCAAAAAATGTCACTCCATGGATTACGGAAGGACAATTAACTCGATGTCGTTTTCAGGCTGACTGCCTGTTCAGCACTCGGCCTGATTGGTGTGGTGACGTTAAACTGCCTTCCTCCAAAGCACGACGCAACTGAAAATCTCGCGAGATATAGGGGCTGGATGACATTACCTATTATCCAATCACATCATTAGTTATGGTCGTTTGAAATGACAGCAAAACAAGACGGGTGGGACTAAACGGAGGGATTTCCCAGCGAGGAAACATGGCTATTTAGATACAACCCCTATCCCTGCTTCCAAAAACCGCACACGTGCCCTCTGAACGGTGGGACTTGCCAGCAGGGAAACATGATTATTTACATACGCCCCCTATCCCTGCTTCTAGAACCCGCTCACGTGCCCTCTGGAATGTCTGCCGGCTGTGTTGAAAACTACCTTGTCGTAATTCTTCGTCAGTTAAGAATTACCTTGAACCAGCGGACTGATATTCAGGTCAAGCTGGGACAGCAGCCTCATTTGGCACCGCATAGTGTTGAGTCTGATAGTGTGTTGCTTTTCGAGATGGCCTACATGGTGCATTAGGGGAGCCCAACTAGGCTGTGTCTTACATGTCGGTCAGGGCAGTGTGGATTGAACTGTGCCAGCCGATCTGTGTCACTGGTATATCTAGGTCACCAATGTATACTGAATGGGCTTGATGAGAAGTTTTAAACTACCCAGCTAAATGAACTGTTGTATATGCTAAAATGTTTCTGTTTTCTACAACTTTGTAATATTTTTTCTGTCATGCTTGAGACTTAACACCACACAGTTTGAACACGTGCGTATTTTCCTGTGTATTTATTTATTTAGTTAGTTAGTTATGATTGGTGTTTTACACCGCATCAGGAATATTTCACTTATACGACGGCATCAAGCATTATGGAGGGATGAAACCGAGCAGAGCACGGGGGAAACCAACGACCATCCGCAGGTGGCTAACTGGCCTTCCCACGTAAGACCGGAGAGGAAGCCCGCATGAATTGGACCTGTACTCACAGCGACGACATTGGTGTTCTCCTGTGTAAGATTAACGATTAAATGGGTTTTGCTATTTAAGCGACTCCAATATCAAGTTGTGTTATAGTTAAACAGAGGCGAACATACTAGCCCTGGAACCCTGCCAAGCATCAGTTTGCACCTGTAGTGGACCACGTCGAAACTTCCGTTTATGACATTTGATATCACATGATTGACTGATTATTGACTTAAGCCTCAGTACATGCTTCTTGCCTCACTAATGGGTACCAGGTATAGTACATACAGGTTTGTACACAAAAACAGGTACAAAAACAGATATTGAGCTATATTTGATGGCGTTTAAAGTGAAAAAATAATGAACATTTACACGGTATATAAACAAAAGGAGAACCCACACACGTGAGACAGGCCACATGTCATTGTTTAACGTTGCACAAACGGAGTACTTGATAGATGTACCCGTCTTTTTAACATTCGAAGGTGAGGGCGATGTAAATAGCTGGCTTAATTTGAATGCACTAGCACTTATATGCGCTGCCCCATGAAACATTTGCATAGGAAAAATTAGGGAATATCAGACAGTAGTATAAAATAGGCATTGTCTTCTTAGTTGACATTTGTTCGAAGGTGCTTAGTAATGCCAATATTTCTGGATACTTTCTTACTGCTAAAGTTAATGTATGATGTCTAAGAAAGTCCTGAATTAAAATAAACTCCCAAAAGCTTATGTTCTTGTAGCCTGGCTATTTCAACGCCATGCAGATACAATGTTGGCGGAAGTGCTGTATTTTTGGTTGCATTTATATGCATGTATTTTGTTTTACTGTTATTCGGGAACAAGCAGTCTGCTGGCAGCCAGTCATATATTTTATGCAGCTCTACAGACATGGTGGATGCAGCCTCGGCGCTTGTAGTCGCAGAAGTGCAGACATGTCATCAACAAATATTGTTAGATCCAGAATATCTGGTGATGCCGTGATGCCATTAATGTACAACAAAAATAAAACAGGAACGAGAATTGAGCCCTGGGGAACAGCATACTTTGGCATACGGTCTTGTGACATTTTTCCTTCAAAGTGAACTGTTTGGGACGGCCTAGATGGATAGCTCTCGAACCACTGAGCAGTGTGAGCTCTAAATCAATAGTGTTGGAGTTTTGTAAAAGGACTTTGTGGTTGACGGTATCAACAGCGTATGACAGGCCAAGGAAAGGCACAACAGAACTTAGTTTAGCGTCTTTGGCTGTAACGAGATAATTGTACTCAGTGCAAAGTGGTTGGGCGAAATTATGTTATTGGCCGTCAGAAATTCATTCATCATATTTACAACTATTTTTTTCCCCATTATTTTGCTGGATCAGAGAAGCAAATGTCATCTAAGTATGATGACATAAGATGACTTTAGACTATGTATGGTTTCAACAAGACTGGGCGACACAGGGGACAATTGAAAATTGATTGCTGTAGGCTCACCTAAAAAGTCTGAAAAATGTTCAGGGCTTGGGGGTATCTTAGCATCAAGACTTGACACAATAGTTGAAAACAGGCATTAAATTTATTGGAAATGAAACTTTTATCCGAAACAGATAACCGATCAAAATTAAAACATTTTGGCTTGTTCTTGCATTTACCACGTCCCATTGGATCATTCAACACTTTCCAAGTTCCTCTGATAATGTGATTTTTATCATTAGGTTTTTTTTAAAAGTTATCCTTACGCGAAAAACGGATTAAGTTGTTCGGTTTGTTCCTGTACTTCCAGTATTCAAAGTGGGATGGTGTATCAGCAGATTCCAAGTAGTGGCGATGAAGTTTGTTCTCTTCAAAAATACAGTGTAAAATACCTGGTGGGACCCAAGGTTTGCGAATATGTTTCCATGAGCTGTCAATGGTCACGACAAGAAAGCATATTTCGTAAACTATTCACAGTTTCCCAGTAAAACACGATAATGCATCATTAACATTATCTGATGACAGAACGTCATGTCAATGTATATTATAAACATTTTCTTTAAACTGATTGACTTGTTCTGGAGCCTTTATTCGAAAAGGGTACGTCGATGCATCTTTCGAAAAAGCTGTAGTCGAGAAGATATTGAATATTGAGAGGTGGTCAGATATATCTGTTATAAATATGCGGGAGAAATTGCTTTAAGCATGCAAATTTGTAAAGATGTTGTCTGTAACAGTAGCAGAGGGAGGCCATATTCGAGATGGTTTTATAATGGAAGGGGAAAGGAAATGACAAGGAAATCTTTTGATGGTAAATAGCTATCACACCTGAATAAGTCTATAAAATGAGTCCTAAGATGATACATTGTTTCTTTGCATTTATACAAGGACTGTGCATAATTTTTTATTAAAAAGACAAACCTTTTTACCCGGGGGCGGGGAAATAATTCTAAAAACACAGACATTTGACGGATCAGCGATCTCCACAAATAAGGTCTCATGTCCACTTTTTTTCATCGAAGACTAATCAATACGTGTTTTGCAAGACTCATATGAGCCATTAACATAGAGTGCAACACCTCTTCCCTTAAGTTTATCTCGGGAGGGAGAGTGTAACGTGTAGCCTAGCATCGACTATAACAATTCGGTTGAGGGGCGAAGCGAACTTTCCAAATCTCCAAGGACTGAAAAGTTCAGATTGAGAGTATCATTGAGAGGCTCCCTGGTCATTGCGGTGCAGACCAGTGCTCGAGATTATCATTCTTAATAACCTGACAAACGAAAAGTGACAATTATAAACCTGACAGAATATTTTATCTTAACATCCGGGCGACACGTATACTTCATTACATGTAACTTCTCCAGTGGCTTTACTTGTCAACTAAATGTTTGCACGTGGATTACACCTATAAATACGATATTTCCTCCGGCCATGAATCTGACCACCGTCCTACACGTGAAAAATTCATGTATATACAGCTCTGAGAGAGAACAATGAAATCAATAAAGAGGAAAATAAATAAATTGCATTTTTTCCTCTGAATACACTGTCACGTGCCGCCAAATCACGCTGTTGACCTACTGATGACAAGTACCTATATAGGCCATGACCGCGTGGTAAAGCCCGTCACATTATCAACGTGTTCTCGCGAATCACAGCGGGGTGCGTTATAGGCACATCTGTGTTTACTAAAGCGTGAGACCCCGATGACATGTGCGCAAGGTCAACGCACTTGCATGGCCGTTGGGACAGGTAAGGTTGTAGCGTTCTGTAAGAGTAATTTTATTCAACGAATCAAGCGTCTTCTTGATAAACAGTTGCTGCCGTCAAAGGGTTTTCCCAAACTAACGTATAGGTCTAGTAACCCAAGTTGTATTTAAGTAGGACCAGTGTAGAGCACCGTGAAAATCATTCATATCTGTCACTATACGCTTTAGTTAAATGTCATACAACTACTTCGTAGAGCATTCCTCTCACAGTTTAGGAGTGCCAACAATAAGACTTTTTCATGTCATTTTTGCCTAATTTGCATGCACAATTTTCGATAATCTACTGGGCGTTTCATTTGGTCCACAGCAATATCTACGGCAAGTAAAAAGTCGATTGAATGAAAATCGACGGACACTCATACATGCATGTACATCCATTAGTACACACACACATAGACGGAAAATCTTTGCTTTATATTTTGATGTCCAGAGCCCTCCACATACACCAATTACCTCGTGTTTCAGGTGACAAATTGATTTGCTACACCAACAGCTGGTACTGTAAATGACTGTAAAATTTCACCCCAACATAACATATTCAGAGAAAAATTAAAGCCACAAAAATAGTTATTTTGGTACTGAAACCCTCGTCCTACGTTCCAAACCAGCCCCTAAACACCTGACTGATATCAAGAGAACTTTAAGAATTGGGCATGGTTAGTGTTTTAGTCGTGGACGAAATTTTAAGTCATTTACCGTAATTTTCATTTCTCTCTGAGCTTTCACTTACATGTAGGCGAAATCTACGTAAAATTAGACAGTCACGGGTCAGAGATTTTGAGCAATGCAAGCCAACGAGTGAATAATACATGCATAGTGTAAATCTCCAGATACTGAGGAAAAATACATGTATGTGAGTGAGAAAAGATTTGCTATATACATTTATACAGGCTGAACCCTTTGGTCAATGTGCATCAACCGGTCAAATCACCTAACGGCCAAAATACCCAGTCCAACTCACCTGAAATCCAAATCATCTAATCACACTTCCATATCACTTATAATATTTATGTACATGATATGGTATATGTCACAAATAATGCTTTTCTCGTTACAGGTATGGCTTCGTTTGATTATAATATTGACTTTGTTGTCATATTTTCTGCTATCATTAGTCGAGAAATCTGTTCTGTTTAGATGTTCCCGAGCATGCTCGGCTAACTAGCCTATAAAAGTTAAACTGTAGAATTAAAGTATATTTATCCTTAACGGTATGTTTGCGCTTAGCATCGTAACACGATAACGCCAAATTCAGACTAACTGCTCAGAAACATTGATCTTTCAGTTGACGTTATTAAAACCTCCCATACCAAGTTCTCCACCCTCCCATAACTTTCGATAAATATATGTTCACATATGTGTGTAAGATTAAGTATGTTGGGTATATGTAGTTAAAATGTAAGATTAAGTAACATATTTCTGAGGTTAAGTTAGGCCTTTGCAGATAAAATGTAAAATCAAGTTATATTTTAATTGCATGTAGTAATTCTACACCTCTATATGTAAACTTGAGATACATATATGTGAGGTTTGGTTCGGTATGTGCAAGAAAGTATATGATTATTTATTTATTTATTTATTTATTTGATATGTGTTTTAAGTGACAGTCAAGGATACTTTACTTATGACGGCGGCCAGCATTATGGTGAAGGAAACAGGGCATTGTTTAAGGGAAACTCACGTCCATCCGAAAATGTATCATTTATGTTCTTAATGCATGAGCATGATGCTTTACAGGATACACTGGACCAAGCTCTAACGTATATCCGCGATGGATGTGATATCATGGTTGCTGTTCGTAATTCTTCTGCTAGTCTCGGTTCTGATCCTGATCAAGAAAGATGACCCCAAAGATGACCATCTACCCCCGGGCCCCCGGGGGCTCCCTCTCATCGGCTGTCCATGGGCGCTGCTAAGTGATTTCCACGTCCTCTTCACCAAGATGGCCGACAAATTTGGCGACGTGGTTAGCATCAACATTCTTGGTAAGACGGTCGTGTCTCTCAACTCCGCCAAAGTTGTCAGGGAAGCTTTTGCATCCCAAACCTTCGGAGAAACTTTCGCAGGTCGGGGACAGGCCCCTTCTGTGAATGACCACATGGACAAGATGACCAGCTTCCTCCAACCCGGACCCATCTGGTCCAAACTTAGGAAAATAGTGCACAAAATCTTAAACCGTCACGGCGAGAGCCTCCTAGAGACCGAGAAGACGATCCAAGAAGAGTTAACTCATGTCATGGCGTCTTTAGAGAAGACTGGAGACTCGGTGAACATGGACGAAGTTCTCTACCCTTCTCTTATCAATATTATAACAATACTGGTGAGTCTGTAAGATTAATAAATACACCAAGGCAAAACGCTTTGACCTGTAATGTAAAATATGGTTCTTGCGCATTGCTATATATAATTTCTTAGATTACAGGACTAAAATATTTGAAACAGGTTTTGTAAATTTAATTGAGGTTTACTTTTTAAAGCTGAATGTCAAAACATACGTCTTTCTTCTTTGATTTTTGGACATTTGAATTGCGGCATCGAAAGCCATATAGCTGGAGTAGATACTGCTGAAGAGGCGTTAAATATCACAGATAGAATGTACTGTTTGTTGTAAAAATTGTGCGTGAGTTGTGAGATGTCATATTTGATATCCTTCCACTGCGGTGTCATTACGGTACCTTCTCTCGCGAAATACCGACTCCAGCAGAATTAAACCGGGTTGACCATTGTTCTCTTGTATCACATGATGCCCAGAAATTGTCATCGCTATGTAACTATAATGTAGAACACGACATCATACAGAGCAAAAAATTGGCAACTTTGATAGTTGGCAAATGGCCAGACGTTACCGGTGAAATCCGGCCTCTTCTCAGTTTACCGCAGTAAGGGTTTTTATTCTAACTGTCTACGTAAGTGTTTACGTAGTAAGAACTTACACAACCCTCTGGCTCGTGTTACTTAGAGACGGGAATCACAAACGTCGACTGTAATGGGAACAGTTTCCTTTTATTATCTCTCGCAGCCTTTCTTACAGCTGTAACTCTGGTATAAATTAACTTAAATGGAAAGACTACACAACAATGAAGTTATGGTAAGTGGAAAGAGCACAAAAACTGTATCTAGAAATACATTCACTGAACTTCTTAGATTTTTTTCTTTCCCCAAATTAAATGCAATCAAATACTTTGACTGTATAGTTTGTTTGTCAGACCTGATGATGTGATTCACCAGTCACCTCACGCCCACTTTTATATGGTTTTAATGCAAGAATTTAATGTCATATTAGCTTTTTCATACACGCAAACATTACAGGAGTACTCTTCATAGGAACTTTATTCAGAGCTGAATACAGTGGTGTGCAAAAAGTCGTGTGACTTCACTGGAGATATCACATTATTAATATGGTCCATAAACCCACCATACCTTCAAAATATTTGACTGCGTTTAATTAGATGAAAAAATCTAAAACTTTCCCTGAAGGAATTTCTGGATAATGCTTTTCGTGATCTTTTCACTCAGCATAACTTCATTTTTATGTGGTCTTTCCCTTTAGCAAGAGTAGTACTAAGTCAGCAAATCGACCAAAACAACAGATCATTCATTCAATACAGGAATTGTTATGGGCCACTCAAAAGTCAGTCAAGCAATCCTCACATGAAGATTAGACAGACCTACGTCACATTCTCAGATAAAACATTGTTATGCACAGACGACACAAACCAAGAGGTGGCCCCAAAATTCGGAGTACTGAAATATTTTCAAATTCCCCTTTTGTGCTGAAGTAAAATTCAAAACAAATATTGAAACCAATGCTTACAAATAATTTTTGCACACTGTTTAATCTGAACATTGCATCAATTTTGTTTCATTTCACTACATTTAAAAAGAACTGTCGATTAATCGTCAATCATCGGTCTATTCCCTCGCCATATTACGGTTGGAGTTCGGCCAGTTTTCATTGGCTGATTCATCTGTTCCGGTCACCATCTGTTCATCAGCTGAACGGCCGACGTTACGACTACGACTCGCCTGTTCTGGCAAACGCCCGTGTTCTGGACGAGACCGGAGCCCAGGTGGCTTCTCCAGCGATCACCCTTCTCCTTAACCTCTTCCCCTTCCTCAAGAGACTGGACCTAGGCCCGGGCAGACTCGTGCAGGAAAACCAGCGGGCGGAACGGCAGTTTGTCACTGACTACTACCAAGATGCCAAGGTAAGTGTGTTTTATGTCCTGTGCTGAGCACTTGTAACATGGTGACCCGGTTTCCTCCCACCATAATGCTGGCCGCCGTCGTATAAGTGAAATGTTCTTGAGAATACTCCGTAAAACACGAATCAGAGAAATAAACGACATCCAGAGTGGGACTGAGGAAACACCTCTGGTGAAAAGCGTATCCTATAATTTGTTTTGCCTTCATGAAATCTTCGGGAGTTGGTCGTGGCTAAGCATGAAAAACTACACTACAGAGGGTAAAGCCAGAGCATCGACGAGAGGGTGACAGATGGCTTAAGCTGAATTAGGTAAAAAAAAAACGACTGTAGTGTAAATTTGTCTCGCCACTGAAACTTTATCCCTCCCCCCCCAGGGGAATTTTTAGCTGTCATTGGAAAGAGGAATGTTTTCCTCCACATGTTGGAAAGTTCATCTGGGTTGGTGGTTTTGACTAGGCATTTTGGTTTCCTTCACTCATAAAACAGACCGCCATCGTGTAAGTGAAAAAATCTTGAGTATGGCGTGAAGCAACAACCGTATAAATCACAGAAAATCTTACGCTAACAAAATATAATACATATTAAAAAATTTGTTCAACATTCACTGCCATTCGGGTGCAACCTGGTAAACCGCACTGAAGAAACTGGAGTATATTTGATGGAAAGACAGGAGCCTTTCCCTCAAGCAAATCCCAGTTAAAGAGAAGTTATACAGTGCATTATTTTTCTCGCGTTCTGCGTCAGGTACAAGTTGGATTTACAGTTGTTATATGTAATCCGGTTTACTCTCCGCAAAGACGGCAATGAACAGTAGATTGCACAGCATGGACCCGAGTTACGTTAGGCGGGAAACGTTCCTCATTGATACAAATAAGGCTGATTTCACTTAAGTATGCAAACTTCTGTACAGAAAAAATGAGGTAAAAAGAACGAAAAGTAAATTGAAACGTGCATCAGGTAAAGTCCGATGTCAAATGAGCCAGGTTGAATATAGACCTATACATTTATGTGTGTATAATAACACCTCGACATGCTGAGTGTGTGACAGAAATCACGTTGAAAGCCTACCAACTTACAAGCCCGGCACATCGCCTCCATGCCCCAGAGCACAATTTGGAAGCTAGAGAGGCAAACTGGCAACGTGAATCGACTCGGTATGTAATAGGCTCTAATGAAAACCTAACTAATCAACTATTACAGTGTGATAAATAAGAATTTAAACTGTTTCAATTATTTCTAAGCAGTCTCCGTGATGTTTTAGGACAGTTATAACCCGGGCGTCACGAGAGGGTTGATCGATGTCCTTCTCGGGCAGCAGGAAGACACCGGAAGCAGCTGGTTGACAGACGATCACATCAAGTCTGTAATACAAGAAATGATTGCTGCAGGTAAATATTGCCACATTTCGTGTGGCGTGTAGAAAAGACAACGTCGCGGAGAGAGTGACTAGAGCAGTGACGACTGTGTGATAGTGTGCAAATAGTCACACGTAACTGGTGAAATCTGGTCTCTTGTCATTTTTCCTCAATTAGTGATTCATTGTATCCATTCGTGTAATGGCTTGAACAGTTGCAACGTACAGCGTCCATAGCGTTTTGGCATAAGCAGAAGTAAACCAAAAAAAGTGCAGTAATGTTGATTTGTCATTTATCTAGAATTACTCCAAATGCTGTGTGGCCATCACATCTACTACATGTACTCTGTAACATGAAAGCAATGCATGGACCAGTTCTCGAGTACATTAGTCCAGCAGCAGAATCCACGTGTAGTCATCCTGCATACTCACATTCTAAAATGAGCAGACCACGTTTTCGGGTGAAGAGTGACACAACAGGGTGACGTTCCTTTGCGTAGTGAGGCGTCAGTTCTTCTGCTTTTTTTTCCCAACTTTTTCAGCTTTTTTTGTAGATCCACTTCCATTTAAGACAAAGATTTGGCAGAATTGATTAATTTTCACTTCAAGACACTGAAAACCACCCCACAACATTAATTTGAGAACAAACACTGCGATAAATATTTCTATAGGCCTAATGTCACTACTATGTGCTCTATGGCATGACAACGTCAAGGGACGTTACTCCCGTTGCAATAATGTCGTGTTAAGGTGCATCGTTGTTTTGTCATAACATTTCGTGTTAAGGGACATCACTGTGTTGCCATAACATATCGTGTCAATGGACGTCACTGTTTTGTCATACATGTAACATATCGTGTCTAGGTACATCACTGTTTTGTCATACATGTAACACATGGCATCAATGGACGTGACTGCTTTACAACAAAACACTGTGTAACGTCCAAGAATTCCCTCTATAAAACAATCTTTCTTTTTCTCTCACTATAATTCACAGGAGTCATGACTACAAGAGGGGCGCTGTATTCTTTCTTTCTCATTATCCTTCACAAACCAGTAGTGATGTCAGGTATCCAAAACGAGGTTCAGGCTGTCGTTGGCGAAAGCCGCTTCCCGAAACTAGAGGACAGTTGTAAAATGCCGTACACTAATGCCGCCATCTTGGAACTGCTGAGGTATATCTCGCACGTGCCTGTCGGACTTCCGCACCAGACGACCGATGACGTCACATTTCATGGTTACGTCATACCAAAGCACACAACGGTAAGATAAACTGTTTTGGGAGACAAAATTCCACGAAGAGCAAGAAACTTGTAACTTGAGCTTATTATTGTCAAATTCGGCCATTCGATTAAAGTAACGAACTGAACCCTCTCCATGCACTTTGCTGTTTATTGCCAAACTCGGCATTTCACTTATATGATGGGTAAAAAGGTATTTCTGGAGGAAAACGGAACGCCCGTGGCAAACAACCTCCATTTGGCGAGTTACTGATGAATTTTCTCACGCGTGACGTAAACTATGCACAACATATTGCTGGAAGGCAAGTGGTTTTTAATGAACTAAATACTGTGTGAGTGGGCTCACTTGCGGCGTAGATCTGTTATTGACACAAGGGTCCCACGAGCATTGAGGGCGAGGGAATCAGTAAATTCCATCAATGTTCGAACTGCTGGAACCTACCCGCACCTCGTGTTTCCTAACGATTGCTAGACAAGCGCCTCATTCAGTTGACTACTGCCCACGGTTCCATTACTTGGCCCGTGCCATTGTTCTTCTGAGGAATGAAAATCGTGGAGAACAATTTTCAGGAAGGAGCCTCATAAACTGTCGATGTTGTCGACGTAGATACGGATTTTGTCGTCCATACACCAGAATATTTCCTACACCCATGGAAGTGATCGCCGGCGTGTACGTGAAACATTGTTGATTGGCGTTAAGCAACAATGAGACAATAAAATAAATAATCTAAATATAGATAATAAATAAATAAATTTATTACAGGACGGGTTATGTGTGGAGTAAACCCATAATACAGTCAAATTTGGCCTTGTCCGCTTTTGCAGGTAATCTACAACTCTTGGCGTTTTCACCATGACGACCAGAATTGGGACGAACCATGGGAGTTCACACCTCAACGATTCCTGGACGCGAACGGTAACCTAGTCCCGGCTAATCATCCTAACAGGAAAAAGTAAGCTCTTCCCTTCGGGCTCATGAAAATGTTAATCTTCTCGACGAAATACCAGGCCTTATACCCACGCACCTTATAGTACAGTGTATGCATATCTGTCCGTCTGTCTGTCAGTCTGTGTGTATATATATATATATATATTCCTTGCCTGTCCTTCTGCCTGTCTGTATATACATGTACAATGCATGTCTGTCCTTCTGTCTGTGTATATATACATGTACAATGTATGTCTGTCCTTCTGCCTGTCTGTATATACACGTACAATGTATGTACGTCCTTCTGTCTGTCTGTATATACACGTACAATGTATGGCCGTCCTTCTGTCTGTCTATATCTACATGTACAACGCATGTCTGTCCTTCTGTCTGTCTGTATATCCATGTACCATGTATGTCTGTCCTTCTGTCTGTGTATATATACATGTACAATGTATGTCTGTCCTTCTGTCTGTCTATATATACATGTACAATGCATGGCTGTCCTTCTGTCTCTCTGTATATACGTGTACAGTGCATGTCTGTCCTTCTGTCTGTATATACATGTACAATGTATGTCTGTCCTTCAGTCTTGCCTGTATAAACATGTACAGTGTATGTCTGTCCTTCAGTCTTGCCTGTATATACATGTACGGTGTATGTCTGTCCTTCGGTTGCCACAACAACTATTCTTCTGACTTCACACGTTCACTTGACGATGGGTGTACTGCTGAGGACCTAATAGAGGGTTCTGTCGATCAGCGAAAAATTGTGCAAGCAAATTAGCTAATGATGTCACAAATGTCTTCAAACCGCAGGGTATTTTTATGTTGGGTTTACGCACAACTCAACATTCCTCAAATCTCCAAATGGACTTATTGGCAATGCACAAAACCAAAATACCTCAGACCTCCAAATGAACTTATTTACAGTAAACAAAACCAACAGGCGAAACACCACAATTAAATTCCAATTTACTTACATGTTAACGTTTGGCTCCGCAGCATTGTCTCTAAATGTGCAAGCTCTAAACCCGCTGGGTCTGATAGTCCTTGTTCGCCAAGAAAACTCCAGTCAAGTTCCTGATAGAGCATGACCGATGAAATTTTTCTCAAATTTGACAAATAGCTGACAGAGGTCAAACTCACCCAGTCAGAGGTCACTGAACCCTGATTTATCACTACATTTGCCTGGTGTGTACCCGCCTCCATTTCCTGATAAACACACATAGTTTTACCTGCAATGAAACTTTGAAGCCTGTCCTACAAAATGCCACCTAGCAAGCAGAAAACAATGAATACGGGCAACCTAGAGGAGCAAAGCAAATATCTGTGTCAATACCCAGTATCTAAACTGTAAATACCCCGGGTCTACATTGTAAATACCCAGGATCTACATTCGCCCGATCCGGAAGCATTAATTGTGGTGTGTAGCCAACATTTCTCAGATCTCCAAACGGGATTGCTGACGGTACATAAAACCAACATTCCTCAGATCTCCAAACGGACTTATTGACGGTACAAAAAGCAACTTTCTTCAGATCTCTAGACGGACTTATTGACAGTAAGAATGCACTAATGATCTCCCGAATACTTAAGAAATATTGTAAGCATATTACTGTAATGTATACAAACCACATTTATTGTTTTCGAATTTCAACTTCTCCAAAAATTTTAAGTTGCTTTTGAAACTGCATTTTTTAAAACTTTTTCATGGATATTACCGTTATCAATTTGAAAGCCATAACTGTTTTCTGCTTTCAAAATGTTCTTGTCAAGATATGACAGGAATACTGTCTATGTATCATAAAAGGTTAATAATTCATCCGCTGTATTACAGCCCACAGTATTGTGTCGTTAAATCACTTCGTTCATTTCTATTGCAGTATGATGCCTTTCGGGATTGGACGAAGATCATGTGTGGGAGAATCCTTTGCAAAGTCCCGAATGTTTCTCTACATCACAACTTTACTTCAGAAATTCCACTTTACAAGAGATCCCGCGAGACCTCCGCGGTCATGTGACCCTAGAACTTACAGGCCTGGTATTGTGATGTCCCCATACGAATACCGGGTAAAGGTTATTCATAGACGATGATTTTGATGAATTTATTTGATTGGTGTTTTACGCCGTACTCAAGAATGTCTCAGTTATACGGCAGCGGCCAGCATTACGGTGGGAGGAAACAGGGAAGAGCCCAGGGGATACCCACAACCATCCGCAGGTAGCTGGCAGACCTTGCCACTTAGGACCGGAGAGGAAGCCAGCATGATCTGGGCTTGAACTCATAGCGATCGCATTGGTGAAAGGCATTATAGACGATAAATGTAATGTTCTTGTGAAACAATGGTCTTCCGAAATACCCGGACAAAGCATATATTACCTCGTACCCAGTGGACTATCGGATGGAAACTGTCATAGGGGTGTTGTGTGGACGTTGGCCTTGCTCGGGAGGGGTTGTCCACATTTATTTATCGTGCAGGCGCCTTTCTTACAAAGCTGGAGTAGCTTATGTCAGTCGTAGACGTTTACCTCTGCTTTGGTGCCGGCTTCAGTCACCTCCTTGGAGCGTCTTTAGAAACTTGTCGGATTCCTTGACAACGTGTAATCTTTGATAATTTGTGGAAGAAAACGATCCATCGGGTTGGTGTAAATTTGCCCCAAACTTTACATCAAATCGCAGCTACTCCAGCTTTGTCAGACGGTCAGTCTTTCCTGCGACACACGTCCGACAGGCTTACACCCAGTCACGGCCTTACAACAGCTTTGTAAGACGAGCCCCAGGATACTAGCGCTGAAAACTGACACAGACCACTCCGGATTTCCAACACAATCGAATGGTGTAGATGGATAATTGGATGCCTAATTCTGAGGTCGTTGGTTCGAAACTCGGTGTAGTCAAAGCATTAGATTCTGTGCTACACATAGACAATGTATATCTCAAATAACGGTAATACTGTAGTTCGTTTTGGAAGTAAAGAACTTTGACCCAGGTAAACTGCACTGATATGTTTACACATTTAAACACAGTATGCGTGATGGAAAATGCCATTTCGTGCTGATTCCAAATGTGGTCTTCCTTATTTCTTAGCATTTTTTACAGCGATTAAAATGAAAATTAAGGCTGAGGTGCTAGGGTGGATTTTTTGACTATGTTGAAAAGGCTGAAGCAGGGTGACGTCACAGATTCTATTTCTGATGCTAAATATGCTGTAACTGTTATATTCCCACATTGAATACAGATACAGGTGTTCTACTACTACTACTACTACTACTACTACACACACACACACACACACACACACATATACATATATATATACATATAACGTAGACATGTAGCAATCAGAGGATCTTTAGCAGCTAATCAAAATCTGTGACGTCACTGTGCTTCAGCATTTTCAGTATGGTTCAAACAGTCCATCGTAGCACCGTGGCACCACAGTCTTTATTTCCTTTCTGTTCACTGGAGAAAATGCCAAAAAGTAATGAAGACTATATTTGAATGAGCACGAAATGGCCTTTCAGATGATGCTCACTTTGTTTAAATGTGGTCTCTGTTGTTTTGTTTTTTTTTTCAATGTTTTCCTTTTTGCGGTGCTTCGTTTTTTGTTTGTATGTATATACCAATTTTTGTAAAAACTGAAAATACTTGACAGAGTGATTACGCGAAAGCGGGAGAGATTTTTAATCTACTAACTAATGACGCTAGAACAATCAACTACAGATGACAACTATCTACAGTAAAGACTTCTGTATTTATGCCCAACCTGCCTTCAAAAATAAACAGAATAGAGAATCTGGGAAATTTATGAGGGGAATTTACTTCACAACCTGAAGAGTACTAGCTGTTTCGGTACTCATTTGTACATTGTGATAACTGGCATTTGTTTGTACTTTATTCTTTTTTAACTTCAGTAAAGATTATATTACAACTGGTGGTAAAATTGAAGTTTTCAAAATATTAGTATTGTTTACGTTTCTTCTTTCTTACTTTATAGGTATATTTATTTGATTTGTGTTTATGTAATGGGGTAATGGGATTTGAGTATTATGTAGACTTTTTCTGACAGATCTGACCAAAGCTGTGTTTTGCAATTCTGTTTTTTACGATGACATTAGGGGGAGTATTGAGTCTGAACTCCGATGGTAAAAAACTTCTACTCTATCACGTGTCTTGTCAAAAATGTTTGACAAATTTTGTTCACATAATTTACTGATGACTTGTATTGCCGTATAGTCTATTCTAAATAACTTTTTTGTGAAATATAATCAGAAATAATTGTCCTACATGTTGTGTACTGTGGGAATTTTTGTTGCCCTTGGCGACAAAGGATTTAGAATTCGAACCTCCCCTATACTTGGGCAAACCGGTAACATATAGTGCTCACGGATTACAAGAGAACAACGATCTATCGTAGAAACCTTTCACAGAGATACGGTTTTGGGGTAGTATGGTCTTTTCATCAAAGTGTAAATGTGAATATATTTTGAAACTTTTTGAACAACGACTCGTAAACTCTTGCACACAAGGCTAGACCTCGAGTTTTATAGCACCTAAGTTATTTTTGTATAAGTACTTTAAACCATGTTTATGTTATGGAATTTATTTAACAAAAGTTATCAATGGCAAGCATAAAATAGCTATGACGCGACTGAGGGTGTCTTCTCCTCAGTTGCTAACAGAAACTGGACCTCACGGCAGTGCACGGCTGCCACGCGAAGATGGTATTTGTCATCTGTGTGAGTTAAATTCAGTGGAATATGAATTTCATTTTATTCCTGAGCGCCCAGTGTATACTAGTTTACGAAGAGAATCTATTCGTCCGCACTATTGGCGAAGACCAAGCATTTTTAAACCAGTACAGCTATTCCAGCGTAGAAGAACCGTGTACGGTAGGCAAAACTGTGCATTGTATTTATGCTGGTTTTGAATTAAGGCAAGGCAAAATTGCGAATCTCAGTTTGGTCTCACTGGTATTCGAGCTGCTTATATACTGTTGCATGTCCGCCATGAAATGTATGAAATTCTGCGTGTGACCAGGAGCAGTGTTATGCTCACGACAGTAACACTTCTGCGTGTGACCAGGAGTAGTGTTATGCTCACGACAGTAACACTTCTGCGTGTAACCAGGAGCAGTGTTATGATCACGACAGTAACACTTCCGCGTGTGACCAGGAGCAGTGTTATGCTCACGACAGTAACACTTCGTCTTCTATGCATCTTGCATTCCAGTCGCCTAGTCTGGTGTTCGAAGATGGAACCCCTGTTGTGCCTTCAGTCAACAGTTGACTCGGAAGTGTTTTGAATATCGATTCTTCATTCAGTCTGATTCACTTCCTGTCGCGACCTGGATAAGTAAGTGGGAAATGTGTTTAGTGAATAAGATAACTACCCCTGAGTGTTTTTAGCACAAAAAAGGTGTGTTTGAAAGAAAAACTAGCAAAATGATCACAAATGGCGATGATTGGGCATGTCAAAAAACTTGAAGATGAAAAATAACATCGTTCTTAGCCAAAACAATGAAGTCACATATGACCCTTCGATGCAGGTAGAACGTACAACAAACACATACACACTGTTGGATTGTTTGATCATTGTAAAGGCAACATATGTGGATGTATAGAACAGCCGGCTCAGCTTAACACCTGGTTGAAACCGGCAACACCGACTTGTAGTATGATATGGTGAGTTTCATTTAGCGAGTAATGTGTGACATTTCCTTCTGAAACGGAGCAATATCTTAATTTTAACCTGGAACGTGATCGGTTTAAAAGGGGTCTGGTTACTGTGTCGTGCAACTGAAGGATGATGAAGTGTACGATGGTCTTAAAACGGAAGTTTTGTTTAGAACTCTCTTATATGTGGTCATGTCTTAGATTCGGATACTTAAGTGAATTGTACATACATGTATGGGAATGTTTGAGCTGACTTCAACACTGGGTTTTCAGAAACTATTGCATCTGTAAATAAGCTTTCTAGAATCATTAAATTGTGAGAACAAAATGCACTTCCTTAAGCTGACAGAATAGCTGGGTCAAATCTATACCAGAACAAAGGAGACATTTTTTTTCTTCAAAATTTGGCGAAACAGATCAAAACTTGGTTTCACCAAGAAAAGTTACTGACTATGTTTTAAGTTTCAATTTACACTATCTAAACGTGCATATGCATCTGGAAAGTCTTTTAATTGCATTTACTTTTAAAAGTATCCAATTTTTAATCATGATAAATATTCATATTTCACAATGACCTAGGAACCTCTCATCATTGTGAATGCTGTGAGCTCATGTCCAACTCTGGCCTACGTAGGTCTACTTCCTCTCCAGTCAAAAGTGATAAAGTTTGCCAGCAACCTCCGGATGCCTATGGGTTTCCTCTGGACTATGTCCGGTGTGGTTTCACAATTCTTTAATGCTGGCCTTCGTCTGTCAGTGAAATACTCCTGAGTACGCTATATAATATCTTCGAAATAATAAATTTTTTTTAAAGATATTTTCCCATTAAACTGTAATACCTTTAATTTAATCAAACGTTTTTTTTTTTTTTTTAATATTCATTTTCTTTTTTTTTATTTCGATCTTCTCAGTTTTATATCAACTTTATGTCTTATTCTTGTCCTGGCTTCATGTGACATTGTAAAACTATCGTCAAAATGACTATGTTTATCCGAAAGAAAAAAAAACAGCAGTAGAAATGTACTTTACTTTGCTTCAAGGATTAATACACAAAGTTATCCTCTTTACACACCATTTAAAGTTATTTTAGACAAATTTCTTGTCTTGCTTTTTCCCCAGCTAATTAAACTCTACTTCTAAATTTTCTTTTCACTTAAAATCCTTACCAATCTCTGCTTTGCTAATCATATAATAATGTAAATGCTAAACTACTGAATTATCAGCAGGTGAAACCAGCTTTATCTGTGATGTCACTTCTACATACCAACAGCTTAACTTTGTTTTGACCATTGTCTTTCTTTAACCGATTGATTTTTTACACTGCATGCTACCAAAGCTAATGAATAGAAGGTATGACACGACCACAGTTCGACATGTAATGACCCAGATTGTTGTTAGAGGCAAAGTACCAGTTGTTTGGGTGGTGTAGCTGGGTAACGGAAATTGGGCCATGTATAATGCAACAACACCTATCAATCGGCCGAATACTGTTAATAATTTGTTTTGAAAGATTAGTTCCACGAATTGAATTTCTTACCTTTTAGTTAAAAAAAGGAATGGTATGCTCCTCGCAGAATTAGAAGTTTCAAGGAGTTTCCTGGAGTTTTTATTTTTGTCCAAAAATGTCTCCAGATTTAATGAAAAGAATAGTTTGAGTTGACCCGAATTTAGCGAGTGGGTCGCGTTGCCCGCAAAAACATTCTTTTTAATATTTGTTTGACCGAATCACTGGGATTTCCGACACATTGTATCATGGAGCAAAAGAGTATCTGCAAACAACACATCAATGTTAATGTCTAAAAATGATCCGAGCCATGTTTCGCGACTTAGTTACGTTGTGAACTACAATGGCAATGCTGTAATGGGGCTTACTTGCCCAGATAGAGGTAAACCTTTCTGGTATGCTGAAATAGAACGCGGTAGTACACACTAGAACTGCAAATGCGTCGGTAAATCAGTGAAAATTTTGACCACCTCTGAAATGCCCTCATAAGACTATGTCCGCTTCACTTCGAGACCCTAAAAAAGTGCGATATTGTAAGACACATATTTCATTTATTTCTTTATTTATACCAACAATGTTTCTCTTAAATTACGTTGGTCAGGTTTATGAGTGACTGAAACCAAACTGCCAGGAATAAACTATTACGGTTTCCTGGCAAAAAGCTTTTTCGAAAATGTAGTTGCGAGTGAATTCGGATCTTCCAACTTATCGGTCACAAGACTTTAGCTGGGTAAACTAAAAGTAGATTGGCGAGCATTCACGGACATTGCCGTGGGTACCCGAAGATTACCGACGCGTTTTGCCGAAGGGATTAGACATAATGTATTGTACTCATCGACCGCCTTATCTGACAGTTCACGAATCATATGGCTGTAAGGAAGAAACCTTTGTCAAAGCTGTGACCCGTCACTGGCTAGGCCATGTATTAGTTGACGTCTCGACTAACACCTTAAAGTACACACCTGAGCGGGGTGCATGATCGATTTGGCACCCAACAAAAGGGATAGCCTACTCCACTCATTTTGAGGTTGCGGGTAGTCGTTTTTTCAAGTAGATCTAAGGTCGCAGATCCCGGATACAGTCTTGAGGAGGGGCAATCTTAGTGTTAAGGAGGAAGCCCTCACAGACGGGTCTCACTGCGGTCTGCTCTAACAGACCGGTAAGTGCTTACACACTGGTATACGGAGAGCGTCAAAGAGAAAGGTAAGTACGTATGTCGTACGTATGTATACGATAGGTGCGTGTGAACGCATCCACAAAGCCACAGTTACCCAAATATACGCTGTAATAACAAAGGGTGTGTATTTACTGTAGTAAAAGTTTGCAGGCGGTTTGTGATGTAGGGCGTTTATCTGTAGATGAACATCTCTCTTTTCACTGTTGCTAAATTTACAACCAGTCGAATAGTTACATGACATAAGTACAGTAAAATTACAACATCTCTCTTTTGACTGTTACTAAATTTACAACCAGCCGAATAATTGCATGATACTGGTACGGTAAAATTACAATATCCTTCTTTCACAGCAGAAGTACTGCAAAGGTATCAACATTGAACATATACACCAATATAAGGTAAACTAGATATGATTTCCTGCACTGATATGTGGAGAGAAAGTATAAAGATCTAAGAGTGTAGAGGATCATATATACTAGATTATTAACAGCAGAAATGAGAAGCTCGTACGTGCAAATCGGTGGTATGTGAATATTGTAAACATACTCCATGTACGTGTATTTGTACTACAGGTTCTTTGCAAATCTACTCATTTGTCTCTGGCACGGATTTACGGCATATTTTTGTGTCATAAAGTACAGCAAAATATTTTGCATAACTACTCACATTTAAAACAGTGTAAAGATCAGCTACCTGATCCGCCAATAAGGATAGTAGCATAATGCAAAAGGATACAGGTACTCTGAAGAAGCTAACCTTTAAGACATATTGTTGACACGTAAACGTTTTTTGTTGACACGTACAACGCTTGTTGTAATATACACGTGTCTGTCTGATGATGACAAACAACCTCAGAATTGTTAAAATATTCGAATATCAATACTGAGATTCCTCAGTAAAGACAAATGTTGACGCGACAAACTGCACTAAGGAAGTGGAAGGGAAACAAGAATTACGCCATTAAGTACTGTAAACAGGTGCGCTATTTGTTTGACTGCTGTTTTATCATGGCAACGTACCAAATGGAACCTTGTGGATGGAAAACACCCCCTAGAGTTAAAGCGTAATTGACAAAATTACACCTTCAATAATTCATCTCATTTTTTTCATAATTCTGGTTTTACTAAAGGCCGAAATACTAATATTTATTTATTTATTCACTTGGTTGGTGTTTTACGCCGCTCTCTAAAATATTTCACTCATACAACTGCGGCAATCATTACGGTGGGAGGAAACCGTTCAGAGTCCGGGAGCAAAACCTCCGAACATTCACAGATTGCCAGCAGACCTTCCCACGTGCGCGAAATACTAATACTATACTGTTCTATAGTGACACGTTGTTTACCGCATACGTCAGTGCAACGAACAGACTCGAATCTGTGTTGTAGCGTGTTCAGACCCCATCACCATGATCACCATCCCACAAGTAAATACATGGCTATGATCGTTTTACAGCCGGAGACATGGTTTTGATTTTTCTTGTTCAAATCGTTAAACTCGACCGCCGCCAAATATTACGTAACATCAAGTTTGATAACGCCTTAAAACACCAATTAAACACAACACCTGTCACCATAAAAGACGTATACTCATACGGATATATGGAAGGCAATATAAATTCGTGCGCAGATTAGACTTTCCTATTGCCGAGCACAGAGTAGAATGTCGGGTATACGCAGTCTTTCGATAGGGTTTTACCGCCTGGATGGTATGCCATAGACACGTTCGTTAAAATCAGCGGTGCGTCATGGACCAGGAAGAATAGCGTATATACTTAAGCCAACAAAGGGTTGTTGTTGGTCATATGGTTGTACATAACCCGCATTTACGATCGGGCACAATGTTTGCTCGGATCATTATAGGCCAGGTTATATCTGGGTCAAGGCGAACGCGTGGAATTGAGTCATACGTGCAGAAATCGGGGAGCAACAACGAATAGAGGTATAGGCTTTATATCTACCAGTGATATCCAGTCCACTCTTAGACAGGTATATAGCTTGTGGAGTGGATTTCCATGTAAGCAGCTGTACAGTGTTGTTTGATTACGATGAACAGAAGTTATAAATATTCTTATTTGAATTATTACCATCACAAAGCATCACAAGTTGACAGCTGACTAAGTAACTGTTTCAAAACCCATCGATTGCCTTACAAAAGAATGAAACAAAAAATACATACTAAATGTAATAAGAATGTGTTTTTGCGTCGACAATATGCAAGTCATTAAGCTTGGTGGTAAGATACTTCCGATTTTTAAATATTCTCGTCAAGCTCAATAGGTCCCCCTCCCCCATCTCTCAAATAATTACGTAATCAATGGGTTTTACAGGTCATTGCAAAGACCATTGCGTGTCATAGTCTGTTATTCTGTCTAGTATTTTTCGGGTGCGATCGGGGGAATTTTCCACAGGGTTTTGGTGGTGGGAACTTCAAAGCACATATACCTATGCAGGTATATTTCTTTTGATTTCTATGCTACAATCCAATAAAAAAATTATTGGACATTAGCAGACTATAATGGAAAACAACAGAGCATCTAGTTCATTGGATAAGCTGTCTTAGGGTCAGGAATGGAGCAAACAAATGTGGGCTCATTTAACACAGGTTACATGTGAGTTTATATATTGATATGTAAATATTAATTTATTGAACCACAGTATGCAACAGGAAGAAAAAAATCGCTGTAATGCAAAAAATGGAGCGCCTAGTTCATTGGACAAGCTGTCTTGCCGTCAGGAATTGAACAATCAAATGCAGGATCTTGCTCTTCAAGCTTATTTAACAAATGCCGTGGGTCCGGAACTTCTTGTACGAGAAAACAAGATGGTCGTGTACAATGTTACAGGGCCGCCGTCTGAACGCAGTCAGTGGAATTTATCGTACGGCAAAATGTATGCCTAAAGATGGCCCAATATGACTGATGGATTGTGCGAGAGATTGTTGTTTAACGCCTCATTCAGTGATGTTTAACTTACACGATGGTGTCTATTTAGTGTGTTTGAGTGTTGTGTGTCCGGAATAAATTTGTCCCCTTAGATACTAGTGAACTTTTCCAAGTATGACATATGTCATGCTGTTGCCTCTCTTTCGCATACTTCCTATGCGAATGTACCATGTACCATAGTAATGAACCAATTTTTCGTGTAATACAGCCATAGAATGGCAAGACCCTTGAAGTTGTATAGGTGAAAACTTGTATATACATTTACACCACTTTAATGGCGCCATTCTTGTTTTCCTTTGGCTTCTGTACTACAGCTTGTCGCGTCAACATTTGTCTTTACTCAGAAGTCAGAACTTTACATATTTCGACTACATCGGAGATTTTTGCCCAAAACAATTCAATAGTACAAATCCTATTGAAGTTATGCTATTATTTCAGAATGGCAAATAATTTTCTTTCACAAAATATGAGCCTCGTCCATATTACCGTTCAAAATGGGCAGAAAAGTTTGTTACATCCATAATGCAGGTCGTTTTATAACGTTTTCAAAACTTTTACGAATCGTATTAACAGTGTAAATAGTGTTGAAAATAGTCTAATATTTTCTGAGAGACAAATTATTTGGCTATTCTTGTTGAATATACAGAATTTGATTCCACTGGCGAATATGGATTTTTGCCAAAATAATATCCGACATAACGTCTTTAGCCACCACCTGGTACACACCTGTGCCATAGTGTCCACGTGCATCTATGCATGTGTGCTGCCTGCACTAAATAGATGAGCACTGTGTTCGAAGTTTTGATTAGAATCACACAGCTTCATAGCGCAACGTGACAAAGCTTAGATTTTAACAAATCGATGAGCAAGCTGACATATGGTGCGACAAGTTATCTTACTTAAGTATTCAATTCGGGCGAGTGGGCAAAAGTCAGCTTTTGTTGTTGTGACAGCAAGTACTGTGTACAGACCTGTGACCTTTGATAACAAGCCATGTGTAATCGATGTAAAGGTTCAGATTTAGGATTGAAGCAGCAGCTGCGTTGAGGATTTAAGAAAACGCAGCTTGGCACTTCGTGCATTGATTCATCGTGACCACAAAACTCTGCATTCTTTGTATTGGGGGACCGCCTAGAGTGTCCGCCCGGGTCGGATCATACCAAAGACTTTTAAAATGACACTTGTTGCTACCTCACTTGGCGCTCAGCATTGAGAGGTTAAAACAAAGAAACAGGATTGGTCCACCCGATGTTAGTATTATGTGACTTCATGGGGTGTCATGCCTGATGCCTTCTGCATGATGTTCCAGTGGCCGCAGGACTTTGGCGGTATGGACTCGCCTTTACATAAGAAGACACGCTATACCAACACACACCAGAAGGACTCCTCGTTGTCATAGGGCTGACACACTGTTAAGTACGAGGTATAACCCCAAGAACTCATTCACTCACTCTTTGTATTGGAGGTGCCATTTATGACAGTCGTAATTTCAAACCGTCAGCTATAGTAAAAGGTAGCAAGAAACTAGAAGTATGATTGCCTTCGCTAGTTCCCTACCGATTAGAACACTGTCAATCCACAATGGCCTATTTAATGTATTCCACAGGTAATCTACAGTCCTATTTACAAGCTCTTTCTAGCGAGTGAATTCAACCTTGATGTTTCGAACGGCTTACAAAACTCATACTTTCTAAAGTCTATAACGTATACTGATGAAGTCACGTATCAAGTTTGACGTTCGTGACGGTCTGGAAAACGCCCCTTCCCTCCAACCCCACAACCCCTCCCACCTCCCTTCCTGCTGTCAGTGCGATTGTTCGGCTGAAATAATCACGTATAAATACACCTATTTAGGCAACATCAGCTGTGACCCAGTCAGCAGGTCGATGGTAGGACGTTCTTACTGAAGAGTAGTCTTATTTCAATTATTACCGCCACGATGAAATTAAAATACTCTTGAATACTTTGAAACCATCCTAGAAAACTATAAACAGACTTTCTGCTAATGACATCATCAGAGACTCAGCTATCCATGCCCTTAACTCATGTCCTATTCCGATTGCTGCGTTTGGAGGGAAGTTCAAAAGATCTAGTCAGAAATAAAGTAAACCGCCTCGCTGGCCTGGTGGTTAGAGCGTCCGCCTCGGGGTTAGGAGATCTGGGATCAGTTCCGGGTCGGGTCATGTGAAAGACCTTAGGAATGGTAGTTGTTGCTGCCTTACTTGGGGCTCAGCACGGGGAGGTTAGAGTAATGAAACAGAACTGATCGACCCGGTGTCAGTGTAATGTGAATGCATAGAGTGTCATGTTTGAAGTCTTCGGCATGATGCTCCAGTGGCGGCATAGACTCGCCCTGCCGTAAGAAGACACAGTAAATATATCTTATAATGACCCCTCGCCGTCATACAACTGAAACTTTATGAAGTAAAACCCAAGCATACATACATCCATATATTTATCTATGTCATTGTTTTGAGACTTTTGATGTATTATCTGTTGCAGATGAAGCAAGCTCTGGTTGTAGCCCTGTTGTGCCTTGCAGCCACGGTGTACAGTGACGTGTGAGTTATCTCCCCTAGGTCCTGTCTGTCAATTGTCCTTCATATCTTTCCTTCAATTTTCTGGGAAGATCCTGAAATTCCTTTGAAAAGATTTTATTTTGGCACACGGCCTGGCACACGTCTGTGATGTCATTAACGTGATCATATGATCAGTAACAATACACTCTCCATTCTGACATTTTATTTGATTATTCACCTGTTTCATATTATGTGATATAACAAAAGATATTGAATTAGACATGGTCTTGCAATATGTAATCATCAACTCTCTTGCACTCATTGAGCTCGTCATGAATTATATCTTTCTGATTGGAGTGAATTCCCTACACTCCACAATTGTTCACTTTGGCTACCTGGGTCAGGTTTACATGTGCGGAAAACCAGAATTTTTTGTTCGATATTCTGCAAATAATTTTCACTTTACGTCTTATCTTGTGAAATTTATACCTCTGTATTTCCCGGATATCTCAATATTTCTCCGGTGCTAGCTGATAGAACAATCCAGACGACATTGTTCTCTTCATACACTACTAGACCTTCATCAGTGGGTCAATTTCATTGTTGCTTAACGTCATACTCAGGAATGTTTTATTTCTACGACTGTGGTCGATTTTTATGTGTGACAACGGGAACACTCGGGGTAAACCGGCGACACATATCAAGTTACTGAGGAATTTTCCCACACTGACGTTCAGATTTGCACGCCATATTTGTGGAAGTCATCTTCAAATACCCCCACAAACTCGTAAACGCCGACATGAGTGTCTTCGACCGCTTATTGTCAAGAAGACCCCAAAATATGGGATGAAATCGGGGAAGTTCCCTATCGAAGGCCAGGATTGAACTCACGCGTCTCGTGTATCCTCGTGGGTGACTCGATTAATAAAGGTTGGAATTCAACGCGATCCGTGCTGGTTGCAACCGAATGTTGGAGGAGGCTGATTTTAAACGTCGTCGTATAGTAACCACATTTTTAGCAAAGCATAAAAACTTGAATCAAATAAAGCATTGAACTGTTTTCATTTCGGCGTAACTCTAGACCAGTGACATCTACTAAAATTGCGTTTAACATCACTGCATTTCTTAAACGTAATCCTGCCTAAACCATGGTGACAGGGGAATGTAAGATGTTACTTCTTAAACACTTGCCTGAACAGTTAAAATAAATCCTTAACTAAGGTAAATTGACAAGAGGTCAGATTTCGCCGTTAAAGTGTGACAATTTAACATCTATCACACTGTCGTCGTTGCTCTGGTTTTACTCTCTAATGCGATAGTCTATTATATCACGTAAGGCTGCACACATATTCCTATAGATCGACCAACACGGATGTCGAAATTGAATATTTAAAAAAAATAATAATTCAAATGCATCAGAAAACCTTAGCTGCTTGAGAGGATGAGTATTTGAAATAATAACTGTTTCTCATTTCAGTGCCGTGTCCGATTGCACGGCGACAGATGCGGACATCGAAGCTGTTGGCCAAGTGGTGTTCATCTACGGCAAAGACCGGACAGAAGACGAGAAACGAGGGATCGCCTTCACTGTCGTTAACCGGGTGGCCAGTCCTCACTTTCCCAATACCACGTTAGAAGTGGTTAACTGGGAGAGGACCACTCCAAGGAAGGCGAAAAGAGCCTACGCCAAACTGGCAAAGCGGTGGCAGGTGAATAAATGGAATAGAGCAAAAAGCAGCAACAGCGAGGAGTTCCAGACGGCCATCCGCCTGTCACGTGAAGCTCTCTGCGGACAGGCGAGCGACCCGACAGGGGGCGCCACTGATTTCGCTCTTCAACCCACTCCGAGGCGTTTTCACGCCCCGGGGAATTACAGGGCGAGCGAACTTGGAACTCAGGTGGGAAATGTCTATTTCTTCAAAATTCAACCAAATGCAAACCGACCTAACGGTGGCGGCAGAGGAGGACGCAGACAGCATGGCGATGGCGGGAGACGAACGGGAAACAGAGCGAAGGGCCCGAGGCGAAACCGAGGCAAATGGTACGCGGGCCGACGTGGTGGCCCGAGGAGAGGGGGTAGAAGACCAAACAGAGGGCCAAACGGAAGGCGGGCATAATAGGCCGGCTCCTCCATCCTTTTGGCGACAAGGTCAGGTTTTATGACGCCAAAGCTATTCTTGGCCAATCGCAAATGATTTTTAGTAATACCGGTCGGGTATCACGTCTGGTGTCTTCGGCATGATGTTCCAGTGGCGGCATGAACTCGCCTTGCCAAAAGAAGACACTGTGCATATATATATGCATTCTAAGGATGCCTCGTCGTCAATTGACTGCAAAATTGATCACGTAAAACCTCAGCATGCATACGTACATACAACATATATACATTTTCCAAGACTGGCAACTAATTTTTTAAGCTTCAATATGGCATCGTAGAAAAACGTGACCTGTGTACATGGAGAGTTCACAGAGCTTTAAATGCAGGCACATTTTATGAAGATATACTTCCCCTTCTCCATTTCGCGGGAAAGTACTACACCCTGTATTCTTTGCATAGCGGTCTAACAACACTATTAAGGTTTTTTCCATCCCGTGCCAAACATGTTAAATCTTGGATATACATTACGGTATGGTCGACCCCCGTGCGATCTGGGATCCGCTTTCTCGCATTTTTTCCTTTCTCGTGATTTACACACATTATTATTGCTATTTTCAAAGATTTACAAATGATTTCCAATGTTTTTCAAAACAGTTTCAAATGCTCAAAATTCCTGAATCAACAGTACGTCGACACCCCATGGGTTTCCATCAGAGATAAAATTGATATTTCGCTCCGTGTGTTCCTTTGTTATTACACAGCTGGTATTGCATGAACATTTGACCTTTGTTATTACATGTTTGATACTAAAGCGCTAGTTGAATTGGACGTTGGCCAATACTTGCTGTTTACACATACGCGTACCTTGGATGAAACTTTAATGGACAGGGTCCTGTGTTCCGAAGAGGGTGAGAAGTTTCTACTAACGTTACTACCATGACGACATATCTCTACAGTATGTGTCGTCATGAGTTACGTTTGATATAACTTACACCTTGTTCGTAAATCGTGCTCCCCATTCTCCAAAGCCGATCGTAAGTACGGCTAACACATTTTAATGAGCCCTGGCCGGCTCCTTGGTACTCTTCTCACCGTAGCCCATCGGCCCGATCTGCCAGCAATCTTCTTGATTTATTTATTTATTTGATTGGTGTTTTACTCCGTACTCAAGAATATTTCACTTATTTGAAAGTGGCCAGCATTATGGTGGGAGGAAACCGACCAGAACCAAGGAAAAACCCACGACCATAGGCAAGTTGCTAGATCTGCCTGCAAACCGTTAAAGTAGTGCTCATGGATTTCAAGTGAACAAAGGTCAGTCTGGCTTGGATCCGAGTCTCAGCTACGTGGAAAAATAATACCCCATTCATTCAGCAATGGCTTTCAAATGTGTACAAAATATAAGTACAAATAAACAGGCGAACATTGTGGTATCCGCGCTAGCGAGGAAAATTCTGATACACCACCAACATTTTCATAATGAACTTTGCATCAAACAATCATCTACGGATTATACTTAGCAATGTTATATGGTGTATACTTAAGAATATATCATTTACGCAACTGCGGTCAGGAAACTGGAGTACCAGGAGTAAAACCATCGTTCTTGGGCAAGTAACTGACGAAACTTTCCACACGCGAGGCATATATTTTAACCCGCAGAGCAAGTTCAATGTATAGGCCGTATCAGTATGAGGCATTCATCTGCAATGAACAATATTCACTTTTACGACTGTGTGCAAGTGCTCTCAAACGCTTATATATAGAAGACAGACAGACTCCAGAACAACTCAGCGTGTAACTGAAATCGTGTTTTAGAGACAGGTGTGCACATGTCAGTCTTATCAGTTTGAAGAAAATTCAACTTGCAAATCAGGATTTAGACTTCAATGAACTTTATCCCAAACACTCCCTGTCCCAAGGTTGAGCATAGAACGAACAATGGTGTCCTCCAGCTCCACAGGAAAGGTATTCTCCAGCCTCCAACGAAGAGAAGCAAAGTTTGTAATTCTTAAAAAAGCAGCGTCCTCTACTTATTTGCATAAAACTGCCAGCAATGATTACTCATGACGATTTGTTGTGTTACTGAAATCAGGAGTGCTGTTATTCAAATAGGTAGATGGCACTGCTGTTTCATACGAGTTTTGATTCCCTGTGTAGAGGGATGGGAACTGCTGTCCTGTGTTTGACAATTAAAGGGCAAGCACAGAGGCCATGCTGCCACCATTCCCCCAAACAGTTAAAGATAAATGACACACTCCAGAATCATATGTGTGTACACGTATATACATAAATAAGTATTTATTCTGATTTAATCTTCTATTTACAGACAGCATTTACATGACAGTCAATATTCATATATAAATATTTTTTACACATATACGAAAGATGTAATTCATCTAGGCAATGATCTATGAAGTTTGTCTGCAAGTGTCTCAATAGTTTTATCTCTGGATGCATAGTTCAATTGCATCATATGACGCAAATAACGGTCCCTTGTGCAAAAAGAATTCCAGTGTAAAACGAAGTCCCTTGTGAATCCGGCTCTGATAGTATTCACCCATCTCAACAAACACCTCTAAATGTACAGCCACGTGTTCACTTTAACCCAAACAAACATTAAAGCTGTCAGCTCACAGTTCAATATCACAGATATGCACTTAAAGATCCTGTAGTCCAAGAAAACAGCACAAGTATGGCTCCATATCCTTCGGCAAGCAAACAAACCGCCATTTTGATTTTCTGTAGCATCTTACCTCGAGCTCAGCCTGGAAGAGAAGTTCAACGTTCATTCATCACAAACAAACCAAACAGATTTTACGAAGCTATGGGAAGCTCTCAAAAGACCTCTCCTTAATATTTATTTGAACACTTAATTGGTGTACCGTCGTACTCAAGCGTTTTTCACTCACATGATTGCTGCCATGTTTTTGGGTGGAGTAAACTCTTGATCTTGTCTCTCTTTTGTAATTTAAGTAATTATGTCAGCACTGCTAAATGTATTTCTGCTGCACAATATCTGATCCAACCATCTAAATGTTTCCCACACCCTAAAACGTTCAAACGATATGGGAAGCGAAAGCGCCGTTTTCTAAGCACAGCTGTGAGCATACACGTTCATACTCCATGCATTTCAACACCGAACAATACTACATCACACAATAAAACAGATATCCATGACATTCATGGCGACGACGGAGAAAGGAAAGAAGAAAGAGCCCACAACCTCGGTGAAGGTGTTTCAAAAAAGTGAAGTTGTGCACTTAACAACTAAACGTGCGCTACCGGAGAAATCTACAAACTACATTACTAGACTCAGAGACGAGCCATAGAATGAAAGCTATTCACTGCCTTTCCTGTTGGAGACAAACGAGACTAAATTCTTTCAGCCGGTTGCTCCACCTCACGAGTTTATCCATCCAAACGTGACTATCATCATTTTTTCATGAAATAAACGAGAAGAACTGTTTTTATCGCTTTCTGGGGAAACTTGCTTAGTTGCTACACAGCTGAAGTGGCAACATCACACATGCATGCGCAGCTTTAGACACTGACATAAAAGAATTTTTCTGAGTTGTACTCCAACATCAAGGCAGTGGTATTGTATTTCACGGTTCATCATGTCTATACCCAGGCCACAGGGTCGTAAAGCTGAAACAAGTCTATCGCAAAAGTTGCCTTAACTAAGGATCTCTTCAGTCTGATGAAAATGCATACCTAAGGTGTTGCATGAAATTCATGTAAGGCCAAATCAGGATTTTGTGACGAAATATACCATATATTCTGGGAGATTATCTGGTTATCAGATAAGGCTCGTATTTATGCCCCATTGTTTTGAAGACAATTTCTACTGAGAAGTGGGATTTCGCTTGAATGCTTAACTTTTGGAGTGTTGAGTGTTGAAACTTTGTTGTAGCTAAACTAAGGGGAAGTTCATTTATCTACTGCAAGAGCAGAGGCTGTCCTAATGTTAACTTCAATACTCAAATTATCTCTGGAACAGGGCCGTTTAAAGGCTAGATTAAGCTAAATGCATAAATATGATCCATAGTGAAGGCAACGGTTTGTGCTATGCTTCAAGCTGCAGTCACAACGCCCTAATTCCTCAACTTATTCGCACATGAAAGAGCAACTTTTAGTGCAATTTATGCACATTTTTAATTTGAGTTTGGAGACAAAACTACACTGGCCAGTTTCAGGGCTTTACAAAAGGTATAATTTTAGGTATAATCAGTCAACACAGAATAATGTCTTCAGAATACTTGAATGAAGGCCTTGCAAACATGCGAAAAGGTTGAAAAATTACAGTATATCAGAAACTGGTTAACTGAGACAAATCAGAAATTGTGACCCAATTATGGATCCAACTGGTCACAGTTTAGAGGAATTTGGTAACATCTGAAACAAAGGTTTGAACAAAAACTCAACGAAGTTTTAGAGTTGCTGTATTTCGGCTGCGACTTGAGATAACAACCCCGTGACCAAGAGAAAGGGTGGCTGCGACTGAGTGGTGATGGAACTAAGGGTGACAGACAGGGGTCGACATACCTGGATTTACTGGACGAGGCTGTGAACGTATCAAGAACAAACAGCATTCATATACATGTGACAAACACTTTGCATGGGAGGTGCTCTTGTGGGCGTACATGAGCATGTGTGGTGGCCAGGCTTGAACGCAGGAAATGGCGCTCTGGGACGACTATCAACATAAACATGCCTTGCTTGCTGCCAATAACCTGTAGGATTTTGCAACACCATGTGCATTGATAGGAAACTATTCAAGCCTGAAAATAAGTGCCTGACGTTTTTAAACATATACCTTGGGGGAAAATGGTAACACCCATATTGCCAATGTTTCGTAATACTGGGCCAAAGGTTTCTTGGTTGGATCAATTTTGACTGGCACCATATAACATGGGCAACATGGGCATTTTCCACAGAGGGTGTGCTGAAAACTGAGAGGTACGTATTTTCATGTTTGCTTATGGAAAGCTAATTACATATATCATGCAAAAACAACATTACTCTGTCTCCTGATCCTTTAACAGAGTAGAAACTGCTTTGATGAGCAATAACCTAATTGAAAATTAGCATAGACACAGTATGGAACCTACAAGTTATATGCCAGGCCATGACATTTGAACAGAGACACTTACCCCTAAAAACACTTCATTGCCACAGACCAAATTCCATGGGAACACAAGACATTACAGGCATTGGTCCAAAACACAGTAACTATTAAAACCTATTGGCTTTTTGTAGCAATCTATTAATCAGTTATCAGCGTTTACATCACAAGGTTTGTCATTCACTTACCAAATTATGGAAGCCAACACAAAGGTTCTACAGTATTCAGAAGCGTTGAAACACTTCTCTATCATTCACTTTCTCCGTGGCACCGGATACTATACCTTAAGGAATCCAATCCAAAAATTCCCCAAAACTGTCAGTTTTGGTTACCAAATATTTACTTCATAAGAACCCTATTGCCAGTCCCAACACACCCAGACAACATAAATGGTTAAATGCTAAAGCCACAGGTGCAGATACAATCAACTTATACATATGTTTCACTTACAGTGTTCAGACACAACATACCACACATATGAGTGACCAAAACTGAGCATCATTACCGCAGTTGTTCACTTACATTGTCCAGAAACATGTACATCTGAGTCAACTTTCAACAGTGTTATTGCTGTGGTGAACTGTGTATACTGGTCACTCTGTACTGTTGTGCCTTGTGCCAATAATACCACATGAACAAGAACTCAGCGATATCAGTGATCCATCTGCACTGATACAGCTTTTGTGTCTTGTCCAAACACATGTAAACTTGTGCAAGCCAACACACTGAAAGCAAAATCCCTGCTGCTGTGGGCCACTTGACTACATTGTGCAAACAGAACTGTTGTGTGTTGAAAATGCACACCCACGCACACTTAAGTCGCTTCAGTGATCTCTGCGTCACCACTGTAAATGTGCACACAGCTATTTTATCAATTTCCAGCTTACAGAATTACACCTTAACCAATCATGTTAAGTACACACTTCAGGTAGCACATTAAAAGCAACAGAGTACACCATAGAGACAATATATGCATCCACCTGTTTTGTTTACATTAAACTACAGAACACTCCATGAAAACTTAGTATAACAGGCCTCAAGTGTCAAGACACAAAATATCAACACAAGTTTCTTCATGATGTCAGCCGACTAGCCCACAGACAATATTGTCAATGTCAACTGTTCCAAGTTAGAGTGAACAAATTCAAGTCCAAGGCAAAGTCAAAACTTACTGGTCATCTGAAATATCAGTTAAAACCCCTAACAAAAAGTTGTTTGATATTTGTTTTACCATGAAAGTAACATGGGTGAGTCAGGGATTTTGGGTTTGTGTTTTTCTAATTTATATTATTCGATAACATTGAAAACAGTCTTCAAAACTGAAGAAAGAAAAAATATCTACAAAATAAATAAGCTCCCTGATATGAATGAAGTTTTCAATGGTTTTTCTGTTATTAATCAGTATTTCACTAATTTATCTCATTGACAATATTTATATTTGTGTTTCATTGTTATACGGTTCTTACCACGTCTTTTCCCCACATTAAAAACACCCAGTTCTAGCCTTGTAAGCTTCAGGTAATATCGTGTCTGTTTAATATTTAGGCAGGACATTTTTTGGGCTAAGTTTAATGACTGTTGCTCATGTTCCTGATAATTATGTAGTCTTATGAGTCTGTGGCATAGTCTTTTGAAAACCGAAGTGTAGTCAGTCTTGGTTACGGACAGATTCACAGCACCACTTGGGAATACATGCCTGACTTACTGACTACAGGTTCTTCATCTGGAGTCTTGGCCGTGGCCTTGTAGTAAGGGTCCTTGGGCACCATCAGCTCACCGATCTTCTTCAGAATGTCATGGTCAGCAGGAAGTCCATTTTTCTGTGAAGAAGCAACAGATGTCTCAAATAGCAAGAAGAAGTAAACATTCCCTTGATATATTTGCACAGATCTTAACATATAGTCATCAGCTGAATGTAACTTACCAGAGAAAGTCAGTCATATACACATAAATAATTATATTTATAGTATAGAGAGAAAAACCAGAGTGGCGACAATAGTCTGATAGTAGGCATATGGTCACACACCACCAATAAGATCCGGTCTCTTGTCAACTAGGGTTCAGTTAGTGTTTTATTCTAACTGTTCATGTAGGCGTTTAAGAAGTAACCACTTGCATGACCCCTAGCACCACAGCTTAAGTAGAATTCAGTAAAGAAAAAAAAAAAAATGTTTCTTGTATCAGTGCAACGGCCATATTGTTTCAAGCACTTTGCTGGAAACCAATATCATCTGATTTCTCACAGAAGTCAAGCCACTTTCCGAGTTTAAGTGCAACATGTCAAAGCAATCTAGAGTTATTATTCTGAGAAAGTTAACCTGAGGATAAACGAAGACATATGCAGCTGCCATGTTCTTTTACACACATCGCTTAAAACCTATAACACTGCATTGGCTTTTCTCGGGCAGATACACCGCCTTACTAAGAAATTCTCATTCGAAGTATATATATGGTGAAAAGCAAATCCTGCATCCATCGGTACATATAAAAACCACCCCATTCCCAGACCTCAATAAAATCATACAAATTTCCAGATTCGCAGGCAATTTATCGGTGTGGTGTGTATCATGTACTGTTGTTTTGAGGAACACTCCACGTTGCCAAAAAAAAACTGCCAACCTCAAAAATTCATTCAACTTAGTTTCATGAAACTGGGCACAGTATAACATACCAACCTCTCCTACCTGGTTCCCTATACACCCTATATGACAGTTACCACTTCACCACAACATGGTATACATGTGACACAGGAAGACATACCAGTAGAGACACCCTCATGAGGCCTGTACCCGCTGATTTACTCTCCAGCTGTGTCAGCGTGGTCTGGTACTGGATGGCCTTCAGGATCGCTGACATTCCCAGCTCTCCTATCTGGTTCCCTGTAGCAAGTAAAAAAAAAACACATTTTAATGTGAAATCAAAAGTGATTGGCTGCTTGATGCTGCTCTCTTATATATACAATGTGTACAATCAGCAGTTTATCAGAGAAGTTGAAGGGTTGTCTTAATGTACTCCTGTATCATGCAGATACAGTTATTCAGTGGCGTTGATATTAAAGAACCCTGATGATTTGAGATGTTTAGATTGATAAGAACTCTGTTGCCATTCCACTGTATTAGAATAGTAAACAGACTACTTACTGGAGATTTTTTATGTTGATCATGCTAACAAGAACCCTGTTGCCAGTCCCAAGTATATATCATATAAAGTGACTATTTACTTGATAAAAACCATGTTGCCAGTTCCAAGTATATATCACACTGAGTGACTTTTTACTTGATAAGAACCCTGTGGTCATTTCCTTGTATATATACCATACATGGTGATTCACATGAGAGGATGAGGTTAGTAAGAATGCTGTTGCCATGGCATGTAAAGTGACCAGCTGTTGAGGTTGATAGGAGACCTGTTTCCATTCCAAGTGTCAAGAGGCCACATGTACGCACTTGGTACGTTGTGCTTAAGAACTCTGTTGCCATTCCCAAGTACATATCATAGTTCACCACTATATACATGTACTTGTGAGGTTAAGATTGATAAGAACCCTGCTGCCATTCCTAGAAACTGATCACTCATTTGAAAAGTTGAGGTTGATAAGAACCCTGTTCCTGAGTATAAATCCTGTACAATGACTTCCTGGAGTGGCTGAGGTTAAGAACCCTGCTGACATAACATGAACAGTGACTTACTTGAGAGGTTGAGGTTGATGAGAACCCTGTTGCCAGAGATCCACAGACTGCCATCTATGTAGTCCACAGGTTCAGTCAGAGCCATGATGTGGTCTGGGCCTTCAACCACCTAGCAAAATCAGTTTGAGTGATTCTGAGATTTCTATTGATTATAGAAAGTCACTTTGAGGTTTGTTTGTAAGGTACAGTAGGATGATATCCAGCCGGGAAAATGTAAGATTTAGCACCGAGAGTGATATTTTGGGGGCACTTAGTTTTCAGATTGACAGAGAAAAGAGAAGAATGATTTTTTGTTCCTCGAGCAGTGAAATCTGGGGAATCTACCATTAAAATCCCATGTCCACAATTGGGTTTGAACCCACATCTCATGTTTCCCAGCTACTGAAGAGCTAGCACCTTTAAACACTAGACCAGGGCCTGCTCCCCCAAAAGAAAGAATGCTCCATTAAAAATTACCTCTGAGTCCTGAGGAGTGCCACTCTTTTCTTTCTTCTTTTTCGTGTCTTTGGTCTTGGACACGGTCTTGCCAGCATCTGCCACCAAGGAGGCTGTCACAGACAAGTGCTGTATTACGGCATTGTTGGGCATGTGAATATCATGAAACATAAGGCAGATTTGCACACCTGCAGGTTAACCATACCAGTAGGTACATGTATATGTTAAAGATATCCAGAAGGAATGAGTGATTATATAAACTGACAAGGCCTTCCAAGGGACAGAACTTGGACAGTTTTGAACCATTTTTATCTTGAAACTCCCAGGATGAAGAGTACTACTACCTTAATCATGACAGTTTTTGGTTGCCACTGTATGCTTCATATAGTGTATAAAACATCTTTTGATCATCAAGACAAATGCGAAATTTTTTGGGGACATCAAGACAAGATTCACATACAAATGTACTCAAACCACTGCAATTACAAAAGACTGGAATCTACAGTGACATATGCGTCTATATTCACACAGTTTTATGAACAGTGGCATAACAACACCAAATTAAATACTAAGGCAACTAATAAACTAAAATTACATGGCATATCTTCTCATGTCAATAAAGTATAAAAGTAAAGACCACAAAACTACACCTTCTTTAATCATGTCTATATTGTACTTCAATAATTTTATTCTACATGTAACTGCCACCAATAATATACATTTACAAAGCAGGTACAAAATAAGCTGTTACGATGTCCGTTTGTTACAAAATAAGCTGTTACGATGTCCGTTTGTTACAAAATAAGCCGACTACTCAAGAAGTCCTTTACAACATCTACATACATGTACTTGTACTGATTTTCATAACCTTTTTTTTTCAACAGACATTTCATTACTGCCGTAGTCGCAAATGATTTATAACAGAGATATATATTGACTGATAATTATTCATTACGTAGCAGGATTGGAATGGGTGTTGTTTATTATTGACATGCTGAAATGAACACATGGAAACGCAGGAGCTTGATGTTGAAATGGGTAAAGCGGGTAAAGAGACAACAACATTACACAGCTTACATACTGACAGGAAACAAAAAAAAAAGTTTTTTACACATGAAAAGGCATGTTGGATGTAATGTATGCATCTTAATAAACCTTTGAGTTATTTGTGATGAACATAACTTGAGGACGGATTTGTGAACTTAATGAAATTGTACATTTTCCTGACATATTGTAGAATTTCTTTGTGAAATGGAGTGTTTTAACTTGATATAGTTTAGAATGCATGTTTCCACACAAAGTAAAAAGGGTTACAACAGTTCCATATTTTCACATAACTGAAGGACAGCTCATGCATGTCAAGGGAGTTTCCAAAGTTTAACAAATCTGTTTCAAAACTGGTTTGGCAAAAAGTGTTTCAAATTCGTTCTGGGAAGATAAAGGACATGTGCTGGCCAAATCTTCAACAATGGATATGGAAAGGTACCATCAATGCTGAGTATTAACAAACTGTTTGGGGAAATGTCTGTTTGCAAACCTGGTTTAAGATTGCATATTCTGGTAAAAAAAATTATGTATGTCTACTCTGTCTAAATAGCATGAGTAAAGCAAATTTTCAAAGGGAGAGGGAAGCCATTAAAATTATGTCAGAAACATAACTACCCACTACCTACATAGCCATTTTATATGAACTAAAGCATCTAAGGTCTCCAAACATTGAACTGCAGATGTGTCATGACATCTAAAATGAACATCACTGGCTTAAAAACTGCTGCATGCTCAAATTTTTTTTATTTATTTGATTGTTGTGTAATGCAATATTTGAAAATTTTTCACTCCAGCAAAGGTGGTAAGTTGTATGGGTGGCGGAAACTGAAAAGCTCCCGAAAAAAAAAAAGACTGACTGCTGGCTTCGGCAAGTTACTGATAAACTTCCTCACTTAGAGTTATGAACTACCTGCACATGTATAATGGTGGACATTACACAAAACTGATTTAGGCCAAAACTTTGAAAGCAGGTCGCAACAGCCTAACATGAATGAGTTGTGGATTCACAAAGAAATGGTTATGTGATAAAAAAAAAATAACTAAATAAATAGAAAAAGAAGAAGTCATTTTCTTAGCTGTTTGGTTATGAACCAAAGGGTCCATCTATCATTGACAGGGGGAATGGGGAGACAGGTAAACACACATCAACATTTACATGGAGTTTGCACATCAGGATAAAATGAGCGGGTCAACATACATTGTACTAATCTGTATCCATGCATTTTACCAAAAAATATTTAAGAAAAAAAAAAACACAATCAATTAAGAGACTGACAAAAGCTCTTTGGAATATTTGATATCATTGCCTCAATGAAAATCACTGAATAAATTCTGAATAAAAGGAGATTCAAATAATGTACAAGCATCCAGAAAACTAATACTAAATTTATACCCTCCAAAGTGCTACATGTAGTGTTGACTAATTTAAAGCAGCTAATCTTTCTGCCCACCTTTTAGCTCTAAAGGTATAATCTTGGCTAACTTGCTCACTATGTCACATGTATTGTATACTGTATCCCAAAACTCTACATGTCTTCAGTTAAGGTTTAACAGACACCTCTAAGATGATACAGCATTTGCCATTAAGACAATGTTAAAGGCCAGGGTATATATTGTCAACAAGCATGCTGTGGGTATGGACACTTAAAAGAGGATGTGAAGTTACCAGTGTATATAACACTCATGAAAGATCGTCCTGAAAGTGTAACGAGAAAGAGTAAGACAGAAACAAACACTGAGATATGTAAACAAAGGTATGACCGGAGGACTGATGCTGGGCTTTCACCATCGCGGAGTCCACACGGACATGTTCACACATTAATGACATTAGCATATGCCAAAACACAATCTTGAAGCAATAATTGCTCTAACAGAAAGAGTGGATTCCCATTTACAGGTACACTGCAAACTACCAACCACACATTAAAAATTTCTTGGTAGCATGCCACTAGTTCACCATTAGAACGCTTGAGCCAGGACTCTAGCATTCTTCCATTAATTACATTTATTAATGTGAATTAATTTACAAGTTAATCATGACACCATCCTGTAGCCATGACAAGCCCACAGCAAACATTTTGAGCCAAATATCCTTTGTCTGTTCCAAAGCGCACAGTTGGGAAGCTATACCGAGGCCAGTGGTGCACTAGCCCAAGACCGTGATCTAAGGGTGGTTACATTTACTGATATGCGGAGATCACTGTCCACCTTTGGTCCTCAGGCTTTGTACACCACATGTTGGTATAATGCTTGCAAGGTGCTACCCCCTCTTTCAATTCCACCTCATGCACATTAGATACTTCCTGAATACACATAAAGCATCTTAATTCTGAAATGTTTGTCCAAGGTTAACCACAATCGCTACTTAGTGATACCTCACCATTCTCATGTAAATTTTAGCCGGTCGAAAATACAGTCAGCTGGCACAGACTGCGATGTTTCTCAAATCTGTGTTAACAAGGTCCACACACTCAGCAGGGGTTGAACATCCCATGCTTGAAACGTACATCCATACTACACAAATCTATGCCTTTAATCAATTTGCATGAAGGTCAACCACAGATGCGCATGCGCACAGAGCAATAACCCGGTTTATTTCGGTCAAGTTTTCCACAGCCTAAGTCACAAATGTGAATTATCTTGAATTTGCTTGCCATAGAGGCTACAGGATTTTAAAAAATATGGCAAAGAAATAGTGAATGTCTTGGTGAACATAGTTTATCTCAGGCCTACCCAGTTCATTCATGTATTGGTTCATTTTGCATGGAATTTCCCCAAGCTACACTATTCTTAAATACCAATCTCTTAACCTTGAAGGCTCCTCTGCTGTGATCTATGAATAACCCTGTATTAAAAGATCACCGCCGAGATCCTTACACCAATGAGGTGCTATATATACTTGTGTGTATAACACTGTTATACATGTACATGTGCACCTCATTGAAAGCTTTCTGAGTGAACATCCTTTAGACATATTAGCTTAAACACTAAGTACAGGTGAGACAGGTACAGGGAAGACTGACAATACTCTGGGTGTATTTTGAGACGAAGATGCACAGGATGAAAATCCTAAGAAAAAAACATCAGCAATGTAAACATGTGGTGTATAGTGGGTAGAAAAGCCATGCCGGATTAGACAAATGGTGGTGAGCACAAGGTCAGTTCATGTGGTCTGCTAGTGAGGTGGCTGATGATGGTGTCTTGGGAAGCCTATGTAAAAGGATGTACAGTACAGGCTGGCATACATGGTAAGCAAAAACAATCTTGGCCTGAGACATGCTAATGGGCAATTGAGTAGAGTCATTAAAGTGGCATCATCCGTTTTACAGCACAAAGAATTTAGGTGTGGCATTGAAATGCTCTACATCTTCCAACAATATCCACTTTGTAACTAAAGCCATAACAGACATCAACACCGTCTTGTGCCAGTGAAATGACTGTCGAAAATATATCCACATTTTCGCAGTTGCAATTGTACATTATGGCCATCTAAAAAATGCTGCAATTTACTGCATATGTTCGAGACACACTTCATCTTACATAAAATAAACTTTGTGGTTACTGTCAACCACTGTTCAGTAGACTGACACATGAAGGTCAGAGAGGTGGCAATGTTTGTTTCTTGGAGGTTTCTCGGCCCACTGACTTTACAGTATTATGGTTTCCCAACGAGGCATAAACTTTTGATGCTACAACATGTACTGGCTAATTTGCTACAAGGCGGACCTAATGGCAGTGTAACTGTGTGTTTAAGTAAGACAAATCCATCAAAGTGATAACAAATGTGCCAGGAGTGATAAGATATGTAACAAAAGCCAAGACAACCATTTAGAGGCACGAAACATGAGACATGCAGGTGTCTACAATGCTGGACACTAAGAAACTGTGCTGTGCAGAGCCAACATGCAATATATTGTCCTGAAACAAAAGTAACACAGCGTGTAATACAAACAGTGTGTGTCGTCATGCAAAAACGTGCCAGGTGGGTGGGGTGTGTGAAATGCTGGATAGTGATTGACACACAAGGGAAACAACCAACACTGACCGAGGAACTCACCTCCTGAACTCCTCCCACCGGTGTTGGCAGCAGTTGCAGTACCTGGGTGTGGGTTATCGGGGAACAGATTGACTTTATGGTCACTTGACTGTATGAGACTAAGACACTTACACAACTAAACTCCAAGAGGGCTTTGTTTTTGGGTGGTTGTTTTTTTTTTCTTTAATGTGTGTGATTATGAACTCATGACAGAACCAGTTTAATATGTCAAAGATGTCAATCAGTGAACCAAAAATTTGTATTTTGAGTATAAATTCTTAATTTAATGACCTGCTGACCACCCAATTTGTACATCAATTAGATTCATGAAGGCTGACTGATTTACTTTAAGGTACTTTTAGTATAGAAAAAGTTTGAAAGAATAGTTACATTGCCAGTAGATCACTTCAGTGTTAGACAAGGTTTGCACTGCAAATTAAAATGGCTGACAATTGAGTGTATCATTGGTCAAACTGTGAGACGTCTGGTAAAACTTGACTGATCAATCCTTAAAATCTATACTAAATTTCTTCAAAAATGGATAAATAAATAGGTATGTGGCAACACATTGTACAATTCAATCTCATGTGCTTTTGTCCTGTTTTATATGTAACTGTTGCCGAGAAAAAATTAGTTAGTTTGCAGGTTTTGCACACATGTAAACTTGTCATACAAGTACATAAACCGAATGGCAATTTGATTTGTGCTGACGTCAGTCAGTAATCTCTGTTTCTTGGATTCGTATGGAAAACTGTGTCCAAAAATGGGCTAAGCTGGTAAAGCGTCATTGTTATTACTTGTTTTTACAGTTTGTTACGAAGTGTCTTACAAAGTGTGACGGGTTTGCAGTTCAGAGAAAAAAAGACAGCAAAATCCCGATCTGAAATAATGTATTTTGCTGAGGATTATTTTTGTTGATAAAAAAATATATGAATGACAAAATCGTATCTGTACTTGTTATATTTTCTTTCATGGTCAATGCCTTGGGAATAAATGCAGTGTAGAAGAGCGCACTGTAAATATAGCAGGAGATGGGTACCAATTTAAATACCTTCAGAAAATAATTGTATTAGGCTTCTGTTGTGTAGATGTACATGTAGATGTGCAAAATAACAATTTGCAACAATAAATGCAAAAGAAAAAAGCTGATCACAATTCCATGCAAAAACAGAATGAATAAAATCTTAAATTAAATATATCATTAATGCAATGAACACAGGAAGGGACAAACAGTTAACAGTAAGATACTATCGGATGATGACAATGGTTTAAGTTGAATTAATGAAGACTTCACACTGAAGTAAAATTCATGTGTTAATTGGAAAAGAAAGAGCACACACAGGTCTTTGGACTAAACTGGTTTGCCTACAACACACGCTTATCTTACACCTTAGACGTGTCTTTTTGGGCTGTTGGAAACACTGAACTTAACAGCATATTGGTAAGAAGAGAATTAAGTTAAGACAACCTGAATTAAACCTCTTGCTATTAAAAGTCATGTTTGAGCAATTCAACATTATTTGACAGAAGTAAGACACAAAAGTGTGAAGGCACAACAAATTATAGTGATTTCACAAGTACAATGAAGAATATTCTTCTTCCGACAGTAGATCGCCACGATATGGCTGAGATATTGCAGATGTGGCGTTAAGCCATAATCATTCATTCATTCATTCATTCCAACCATAGACATTATCAGAAACTATACTGATGATCAGTGATTTATCACATATATGTCACACTGTTGCCTCTTAATACAAGAATATTCGTATGTACCCTCCTCATTACTATAGCCACTGGCACTATATCTTAAAGGGGTGAGAAACTGTGCACTGTTCATGACTCTACAGCCACAATTTATTATGTCATTTCCATGTGCCAGTTCAGTGTTTCCCACAGAAAGCCTTAATTTACCAGTTCGAATTTGCACCAAATCATGATATCTGTGAGTTAATAGATTACAGAGCTGCCCCTGTAATGTTACTTATATGTACTTAAGCTACAAGTACATGCAGGTCACTCTGGTCACACTGTGTAACTGGTTGAGAAAAACTCGCAGGCTGCATGACTTACCTCCCTTCTTGGTGCCAGCTTTGTCATCTTTCTCAGCTTTCTTTCCCTTTGTTTCTTCTTTCACCTCCTTACCAGGCTTTCCCTCGGGCTATTTACAGACACAGGCAATAAAACAACTTATCAACATTCTGTTTTTCATTAAAAACAAGGAAAAAATACATCAGGGTCCCACGGTCACACAGCTGAATTAGACTTTAGTCGATCTTAATCTTGTGGGATTATTCCTGGACATAGCATGCATAGATTTAAAATTAAATACTAATTTTCAGTTTTGCCATGGAAGTCTATAAGACAACTTTTGGTAAGCTTGGTATTAAAATAAAAATTCTTCAGGCTAGTCAGAATTTTAGCTCTTCAAACTGTTTTGATGTTTTGTAAGTCTAAAGTCATCTTTGTGATCCTTGGGCCAGTGACAGTTTTCTGACAAAAACATGCACTTTCCCTCGAAACCAAAACTTATTTATATTTATTCAGATATTTGTCTGATTCAGATCAATCCTCAATGCACAATAACACAACGCAGACAAGAAGTACTTCTGCTCACCAACAAATTCAAACAAGTATGATATTCAAGCTGAAAACAAAAGTACCTTCACTCACAACTTGATTCTGGCAGTTTAACTTTAATTGTGACTTCAGTATATACATGTAACTGTATTTCATTTAAAATTAACATTTAGTTCTGTTTCGTTTTGTATTCTAAAATATTCTAAGTTTATTTCTAGACAACCAATGTTGTGGATAACTGATTCAATGTTTAAATAAAAATTTAAACATTGCAAAATGATTAAAATAATGACAAAGTCCATGTACAATCCTCGTGCTGTACGGTTAAAACAACTACACAATCACCAACCAAAATCCAAACCTGTGAATACTGAGCCACTGAACAATCAACAACAGAGCAATAAACAGGTCACCGTGAAGGCGGTCAGAGAAAATACCTTGCTCTTCTTCGAGGACTTGTCCCGACGAGACTTGTCCATGTGAGTGTTAGAACGTACGCTGTTTGGGCGGTCTCTTGACTCCGCTCGTCGACTCGTCGGCTAAATGAAATTGATGGGGTGGAGGAGAAATTTTTGTGCCTTTAAGTCACTGTTATTAAATAAGATACTCAGAGTTTTCATAAGGGCATTGTGAAGCAATACATCAGCTTCAGGGATAATCAGAAATGTTGGTTGAAGACTTTTTGAAGTTGTATATTAAATGTGTCCTATTCAATATTTTGTTTTTTTTTTGTAAAAGGAAAACGTGATCCAGTGTTGAATGTGGATCAGTCTGTTTGAAGTAGTGATTTGACTATGCATAGAAAGGGTATAGGATTGTTGTTTTTGTTGCATATTATCAGATTCATGTTAAATTTAATGGAGGGAGGGGGGAGGTTTACAAGGACGTTATATGGTCCAGCAGAATGATGAGCTCGGACAATGCTAACAGTTTGGTGCAAGACGTTTTGTTGTGGCGTACTGTGACTCATGTGAACATGGTGAAACATATTTTGCAAAATTAATGTGATGTACAAGTATTAATTATTGTAGAGCAGTTGGTTTGAAGTCGAAGTGTGTTAAATATATTTATCAGGCTTTTATACAAGGGAAATGTCATGCAGTAATGCTGGGGTAAAGTAGAATCATCTGGCTGTACACAGAGGACGTCTAGGGATATTGTCACTGCAACTTCTACGACGGGAGTAACTAGATGTATATACCAAGAAGGTTTGAAATGGACATAGGAGAAGGTAACAAACAAATGAGACGTTCATGTTCTTTGAAGTCTCCTGAGTTCATGCAGGTTGAGGCAAGAGGAGTTGGCATTTCTGAAGTCTCACAATTTCACGCAGGTTGAGGCAAAGCAAGACAAGGACTCGAGGTCCTCTTGCAATCTAAGAAGTCGGCAGAAGGTGGGACTCAAGTCCTAAAATGTTAATTCAGCTTATATACAAACACCAATGCTATAACCCAAAACTCATAAAAACAACACCGACATGCATGTACAATGTACTTGCTCTTTCTTTCGCAGGAGTATGCACAGAGAAGAAGTGTACAATGTACTTGCTCTTTCTTTCGCAGGAGTATGCACAGAAGGAGAAGTGTACAATGTACTTGCTCTTTCTTTCGCAGGAGTATGCACAGAGGAGAAGTGTACAATGTACTTGCTCCTTCTTTCGCAGGAGTATGCACAGAAGGAGAAGTGCACAATGCAGTTGGAAAATGCACAAATTACTATGGAAAACTATACTGAAGAATGCATAAATTGCACTCCAGAAGTGCACAAATTGCATTGGCAAAGTGCTTAAAGTGCACTCAAAAAGTATAAAATGCACTTGGAGAAGTGCACAAATGCCCTGGAGAAGTACAATCCACTGCAGATCTATACTCTACAATGTAAGGGAGAGATCAAAAATTCATTTCAGAAGTATACATGGCATTGTACGAATTTAGAATTCACTGCAGAAGAATTTTACAACATACCTGAAGAGGAATACAGTGAAATGGTGGCAGTGAACAATGTATAATAAACTGGACAAATGGAGACTGCACATCTACTTGGGCTGAGCTTGACACCATCCAAGAGATGTCATACCAAGATGAATGCACATGTATCCTGGGAGCCAATCCATTTAAAAGTTGATATGAACATAATTTTTTCAGTATCCACACATATCTTTTTTTACCTACAACTTTTCATTTTTTTTAAAAATACCATGAGCTTATCACTACGAAATGTACTTTGTCTGTTCTACATGAAGATGTCTCTCAGCATTAATAACTGGATTTACATGTGCTAGTTTATGTGGCACTAGTAATCTCGCAAATTTGAATTACTTAACAACTGTTTTACCTTGTTTACAGGTTTTCTTGCATGTGACCTTATAATCTTCAATACTTTTTTGGGGTTTAAAGAGAAAGACAGCTCATACTCTAAGTTAAGCTTGCCAGAAAGGTTGAATAATATGTTTATTTCGGCATTTAATTTTTTTCTAACAGCTACTATGACATTGGAAACTGACATCTGACCAAGCTCCATCTCATGAAATGCAACCATTCTGTCTGGGCTGTGATGTAACTGTTCCAAGCATGGAACACTCTTGTCACAAGACACTGTAATATGCTGCTAGGGTTGTGTTTGTAACTTAACTATACATGCCAATTTATAACATTAAATGATCAAGAAACTTACTACTACCACAACATAATGGTCTGGAAATGCTCTGCAATGTTCTTCACCCACGTACTTGTTATAATTTAAACATATAACATTAAAACAGAGTGCTGTCCCTATGTCATTACATGTTAAATTGACAGAAAACTCACTGAGAACATTTGCATCACAGCTTATAAACAGGTGATATCTCCTAGCTCTCCAACTGGTCAAACTCTCATAAGCTTCAAAGTATGGGCACTTTTACATCCCCAGTGAGAAGCACAATACTCCATACTTAATACAAGATAATTCAGCAACAAATCATATCATATCATTTCGAAGAGATTTTTACATTAAAGAGACAATTTGGTAATCTTTTTAATGAACAGTACCTCTGTCATGAGCTGTCTTTTACTTTAAGGTAAGATATACTGTTTTTGCACAGACCCTGCTATCATAAATCATTTGAGTAAGACTGAATTAGTTTCGGCCTCCCATTAACATCACAAAACAACTATATCATATAACTATGGTAGCAGAGGACAGCGGTAACAACAGTATCTATTATGTGCTCAGTCCTTGTATTACCCAGGTACACCTGGTTCAGTGTAGAAGTAGTTTGTGTGTGAGGCCAAAATCTTTGTATGTGTCTTGGGAGTCTGTTTGTGTGTGACGCTGAAATCTTTGTACGTGCCTTGGCAGTGTGTTTGTTTGCGAGGCCGAAATCGTTGTAAATGTCTTGGCAGTGTGTTTGTGTGTGAGGCCGAAATCTTTGTATGTGTCTTGGCAGTCTGCGTAATATGTCATGTATGTGGTGTAATGTAAATATGTAAACATGTGGTGTGTTCAATGAGTGGATGTAACATAAGACATGTCGGAGGGGAAACCATCCCCCAGTGGTAATGAAATATGTGCGAGACAGTTTCTGGGGGCATAACTCAGTTAGCAGGGGATTCAAGTGAAGTACATCCCAGTAAAGACATTGATTATACAACAAGAATGGTGAAGTAAACAATATGATTAATACAAAACACAGTGACTTAAAATATTACAATGTCAATTTCAACTGAAGTGTTTGTTAATACAGAATGTTACAAATATTACAATATTGTGCAGAAAAATACTTAGTGACAATACTGGTTGTGTAAAATATGAAATTTGTACAACAATTAATCTGTGAAATAACTTTGCAACAAAGTACGTTTTGTGACTTAGGACAAAAACAACAGGTGGACAGTAAGACATTGTTTGTGCACTCACAGATTTCAACCTTTCCGGGGAGCTACTATCAGACTTGATTTTTCTTCTCTCCACTATTTCCTCATGGGTTAGAGCGAATCGGGATAACACCTGTAAATATCATGATAACTGATTTGAATGACTGATTGCCTTCATTTAACTGAGTCCGTTGTTTTGTTTTCAGTCAATCTCTTGAAATCCTAAGAAAGAAAAAGAAACAAGTTTTTTGATCGCGACAGGAAAATTGAACGTGTGGCTGTTTTATATGATTTATTCTTGTGTAACATTTTACTCGACATCATGGGTACCTCAGTTTTGACAGCTGTCAGATTTACGCGTGGGAATGATGGAATTTCAAAAAATGCTCTTTTCAAAACAGAGAAATTCAGGACTGAGACTAAACTGAAACAAATGGCATCTGACATTAATGTGGACGGCGCCACGACTGTGAGAGGAAAGATGGTATGTCCAACAATCGGAGCTGTTGAATCGCACCCGATGAGGCCAAAGGAAGTGCAGTTGAAAATTGCATTTGTTGAAATCTGCACTGGAAATAAAGAAAAGAGACAGAAAAGTTAACTTTAAGCGGGCAGTTTTGGCTACATGGTCCATCCTGCAAAACAGCCTATTGAAGCGAGAAGTGAATTATACAAAGCAGGCTGATGCGTCATTTTATTCCTGTCTCAACAAGCTGTCCTCATCATTGTATACTCACCTCAGCTAACTTGCAAGCCCCTTTATCTCCAATCTGATTGTTTCCCAATGACAAGGACAACAACGCTCTGTTCATACGCAAACCCTGAATGGAAAGAAAATCAAGCGGTATTATTATTGTGGAACAAAATGAAGTAAAGAGCATCACATCGACACAGACGGTAATTCACCAAACTTCAGTTTTTTTTTTACGTGACACTTTTTGTCTCATTTGGTATGATTCATCCCTCCAATAGGGCCATTTACAAGTTTTGTGTGAAGTTTGATTAATTTCTTATCAGAAAAACTACAGTCTTGGCAAAGTATCATTTTAGAACCTTCATGTGTTTCTGAAAGACTTAATGCACTTTTACTGGCCACACTCTAGGTGAAACGCACTACGTCTTACAATACTTGTAAGTGTCTAATGAAATTTGAATTTTTTCACCATTTCAATACCAGCATGAAGCAGATTTTATTCATCTGGAACATTAACTGTCTTTTCGTCACCATTGAAAACTGTTCACACTTCTCTCTATGAATCCATCCTAAGTTTTTATTTTATACATACTTTCTTACTTCTTTGGTGGTTTATTCGGTGTCAATTGCCCTTTAGGAAACTGGTCTTGCAATTATTGACCCAAAATGCCGGATTTGGTTGACTGTTGCTATGCAAATGTCGGTTTCAATGCCTAGGTAGCAAACAAACAGACTGATGACATGGATAACGATGGAGCTCACCTTGGCCAGGTGCTCAGCACCTGTGTCTGTGATCCTGTTACCAGTCAGATTTAGGGACAGCAGTTTGAGGTTGTACTTCTGAGGATTCCCCAACGCTTTCCCTAACTGCTCGGCACCAACATCCGTCACGCTGCAGTGTCGCAAGGACAGGTTCTGCAGTCTGAAACAATTAAAGAGTAAACAAGTCAAAAAATAATGTCTTCCTCATTACAATGACAGACAACACAGAACTGTATCATCACATACTTAAAATCCTTTCCTTGAAAGTTGTATCACAAGGACATAATTCTGGAGTCTGAAACAGACAAGTAACTCGTGAAAAATTACTTCAACAAGTGCAAAAAAAAAAAAAAATGTACCACCTACATGTATAAACTGAAATCAAACACTGTCAGATGAAACAGATCTACAACACTAGGAATGAACCCACGCCATGTAGCAACTGAAACACAATCATCTACAACACTAGAGATGAACCCACACCACGTAGCAAGTGAAACACAATCATCTACAACACTAGGGATGAACCCACACCACGTAGCAACTGAAACACAATCATCTACAACACTAGGAATGAACCCACACCACGTAGCAAGTGAAACACAATCATCTACAACACTAGGGATGAACCCACACCACGTAGCAACTGAAACACAATCATCTACAACACTAGAGATGAACCCACACCACGTAGCAAGTGAAACACAATCATCTACAACACTAGGGATGAACCCACGCCACGTAGCAAGTGAAACACAATCATCTACAACACTAGGGATGAACCCACGCCATGTAGCAACTGAAACACAATCATCTACAACACTAGGATTGAACCCACGCCATGTAGCAACTGAAACACAATCATCTACAACACTAGGAATGAACCCACGCCATGTAGCAACTGAAACACAATCATCTACAACACTAGGAATGAACCCACGCCATGTAGCAACTGAAACACAATCATCTACAACACTAGGAATGAACCCACGCCATGTAGCAAGTGAAACACAATCATCTACAACACTAGGAATGAACCCATGCCATGTAGCAACTGAAACACAATCATCTACAACACTAGGAATGAACCCACGCCATGTAGCAAGTGAAACACAATCATCTACAACACTAGGAATGAACCCACGCCATGTAGCAAGTGAAACACAATCATCTACAACACTAGGAATGAACCCACGCCATGTAGCAAGTGAAATACAATCATCTACAACACTAGGAATGAACCCACACCACGTAGCAACTGAAACACAATCATCTACAACACTAGGAATGAACCCATGCCATGTAGCAAGTGAAACACAATCATCTACAACACTAGGATGAACCCACCCCACGTAGCAACTGAAACACAATCATCTACAACACTAGGAATGAACCCACGCCATGTAGCAAGTGAAACACAATCATCTACAACACTAGGAATGAACCCACGCCATGTAGCAAGTGAAACACAATCATCTACAACACTAGGGATGAACCCACACCATGTAGCAACTGAAACACAATCATCTACAACACTAGGAATGAACCCACGCCATGTAGCAAGTGAAACACAATCATCTTAACTGCTTTTTTCATGACCTGCTCCAGGGTGAGGTTTGAATACATAAGTGCGAGTCAGAAATTTGAAAAATACAGTTGATTACCATATCTTTTTGATGTTTTGCAAGAGTATATTCTGTTCAAATGAAGTACCGAACAGAAGTTATACACTTACACACCTAATTTGGTCAAATCTACTATCATAAATATGTGGCTAGCGGCAATTTAAATAATTCCCATCCCAAACTCAATGAGCACAACTTACACACCTTGATCCGAGGTTCAACAGAGAGCCTAAAGACACAATTTTATCATGGCTGGAGGAGTTATTTACACATCTCGAGGATGAGTGTGGGCAGAAGTTGAATGCATTGAAACTGTGGCATCTCAAGTACGAAACAGTGCCTCATCTCATAAAGTTGTGAATATAATCTCAACTCTTCATGAAATAACAATCAAGATTATTCACCCCATCTATATGTAAATTCTATGTACAAGTGTGTAGATTTACTTACAGACTTTCATCGTTGATCAACAGATGGTAGTTCTCTTCCTTGACTACATTGCCGTCCAACACCAGAGTTCTAGGTAAATGAAACAGTGACAACAAATGACTACTAGATCTTTCATAGGCTGAAGTTCTAAATTAGAAGTCTTGAAAGTGTAAATAAAATGGCACAGTATTCGTCACGAGAAAGCAAACCTTATTTTCTAAGGTGCAGTTTTGAGATCGTATTATTTTTTCGCGTTATTTTTAACGACGGAACATCCCTTAAAACTTCACTTATGAGAATCTTCATTAGAAATGATTTTACAGATTTCAGCTATTTGCAGAAATTCTGTTGACAAATAAGAAAAATTCCTGTGAAGAAACATATAGCTACGTCAGATCACTTACATGTGGTCCTAAAGGCCGCCATGTTTCATGCTATTTTAAATGCTTTCTACGGCGCAAGACATATTCTTTAAGAACACTAAATGAAAATAGCTTGGCACGTTTGGGAGACACTTAACCTAGGTGTTTTGAGCAGCGCCTGTTTCAATGTTAATGTTTATACTTTAAAGTGCCATGGACACAGTTTTAAACACATGAAAAGAAGATTATCTGATGAAAATTAAAACTAGCAGAAAGCAGATATACTGTTTTTTTCCTTACATTGGCTTCATACAATGGGTTTATTTTGATCATGAAATGCAACATTCACCACTCACTGAACAAACAACTGCCATCATGATCGGATGAGTCATATACAAATTCTGTTGTCATGAGTTGTTAGGTTAGATTTAAAACAAGTAATTCATGCATTTTATAGATTGAAACCTAATACTTATAGCAGTGTTCAATTTGTCAACTTATTTTAAATTAAACATGCCAATGTAGTTCATGTCATATCAATGGCTCTTTAAAAATTAAACATGATGATGTACATATATAAATTCACTGTGTGTAAACTGCAGTCACCATCAAAACAGGGAAGTGAGTGCATATTAAAATACAAAATGAAAGTCAGGAATCCTGTATTGACAAAGAATTATACATTAAAGTCTCCTTTAATAGAGAAGACAAGAGACTGAGAAAGTGCGAAAGGAGTCAGACCTACCTGACATTAGCACAGTGGGGGAGAAAGGAGGCCAGCGTTGTGATGGTTTCCCCTGTCAGACCTGCGTTCCAAAGACTGCATAACAAAGAAAAATAGAACAAGAAAAATAATTTTAATGTATCATGTACGATTTCTTTGAGTATATGCAATCCCTATAATACTCATTATGGAGGTAAAAGATTTGCCAACACAGTGCTACGGCGTACATACAGAGAAACTTGCCAACACAGTGCTATGGTGTATATACAGAGAAACTTGCCAACACAGAGATATGGTGTATCTACAGAGAAACTTGCCAACAAAGTGCTATGGCGTATGTACAGAGAAACTTGCCAACAAAGTGCTATGGCGTATGTACAGAGAAACTTGCCAACACAGTGCTACGGCGTATGTACAGAGAAACTTGCCAACACAGTGCTACGGCGTATGTACAGAGAAACTTGCCAACACAGTGCTACGGCGTATGTACAGAGAAACTTGCCAACACAGTGCTACGGCGTATGTACAGAGAAACTTGCCAACACAGTGCCACGGCGTATGTACAGAGAAACTTGCCAACACAGTGCCACGGCGTATGTACAGAGAAACTTGCCAACACAGTGCCACGGCGTATGTACAGAGAAACTTGCCAACACAGTGCCACGGCGTATGTACAGAGAAACTTGCCAACACAGTGCCAGTGCTACCGCGTATGTACAGAGAAACTTGCCAACACAGTGCCACGGCGTATGTACAGAGAAACTTGCCAACACAGTGCCACGGCGTATGTACGGAGAAACTTGCCAACACAGTGCCACGGCGTATGTACGGAGAAACTTGCCAACACAGTGCCACGGCGTATGTACAGAGAAACTTGCCAACACAGTGCTACGGCGTATGTACAGAGAAACTTGCCAACACAGTGCTACGGCGTATATACAGAGAAACTTGCCAACAAAGTCCTATAGCGTATATACAGAGAAACTTGCCAACACTGACACATCTAAAAACCGACATCTTATCAATGCTGACCATGCTGCTTGGTCCGCTTTTAACTCCATTTACAACCCATGTTATTTTCAATGAATACACCCACACTTGTCTATTCTGAATACCAACTGGGATTTCTAGCCCCACTGTATCTAGTGCATGAGGGACTGCTCCAACCCTCTGCCGTCATCACCGCTGGGGGTCAGAGATGTGTAGTCAGAAAAACGTGATAATCCTCTTAGCGGACAGTTCACTAAACAATGGAGATATTCTCTTGAAGCTGATTTTGATTGGAACACTCCACATACTGTTAGGTGAGATGACACTGAGTAATTCAGCATATCAATACGTACTCCATTTTAGAGTCGTATTGTATAACCAACACAATTTTTATGTCACATTGAAAACCTTATTGAAAAGAAATGTAATTACATACTGTAGATGACATAAAATATTATATTTGGTGCCATCCTACCTACCAAACAAACCTTAAAACACACTTCTACATTCAAAAGAACTCCCAGAATCAGGAAAAATGGACGAAATTTTAGGTCAGTTAGGTAATGTAAAAAGAATTGCCAAGATCTCTTTGGTGATCTCAGGGCCATGCAGCTGTAAAGTATGTTATTATTTCTGCCAAGATTCTGCCATGATTCAATTTTTGAAAGCGTTAATCTGTTTGTGTGTTCTCTAAAGAAGAAGTTATGCAGTTAATTGAAGACAGTTTTGTTCACAACTGGTTGACTTTAGGCTATGAACAATTTCAATCCATTTTGGTGGTGATCCATACTGGGAACTTTTTAAACGGTTCTTCGCCATTTACAGATTGTGCAGAAGTGTAGAGTACTGTCCCTCTGTATGTAGTGCAGGAATACGTACATTTACTGTAGCCATAGCCAAAATTTGCAAAAAAATTTCTAAGTGCCTTCTAGTTTGCAGAGAAGTTAACATTGCAGGCAAAAAATTGACATACTTGATGGTGTGAAGTTTTTCCATCATCGGCCAGCATTGTTCAAATGTTCCCATCATAATGATGTCCACTTTCCAACCTGGTAGAACAGAACAGATAAGACACATCAGTTATGATTTGAATTGAAGGAATGAATCATTATGACTCAACGCTACATTGGTAACACTGCAGTCATGCTGAGGCGAGATTTGTATTGAACTGCCTGAAAATTTGTAGAAGATATTGCACAGTGAAGGTTGAATACCATAAATATTGTTCGACTGACAGGTGGAAATTATAATGCGAAGTGATATTACACTGCAGTGAAAAATCACTTTTATCAGTAAAGAAATTGTGGTATTTCACTGAGGTATAAATTATAAAATCATTTATTTCACTGCAGCTTAAACAGCTAGAGTACTGACAAGATGCAACACTAGGATCCTTGGCCAGTGATGTCGCATGTTCAAAGATAATATAGCACAGGTTGTTGATTTGCTCCAGGGACTTTGGCTTCTTCCAACCATAAAATAGTATAAGTTAAAAAGTTCTGAGCACAGTCTTACTAATCATATATATGACTGAATATTCATATTACTGCAGTTTGAATTACAAGATGTCAGCTCAACTCAGCATCTTTAGCTATTACCACATGAAGCCTATTTGGTGTTTCAGTTTGTAAAAGCAACCATCTTAACCCTGTATGAACTCACAATTAAAACCCCTGAAATACTGCATCGAACAACTGGTGCAGTATGAATTACCCAACCCAACATTTATTTTCCTTTTCAGTATCTTCACAGTCTTCTTTTTTTTTTCCTTTTTTTGTATTTGGTAACTTTGCATGACAGTCTGCCTGCCTGCCTGCCTTACCCCTGATGAACACCTCTGTGACGGTATCTAGGCGGTCAGGATTCTCCATCTCCACCTGTACACAAGGCTTGAAGTATTCAAATGCAGGCCGGGTTGTGTATGTCTTGGGGGGAGGCTCCATTGGCTCTGTGAGATATACGGGGGAATGGAAGTATGATTATACCAGTGACAATTACAGGTGAAAATAACAACGGAAAAGAATTTTAGCTTCATTCTTGCTAACTTTTTGCTCCAGATTAAGACAATTTTAACTGAAAGTGATGGATTGGTGAAAAGAATTTCAGTTCCTTAAAAATTATATATGTATCTGACGTCAATTTTTACCCCAAAATTTTGTTCAATCTGGTTAGTTTTACTCTATTTACTGCAAATTCGATCAGCTTCAAGTTAATATTAGTCTATTAAAAAATATAATAAATCTTCTACAATCATCACAAACAATATCATGCACTAAACCTCCACAAAGAGAAATGCTTTCAAATTCAAATTAACAACTCAACACAAAAATCAAACATGAATACCACACAAGGGCCGCTTGCATGAAGCAAGAAACTTGAACGTTAAGAGGGCCTTGTTCCTTGGGGGTTATCTGCCCCTACCTTTGTCCTCGCTTGACTCTGCATCAAGTTCGGGTTCAGGCTGTTGTTGTTGTTGTCCTTTCTTACCCTTCTCCCCTTTTCCTTCTGAGGGTGTGTGTGAAGTGACTGACGGAGGTAGGCGGGGACGCAGTACAACAGGGGGGATAACTGTCAAACCGCTCCGCCGACATAACTCTGTGAAGTCATTCTGGAACTGTCCTGTGCAGGCATATGGCTCTACAACAAGAGTAAATATGCACTATACTGCTGATTTACTATTTTTTTTTCTTCCCATTTTTTTTTCCTAATCACAATCGATATATCCTGTGTAAGATAATTCCACAGACAAGAACGTATGTATGAAGAGGTCTTAAGTACATACATGTAATATACAGTGTGTTTTCTTATGGCGTGGGGGGGGGGAGGGGGAAGGCTCTGTGGCTGAGGGTGTTCCAGGTTCCCATCACCTATGTGGTCGCTGTGAGTTCGTACAGCTTATGTTGGTGAAATATTCTTGGTGTAAAACACCAACCAAACAAATAAATAAATGGTGGCAGGGTGAGCTCATGCTGCCAAAGCTGTGGCCACTAGAACATCAGGCCACAAAAACCATACATGACACCGCATCCAGTCAAACTACACTGACACAAGACTGACCAGTCCTGCTTCCTTGCTCCAACCATACAGTGCAGAGTGCAACACGGGGCAGCAAGAATTACCATTTTTAAGCCTTTGGTAGCATCCAACCAAGGGTTGACCTGTTAATCACTAAGCCACCACAGTGGTCCATGATATATATGAAAAGCAAAACACCATGCATATAAGCTAACTGCCTCCAGCCATAAAACAAAAAGACAATCAAAGAATTTCACCGACGTATATTATAAATTTTTTTTCAAAACCTTGCTGCTTGTCAAAAGTCAGCAATAAAATCAACATCATCTTTCTAAATATTATAACCTGACGAGAGCTGTCCATAGATGACCATGTCACTGTCACCGTCACTTTGTCAGTTGATTTTTTGATTTTTGGAACATGTGATTGCCACAATTTTCAATCTCCGCCGTGTATAATGCTTCAAGTCAGCTGTTTCAAATATGTAGGTCTACCCCATTTCCTCTACCTTGATTCATGAGCCCTAGAGAGTTTTGGGCCATCAGAGTTACTTCAACAAATTTCCAAAACCCAGAATTTAACGTGGTTTATCTCCCTTGTTGTGATGTGCACTTGTTTGGAGCTTTAAATACCATCCTCATTTTAAGCACTGTCCAGAAAGTTCTTAACACATCCACGGCTGCAATTTTTATTTCCTTTTCTTCATTAGAACTAAGACCACACAGACGTCAAACCTGTGCAAACTTGAAACACTGTGCCAATGTGTTCAGCAGTTCAGTTAAAAAGAGAATGGATTCATGACTTCATTAAATAACAGCAGCAACTAATGCACTGACTGAACAAAGTCACTTAAACACTGATTAAAGCTCCTCCAAACCCTGTGGTCAGGAAATACATGTATAATACAAAGTTTGGTATGACTTGGTTAGGGGTACAAGATTGCATGAGTATGAGTTGTCCTGTACTCCAATTTCCTAGAATAGATAAGGTTGAAAATCTAACAGATCCTGCTGATCTTACCTGGAGTTTTGTTCTGCAAATCATCTGGTGTATCCTGACTGGCAGCAGACTGGTTCTTCTCCTTCAAGCCTTTCTCTACTTTCTTCCCCATTTTGAATCGTCTGGCCAGTCTAAGATGGTAACAAAATGACAGCTAAAAATATTTCTTACACCAGGTGTTCATTATATTTGCTATGTCATTTTCACCTTCTTCATGCATAGAGACCTTCTATCAAAGCACAGTGCTGGTAAATAAGTTCTACATAGATGGTCATGTGTAATGCATTATTCAGTCAGATCTAATGGTCCATACTACTTGTAATAAGTAATGGACAAACCTGACTAACACGTTTCAACACAGTTTTCAGTTGCACATAGTCCAGAAAATTTTAAACACCAGCGTACATTAAGCTTAGCATGACTGTGGCAATAATTATTAAATTGTTAATTAAGCTAGAAACAAGGATATTGAAATTGATCCAGGCACAACATGTCCTGATATAGCAGGAATAACACGTTCAACCAAAGATTAATAAATGAAAGAAAAAACATAAATAAACAGTCCCCTATTACCCTAAATAATGAAACCAACAGAATATAGAGTACCAGTAGCAGTGACAGTGTCACTAACCACGTGGTATTATTCGGTGCCCAAAGTTCGTGGGGTATCACATATAGCCAAGTTGTTAAAATTTGGCCACTCATACAGTATCCGTATCATCACTTATTGCCTACAAACATAATTAGCACACAATTATCGAATTACCAGTTTTCTCAAAGTTTGCTTATCACGCAATCATTCCTGTGACATTTTGCAGCAAACACCTTTTCCTCAGCTTCACAATGGGACTCGTCACTGCTTGGCAACACGGTAGAATTAACTACGATAAGTAACATAGTTCTCCTATGTCGATGAATTTAATGAAAATTATGTAGACATGCACAGCTTATTTGATTCCAATTACTTGACCAAAATTATACACAGGCGAAAAAAAGGCCTTAAAATAGATTATTACCTAAATTGCTCAACAGGTATTTAAGTAAATTACTGCGCATAGAACTATTTGCAACTCTTGTGAAGCGGTTTCTTAACAACAACACTAAGTTACCTCCCTTGAATAACAGATTGTGGAGATCATATTGGTGGAACCCGATGTCCATTTGAAAAAAGAAAAAAAAAAGGGGGGGGGGGGAATTTACTAGCCTCAAAAACCTGTTGTTTCACAGAAGGGTAGCAAACAAAGGTCTTCGTTAATGTACCAGGAAAAGTCGCCAACACAGAGTAACAAGTTCCGGAAGAGCATATGAAGATGCAGAGGGTGTTGACTCTATCGATTCCAAGTTTCGGCTAATTCAAGAAAGGTTTTTTTCATGTACATGCAATGTTTTTCAAAATTAGTGCATTCAGTTTGTGGCGCACGAGCAAGTAGACCAGACCTATACGTGGATCGGTCTACAGGCCTATAAAGGCCTAAAAAAATGCATTTTCTCAGTAGGCTGTCTGTAATTTTTATTTATTTATTTATTTATTTTTTGGTTTGTTTGTTTGTTTGCTTGACTTACGCCTTTTGTTTTTTCATTACTGTTTTTCACTCATTTACGTGTACGAAAGCGGTGTTGTATGTTGAGTAAACTTAGGTGCGATATGCAACGACGTTCGTTGACATAAAAAAGTAGGCCTATAACATATAACATGTAAACAATTAAAACCTATCAATTATCTGGCTTGGAAGTCTTTTTCAGTGGAAATCAGCCTGAAACTTTTCTAATGACTTCTGATTTTGCCCAATTTAAATATATTTATACAGGGAGAACGGATGTATATATAAATATTTTATTAACATGGTTAACAAGAGTTCTTGCATGCATATTGCGCCTACGGATACTAAGTTAGCTAGACTTAGTACTTAATTATAAGAACTTTTTGTCCTACGTAATATGTTGGATTTCAGTAAAGACTACATAAGTTACAAATACATGTACCGAACACTTAAGAGTTAGTGATTGGAAACGCGTCACTGCAAGATTTTTGCAAGTGAATACAAGCAATGATGTCTAGGTCTACAAGCCTTAATAATTCTAAAAATATACTCTCAACGAACTTATAGGTGGAAATACCCATGGTGATTTCACAATTAAGATCTGCACATTATTACTGGAATATCACACTCAGCAAATCTATATTTAGAAAATATACATGCATATATGCATTTTCCAGGTAAAAATAGCTGTGCTAATGCTTTAGGTTATGTACGTACTCATTCTTGTATATAATAGCTTTTAATTATTGTTTTTGAAAATGAAATCTTTTCAGTGATTTGACATTGTGTATGACGGTGTTAATTTCATAAATTCAGTACTGCCGATTTGACATTATAACTCCTGATCATTCATTCATTCAGGATTTAAGTGCGATTTCTCGATTCCCGAAGACTTCGATTACAGATGACAATAAGTGGACAAAAATTACACTGTATAAGGTTATATGTACACAGATTTATTTATTTACTTATTTGATTGGCGTTTTACGGCGTACTCAAGAATATTTCACTTACACGACGGCGACCAGCATTATGGTGGGAGGAAACCGGGTAGAGTCCGGGGGGAATCCACAACCATCCGCAAGTTACTGGCGGATCTATGTACATAAAGTATAGCCCTATATAAATCTCACTGGAAACACAACACAGAAATGTAATGTTATTTTGCAGAACAGTATTGGACATCTTACTGACCATTCTGGAATGACCGGTTTAGGTTTAAAACGAAAAAATAGGTGAAGCTAACTACATATCTATTGACTTTCGCCGGTTTTATTCGTTGTTGGAAATACTTATAGATAACATGGTATCAAACCACTACTGTCAATATTCTTTTCTTCAGTGCTTTTTTTTAATGTAGATTTTTGACAATGCGTGGAAAAATAGGTTATATAAATCACTGTCACATGTTTAATGTCAAAGCCACATAACAACGCATGACTAGCCTTATATGTGTTGTGTTTATCGAGACAACAATTGTAATTTAATATCTGTAATTAATGGTTACATATATTGTTCAGGTGTAATCTATATAAATCTGGGGATGCTCGTGGGCTTCCCCCGGGCTCTGACCGGTTTCCTCCCATCATAATGCTGGCCGCCGTTGTATAATTGAAATATTCTTAAGGACGGTGTAAAACACAAAATAAATAAATAAATAAATGTATAGGCCTCTATAAGAACTGCTTTCATGCAGGACATCAGTTTTTTGTAGGAAATTCGTGTTTCGCGATACGGCATAAGTACAGCGAAGCTCGTGGCGAAATCATTAATGGAACATTCAAAATAATAGCGTAAGGAACTGCAGTATACATAGGCCAACATATACTTACTCTCTTTGGCGGTCAGTTCTCCCATGACTTTGCTTGGGCATATTTGAAACTTGTATCAAAGATGAGAATTAAGACCAAACCGAGAAGAACATACTTGTAGCCTGTATGTAGGTAGAATACTGGTATAGGCTTTCAGATAATCCGCACACATATATACACAACGATCCTATGATTGTGATTGGTTTTTTAGCCCCTGCAATATTTCAATCGCGGTCTATAGACGACTGACAACCAAGTATTGCAAGTTCGTTGTCACGTAAATGTATCAACAAAATAAACTGGTTTCACGGGAACTCTCTGTGCATGTATATGTATGTATATATATATATATATTGACGAAGGGAGGATATGTATGGCTGGCGTTTGGGACAAAACATACAACGCATAAACGGACATGCAACCACGTTGACTTACTCTGTTTCTGATGTCCAATGCCTTTTAGTACGTGTATGCAAGGCGGTATCCATGGAAAATTAATATAGCGCCTATATGACAGGTCCTGGAATTGCAGTTCTGTCCATACATGCGATGACACCTACCTTTAAGATGACTTTATTGTAACATCAGCTCCAAAACAAAATATATTAATCTAATTAGTGTGCTTATTAACAAATAGAGATGCTACATGGTAATTTATAAGCATTCATCTCTATTACATAAACAGCGTGTATTATAAACTGTGGAACAGCCTATACATATCTATATTTATTTGACCTTGAAAACACCCACGGATTTTCGATTTAAAATTGGAACTGGAAGTCATGCCTAGATGTCCACCAGGAGTCCATATAATTAGAAAGTTCTATATATATATATACCGTATCTTTTGTGGCAGGGCGAATCTGAGCAGCCATTGGAACATCATGCCAAAGACACCAGACATGACATCACACCCAGTCACATTATACTGACACAGGGCCGATAAGGACCGAGGTACTAACAAGCATCATTTGTACAGTCTTCGGTGTGAACCGACCCATGCAGGCCGCATGATACAAATATAGGTAGAGATATAGAGGTCGGTGGTCATTCGGCCCTGCCATACTTTCACATATTGAAGCTTTGAAATATCGGCTTATCTTGTCCTCGGCAAAACTGCCACAGAACCGGTATTTTATTTGTTTGAGGTTAAATTTATTGCCCTCTTTATTAGGAAGACGTCGCCTTTGATGTTTTCTTTGTTTACTGTAGCGAGGGTATTGCTGTATATATATATATAGGGTTATGGGTCCATGTACGCAGGGTATATGCCATTTTATAACAGGGGTATGTACATGTACATGTATAACTTATGATTTATTTATTTATTTATTTATTTTTTGGATTGGTGTTTTATCCCGCACTCAAGAATATTTCACTTATACGACGGCGATCAGCATTACGGTGGGAGGAAACCTGGTAGAGCCCGGGGAAACCCACGACCATCTGCAGGTTGCTGTCGGACATTTCCACGTACGGCCGGATAGGAAGCCAGCATGGGCTGGACTTGAACTCACAGCGACCGCATTGGTGGGAGGCTTCTTGGTCATTGCGCTGCGCTAGCGGTATAGCTTATGTATTCCATATGTATCCCAATAAGAACGATATGTCCACAACTACCCTCACTCACATTTGTATAAAAAAATGGAATCGTATATCTGGGTCATTTGCTGGATTTTGGACTGCGGATGTTATTTAACTGTCATTAATAGCACGAAGTGCGATTTGAACACATCACTAACTCTGATATTGATGATACTGAAAGTCAGGTCCATTTTGTCCTTTATCCTATTGTGAGTTAGACAAGGTATTTTCTGGCTTAGTTTTCAACCCTTTTTTCAAAACCTCTGCAGAATCTCACTCAAGATTCTAAAAGCAAACATTACTTAATCCGTGTATACGGACTGCAAGAACTTTATATTAATAGATCGATTGGTTGTTGTTGGATGTTGCCCACGCCACATGACGAGTTCACGGGAAACATGTATTGAATCTTATCAAAAGGCTCTATCGAGCGCCGTCGGCGGGAGCAGAAGAAACTATAAATCTTTGTAGATAACGTGCAAATAAAAAATACCTAAATTAAGGCGTCGGACATAGCGTTATACAAGTTGGCTATGGACGAACGCTACAAATTTGAAATGGTATAAGCGACAGGAAAATAGACAAAATGAAATGAAAGCCTATATATTCCTTAATGGAACTGTGTATAATAAAGGTTTGTAGGTGGTTGGGAAGGTGTATAATATGTTGTACACGGCCCTTCTACAGCGTGGCTGGGAGATCGAATCCAGCTCTCTCATGTCTTGTAGAGACCACAACATAAGTACATAAAATATCCGGATGTTGGCCGACTATCGGACCCTTTATTATTAGTATCGGGTTTGGCGATATAAAGGTGTAGTAAATTTCTCTGGGTTATGTCCCTTTTCTGATACGATGGCATGGCAATCACCGTTGATCCCGACTTTTATATAGACGACATATTACAGTGAATAATTCAAAAGACTACAGCATGGAAACTGTGTTCACGCGTAACCAGTGACATCTAACCTCTTTGCAGTTGATCTCAGTTAGTGTTTTATTCTGACATTTCGTCTAAATTCTGAAACAATAGTGACACAAAAGCCCTCGAAAGCCATATGGTTTATTTATTTATTTATTTACTTATTTATTTGACTGATGTTTTACGCCGTACCCAAGAATATTTCACTTATACGACGGCGGCCAGCGTTATGGTAGGAGGAAACTGGACAAAAAGGGGGAAACCTAGGACCATCCACAGGTTGCTGACAGACCTTCCCACGCACGGCCGGATAGGAAGCCAGCATGGCTTAACCAGAATTGGGTAAAAATGTTGATTAATTGAAATTTATCATGGATGTCAATGTGTTCTCATGTTATCATCATATGTTTGATAAACATTTACATGAACACGGCCAAGTTACTGTCCAATTTAAATCAGTTTGAAAACCGTTACAATCCATTAACTTGCGCATAAGCATCGCATAGACTTACTTGGCGAAGCCGGGCATCTTGCCGGCGTTACTGGCGCTGGAGCCTGCGCGTGAGGGAGGGACGGGCATCTCCCCACAGCTCTCCCCGGGCACCTGCATGGCGGACAAGGCAAAAGTTAGCCAAGCATATAACTTCAAATGCATTATGGAATGACGAGAGTAATCACAATGTCGTTCAAGTAATCGACAGTGACATCGAAGGTGAACATGATATTAATTAATCGTCTTATGCAGTGAACACCTTTCAGCTGAAGGCCACCACTGCATGGTGTAAATTTATTTCATGAATCTTCGTAAAATGTTACTGTATATTGTTTCACGGAAATTATAAAACTGGGTGTAGAAACCGACATTTCTAGCCGTCAAACAATATGTGTGTCCCGTTCAATAATCGCGAGACTTTTCCGCTAAACGACAAATAATACAAACCACAAACCACCAAAGATCTTAGGAAGTATATAAAATAAAAAAAAATTAGGATATATTCATGCAAAGAGAAGGAGTCAAGAAGTTTTCAATTATGACGAAAAGACGCAATGAATGTTAGGCGGATGAATAAAATATATAAATATATATCCACATCGTGTACCAATTAGCATATATGGTGTCGGTAATCAAAATATATCTCTCAGTTACTGACTGACTGCAACTGTTCATATATCCAACGTGGCAGTCATGCATGAATACTCAGCACGATGAACATGCGGGCCCCTTGATATTCTGACATCACTGACACCATGCAACTACACGGGTAATGGACTTTGTGGGCCAGAACTAAAGTGGAAGACCCAAAATTCCAAAACGAGGTTCAACACAAATCCCCAAGAACTGTTTATTTACTTGATTCGTGTTTTACGCCGTACTCATGAATATTTCACCTATACGACGGCAGCCTGCATTATGGTGAGATGAAACCACATAAAACCTGGGGTAAACCACTCTCCAAAAACATGTGCGTTCGAGTGGTACACATTATTGTGGCAAATATGCACATCCACATAGTTTTGTGTACCATTGTAATACATCCACACTGACGTGTGGGTCTACATCAGTGATACACAATTTGTGCTGCACTGATAGGCCTATACAAGTACTGTAGATGTGCAAATTTGGACACAGTCGTTTTTGCAGAACAACGACCATCCAGAGATTGTTGGTACACACACACACACACACACACACACACACACACACACACACACACACATATATATATATATATATAAATCATATAATATTATTTCCTTACCCGAGAATGCCGTTTGTCGTCACGTGCAGGAAGAGGGCTCGTATATGGCATACACGAGGCGCGCTAATTCCCAGTGTCCCGAAGGCCTTACTGTCCAGTCGACAATATCCCAAACGCCTTGATGTCCAGTTAATGGGAAATATACCAGTTGCACAAAAAGACCGGTTATACTTTTAACAATCCTTGAGAATCACAGCGTTTTCGCTTGGTGAGAATTTAAGTCCTTTCAAGCTGTACGCGTACTGGTGTGAAACCGATTTATGCCTCAGGCGAACCGTGTTGTACCGTTTACTAACACAGGTATAGGAATGTATTGTACATCGGGCATAGCCCTGTCAGGAAGTAGAGGGCAATACCAAAGAAGCCATTGTTTGTCACAGTGCATGTGCACGTCGTTGCTTGCTTGCATGTCCAAAAAGCAAACTGTCAAAACAGCCTTATAATTGTTGCCCCAAACGTCTGGGCAGGACAAATGTCTTTCCCTTATCTAATCCCAGCTTTTAATCCCTTCCCGTAAGGACTTCAGTGAAGAATCCGGGAGGTAAGTGTAGAGTGTTTATTTAGATTTGACAGGTGCAAGCCCATTGATATACTAAATTGGAAATCGATCGGAATTTCTGCAAATACGAGTCTGATGTTAGTTCACGTTCTACGCTAAATACGACAATGGTGGTCGGTGAGATCACGCTGGGAAGCAATATATTTGAAAAGCTGTCGTAATTTGATTTTTCACACGGGGAGAAAGGAACAGTCTAAGGAAAGAATGGCAATTGTCACCTACCCTCGTGTGCATAAGCGTGTTTGGCAGACGAAATATCTAATGTCCACCAATGACCTTGTGTGTAGCAAATAGGCGGCTGAACGGGTTGTTTGCATCATTCATCATGATTGGACAATTAGTAGCGCACACCGTTGTTAGAGATTGGACAAAGAATGCCTATGAAGCAGAAAGGGCAGTTTTGGGTCAGGGACAAACAGTAAACAATAAATAAGCCTACCAGTATTGCAATTTCTATAAGGACTGTTGACAAATGACTTAAGGAAACACTGATTAGGAAGCCTTAATCAACTAATGGTTATTGATTGAGCTGGTTTTGCCTAAATGCATCACACCATAAAGGCCTTTATAACAGAGGACTGTATGTGCTAGGCGCTGTACATGCTGTGTGACAAAGATCAAAAGCAAAACTGGATTATACACTACAAAATATTTTTATAAACTCCTACTCAGTTTTCTCCACTCATACAAGATACTCATTGCTTGTAGGGGCCGATCGGTTAAATGCACACGAATAAAATATTGCCACGTAGCTCTGGCCAGTTTATCTGGGTTTATAATTGTAGGGATGTTAAAGTGATATAAATATACTTATACTTCAAAGATTTTATGAACGCTCTTGTCTGTTGTTGGCAATTACACCAGTTTAGTAGAACAACCGATGATCGTGTTTATGCATGTACCGGCGAGTATAGAACATCATTTCTTTTAAGCAATTCTTTCCGATTATGAATGAACACTTTTTTTTATCTCTTCAGTTTATGTGAATAGTGTTTTGCGCCATGCTCAGTAACAATTTAACTTCATTAAAGCATATCAAAAAAGTACTGACGCGAGATGATTTTTGACTATTCAGTTTCTTTATCATAAATAGTCACCCAGTTTAATGTATGGGGTGGTACCCATGCATGCATGCCTCGTTATATTCATGCATGCAATAATTTCTGACATTTCGGGCAAATATCCCTAAGCCGACGTTTAATCACGTTAATTTGCAGTTGATACCTATTAGTAAACTTCACATTCCTTTGCTAATATCGGGAAAGAATAAAATTTTAAACATTCCGTTTCCCATGCCCATTCAAGCTTTAGTACCGGAATGTATAGATAAAGTTTCCTAGGGACTGGTAGTAGGCCTACCTTTTGTGTCTAGGCTTTAATTTGTCTAATGTCTAACGAAATTTTAGTTCTCCGGTTACTGATTATATTCTGCGTGAATAAGAAACTGTGTAAAATAATGATACAATTTACTCAGCTATGTATATGGTGTCGTAACGGACATATAGACTGAATTTTCACCTTTGAAAATATGTTTTGTTTTAAGGTTTATTTTAATTCGATGCGCTATCATTTTAAGCCAAGCAACACAACGGGAATCTCAGAATGTCAGTAACCAAGAAAAGAGCAGCGATATCTCATCCAAGTCACAAATGGACCGTGTGCTTAAAAGAGCAGACCAAATCTACGTACGTGTAGGCAAAGGGCCTCTAGCGTATAGAATTAGACGCTATATCCAATATCTACTTTATTAGGCTCACACGTAGGCAATCATATATATTTGTAAGAATTTTTTTTTGTAAGCCCTTAACCATTTGACATTTTTTTCGACTCTGCGAATTTACATGACTATTGTGTTGGACAGGCCTATTTTCAACGTAGCTCAGAAATACGGAGAAACGCGAAAGGTCTTCTTTTTTTTTTTTTTGCCATTAGGAATTACCTCCCCTTTGTAGCTCATTTTTACTTGGAGGGAAGTTAAAGGTACACGGAGAAATGTCGAAATGAGATGATTTCAGCCAAACTTGTGCAAGGGCTGCGTCTTATGGCAGAGTTTCAGATTTGGTCCACATCTTAACCATTCTGTGTCTGAGCAAATAGTTTAATTATACAGAGGCGCTAGTCATCTAGGTCGACATAGTTGCTTGGTTATTAAATTATGTGACGGTGCAACAACAACGACTAATCATACAGGCATGACTGAAGTGAATGTTTGAACATTTCTAATAGCAAACTGTAACAGGAAATGCCTGTCGGGAGATGTGAAATTTATGGTATAGCTTTTGTGTGTCATGTATCCACTTGTATGTCATCTCATTTTTCTCTGTGAAAAGCGGTTTTTAATTGAAACTAACTTCAAGTCCTCTAAAACATCTTCAGCACCGGAAATTTTAAATTTATCCCCGCTCGGTTCTTGGTCGCAATGTCTCTGAATTCCACTGTTCAGACCTGCGACACTTGATCCCTTGCTTCTCATCATGACATTTTGGAGAACTAATGCATGCGGCAGAGCAGATTTCATTGTTGTCGAGCGCAAAAGCCCCAACCCTGTCTCGCCGAAAACCAGGGTGATCTCGAGAGACTTCTGCAGTGCCGATTCGGCTAATTGGATAAATTCTTTGAAATTAATACATTTTGGGACAGTTTCTGGCAAAAAATGAAATAGTGTGTTCCATTGTGGTTAAAAAGCATTATGTTGGAAAGTGCATACACTCTGTCATCTCTCTCCAATTTGAAAGTTCATGTCCAGTATGTGAAATGCTTAAATACAAGTCTTACGTGCTTATAAACAGGTACCAATAGCTGAGTCCATTTGTAGAGCTAAGTTGAGGTACTAACAACCTTTGTAAGTGCTTAGATGCACAAAACGCTTTGAATATGTGTGTTAACGAATTTGACAACTGCTGTTTTTCAGTAAACATGTATTTATGTGCTCTATTTAGTCACTTAAACTTTGTACTCTAAGCGATTTCTGTAAAGTTTGCAGTGTACATGCTTTCTCTACATGGAATTGAAATACCCATTCATGGCGTATTTTGTGTTGTGTTTGGTGAAGAATTAATTTTGTCAAGTAAATGGCCTACAAAATGGCACAGGTAATGACATTATCAGGTAGGATATCATATTACCTTTACCTTCCAAACAAACCCCCAAAATCTCCTAGAAATAGGCAAACTGTGCAACATAGTAATGAGTGAACTTATAGTTCATTTACTGTAACCTTGCAGAGGGTGGTGATTTATTCTGGCTGTTCCAGTTCAATCCACCTGCAGAAGTGAAAAGTTCTTGAGAGCGTAACTATATTCAGAATGATTCAAACAAATCAGTAAATCATAACACTGTCCTGCTGTTATCATACTAAATTCAGAGGTTGATTATTTAATATGTAAGGAATATAGTATGAAGTCAGTAATAAATGATAATTGCAATTTCAGCATGAACATGACAAATTTTGCAAAATCTGCAAGATGGCAAGTTTTAATAATGGACAGGACTCAATTCCTGGTCTTTTCATGGATGTTGTCATTGTAAGTGAAACATGGAAAAGAAGGATGAAGAAAAGGGATTGGCCTCAAATATTGTAGTGGGTTGCCCTGGCAACTCCGGAGGGGCTCGCCCAAAGGTGGTGAAACAGCCTGAAAGTACGTGTAAGTATCAACATTGTAAAGAGTGTAGTGTTATAAAATGTGTGTGATCGATCAAATAGCACTGGCAGTGGCGGAGGGTGGCTGTTTTTGTCCAGGAGCTCTGATTTCCCCCTCACTTAAACCCGACTGAGCTTGTATATAAATACTCAAAATCTTCAGCTATTTTGCATGTTTGCAAGATGTGCATTCAAGCTCTTTCTGAGGACATTCTGTGTAGACAAATAATATAATGCCTGTTTTACAAGACTAAAGTGACCTAAAGTTGGCCCACCCAACCAAGGTAGTTCTGTCTCTAAAATCAAATCACGAAAGTGCATAGTATAAAATTGCACTGAAAACTGCTGTTTCAGATGCGAAAACTTTAAAAGATTAAGGTATGAGGTAAGTGAAAAATTCTGATTAAGGCATGAGGGTAAGTGAAAAAGTCTGATTAAGGTATGAGGGTAAGTGAAAAAGTCGAATTAATGTATGAGGGTAAGTGAAAAATTTTGATGAAGGCATGAAAGTAAGTGAAAAATTCTGATTAAGGCATGAGGGTAAGTGAGAAATTCGGGAGTAGGACATGAGATGACAGTCTGCATAAATGAATCAGGCTCAGATTTCACTTCACAAAGGGGAGAAAAGGACATCAGTAAATAGGATGATATAATTATTGAATAACTTTCATGCTTGTTGTGATGTGATGGTGTTTTTAGTTCGAGTTTTACACCCTGATGCTGGCCGCCATTGTGTAAGTGAAATATTCCTGAATACGTCGTAAAACACCAATCAAATAAATAAATAAATACTTAAATTTGAGCTTTACCTCAGTTACTCAGATCATAATTCAGAGTACTGAATGAAAATAGTCTTACAATCTTGTAATCTTAGCATGTTATATATTCTTAAAAATGAACTTTAGATGAGTAATCAGTCAAGTCTCTGTGGTTTCAGTCTCACAAAGTACAGGACCTGCCATAGACGCCCGTGCTAAAGCTCAACAAGTTGCAGAGAAACTGAGGCGGAAATACTGCCAGTCAGGCGAGGAAGTGAAGCCACATCAGAGAGACGCTAAACCTTCTCGTAGCCCCGTTTTGTGTGCGAGACGGCGACGAGTGCGCGCCAGTGCTGCCCCATTGTCTCAGGGGTTTCAAAGCCTGACTCCTGAGTCTTTGAAGGACAACTGTGATAAAGTCTCTGAGTCAGTTTGTCATCCTGAAGAAGTAGAGAAACCCAACCCAAGTGACATCTGGAGAGGTCAGCGATTTCAAAGGTCAGACAGGGAAGACAATGGCTGTGGAAGGTCAGAAGGCAGTAATAGAGGTTCTGAAAGGTCATACTGCAATAGCAGAGGTTGGGAAAGGTCAACTTGCAGTAGCAGAGGTTATGGAAGGTCCGATTGCGGTAGCAGAGGTCATGGAAGGTCAAATTGGGATAACACTCGTCGTCAGATATGCCGAAAAAGAAGTAACTGCCCAGGACAAAAAGGGCTGGGCAAAGGTCGGAGTAAATTTGACACATGGAAGGCAAGGGGATTATCTAGCAACTGGACAATACGAACTTTGGCAGATAAGGAAACTGCCGGTGGCTGTGATAGAGACTGTGGAACTGTGACGCACTGTGGTAACGGAACATCGTGTGGAAGTGAGTGTGGTAACACCAGGGAAACTTGCTTGTCTCATTGTGGAGTAGCGAAAGATGATGATGCCCCTGTGAAAAGGCATGACTGTTCAGAACCTGAAGGATGTGATGACCTGGTGGACCACTCTGTGAAAAGTGCAGACGGCAAACTGATCCATGGGAAAGACACGACCAGTGAAGTCTCAGCAGCCTGTCCCCGGGCAGGACCATGTCACAGTTCAAGCTTAGTCTCTCTCCCGTCGATGACTAGCTCAGGATCCGATGCCATCTTGGCTGACCAAAGCTCCGTGACGGAGACAAGTGACAGCGCTGTGGATGGTGTGGAAGGAATCAAAGAGATCTTGCACTCGTCGAACCGTAAGCCTGAAGGTGCTGAGTCAGCCAAGTCTGATGGCCAGGACAAAGTGTGTCTCTGCCTGATGCCTAGGATCTCCAAAACCGGCTGTCCGAGGAAGGCGTGCGACCACAGCTGGTGCATGGCCTGTTGCCTGCCTCTGACACCTTGCCAGTTCTGCAGGTCAAGAACTTTGCCAAACCTTAGACCATTTCGTCAAAGACAAATGTTACAGACATCCAGTGATACTCATGAAAAAGTTTGTAGTTCTTCCATGCAACAGGTTGTTAATTTACCCCCAAGAGCACCAGTGACCCTGGCCAAACAGAGTTCCTCTGACTCGGAACAGGTGCAGGATGCCTGGGCTTCTGTCATTAGCACAGCTGCCCAGCCTCCAGCGCACAAACACAAACGCAAGCGCCTCTCCTATTCTAAAGGTAGGTCTTCAAAATAAATCCCGGTTTTTATTAGAGGCCGACCCTTAGACAAAGCTTATTATAGTATGGCGATTTGGTCTATCTTTTATTTCAATGGTGCTTCATTTAATTAGTTTCCTTCACTTTCCTTGAAATCCCAATATTTCACCACAGTATTTAAATGTAGGTCTTCAAAGTAAATCATAAAATTATTCCTGTATAGTCATTATACCCATCTGCCTTTCTATCCTTCCATATCTCTGATCTCAGTAGAGCTTATTTTATTCACTTTCCCATAATTTTCTTGAATTATCAGTTTTGCTTCATGGTATTTGAATTTGTGCTGTGATTAACAGCACCTCCTTCTACTAATGTTAACATAGTCACACCACATGACAATGCTAAGACAGAAGATATGACATCAGGTTCAGGTTCTCTGAGTATGCTTGAATAAACGTCTTGCAAACATGAGACACACTTGTATATGAAATGGGCCAAAGTGACCAGAGTACCTCTCACCAATGCGATCTCTGAGTTCAAATCCAGCTCATGCTGGATTCCTCTTCAGTCGTATGCGGGAAGGTCTGCCAGCAACCTGTGGATGGTGGTGGGTTTCTCCTGGGCTCTGCCCGTTTTCCTCCCGCCATATTGCTGGCCGTTGTCATATGAGTGAAATATTTATGAGTTTTGGTGTAAACCACCATTCAAATAAATAAATAAATATACATGAAATACTCTAATTCGGTGGTTCTTGGAGCCACGGTTGCAATAAGCAGCATCAGCAGGGTTTTCTCTGGTAGTTTTGCATGAAATCTATTGGAGACAACTACTGTACCCACTTTCTCCACACATATAAATTGGCTGCCATTGTGTAAGTGAAAAATTCTTGCGTTTGGCATTGAGCAATGATTGAAAGTGTTGAATAATTTCACCAGGAGTTTTATTACCCACTTTGTAGAGTGAGTTGCATCTGGAGGTGCGCAGAATTCCCTGCACGCGAACCTGACGTTGCAGAAATAATGACGATCGTTTGGAGCTCTTGATACTAAAAACATAAATCTTATGAAAGAAAAATCCCACTATTTTATGTTATGAGTGAACTTCTGTGTGCATTGTAATGTCTTCTTTTACGGCCTACAGATCACGGTGTAGCTTGTCCACTGCTGGAGGATGAACATTGTCTGTGTATAACTGACCAGAGCCTGGTCACAGAGTGCACCCAAGATGACAGCGATGAGTGGCAGAGTTTATCCAGCGAGGATCAAGGCTCTGCTGGGGAGAATGACGATAGGCTAGACTCACTGCTAAACTCCCTGCTGATCTCACTACACCACTACTCTGACCACGACCTCTTCATGGACTACTTGTCACTGAAGTGAGTCAACCAATCAAAACTCTGCAAACTTTGGTCTCATCTACATGACTATAAATTTAACATGTTTGAATAATTAGTGGCATATTACCCATTTTTCACACCTTATCCAGGTGACTGGTACCTTACGGTGCAAAAATTTAAATTTTTTGGGTGTGGGGGAAGTTACAAGACTAAATTTGTGATGTTTGGGTAGGTAAACTGAGTTGACTTACATTGTTATAGTACTGTCTGAAGAATGGATTTTATGGGAATTACTTATGAAAGTTATCCTGCAGGTTATTCATCAAAAATTTCCCACATGAAATCCAAGTTTCAGTAGAAATCAAATTAATTTCAAGTTAGATGTAATTGTAACAGATTTACATTTCACATTGGTTGAATAACATTCCAACTGCAGCTGAGTACAGGTAAAACATGTTTAAAAAAAAGAAAGTTAATGCTGATTTTAGGGAAAAAACAACTTCGAGGTGGTCTGTGCAGTTGGTAGGTAGTGTTACACCAAACATGTAACATTATGATTTATGCCTTAATGTTAACGCACAGACACATTAAATTGGGGAATGAGATGAGTGGAGGCGATGGGTGTGTAGAATCCCAAGACTGCTTAATAATCATAGCCATATATCAGTAACATTAACAATCAATCTCCCAGGGATAGATTTCTGTCATCTTTCCCTGAGGCAGCTCGGTACCTCTTACATGTCTTATAATAAAATACAAATGCTTGGTTGAACAATAAGCAAGCATTGCCTTATCATAAATTGTTGGAAAAAAAAAAACGGAATGATTTATTTTTCTTAATAAGCATTCAAACTCCCACTCATTCTTGCAACGACAACCTTGGTGTACAGTATGTATCATACGAGGTATATATTTTTAACAACAAAGAAAAGGAAAAAAAAAGAAGTGGCTGAATATCCTTAGACTGTGATATGGTATAACTGATACATGTGTATTTGTGTAAACCAGCTGTGTTGTTGTGTCCCTCAGCATTCCCTCACAGTATAACTGATACATGTGTATTTGTGTAAACCAGCTGTGTTGTTGTGTCCCTCAGCATTCCCTCACAGTATAACTGATACATGTGTATTTGTGTAAACCAGCTGTGTTGTTGTGTCCCTCAGCATACCCTCAGAGTATAACTGATACATGTGTATTTGTGTAAACCAGCTGTGTTGTTGTGTCCCTCAGCATTCCCTCAGAGTATAACTGGAGTGCAGATGGGGACAACTCTGAAGTGATCAGAGATGACACAGAGTACGGAGAGGAAGGGGACAACCACGATCTTCTATCTGACTGCTCCACACTCCGCTTGCCTCTCTCTGATGTGAGTCTGCGCTGTCTTTATTTGGTTTGGGAGCCCGGTGAGGTTGGCACGCTAATACATGTATCAAACATTGCAGGATCTAACATTGGTTGTAGAACACTTGGCTCTCTCCCATAGGGTATGCCTATTTCCCATAGAGTGTGCCTGTCTCCCATAGGGCGTGCCTATCTCCCATAGAGTGTGCCTGTCTCCCATAGGGTGTGCCTGTCTCCTATAGGGTGTGCTTATAAATATCTGTACGTTACACATGTGAAAGTTTTCAGTAACTTGCAGGAGGTCACCATTTTTTGTTCCACCCATGAAGATGACCACCGTTGTGAAAGTGAAAAAATCTTGAATACGGTGTCCAACAAGAATGAGATAGATATAACAGATATTAGAGGGGAGGTCAGATCGTTTCCTCATGGCTGTGGCTAGGTTTTTCTCAATACTCCAGACAATGCAAGACCAAATGTACATATGGATCGATAAAGAATATCATTTGGAGTTAAAGAAAAAGTCACTTTTTATTTTTGTGATGTAGGATAACTAAGATATCATCAAACATGTCAAAGTAAGCAAAAACGCCCACATAGGAATAACCTAATGAACTGCCATGCCCTCAATTTTAACCAATCAAAGGCAAGATATTTCTGCCAGCGGAGAAGGCATCTGTTTCTGCTGTGACGTCACCTGTTCCTAGTTCAAAATTTTGCCATCTGGAATTAGTGTCAAATCAGTTGTTTTCTTTCTGACAACAAGATAGTTCTGATATACTTTAAAGCCATTTCAGCGAGAAAGTGGTAGTGGAATAATTCTGGGGGTTATTCCCCACGGTCTCATCCACGAAGCCACAGTGCGTGACCTTTGATTGTCGGAATAAAAGGGAGCATGCTTTGCACTTCAAAGGAGTGTCACACCTTTAATACTGAAGAGCATATGGTACGGATGACGCCACATAATGTCTCCAGTCTTTCTGAAATTACGAATACCATCACCATTCAAGATTAAAATGCGATATATAGAGTTACCAAGCACGTCATGAAACCATGCCCATGTCTGTGTAGGTATGTATGTACCCCTCCTCTGAAATAACTTATGTTTGTGGTTGTACTTTTTGTTGTCTTTTCTCTTAAAACTAGCTCACAGTGAATTGAAGACTTTGTGAACATGGTGTACAGTAGGGCAAATGACCTAACATTTTGCTCCGATGGTGTGAATTTTTAGAGGCAAATAAATGTCGTCAAATATTTCTTGTGGTAATGAAGTATTTTCCCAGTAGGACATCATGCCACCTTCTAAACATACCTCACAACACTGTTTTATTAAAGATTGATAGCACTCTCAGAATCAAACAGAATGTTCTACTTCAGTGGTCATGGGTGCAGTTTTAGTTGATTAACCTGCATTGCTCCCAGTTTCGTTAAGTACGCCCTAAACAAGCATGACAAAGTTAACGTTACTTAACACAAATTGTTCTTCATGAAACTGACCCCATCTTGCAGATGACTTTTATTGTGGTTGAGGGAAGATGCCTGGTAGTAGAACTTATGGAAGCAACTGTTCATCTATTCTCAGACTGAGGCAACAGATGGGGAGGATGGTGGGTTGTCTTCGTTTGTGGATGACTGTGGTGAGGAAAGTGGTGACGCTGACGATGAATTTGAGTGCGACTGTCCTCACTGTCAGTGCCTCACTGTGGACACTGATCATGACCTTCATCACCATGGAAACGTCAACGAGGAGAATGGAGAACAGCTGCTGTAAATATGCCATCCCTTTATTATTAACTTAAGGCAGTTTGGATGAAGTTTTACCCTGGTAGAGGTGCCTTTGTGGCTGAGGTAGTTAGCACACTAGTGCAGGGTAATGACGTAAGGTTCCTCTCACCAAAGCGATAGTTCGATAGTAGATAGTGAGTTCCAGTCCAGCTTACTCGGGCTTCATCTGTGGTCATACATGCGGAGGTCCACCAGCAACATGCAGATGGTCGTGGGTTTCTTCCAGGCTTGGCCCGTTTTCCTCTCACCGTAATGCTGGTCCCCATCATATAAGTAAAATGTTTTTGAGTACGATATAAAACGCCAGCCAAATAAATAAATAAATAAATATCCTGGTAGATAAAATAAAATCATCAGCTCTGCCTTTGAGGTTTAGTTTGTATCACAAAATAAAGGTGCAATGATTTCTCCTTTCCTCCCACAAACTTCTTGTATATTAAAATCAATGTTAGGGTAAATTTTAGAGGTGATGTCTTGAAAAGCACTGCGTGTACTGAGCTCAGTTCTTGCATTCATTAGAGCACAGTAACATGAGACAGATGCGTCATTGTTTATGCCAGTGCATGTATTGATTATTCTAAATTACATAATTCCTGTCCTGTCTCTTTTGTGCATTAGAATCAGTGTTTACATACATGGTTAAGTACTTACGAATAGAGCTGAAGTTTTCCATACTTGTATCTGCTACCATGCCTGGGATGTTTAGCACATGTAGTCTTGCTACATGTAAGTCAAGGTATTATGCAAAACCAAGCTTTAGTGTCCTGAACCGAACTTTAGTGTCCAGAACCAAGCTTTAGTGTCCAGACCCTACCCGTGTGAACCCTGATCTTATATGATATGCTTTTAACTTTACAGTCTGGAGTCCCTGTTGTCTGGACTGAGAGAAGAAATAGCTGTGTGGGAGATCACAAACTCTGTCCGGGTCCAACTGCTGACAGCCATGTTTGAGGTACCTTTTATAAAGTTCTCTAGGACTGTTTTATGTACTGTTGAATGTACAGTGTAGGCATCTACATTAATGAGCTAGATAAATGTTGTGAGTGCGAATGAGGAGGATTTGGTCACTGCAGGACAGACAGACCCAGGGGGCTATGTTGAAGCATTGTGACCTTCAGGAGTTCACGGGTTTTTTCCTACTACTTGGTGACCACAAGAACTATCAGAAAATTGAGGTTTAGATAAATGTTGTATTGAGTGTCAATGAAATAAACTGAGCTATTGATACACTAATGACAAAAAATATATTGTTTTCTGAATTGTTCAAATTGAGTTCCTAAAAAGAAATTGGCTATAATAACCCCAAGTCACACACAATTTGGCCCATTTTATGTGAATCTTGGTGACATTTGAGACCTTAAGTAAGGTTTGAGGACAGTTTCACATTGATAACATTGATAAAATGAGAATTTAGAGCTGAGTGGAATATTGAGTTGTCACCTAAGTCTGTGAATCATAGGCATGAGTATGTGCTTTTGTTTATCCCATGTTTTAAATCTGTTCTGTTCAAGTGTTGTTAGGCACCATGTGAAGCTGCTGTCTGGAGCAGTCATCATATTTAGAGCAGTGTATATTCGTCCTAAAATTTCAAGTACTAATTTACTCATTTTGCCTTATTCTGAGAGCTCTGATAATCATACAAAGATGTCTTGAGGTTTGGAGGAATGTCACAGGCAACCGCGGGTTTGGAGGATTGCCACAGCGGCCCCAGCTTTGGAGGAATGCCACAGGCGGCCGCAGGTTTGCATTTTGTTCATGAGAGTCCAGCACAAAGTCATGGCTCAATAGGAAAGCTTACCAGACAAATAGGATGTATGCATGGACTGGTAGTTGTGTGTTTAGTATGCAGTTGATAACATTATTTTTTGTACTGTCGTTTGGTACAGTTCCTTACCAGTTTCCATGGTGATGCTCCTCCACCAGCCACAGAAGAGGCTATAGCTTCCATTCCCAGACTGGATGTAGATGACTCACATATCGGTAAGGAAAGGTTTTGTACTTCAATCAGTTTTCCTCAATCTTACTGTGATATGGGAAGTCCTTGCAGGTGAAGATTTGTGCTTTTCCCAAATCTAACTATCTTTGAGGGAACACATTGTGAGGGAAGAACTGTCCTTAATGTCTGACTGTGGTAGATGATAGGAAACATAATGTAAAGATTAGTGGTTTTCCCCAAAAGTAACGATTTATAGAGAAGTTTTGTAAAAGAAAGACTTCTCGAAATCTGATTATGTTATATATACCTTGTAATGGCAATCCGCTGCTCTCCCCAAATATACCATGGTAATGGGTAAACTGGATAAAGACTGCTGAGTATGACAATAATGTGTCACAGTTTATATTCAGAGTTGGAGTCCATACGTGATAAGGTCTGCCAACAACCTGCATATGGTTATGGCTTTTGTCTGTGCACTGCCCAGTTTCCTCTCACCATAATGCTGGACACTGGAAACATCCAGCTGTGTATATAACACATCTTTACATTTTGACTATTTTTCTTTGATTCTAACTTTTATGTCCATAAACTGCAAAGCATTTGTATTTAATTTCATAATTACTTTTAATATGGAATGTTGTTGCCATGGTTACAGATCAGGAGTTGTGCTGTGCTGTCTGCCTTAACCGCTGCGAGCTCGGGGATCGCCTGAGTCGCCTCCCTTGCAGCCACCTGTTCCACCCAGCCTGCATTGGGGCCTGGCTGAGCAAGGTCTGCTGCTAACATTTCCTCTGTTTCTCTTCGTTGTAAAACTTAACAGTGTTTTTGCATCTCGACGTTTGGGAACAACTTTGTATCTCGGTGGTTGGTTTGAGAGTATCTGTCTGTTTCTCTTGTATCATTCTTGAGGGCTTGCAGGGCTGTCCTTTCAAAACTTTTTGTTGGGCATAACCCAACCCCATGAGAAAAGTAGGGTCGGTTGATAGGGAATTCTTTTTTTTATTACGGCTCTTGAAAAAAATTGGAAAAAAAAATTTCTGCCTAAATACCAATAAAAACTTTTGAGCCTTCCCTTTTTGGAAAGGTCAGTTGGGTTACACCAAAGAAGCATATTTTTAAGGAAGGCCTTTTTATGTGTAGCCCTAATTTATGCCGGATGTTTACTCAGCCATTAGAAAGAACTCTTCATGTTCTGTGACATTACTGAAAAGTTAACATGATCTTACTTTCATTTCTCACTCTCTTGGACCTATACTTTTGGTATTGTGTAAAAATTATTTCCGACAGCTTATAGTTGAAGGGTACTTATAAATTGCACAGTATTTTTTTTATTTCTTTGGTAATTTTATTTATTAATTTATTTTTTCCCCTGTAGTCTGCAACTTGTCCTGTGTGTCGCCAAGCCCTTTAAACCAGCCAGCAAGCCCTGCTCTGAGCTTTTGGGCAGATTTAGATCCTGGTATGGTACGATGGACAGTTACTCAAAAGGCAGGAAAGAAGAATAGAAGATAAGAAGCTGTGGGCCCCTAAATGATGTTTCATTGGTCTGGTCGTGAGATGCATGTACTCTTGCTTTCACAGCCAATTGTTACCATCCAGAATCTGCCAATGAAATAGTCAGTCTTTGAATTTCTGTCCTTAGAACAACCACAAGTTATCTGACCTTGAGTTGTTCAAGGTCAGGGGAATAGGTTGTTGTAAACTGGTGTGGTGTGGATGGGTGAATTGCAACTGAAGATTGATGGAACATCTCAATTAGCCCCATTGGAGAACAGATGTTTATATTCCTGACAACAACTCTTGTTGTTGTGAAATACTGTGCTGTAATGGTTTCTTTTGAATAGTGCATGGCTTCTGAGAAATAAAGCCAGAATACACAAGAAATACAAAGTTCAGGACATGATAATTTGGATAATCAGCTGTAGAATTTCAAGATGTGCTGACTAAGTTTGAATCAGTTGAGTAAAATTATAAAATCTGGATTTTCAGCTTTGATAGGTTACATGTAAATTTTACAGACGTGACTAGAACGTGGGATGAATTTTGTGATTTGTAATCAAGTAGTACGCGGGTGTGAAGTCTAGCTTATGCTGGCTTTCTCTCGTACTTTGGAAGGTCTGCTCGCATCCTGTGAATGGATTTCCACCGGGCTCTGCCTACTTTCCTCCCACCATAATGCTGGCCTCCATGGTAGGTATAAAACACTAAAAAATAGTCTTACTATTTATCTAGTAATTTCACAAAGAACACCCTCCTAAAACTGTATTCCCTAATTTTTGTTGGCCTAAGTGACACATACTGTCAAATAAGTAGATGCCTGGCCTACAACATATCCAAATATCAGCAGGGGTTGACCACCACTTTCTCAAAATAAATCAGCTGGAATGCAGATACTAGCATCCTGTCGCCATAGAAACAGGGTGTGGGGGGCACTTGCTCATTGGATGAAATTTTCTCTGTTTAATTGTAGCCACAAGTAATGGACTTTTTTTCAACCATTATTTGTCATAGTTTATAACCGCAAAATTACCTGGCAGTACTTCAACACACTTCAGAGATACAGCCAAATCCCTACCCGTCCCACCCATTTTCTGTGCGCCTGAATCTTGGATACAAAATCGAATTAGTGTTTTTATACCTGGTATAAGTGAAATATTCTTGAGTATGGCATAAAACACCAATCAAATAAATAAATGAATAAATAATCAAGTAGTAACTGTAATCAACCATTGATTGTAATCAGAGGCAAACCTCGGCTGTTCACATAACTTACATGTACATATATCTCATTTAAACCTGCATTTGAACTTTGAGCCAAGAGGAGGAGAGGTGGGAAGGAAGGATCAGAATTGTGTGGATTTTAGAAATCCCTTTTATAGACATGCCTCTAAACACATCCTTACCAATGCTTTCCTGCAAACACCCTGACAATATTGCTTAGTTACAAAAATGAGTCACTCCAGTAATAAATACCCTCATGTAAACACTCTCCATTAAGCACATTGACATATTTTTCTTTGTAGAAGAACCGTCTTATAATCCCATTTTAGTATGAAACACCTTTTTATTATCACCCTTGATAAACACCCAGCTTTAAAGAATTTAAAAATTATTTAATAAGTATCTGATCAAGAAAATAGATTTGTCTTGAAATGTTTTTTGGCCTGAAATGGAGGTTACTTGTGTAAATGTGGCCATTACAGTGCTTAGGTGGAATTGTGAAGCTAATTGCTTCTGCTTACACAATGTACAGTGTAACACATACACATATAAGAAAGTGTTCATGACAGCTTTACATATTTTGTATGACTTTATACTTTGTGGTAGATAGATTCACACACACACATATATATATATATATCCCAGTGTATATAATTTATCCTGATACGTACGTGTGCATCACTGATTTACAGGCCTGCTCATTAATGATCTCTCACTGTTTTACATGGCCTTCCTTCGTCTCACCAAAGGAACATCCTAAATGTTTCTATTGCCTGTTGCATTGTTGAGGACGAGCGCACGTGTGTAGCTCAACTGATCTGACGATGTACTAACCTATCGAACAGTACAGATACATATCGTTTAATCAGGTGTCAGCTTGACTCATGGAACTACATGTATGTTGAGGAAAGATTTTATTAAATTAAATTCTGGTAAAATTTGTGTTCAGGCCATTTTGCCATCGATGGTGACAGTAAACTGTTGACTTGGTTCGTATGGCCATACGTGCCGTCTTGCGTTCTCTGCAGACTGCTTATATTGTACTGATACGGCTTGCAAGTGAGTACGTTAGACATGAGAAAATTCGTCAGTAACTTGCCGATGGTCGGTAGTTTCCCATGGGCATGCTAGTTTGTTCAGCCCATGATCGCGACTGTTGTGGTGAAAAACCCTTGAGAATAGCAATAAGCAAGCCTTGGTCAATGAAACAGACCTCTGGGCGTATACATGTAGTGGCAACCCTAATGATAGCTGTTGTGGATGCTGGCATATTAAAGGGGACACCCAGCTCTGATATAGTACGTATCGAATTGCTCTGATAGAAAAATCAATTGTATATATGACAATGATTCGACAGTGCAGTCCACCTGAAACCCTTTGAAATGCATGGTAAGGTGTCATGGAATGCGGGTGTGATATTTCATAAGAGTGCTTCGATTTATTTGACACAGTGTAGAATTGTGTTTTGTAATGTTGAAGTTAACGGAGAAGTATTTAATATAATCAAGTTCTTTAAATATATGCCCTCGTCTGGTTTCTAGTCATGCCTAGCTGTGATTCTTGTTGAACATTTTTTCGTGAAATGGAATAAACCTTTGTTTATCTATGTTGCACTCAAACGCATTGTGATTTCACTGTTTTACTTTATTTGCATTCAGTTGTCCTTGCACTGTTATCGATCTGTCTTTCCCAGTTGCGTTCACGAGGTACTTCCATGTTGTCCTCGTTTGAACTAGGAACCTTGCTAGGCGATTAAATGCTGACATAAAGGATGACAGGAACCTTTCTTTCTAAATGGATGTTTAGAAAGAAGTGAAGGAAGCTTGCTTGTCTTGTGGGTGTTGACATGAAATCCAGGAACCTTGCTTGCCCAATGGATGTTTACGTACATCCAGGGACCTGGAAGGTTGTTATGTTTCCACAATATATAAACGCGTGCAACTGATCCAGACATTTTGTGCGTCATCCGTGTGTGTGCTTATGGGTATAACAGAAACATGTCCAAAAAAACCATGAACAGTTGAGATGACACGGTCGCGTGTTTACTATTCACGAGGCTCTAGCTGACCTAACACACTGCAAATCCCGTAAATCCTAAAACATGAGGTACAGATTCTAGTCCAGATCGATGGAAGCAGCCCTTGTAAAACTGTTCAGTCAGAGTTGTCGAGCTACGATAAGGTGACTGTGTTGTGATGTAACCGCCATAACGTGGAAAGCAAAGGTATAACATGATAGAAGAGGATGAGCTAAATGATTCCTAAAAGTGCGTGTATGTTGTCTTTGAAAGGGTTTAAGATCCAAGGAAGCTAGAAGAAACACTCGTCAGGAGATGCATAGTGTGATGCTGCAAAAGCCGGCATATCTAGCGAACAACGGTACTCATGTGGCCGTTTGTGCAGTCTAACGTTCGCTAAAAACTAGTGTGTCTTATATCAAATTCAATATGGCGTGTATGTCTGTATGCTCATGTGGGAAAGTCCGTCGGTAACTTGCTAACGATCAGTGGTTTATCCCAGGTTCTCCGTTTTGTCACACCCATAAAACTGATCACCGTCATCTGTAAGTGAAAAATTCTTAAGAAATGAATAAACAAATTAGATTTGTTTGCAGCTAGAAATCAGAAGAGAAACGCGAATGATTTTTAACGATGGTAAGTTTTATTGAAATGAAAACAAGGTTACAAAATTACTCGCTTACCAGCTCGATGCTGGTATAAAGTAAACCATACAAAATACAAATGTCATGATGTGATCAGAGTGCGTCGATTATTCATAGGATGAATATCCGTGTATAGCAAAAGCATAATCTGTATAACCCGGTGTTGTCATGACAACTCTTCTTACCACTAATGCATTTCCGTTAAGTAATTCTACTGTAGATGTTTACAAATCCCAATGGATAAAGAGTATTGGGCTACATGCAGTATGATATTTCATCCTGTACTAGCAGTGAACATGGTTTATATCTATTCCTAGATATTTATAGTTTGTTCAAAAAGATGCACTATTGAAGAGACAGGTCGCGAGCAGGTGATATGACTTGAAACCAAAATGCAAATTCTACAGTACTAATTCGAACTGGGAACTTTTCCCAACTTTTTTTGGCAGATGTCTCCCCCTCTAGATGCTACGCATCTTGTACGAAATGCCTCAACTCCCATACTTCCTGTACGTAGTACGATGAACCATCACGTAGGTTCACAAAATGTGCAGAAGCTACAACAATGGAGGAACGCAGCCAATACTATATAAGGGCTGACACATACGGCCGATTAAACGGCTTTAATTTCTATCATTTGCCAACGACTTAACAAAAGGACATTTCAATTCTTAAAGCAATAACAGGTTTTGACCGTTTTGCTGGAGATTTATCATTGATTTAATATTTAATCCATCTCATGAGTACTAAATTCACATACGATCTTAAAAGGGCATTGGTAAATTGTTGGCGGCAGGTACGACTTCTCTAGCTAACTGATTTATGGTCGCCTCTATAAGGTTGGTTTTCACTTCGTTTCAAAGCTGTTGACAATCATCATAGCACATTTGTTTTTTCACATAAATTCGCTTTCGTATAAGAGCTCCATGGAGTCTGATACCGTTTCCAGTTCTGGTCATCCGTGACTAAACAATCATGGCTTACACAGACCACGGGACATACATTTACATCACAAATTTTTGTTTCGTATGTACGCGGATTGATGACACCCTCTTCCTCTCCTGTACGATAGCCTAAAACAACTGTGAAACAATCAGTAACGCAACTAACGAGATAAAGCTACTAGAAACTGGTTTGAAAGCTGAAGAAGGAAACCTCTGTAAACATTTGTTGAAGCCTGGAATATCGAAGTATCTCATACCGCAATAAATGGAGTATCGACATTTGCTGTTACAGGAACTGTCGTCACTCATTACAGTGATGCGTTTGTAGTAGTCTTGCAAGTGCTTTTTGGAACCGTCAAGCAAGCGCTGGCGTACTTTGCTGAGCGAACCTGCAGTGACGTCAGGAATGTCGTATACGTCAGTGGCCTGGTAAAGAAGCTGCCACTGCCCATGTCTATCCTTGTTGGCTTTCTCAAGATCCAAGTAGTACTGTCTGACGTCAAGATGGCGTCCGTTGGACCTGTCGTAACTGACCAGTCGGATGCCGGGGTTGTGGGGACGGCCCAGTTCCCCCTGACTGTTCTTGTACCTCCAGGGCGTAACGGACGGAGCGAGGAACACTGGAATGCGGGGCAATCCTTATGTAAACAGAGAAAAGTGTACCAAAGTCAGTTGCAACCTAAAACCATGAGAAATATTCATGCCTTGCAAAATTACATCTGTGACGTCTTTGGAAGATATTCTGAATGTGAATGAAGCATGGGTATATGTAGAAGATGAGAAATTTCCAATGTTATGGGACAGCGGTCGTATGATATTTAAAGTTTAAAAATACGCGAATTCATTGAAAACAAATCGCATATTGCTTGTCTGCCCTTGATTGGCGCTAGTGTGCCAAATGTGCATGACACAATTGTAGCATTTCCGAGTTTGAGGTGCAATGTTTTTAACAGGTATGTCGAATCCAAGCACCTCTCGTCAAAATGCATAGTGCATAATTTACAGTGCTTATTTGGTTCGAAATAGTCACGTCACATGGCAATTATCTATTTTCGTGGCACATGGGGGTCCGAGGGGAACGTCATGAATCATTCATTGGAGGGGGGAGGTGCATCAAGGGCAGATAAGCGTGTAGAGAATGTGAAGCGTCACGAAACTCAGCCTATCGGTCTTGAAAAAAATACAGTTTTTAAAAAATATAGCGATTTTTATTATTTAAATCACTTCGGCTCCTTGTCTTAGACAGGCCTACTCCTAGGCTGTACTGTATTGTATACCAATTTGGCTTTAAAAAATTGATCAACCGGGAGAGTTCACCTTGAACAGAGGGACTATATGAAGGAAGCCTGGATGAGGAACCTTTCCCGTCTAAAGATGTGCAGTCTATTCTTGCCTTGACCATCATTACAAGAGAACAATCGCAAATTCAGCTTTGAAAAAGTTTTATGAAGCTGGCGCTTTCTGACTTTTAACCTCTAGCTGATTTTGCGTACATAGCAGTGGCAGCACTCACCTTTGCTGTCGTAGTAGATTTTGAATTCGTCGTCATGATCATGACCGAAGTGCATGGCGCGGATGACCCCAGATTCCATGTAACGGGAAATAACTCTGTTAAGCATGTCGTTGTAAGGTTCGAACATCCATAGGAAACCTTCATAGCCCTTCAGTCCGGGGCTGATGTGAGCGATGATTATAACCTGAGGGAGAGAAAAAAAATGATTGACAGATTTTTGATAGGGTCGTTGACTAACTGGACCTTTACTTATTTGTGTGGTGGATAGAAACGCATCATGGACGTTAGCTACCATTTCACCTCGTTTCGGTGCCTTTCGTTTTCATAATATGAAGAGTTCTCTTTCGCTTGGTTGCCAGGGTGCCTGCCGTGAACATTTAATAGGGATACTCTGATTTGTCACTGCATCCCCTTGGCACTCCATTGGCCCGAATGCACTTTAGTTGAACTCAAATTATTCACCAGGGGCCCGAGAGTGTAAGGTTATGTTAAACGTACCTCCCATGACAACGTATCTCGACATTATGTGTCGCCATGGCAGTTACGTTTGACATAACTTACACCCTCGTTATAAGGCGGGCCATATTAAGCTCTGAAGGCATGAAGAGATGACCTCTGACCCCCGTTTCACGAAGCACTCTTAGATAATTAGGCCTAAGCCCTTAACTATTGTACCAGCATATATTATAGAGATGTGAAGTGCACTTAGCTAAGGGCTACTTGACACTAAGTGTGCTTCATGAAACGGAGCCCTGATATCGCAGGAATGGTATATGATGTTTGCGCAATGTTGACTTGAGCTGTCTCGGTGGTCATAGTGATAAAATCTTCAACACGTTTTGGTGAGGATATATGTTAACTATGTAGAGCTGATATCGTTTTGACTCATGAGCCTCGACCCCCCCCCCCCCCCAGAATCTGATTCTCTGCCATATTAAACTCGAATTAAATACCAAAAATATAGCGCGCCTATTGCAATGGTTCCGACAGTTCAGTTGGTCTGACCAGTGAAACAACAGATCAGGAAAAATAACAGAACGGTTACACGGTTTTGCATCTCCTTTCAGGGTTAAGTAAAAAAAAATATATCTATTTTTTTCTCTGAATGATTTAGCCTCCATTTTTGAAAATATTTTTTTCTCTGAATGATTTAGTCTCCATTTTTGAAGATGCCTTTTCTGCGAAAGCCTTAAGGATGAAAGTATCTAACTTGCTGGTACCGGAGCGCTACTATGACTGTGACTGGTTCATGTCGTGGACAAACGCGTTCATAATCATCACGAGGTTCATATTACCTATAGGTTCAAGTTCAGCGGGAGATAACGGATGGGTAAACAGAATATGGGCAGGTTCTTATCAATGTGGGTGCCTGATTGTTTGACAAAGATCGGTGAGAGGAAGATGATGTAAGTAGTACTGTCTTTTATACGTTGTACTTGTCTTTTATACGTTGTAGTTTTTCACTGTTATGATAAGCGGGTAAGTGTTTGACCTGGATCTTGAGCTTGATATACGTCATAACCTTGTCTGTGTTCATGAGGTTTTTCTTAAAGTTCGTGTTTGCATGCGCTTTCGCGTCTATGTAAATAGGTAGTCCTTTCTGCAAAGAAGTGCTAGTGTTGTAAACATGTTTGCAGCTACAAAGACTAGAGCGTTCATGGTTTAAAAGGTGCATTTTGTTGGAAGATGTAGCCCGTTTGTTCAATGTGAAGATTACTTACTGGGATTGTCATTTCTGGATTCATTAGATCTTCTTGCGGTTCCACGTGTTCATCTTGAAATCTATTTTTGTTGTACGATCACATTTCGAGTGAGCGTTTCTTCGCCCACTATTTTTTTGGAGACTTCATTTCTGAACTTGAACTGTTCATCCTCTCTTTGTGACGCAATTCCATCCCAATTTCCACTTTGTCGGTAACTTCGTGTTACGACCTCGGACTGGAAATTTCCGGGCCCGACCACTGCTTCGGACATTTTCGCTTGCCAGTTCCCCTAGGGAAGTGTGTGTTTAGTCACGGCGATTCGGTACGAACCATTGTCGGCGTGCCGTGCATTACGACCGATTGTCATTTATCCTTCACCTGTTTACAAATCTGTGGACAATTCCTGTTTCTGTGGAAAAAGATCGCAATTCCGTGGTGCTTCGACCGGAATTGTGGTCTGCTGTAATCTCCGAAAGAAATTATATTTTGTTACTGCGTGTATTGTTCTTGTATAAAACCTGTAACACTTAGAATTGTTTATTCAATAATGTATTGAAATAATCTAAGTTTCTACGTGTTTCTTTCTCGAGCTGATGTAAGGCTTAAAGCTGTCTGATAATTGAGCAAGCAATTTGCTTACTGTTGTCCTCTCACATACGTGATACTCTTACAACAGCGATATAATGAGCTTATAAGGTCTGAACATGGAAGGTTACGTCTTGTACGCCACAAGGCCTGATGGAATGTGTAATAGAAGAAGCGGCAAAAGCGTTAACTAACTGAAACTGCATTCATGTGCGGTGTGGGACATGTACATCTATTAAAGGCCTGCTGTGAGTTACCTTCTCCTTGTTTCTGATGGCTGCCGCCAGGGTGTCGTTGAGCCACCTGAACTGTCCCGCGGGATCTTCTAAATCCGTGAAGTTTAGAGCGAGGCGATTCCGAGTGTAGTACAGGTTTGTGTTGAGTGCGACAAGCCGGAGTCCAGGTCGAATCAGACTGGAGTAGTAACCACCTATTTACATGTAGCAAACAATAAACAAACAATCAAACAGAGAAGATGCGAATTAATCAAGTGATGACATGAAGATGTGGGAAGACTACTGCAGCTGTAAATTTTAACGAATTTTCAGATATGATAGCCTCAGTGCATAAAATTTTAGAAATAACAGCATCTCAAAAGACAGCATTTCGCCATAAGTTAAGTATCACCGTAACTCAGTCGATTAGCGCGCTGGTACAGCGTAATGACACAGAAGCCTCCCACTAATGCGATCACTGAGAGTTCAAGTCCAGCTCATGCTTGTTTCCTCTCCGGACGTACGTGGGAAGGTCTGCCAGCAACCTGTGGATGGTTGTGGTTTCTCCCCGGCCTCTGCCCGGTTCCCTCCAACCGTAATGCTAGCTACAGTCGTATAAGTGAAATATTCTTGAGTATGGCGTAAAACACCAATCAAATGAATAAATAAGTATCATCCCTGTGACGTAATACGAAGAACCGCGATGCTGAAAACTAATTAATGAATATGGAGCTGTTACAGTGTGACAAAGTATGTGTTAAGGGATAAAAGTCAACATCAAGGTGACTTAGTAAATTAGCAATTAACAACAATAATTAACAACAAACAACTGGGGTAAAATTCGGAATAACTACCACACTCCTTCAAAAAGTCCAGAACGTTTTAAACTTATTGTTTCCTCCATGGATGAATGGACAAGGGTAAAAGATTATACAGTGGGTAGGCGGATAGGCGGACCAACAGACGGACAAAGAAACAGATAGACTGACTCAAAGAGACACTAGTCAGAGCTGAAAATACTACACAGTAATCCTTGGTGATGATCTTGGCTACGCTGAGCAGCAGTTAAACAATACATGCATACTGAGACCACATAACCGCAATTTTGTTTTTGTCTTACATTGTAGTTCTTGGGAGTAAAAATGATTGTCCGTGAGCGCGCAACAGTCACTCAGCTCTGTTAGAGGATAACTCAAGAATCTCCACCGCTTTTGCATGCGGTGGTTAGGAGAGTTTGGCAGTACGATGACCGTAAACTCTCTAGCCCACAACGACCCAGATTCTGGACTTCTTTTCGAGTAATGAATGCCTTGGTTAAGAATAAACCATTGTATTTCACAGCGAATTGTTCTCAAACCACACACTCTTGTTTTGTGTGAAATATGTCACTCTTTTTTACTTTCTATATGTATGTAACATCACAACTTTAGTGTTTAGGCCCACTTACTTCATTATGCTTTTGGAGTCACATGCCACATTTTCTCTGTAACACGTCAACACTTTCTGCGTAATACGTCATTCTTTCCGGGAATGTTACATTCGACCTCATCAGCATTTCACATTTTCCCTTCGTTAGGCAAGACTTTCTGGGTAATACATTATTTTTGTGCTATATAATAATTTTCTGTGTCAAAAGTGTGTAATTTGTCAATGTAATGCCTGTCTTGTACGTTGTACACAACTAAGCAATTATTGGTATAGCCATGCTTTTTTGCACAGCTTAAAACCTTGATATTCTAGATTGTTAAAACGAGGCAGAAATCTGTACTTGGTGTACAATTTCCCCATAATTAAACTCTACCAACTAACAAGTCATTTCTACCACAGCACAAAGTTACGACCATATTACCTTTGCGGAAAGTTCTCCTAAAATTAGAATCGTTGACCCAAACTCCCCACGTGATTTCCATGTGCTGATACATCGGATTGTCGTGTGACGGGAACTGGGCATCTGGAAAGTAGTCATGGTTACCGAAGGCGGGGTAAGTTGTGACGTCCGGAAAAACGTCTCTAAGGAGTCGCGTGATGTTGTCAAGGATACCCAGGTTGATTTCTGTGCTGAGGTCACGGGACTCGTTTATTGTATGGAGAACGTTATCTCTGTAAGAAAACCAAGATATTAACGATTTCAACTTCAGTAAGTTTATTTATTTATTTATTTATTTATTTATTTATTTGACTGTTGTCTTTTTTGTCGTACTCAAGAATATTTCACTTATACCAGGACAACCATATTCAGTAAAGAAATGCCTATATAATGGATAAAATGTGACATTGGGAATGGTAAAGATTTATACGTGACATTTGACAATTGCGGGCAGAAAGTAACTTATCTGAGCTAATTCTCATCTAGTTCCATAGCTGCAAAAGAACAAATCGGCTGACTTTTCATGAAACAATGAGGTCGCTCGTTCGAAAACACATATCGCTATAATCAGACGCGGCTTTAAGTCAGGAAGTTTATGGGTACGGCTACGTGTTCGGTGGTTTCATGCAAGCGCACCAAGAAATTCGATCGCGGACAGATATACCCCATAACACACTACTGCATATGCAGAAAGTAAAACCAGAAAAGCGACGATAGTGCTATAGTAGACAAATGGTCACAGGTTCCCGGTGACCTTAGCTACGGTTTAGTTCTAACTGTCTATGTAAGTGTTTAAGAAGTAAGAACTTACACTCCTCCTAGAACCATGGTTGAAGCAGAATTAGGTTAAAATTATACTGATATTAAAAGCAACTGGTCTAGAATTACTTTGTGCTGTGTTGTCATCACATTCAACACATGTATACACATTAACATGAAAACAATGCAAAGAGACCAGACCTAGGGGATGCCTAATTCACTAGCAGTTCACTATGTCCTTTGTGCCGCGTAAGAAACCAACTCAGTTAAAGAGGAGGGCCTCCGTTTTTTTCACTTTATGCAGTAAATAAATTCTAAAGCTGTTTCAAACGTGTTTTATATAATTATCCTTAATTATGGAAGTTAGACTGACATACTGTGGTAGCCGGGCAATATTCACTCATAGAGAGGCCTGTACATCTATCCCTATACAAAAATATAGAAATATCTTCAGCATAACATTAAACAGCAATCAAATAAATCAGTATCACAAACGGACGTCACCTATTTTTGAAATCTCAGATAGTTAATACAATTATACGAGATTGCCCAGACGATGCAATTTGCATTGAAAATGACGCGGACGCCTGACTTCCGCGGCTGAGACCTCTCATATGCTCAACGGTGCGGCGATGCGATCTTATTTAGACCGGCCAATCCAGGTCCGAGAAACATGCCTGACATAAGCCTGAAACTGTCTCCGAAATGGAAATTTGAGCGTCCCTAGCGACCTCTTTATTTTTAATGCACTTTTCAACGTCTGAGCAAGTTCGAATTAAATTGTGTGTCACCGACAGTTTATAGTATATCTGATAAAAATATGACCTTTACTTATCCTCGGTCAGTTTGTAACGGCAGTGAATCGGACACTTGAGGCATTAGGCTTACCCTGTCCAGATTATGAAGTCCACGTCCGGCGCTATTTCCTTCATGGCATATACCGAGGAATTAATGAGCGTCCAGGGCGAATCGCAAAGTCCGTTCCCAAACCTTCCGCGCTGTAATGGTGTCAGGTCATCGTGACACGACACAGCCTCCCGGGAAAAGGTATAGTCCAAATGATAGTCCGTCACGTGCCAGAAGTGACCTGCGATATAGAAACAAATAAACAAATAGAATCCCATTTTCATATTACAAGTCAGAATAACCAAATATACACACATATATGAGAAGAAAACAAAAACAATGGCGTAGAAAACTGGGAGAGATTCTTTTGTCCTATATCTGTTCTTCGTGTCAGAAAATTCAACACGGCATAGCCCGGGGGAAACCCCGTGTTTCTGGCTGACCCAATAAAGCTACAACTTCCTGACATATACCCTCTGGCCTGTTTATAGTGAATATGTTTTCGTTATATATCCTTGAGAGCTTGATGATATTATATAATATTATATACATACATAAACTAGTTTACATGGCGACTCCATTCCATGCAATAGTGTGCGTCAAGGCAGATGTGTTTCAGGGATTCAGATTGTTCTAACCAACAATGGCCAGTCCATAGAGAACTGTAATTACAACAATGCTGTGGCCTGAAATTTGTGCATCTTACACAAATAAATAGACCGCATTCTGACTGCGTAAATGCATGGTTTATGACATAAATAGACCACTAAGAGGAATTTCAAGCATACACTGGTTAGTCTGTAGCCTAGTTCTTACTTGCCTGTATCAGCTTTTGCAAGGCGTGAAATTCCAATGAGAAAGGTCACTTGGTGTAGTATCTGAAAAGAGACAAAACTGTCCTGTATGTGGACACTTTCGGAACTGCGAAAGAAAGCGTAGTTTTTCTTTTATTCTGGATTGTCCTCGCAAATCTAGCGTGGAAATTACCCATCTGCATGAGTGCCTCGGGTAATATCAGCCCCTGGTTGACCAAGTTTACATTTTAGATACACAGCTTTCTTTAAATAAAGTTTCAATTACTTATTTATTTATTTAAATATTTATCATTTCTTCTTATTCTTCTCCTTGGTATCATCATTATCATCATCGTCGTCGTCATCATCATCGTCGTTGTCATTGTTATCGTTATCATTATAATTACGTAGCACAGAACTTCTCAACATTTGCTATCCGTACGCGAAGCGTGACTTGTCTCACTCAACTACAAACGTGCAGTACCATGCGCAAAGCGTAATTACTGCACTTTCGGAGAAGATCTCACCCTGCAGCTTTAACTTGCTTCTACCGTGGCTATTCGTGTACCTTGCCCATATTTATATTGCCATGTATAAAGTAACTTATTACCCAGCTCCAGGTAGCCCCGAAGCACTAATACTCATTGAGTTTAGAGCAATGTTTAAACGTAATGAGTACAAGAGCTATGAGGTATGACTGTTGTCGCTGGAGCATCCAGGCTTTCACTAAAATATGATTTTGCATTTTTAAATACGAACTTATCCCATGTGAGTACATATGGTGGAATAGTCAAGATATGCAGGTCTAACAACTCGGGGGTAAACTTCAGGTGCATGCGGGACCCTAATGCTGACAAGATACTCACCGTCCGCAGCGCCATGTTTCCGTTCACGTTGTAGTGCAGACAACTCGACCACACATGTAACAGACCTAGCTTGAACTGGAGATGTTTGCCTACCCTCTCATATTTCAGGGCGCTGTTAATCCAATCGGCCGGGCTAACAATACTGGTTTGAAAGCGGAGCGGCAAATCCACTCTCTCGTACTCACACAACTCTCCCTCAGCCTCCTCAACACGTCAAGGTTTAATAGTAAGTCCCTAATCCTCCTCCAAGCTCAGTTCACCTCCCAGCCCCAGCTATTCCTCTTATGCAAAGAATACCCCTTAACAGCGTGTTAAGTGCAAGCGACCTTTCCTGGAAGGGAAGAACCTGTTTTCTCCGGCTTTGTGCTCTTTGTTGAAGAGGCTACACATCAACAGGCCGGCTTCCTTTGGCCGATATAACTATGTAAATTAATTTAAAACTGAAGGACGCGTTTTTGAAATTGGTCTTGGGTCATTAACCCAGAACGCCCATTTTGTATGAGGGCTGGTAAGCCTTGGATTTAACAGAGATAGGCCTACTCGTGGCAACATAAAACCGGATTACTTAATTCATGCATATTTATACATCCTTGAATTGCCATGAAAACAGGTTATATTACAAATAACTCCATCTCTTCTGGTCTAAAGCGCAAATGAATACACCTTCTATTGTTTCTACATATATCTACTCGTGGTAATATATGAGTGTATTGCTTTAATTTATGCATGTCAACACTTCCTCGACAAACAATGCTCAGAGGTTATATCACAAGTCCTCTTATCCCTTCTCGTGAAAAGCGGCTTTTCGGGGAAATCACCCTTCAAAGAAAGACAGCCATTTTTGGGGAGTATGACAATTAAATCTTCACAATGTAGAACTGAATCTTAATATTCCCCCGATTGGTACTTATACAACAGATAAGGACAGTGAGAGAAAAAAAAAAATAAGGCTACCAGTATTGCACTGGTTGAAAAAGAAACCGGAGACAGAACAAAATGGCTGGCGTTGCCAGTAGAGATAAAGCTTTGGTCTTAGCGCGGAGTTCTATTCGGATTGACTGACTGTCGTTACATACACGTTGATGATGTGGAATTCTGTCAGCACCAGAAACCTATTAGGAACCCGTTCTACACCATTAAGTACCTCTGCCCTGGGAGGCCAGCACACAAGTCTTTCATCACCCCAGCCCTCCGCTCAATCCGCTTATAACATGTATAACAAGATTGTACACTTCACTACGTTCAAGAAAGTCAGTCCCCAGTTCCCAGGCTACCGTGTCTACAGGAACGCATTTTCCCAAGCGCTTGATTTTTCGCCTGAAGTCCAAAACTTTAATCCCCTTAAAATTCATCCAGCAAAATATTTAAAGCTGGATGCTAAAACTTGACTATTATTGCATTACCACAACATAGCTAGAATCTGCGGTAGAGGTTCATTCAAGCATTTAAAAATTTAATTTGGATCACCATACAATTTTAGGATAAAGGCCAAAACCGCTGTCTGAAATGGGTCACCTGCATACAACAATAAAATGAGTAAAATGTTACCCAGAATGTTCTTTCGACTGGATGCAAATATGAAAGAATTTAATTAGGATAACCGTACAATTTTAGGATAAAGGCCCAAACCCCTTCCTGACATGGGCCACATGCATGCAACAGTAAGATGAGACTTTTACTCAGCAATTACAAACGAATGTCTCAGATTTAAGGGCAGTGCGTTCACTTTGCGTTGACGTAACATTATTTATCCACAGGTAATTACTTGGTTGTTACTTTACGATGTACTCATGAATATTTCAGCGTTATGGTGTGGCACGCCTTCCCTGGTACGGCCAGAGAGGATGTCGACCAAAGCTGGATTTGAAATCACGGTCACCGCATTGGTGAGAGTCATTGTGCTGAACTAGAACGCTAACCAAAGACTGTGGACAAAATGGCACATACTCAAGATATTCAACGCTGAGCTGAGAATTATTAATTGACTGGTGTATAAAGCAGCGCAGGAACTCAAGAACATGGCCTGGAGCAGCTTTAGGCATCACTGGAACTACACTCAAAAGGACAAAGTGTCCGTTTTTCTCATTGCTTTCTTCTCCAGGTTATGCTCGGACTCCCCCACCGTAATGCTAGCCGCCCTCGTACATAAGCGAAACGTTCTTGAGTACGACGTAAAACACCAATCAAATCAAGAAATGAAAAAATAATACTGTACTATGTTCAACATGGCAGAAGCGCAGAACAAACAGCCAATGCGGTCGACGTCAGTTCAAGTCCAACTTAGGCTCGCGTCCTCTACGGCCGTACGTGGGAAGGTCTGCCTGCATCCTGCGGATAGTCGTGGGTTTCCCCCAGGTTTCTTCCCATCACAATGCTCACTGCCGTCGTATAATTGAAATATTCTTGAGCATATAAAATAAATAAATAAATAAATACTCAACATAATATTCTCAGAGTGTAATACAATCTTTATGAATTAATAGAATATGAGCTATATTTAACGGAATCTGCCACGATGACAGAAGAACCTGCTGTGATGCATTCTAGACAAGAGACTTTCTGTTAAGTTGAACGGATTATTTTTTTATATGAGCAGAAATCTAAAGCAACAAAAGTTATCACCGTCTCACGTCAGGTATACCTGACAAAACTCCTGACTAAACCGCCTAGAGTTGGATTCTAGCCAGAGATTTCACGGAACGGAAAGAAGGCCAATCAAGACAGGTACCTTGTAGTTCTTTTAACATGTAGAGTTGGCGATCAGACAGGTATACAATTTGTGACACGATAGACGTGTTACGTAATAGTTCACACAGCATCCGTTGTAGCACAATCAGATAGGTATAAACTATGCGGCACGGGACAAAAGTAAAGGCAGGTAATTACCGAACAGGTTACATAACATATACACACAATGTGCAACACGGAAAACCTGAAAGCGGTATGCGGCAACAGTTTACATAACATATGCACAGAATGTGCGACACGGAAAACGCGAAAGAAGTATACGGTAACAGTTTATATAACATATACACACAATGTTCAACACGGAAAAGGTGAAAGCAATATACGGTAACAGTTTACATAAGGCATGTATCTGTTGCTTATATCTGGTTAGATATACATACAACATGCGACACGAAAAGATGTAAATGTAGACACGTAACGGTTTACATAACATATGTTATTGGTGATCAGGCAGTGTACAATGTGTGTCAGTGGAGAAGGCAGACACGGAACAGTTTACACATCGTGTACTTATAGATGTACAAAATGCGACACGGAAAAGCGTAAAGATATGTACATAATATTTATTTATTTATTTCATTGGTGTTATACGCCGTACTCAAGAATATGTCAATATTATAATGGGAGGAAGCGGGGCAAACCCACGACCAGCCGCAGTTTGCTGGCGGACCTTCCCAGGTACGACCCAACAGGAAGCCAGCGTGAGCTGGGCTTGAAATCACAGCGATAGCATTGGTAAGAGGCACCACTGGGTCATTACGCTGCACTATCGCGCTAAACTCCTCGGCGGTAGAGGTTTAAATAATGGACTGAGGTCTGGTTTTCGACATGTGGAGTTGAAACCTCGTTTGTTATCATTAGCTCGGGAAACTACCCAGTGAAAAGCTATATTTTATGCACTGGACGTTTCTGGTATAAATAATTGTGTGAACTATGTTTACTTGCAAGATACATTGTAAATTTTTTCATAACAAAAAAGAAAGCAGAAATACAGCAACAAGATCGATGAACATCATTTGTTAATAGTTTTTATGTGAGACACAGGATTCTTGACATAGGTACAAGCATACAGTGGCATCTCTGCACACATAACCTTAGAGCCTTGATAACTACACACACGTATACTTTGATATGCATAAACACACATTAGTAGTTATGTGACCATCTTCCGGGGATCGGCTAGGGAAAATAAAAACGGACGACCCCAAATATCTTCCCGTATGTTCTCGGAAGACCGTCACATAACGAATTTATCACCATTGAGAGCATTTCTCAAAAAACGCAAAACTCGGAGAAGTATCAATCCTTTCTTGGGGCGGGCCATGTAACTACCGTCGAGGGGTTATCTCCCTTGGTAAAGCTCCTTGAATTATTTATGTTCATTGACTGTATTGTACTGTTATTAACGTCAAAGTGGTCAAAATGGTTATTGTGACGTTGCCGTGCACGGAGCTACGGTCATTAAAGTCGCAGAACAGCTGATTTACATTAGGTCAAAGTCAGGGTCTGGGTTAGCGGCAGCCAAATGAAAGGCACGAAGGAGATGGGATGACAGCAGACCTTTATAGATGTGATCCTGGTGAATTCTTTTGAGAACGAGAACTTTTCGAATTGAGTGATGAGGTACATGGATGGTACGGCAGGAGAAATCTCGGCACTTTCAGTTTTCACCCATGTCAAGTTTGTGAAGTTCACTAACTAACGCCGATAAACAGGCCAGAGATGAAACTGATCATCTCCGCCGACATCTGTGTCCGGACACAGGAGATTTCAGATGGTGCTTTAACTGTGTGTGACCGAATCATTTAAAGGATTTACACAGTCTTCCATCCTGTTTTCGGACCTCCAGGCAGGATAAGTGTGGTAGAACATTATCTGATCTTTCTGGAGGAAGGTGGAGGACGGCCTGATTGCGCTTTTAGTACCGGTACGGTAGCAGCCAAGAGTTACTGCAGCATGCTCCTTTCATTCTTTCGTATTTTCCAGAATAACACTTACTATTTTTGCCAGAATCTTTTTATTAATGTGATACACAAAAGCATTTTTTCAGCCTTTTGACATGATGAAAGCAGACGATAAGAATTTGTCTTTTGCCTGCGCGAAGTTGTCTGCCTTTTTGTTTACACTTTGAGCCGGTGCGTTTTGCCTTGACTCGGGGAATACAATCGCGCTCGAGGCCTAGAGCCCGGGGGTATATAAACACAAATATACCCCCGCAATCCCTTCACATTCGGCCTAGTATGTTGAGCATTTCAACCAATCAAATCTATAGAATTTTCTATGAATGGCGATAAATATTGATTTCTGCACACACTGATACATTGATTTATTTTATATTTGATTGGTGTATTACGCCGTGCTCAAGAATATTTCACTTATACGACGAGGGCCAGCATTATGGTGGGAGATAACCGGGCAGGGCCCGGCGGAAGCCCACGACCATCCGCAGGTTTCTGGCAGACCTTCCCACGTACGGCCGGAGAGGACTGATACATTGATAGCGTACCGCTACATGTATGTACTCTGTGTGTATACTGTGTATGTACACATTTCCGTTGATACCTGCGCACTCATATATATTGATATCCATACACAAATAAATTTTGTTATCCTGAATCACACAAAATACTCCAGTGTTTTAGTGGACAGCGACAATCACACGATGAAGTGTATATTATCGTATCCCGAAACGGATCTCAATAGGGTAGTTTCGAGTTCAAACTTTTATCGCTAAAGGTAAGGCAAGCCCTACTGTATCATGTGACCTGTCAAAAATATTAGGCAGCTGTTTCTGATTACGTTTACTACAACATGAATGTCTTAGAAAATTATCAGGAAAAGTTATTTAGACTAGACGAACGATAGGGAAAATTGAGGAGCTGAAAGTCTTTAATTTCAAAAGCGCCGATTGAAGGAGAGGTCGTTTGTAGGTACGGTACTCCGCGAGACAGGTGATCGGTAAATTAAAATGAACAAAATTACCTGACATTTTCGACAAGTCACATGACACAGTTGCACTCTATTTACCTTTTGCGACAAAAGAGTTCGAACTCGAAACTTTCCTATTGTTGAGATGTAAAAACAATCACAACGCTGACGCGATTCAACCATACACCGACTTTCTGTGTCCTTCTGAATTGATCGGTCTTCGGCAGGTGAAATTGGCCAATATGAAACTAACACGCAGCATATATTTCCGTATCCAGCATTTATCACGGAGTAACCATACAACTAATAATGTCACATGACACATATACATGTACCTTGGTATCTGTACACACATATACCTTGGCACGTCCACACTCACGCATATACTTTGGTATCTTCGCACACATGTACTTTGGTATTTGCTCACATATACTATGATATCTGTACACAAATACATTTTGGATTCTGCACTTACATATACTTTGACATTTACACACATATATTCTTTGGTATCTATACCCACATATATTTTAATATCTCCACACTCACAAATATACTCATTGTGTTACTGTTGCTATATACTATTAGTAGACAATGTCTGTTTTGGGGGAACCACAATGACTGTCTGGAAATGAACAGATGAAAAAAGCTTCAGACCCACAGATCAACTAAAAATGAACGAAGAATTAAAGATAATAGGAAGCGCCAGTACAGAGATCATTAAAAACTGTATCTGAAGATACCTTTAGTTTATATTTCAGATTTTTTTTTCACCGAACTAAATACAGTCAAATGTGTGGATTGTAAGGTGTTCTTTATGGACTTCAGTAATACTGAATATCACCAATGGCGTCAGGCAACTTTTCTACACATGAATGTTGGGTCTAAATAAAGTACCTGTCAACTTAACTGACGTCATGTGTACCTGTGCTAAAAACAAGTCTTATTATTAAAGTATTAAAAACAATTTTGGAACCTGAGAAATGTCCGTGGGACGTCACCGTGGACATACACAAGCAAAGCTTATCAGTAAAGCCCACCTTACAATCCAAATATTTCATTGCATGTCAATTCAGTAAAAAGAAAAACAAAACAACAAATGTACAATTATATTTAAGTAAAGGCGTTTCAGATACAGATTTTTAATGCTTTTTTCTGTTGAATCCTTACTTCATTTTTATAGTTTCTTTAAAGTTAACATTTTGTTCTTATTTTTCAACTTGAATTACCAGAAACACGTTCCACCATAGCGTGTGTGTCACTTTGGCAGCGTCATACGCCGTACCCATGGTCATCAAACCAGGCTCGGATAGTCTCGTAGTTGTTGTTCATCCAGTCTAAGTTGATTCGTGCCGTCAAAACAGATTCCTTGCGTTTTTTCGAAAACGAGTTGTCGTCGATGAATCTTTCGAGCTGAATTTACAAAGAATGAAAGACAAAAAAGTATTCAGGATTTGGTGACAAAGCTGACCACAACTGGATCTTTCAAGCTCAACTGAAAAGAAATGGGGGATAAAATGGCATTTAGTATTTGGTGTCAAAGATGGTGGCCTACGATCCTTCCAAAGTGAAAATACAAAGAGTGAAAGACGAAAAAGCACTCAGAGTGATCAGACTAGTCGTCCATGAATGTATAAAACATACAAGCAGCATATCTGCCTAAAACTACATCCAGATGGCATTAGGCCTATTTTGGTCCTTAGGTCACAGATGACACTAAGCCTATTTTGGTCTTTGGGTCACAGAAGGCACTAGGCCTATTTTGGTCCTTGGTTCACAGTTAAGTATTGTTAATCGTGACGTTATGAAAGTTTTTTGTTATTGTTTTTGGCCTATCTATAATGAATGTTTTTGCAGTTTGGTGGGGGGGGGGGGGAGACTGTGTAGAAGTGATTGTCAACGGCGTAGTTTTGACATTATTCAGATGCTGTGAAAGATAATGTATACTTATGTCTTATTACCAATTCGGCAATACTACGACGAGAGAAGAAACTTGAAAGTGGGTTAAAACATCGCTTCTACGCAGTCGAACAATGATATCCCGATGTTTGATGTGACTTAGGTGACACAAAGTATATACTGGTGCATTTATTTGATCGGATTTTATATTGTGCTGAACAATATTTCACTTTTTTCAAATGTCTCATGTGTGAACTTACGTTTCGTATGTCAAAGGCTGTGTTGAAGGATGTCTCAAACATAGTTTTGTATAGCGCGTATCTTGTTCTGCTCCTGAAACGCAACCACAACAAAAGTTATTTCAAACGTGTGTACCCAGAGGCAAACGTCGAAAATCACAAAACACGCTAATCGTGAAAACAAAAGATCACGGTCCACAGTCACCCGGTATCCTTTTGTAGTTTGATATAAGGCAAAACCATCACAATACAAGGTAATTGTGGGTACGTGTGTGCCACGATGTCAGGACAAAATATCACGGTCCAGAGTCTTCAAGAACCCTTGCGCAACCTGATACAGGGCAAAACCTTCAGAATCCACGCTAACCCTTGACATGTCTGTACCCGAACAGAAAGGCAAAAAAGAAAACCAAATCGCTCAGTATAGCGTTACCACCCTTTCGGTAAAGAAAACCAAATCGCTCAGTATAGCGTTATAACCGTTCGGTAAAGTGTCTATATACAAAGACATCGCTCTATATGCAGACGGACACACAACACCACAAACGCACTATCGCCGTCCGCTACTATAAAGCCCCTACGGTCATTTTGGCCTAGGTATGAAAATATATACACAGAATAAAGTACTTACGATAATTTTCCCCAGTGTTCTTGAACAAACCGCCAGAGAAGCGGGGTACTTCCGGTTGAACACCGTTTCGCCATTGAGGTAACCATGGCCTTCTGGAGATCTGGTTCTTCCTTCAGACTCCACGATAAGTATCTGAAACAACAAATACACTTCTCAAGGAATCTGAAGCTGAAATAGTAGCACGATAAGTATCTGAAACAACAAATACACTTCTCAAAGAATCTGAAGCTGAAATAGTAGCACGATAAGTATCTGAAACAACAAATACACTTCTCAAGGAATCTGAAGCTGAAATAGTAGCACGATAAGTATCTGAAACAACAAATACACTTCTCAAGGAATCTGAAGCTGAAATAGTAGCACGCTAAGTATCTGAAAAAACAAATACACTTCTCAAGGAGTCTGAAGCTGAAATAGTAGAAACCCACAGGCACCCTAGCGCCACGGCTTAAGCAGAAAGAGTAAAAGAATGGGAAGGCGGCATATATTTAAACCCGTGAGGTAACGTTAGTGTGAAGCAAGACCTTAAGCCATTGTTACTTCAAGCATTGATAGTAGTACAGCGTCTGCAATGTTAACATGTATCGGCTTCCATTGTAACCTCGCGCTGTCTTTAACGTGACGCCAGGAAAGGAACATTTGACATAAAAAAAAGATGTCTAGGTCCTGCTGTCGTGCAATTGCAGCGATGTTAAAAGAAAAGAGAACAAAAATATAACCAAAGTTATTTAAGAAGAGGTGTCCATAAAAACCTAAACGAGCATTGGCATTTTTATGACATGCTAGGTAACTCCGTAAAATAATTTTAATCTGGAATTCTTTCTCAGACGGTAAAGAGTTGATGTAATACTACTTCTACATGGCAAAATTTGTAACTATGAACAGGTGACGTCATAGTAGAGACAGATGCCTCCTACGGTTGTAGAAACATCTCGCTCTTGATTGGTTAAAATTGAGAGCATGGTGAAAATTTCGATTTTCCCGACGTGGGCGTTTTTGTTTACTTTGAACTGCCTTATCTCGGCATTCATGCATCACAAAAATAAAAAGTGACGTTTTTTGAACTTTAAATGGATTTTTTATCGATACATATATACATGTGATCCAGTGTTGTCTTTTCTTTTACTACAAGTAGTTTACCTGATGACCCTCCACGGCTCCCTGGTACATCCCAATGCCGATACTATCCTGTCTCGCTCTGCGGTGACGTTAGACTCCCGGTACATCCTGGTGGCGAAGTCCCACTCCTGCTGGTCCCCGTAAGCTATAGCGGTACAGTACACCACGTCCCTAAACCTCACCGGTACACTGTCAACACGACATACAGAAGTGCAGAATTATTGCATAGTTATAGCGCTACAGTAAACTACGTCCCTGAACCTCACTGGTACACTGTCAACACGGCATACACAGGTGTAGAATTATTACATAGCTACAGCGGTGCAGTACACCACATTCCTTAATGTCACTGGTACACAGTCAACGTTGTACACTGTATGCAAAAGCGTAATATTATTACATAGCTTTAGCGGTAAAGTACACAACACATTCCTATACCTCACAGTTACATAATGAACATTGTATAATACTCATGGAACGAAGGGCTCTAGATAAGGGAGCAGGTCCAAACTGGGAACGCAGGGCATAGTGTGACTGTAGTTCTCTTGTTTACGCACTGGGGATCCAGTGATCCTCGTCGGGCACACGTGCCCGTCCTCTGTGGACACCGAGACACCGAGTACGACTGGCACAGCAGGATCGTTGACCACACAAAATCACACAACTGTTTCACGTACCGATACAACAAGCCATACCAGTTTTATCACTAATTTTGCCGCGAGACATTCGGGAGTAATTGAACACCATGAACAGTATGTACAGTCTTCATCTCAGAACATATTCATTTGTAGATGCTGGCATCTGAAATTCCCTGATGTTTAACATGTTATTCACGGGGAAATAAACCAAACCCTGAGGTAAACATGACCGAAAAACAAAGGAGACAAACGCAAAAGTAAATCAAAAACTTACGTGGCCTAAAATCAAAGGGCACATCGCTATTTCTATGGCCATTTTTCTCGCTTGGCTTTCAGACTACCGTGTTTATTACCATTTATATTATATATAATAAGCAAACGATGAATATTTTCATTTCAGGATGCTTAGAGAACAAGTCTTCTCAGATTATATCCAGTATATAAATACACGATAAGTTGGAAATTCCTGCCAACCATCAGACGTGCAGAAGTACTGCAGAAATAATTATACTCAGATACGGACCTTTTCATAAAAGTTTGCGTCGGCTCCAATTGTGGCTGGGGAATACAACCGTGGTTGCTGGCACGTGCACAGAAATTCCGAACCTGGAAATGTTATTATGAGGTATGATGAGGGACAGTGTAAACTTCAAAGGCTGGATATTCGAAGTGCTCCAACGGACGCCTGTGTACCTGTGAAGTTGAAGTCACTGTAAGCTTAATCCTAGACTCAGAGCAGACGACACCATGGTCAGCTGCGTTTTACTTGTGGTTCTATTTATATCAACCGCGACCGCGAATGTCTTCTGATTGGGGCATATGACTAGTGATTTAACTTTGCTTGCATAAGTCAAAGCCTAAGAGTGAAGGACTGGTTATGGTCAGTCCCTAGAAGAAAGCAGTTTTGTTTTTTGCCACCTATTTTTTATCAGGTTGAAGTATCTCTGTTGTTTTAACATAGTGTGCAATCTTACTTTGTTTTAGAATACTGGGAGCAGTATGGTTAAACCATAAGGCTACAATGCATAACGCATTACACCACAGTTTTGATCGTCACTCTAAATGGCATCCTTCATCAAAATAAGGAAAAATAGCATCAGGCATCAAATGAATAAGCAAATAAAATAGCCCCATTTGTGCGTGTGAGAATTGGGGAAACAATGACAATTAGGACTTTAATATCCAAATAACGAAAAAACTATTTATGAGGACATTCAAATAAAGATTTCAAATGGGGTGGAGTGGTAACTCCAGTTGTGCTGTATTCTTATGCTTCCTGGCTGTCAACTCCACAACTGGAGTTATCGTCGGGTCACCTTCATCTCTTCAGCTCAGCTCTGCTGCTCATTCCCTTATAGTGGGCATGGCTTGGACTTGTAAATCTGTATATATATACACTACTGCTAAGTCTACCCCACTGACAGCAGCTGAAATACAGGAGTGTGGCCGTACAAAACTCATCTCGCTTTGTTCCAATAGTCTTGTCTTTTAAGTTCTCTACACCGAAGTTTGAATGTGGGACTCCAGCCTGAGGATCAGTTCGTTGTTTCAGTCTAGCGCCTATACGCAAAGAATTGTATTAAGGCAGTAGGCTGATAATTAGGACAGTGGGATTCAACCGCTGCTGGGGTGACATTTTCTTCAGACTGTGGAGAGACGGTTTGAATTACCATGCAGGGTTTAGGCCTACATAGGTCTGAAGGGAGATACAATTGTGGAGTCATTGCAGACAATCTGGGTTAGGAGTTTGTGACCCGATTGAAAATGTAGAATCAAATTTGGACCTTGTTGAATTGTTTGCAAAAATCACATGATTAATACAATTCCAACCGTTGCTCATTTACTAAAAGTGACCAAAGTTCCCCCTTTATTTTGAAACCAATGTCGATAAAACAGCTAAATGACGTACACAGTAACGTAGACAAAAAATCGACTCGAGGTTTCAACTTGTAGGAAATCTCTCTTTCAATTTGTAGGAAAACAGGATTAAATGTGTTCCTTTTGAGAAGAAATTTCAGGAAAACTATAACGCCTTTAAATAAGTGACAAAATCTCTTACAACTGACCAATAGCAGGGGGGCCACATTGTAACTTTAGGATACATGGTTTGATTGCTTTATAGCTCCACAGTGAACTCAAACTGCATGGAATTTGATATTTAAAATCCTTTTCTGGTAAACCCCAAAACGAGGCTGGGACACAGTAGATTGATTTACTTTTGGTTTACTGTTCACTAGTACACATCATTGCTTATTTTTCTACAATTATGGCACATTTAATCCTTCAAATGATCGCACTTTTCTTCCTTTGAGAAAACACTGGTCTGACAGGAAACATCCAAACTTCTGTCGTTTGTTCTGCAAAGTAGTCTTTTTTCGTACCACATTAGCTTATCAGTCCAGCGTAGCTATGACAGCTACAAGTGTGAATTGATGACAGGCGTATTTTTCTAATGTTCTACATTCAAATGCCCTAAAAACATTCAGATGACAGTAGCTTTCACTGCTTTTGTATAATGATCTGTATGTAATGACATATATGCTATTCATAAAATGTATTTATTTCGCAATGATTGCTTTCGCCTTAATAAAATTAGTAGTCAATCATCCTTATAATACTTGATGTTGAGGATAACTCCCATTAAACTGTCTTAAGTCGGCTTAATTTCTAGCGCCTGTGTTCTCTCCGCATGTTCTGATTATGTATGCGATTATTTGATTGGTCTCATAGACCGCAGTCATGAATATCTCCTAATTATGTAAAAAATAACAATAATAATTTTTTCTTAAAGTTATATGTTTGGTAAGGTTGGTAAGAGTGCGTAACTGTTTGTCAAGGCCTGAGAATTTCGGGGGTCAAAGTACATGTAATTGATGGACCTCCTGTCCAGTCTGATTATGAAACATCCTGCGTTTCCATTCTGGCAGTCTGGGTCTTGTTTCCTCATTGATGGACCCCCTGTTCTGCCTGAGGATGAAACATCCTGCGTTTCCATTCTGGCAGTCTGGGTCTTGTTTCCTCATTGATGGACCTCCTGTCCTGTCCGGGGATGAAACATCCTGCGTTTCCATTCTGGCAGTCTGGGTCTTGTTCCCTCATTGATGGACCCCCTGTCCTGCCTGAGGATGAAACATCCTGCGTTTCCATTCTGGCAGTCTGGGTCTTGTTTCCTCATTGATGGACCTCCTGTCCTGCCTGATTATGAAACATCCTGCGTTTCCATTCTGGCAGTCTGGGTCTTGTTTCCTCATTGATGGACCCCCTGTCCTGTCCGGGGATGAAACATCCTGCGTTTCCATTCTGGCAGTCTGGGTCTTGTTTCCTCATTGATGGACCTCCTGTCCAGTCTGATTATGAAACATCCTGCGTTTCCATTCTGGCAGTCTGGGTCTTGTTTCCTCATTGATGGACCTCCCGTCCAGTCTGATTATGAAACATCCTGCGTTTCCATTCTGGCAGTCTGGGTCTTGTTTCCTGATTAGATAACCATTTCAGTGTGCCCCGGTACGGACAATTGAATGTGTCTTTTTTTAAGAAACATAAACACTGCTTCTTGATAATACTTTAATCTAATCGTCGACTCGATGACTTGAATCCAAAAGTTTGTGTGAAATACTTTATCTAAGGGTCAGTTAATTCAGTTATCATTCACTAATTGAAAGTGCACCAAGGGGTAAATAACATGATAAAGGCACGTGAACCAATCAGCTATTGCGTTGGTTTTAGTGTAATTCTTAGCCGATGAATGTTTTCATATATCTACTATTTCTTTCAGAAACATTCGTAGTCCAACTTCATGTGTTGCTTTTCAAGGGAAAATTGATATGATTGACATGGTGCAATAGCACTTCCATAACAGACGCCTATTCTTCGTGTACAGTACATGTACATACATGTGAATAGGTCACAGCTTGGCTGTCCCTCATCAGTGAGTCTGAGTGATTAATATGCAATGTACGAACATTGACCATCACCCTTATGGCAGTCAGCTTTTAAGTTTCAAGTGTTTAACTATCGCTGCTGGTTACTCACTTGTCTCTGACAAGTTGATGTATTAGGACTATACCACAGGAAGAGTGAGGACATGAATCCATTCGCAGTACAAGGCTTCTTTGAAGAGAAGTCGGTAGGGGTTGGGGACGTGGGGTTGCAAAATTCCTGATGTTCTGGGCCTCTCCTTTATAGTGCAAATTAGATTTCTGTTTTATACTTAGCAGTGAACAATTTAGCATATTTCTGTTCATCGACTGTTATTCAAGTCCCTTGCATAAAGAAAATAAATTCAGTTTCTTGAAGGCTATTTTAATGTTCATTAAGCGTCATCCTATTCTTAAAACCACCCATCAAACTCCCAATTGCAAATATTTTTTTCATCTTCTACCTGACTTCTGATATCTGTTCTCTCGCACAACCTGCAAATGTAGGGTTTCTGTATTATTTTGTAAGCTACAGTTGTACATGTATGGCGTACGTCAGTCCACATATTTTCACCTGTGTCCATGAGTTGTTACAACAGTCAATCCAGTGTCACAACAGTCTATTTTCAGGTTCTCTTGCTTAGCTGTGTCATATAGATAATGTGTCTGCCGCAAGACCAGCACTAAGGCTTATAAACTTGGGCTGACAAATGTAGGGTCATGCTGTTTGCACATCCTGGTGAATCTTCAGTCTCAGTATATCGGTTTCGTTTTGCTTTTTTGATATCTCTGCTTCATGCTTTACCATCTCCATATGCAATATGTCAACATCACGACGAAATAACTCCCTTGCAATTCTCAATAAAATCACCGTTATCATTTTTCCATCTCGGAAATTACGACTGAGGATATTGCACAGTGAAGGGAGTGCCAGGTGGAAATGATCACCAAGGAAACTCGAAGAACGAGAAACAATATTTATGGTATTCAGCTTTCATTGTGCAATATTATATTTATTGTTAATACCTTAACAATATAATGATTTTGTGTACTTTAAAGAGTTTTTGGCCTTTTTTCCAGCCGAATGTTGTCACAGACATGCCTAGATTGTAACATCATGTACATGACGTCGTGTCCTCTTGCGTGAGATGAGAATGTAGTAGTTGAAAAAACCTGCATTATGACGTCATTCCGCTGAAACCAGACTGGAACTTTATAAAATAAAATGTTTCTTTTTGACATCATGACGTCTGGATGGGAAATATCAAAATGTGATATTTCACTGCAGTGAAAATAACATTTTTATCATTGAAGAAAATTCTGGGATTTCACTGATGTATAAATAACAAACGTGGTTACTGGTACGTAAAGCTATCACCGGTGTGTTGAGATTTGTCCTATAAAATTCAACGGGATGTACTCAGGTTTTCAGTGAGAGTTTAAAACTAGAGGAATTTGTTGTAACACCAATAAAAGACATGACTACCCTACCTCTGCTGACGTCCCGGTTTTTCCAGTCTATATGACAACCATAATAAGATGACAATGTCTGTCTTCAGTATCCTTGTGTGTATTCGCGGGACACTGCACCTACATGGATTCTACTAGACTGTGTATGATGTACCCAGTCTATACATATGCTATTTTTTTTTGTAAATATGGAGATGACTGTTTACATGTATCAAAGAAGTCCTATCTATTGAAGTTTTATGTATTCTCCCGAAGTTAAATTCAACATACGGATGAGGACGGCCGAGAACAGACTGCTTCTGAATCTGCAGTTGACTGAGTGTGGATGTCGCTGTGTGGATGTCGCCGTGTGGATGTCGCTCTGTGGAACATCTTTATGTTTTCCATGGCCTTGCCTTTTCGTCTCTCTGGGCAAATTGACTCCATGTGACATGTTTTATATTTGCATATGAGTAAGCCTCCATTATTTTGCATGTTGTAACCATATATTAAAATATCTTTAATATAAGATATTTAAGTGAATGTGTTTCCTTGTGTCAGGTGCTACAATACATGTTATGTCTGTACTAGATGTCCTGAAAGCAAATTTTCCATATGCCCTCTGATAATCTATTATGTGTATTCGTACCATATGCCCTCTGATAATCTATTATGTGTATTCGTACCATATGCCCTCTGATAATCTGTTATGTGTATTCGTACCATATGCCCTCTGATAATCTATTATGTGTATTCGTACCATGCATAACTTATATCAACATTCACTATACAACTTGCAAAAATCTAAACATATTAAACAGAGCTCAAAGTGGTGGGAAAGTACAAGTTCGTACAGTCGTATAAAGACTGAATCCCTGGATATTCATTACAAATAAAACATGATGTGGATTGATACTAGGTTCAAGGTGAAAGGTAGCAGTTGCTTTCCGTCTACCATTTTGTCCCTTCGCTGTCCAGTTGTTGGATGAGCAAAGGGTTGATGGGCAGGGTAGGGATGAACGGCTTGCCTGCCCTCTTTGAAAATCTGCATATTGTAAAACGTAACTTTGTGGCAGTCGTTACTAGAAGGACAGCACCCAAGTGAGGGGATAAGAAAGTCCTCAGTTTAAACCCTGCTCAGTATATACATGTGTATATTGGTCAAATGTGGCTGTTGTTAGAGTGAATTGACAGTGATTTAACAAGGACATAGGCTCAGATCAGTTGTTGGATGAAAAGTCCCATGGTTGGCAGATGTTAAACCATACCGTAACTTGTGTTGCTGCAGCCAGGATGGAGTTTGTATAGTTCTATGTCTCCTTAATTTCAACAGGTTGATATAACAATAAAATTCACATTACACTGCCTCAGAGAAAACAGAGAATTTACTATTTACATTCCCATCTTAAGATTTGTAGAACATTCTTGCTTTAGACACTTTCCCTGTTTGATATATGGAAACGTATTTTCCACCTTTAAAAGGGTGGCGATGGGAGATGGTTCAGGATTATACGATTCTACCTCATTTATCTGCAGTGAACACCTGGTCAGGTACAGACAGCGAGGGACAAAGGTTAGGCTGGCTTCCCTGACAAAACAAATCCTAGTAATTTTAACCAGGCGACAAGAATAAGATTTGAGCAACAGCTGGTTTCCAAACATCTATATTATACATGTATAACCGCTTGAATGCTAATTGTGATCAGCAAGGCAAAAACATATGTGACAAAATGAAGACATTTAAATGTGTACCATAAAATCTAGATAATTATGTAAAAGAAGTCTAACATAACTTTCTTCCATCTGTTTTCAAGTACACGAACATTTGAGTGCAACATCGGCAATATAGATGCCGATGTTTCAAAACTGCAATTAGAACTACGTAGCTACACTAAACTGTTAAGGTTAGTGATGGAAATCTCAATGGTATCAAGCGTGGAAACTTATAAAAAAAGAAAAGAAGATAAAAGTGGAATGCTTCCTGGGATGTGAAAGACAGGGTTTTCTCAGAAGAGTATTCAACAAAGCAAGGGTTTCAAGGGTATTATATGTCACAGTTTGGAATCAAATTTTATGCAGTTTTAAGTGAACTGTACATCTATGAAGCACACAAGCCATGTATCCACAGGAGAGTGGTGTTAGTTAGCCCATCCCCTAACTACCGTCCATTCAAAGGCTGCTCAGCTTGGCTGGCCTAGACAGCAGGCTTCCGTTTCAAACAGTATGTGACTAGCGTATTATCAAGCCGGGTGAGGTTGCTGCCTGCTCTATGACCCAAATCACCGAATTATCTTAATATGTTGTTCACAAGTAGACATGGTAGATTGTGAAAGGCGCTCGTCTGAAAGATTGCTATTTTATTGCAATCAAATCAGGTGATGCTCTCAGTTCATCATCATCGGTCTCATATCCAAAACACGGACTGCCTGTCCAATAACTCTGGCAAATTATGTACGTTATTATCACATGAAATAAGACTTTGTGATCTCATTTAGTTGTTTTAAATGTTTCCTGTCTAACAAAGCTAATTTTCTTATCCGGAAATATCTCAATACAATATGTAAATAAATTAGTTCTGTTTCTGTTGAAAGTGAAATTGGTGTTTTCATACAATGCCATTCGTATTACAAACAGCAGGCAAATACTGCGTGTTTCTTCCAGCTCAAAATGTAAAGAAAAGCACGAACACATGCATGGCCTCTCTATGCAGAACTTGATGATAATGTTAAAATGACACTGGCAAAATGCTGCCTTGGTTTGCAAAGTGCTTTCCTTTCCTCGAGTTAAGTTGTACACCCCAAAATCGTATCAGGAGGAGAAATTATTTGCAAACTTTTTACTTCTTCCGTTCGAGGCATTTGGGAATTGTACTTCAGATGAGTTTAACCACAGGAAACATGTGTACACTTTAACATCGATTTCTAACATTTTGAGAACATTTCAGCGTGTTCCTGTTTCGGAAACACGTTTCCTGGTCAGGGGTCATTGTCGGGTGTTTCACATTTTTTAATTCAAGAAACTATTAAGAAAAACCTCAAATGTCTCGGGCTAACAAGATCCACAAAACTTGTAAGATTGTTAAACACATCAACCTACCATATCGTAAGAGTTCAGTGCGCAGAGCAATGCAGGAGCCAAGTAAATTTAAACAAAACCAAAAAATTTATATTTTTGCATGTTGCTCGTTATTTCACGATATGTTTAACATATGTAAACTAACAGGCATAAGTTCTAAAACTGTGTAGACTACGAAACCAAACATTTAGCTCCTGATTAGGTTATATATAAATGTTAATAGATATCCTGTTTTTGACATGAATCTCTTACAGAGGAAAGGTTTTCTGAGTTTTCATGCGCCAGGGAGCTGTATTTCGACCCTTGTCCGGTCAAGTGAGAAGAAAAGCACTAGCAGTTCAAGGGTTGCTTTTGTCGGTGGTGGGTGGGCGACATTGTTACAGACCGTGAATTCCCCAGGGCCGGTGAGGAATTGAAATGTTTTCACTTCAGAGGCTAAAATATCTAAACACTACTTCATGGGCAGTAATGACAAATGCACAAACATTATCAGGTGGTTTAAATTCTCATGGCACTGTGTCAGAGAGGCAGGCCTCTATGTCCTCACTTAAGCCCAAATGGACTTGTGCAGAGATTAATACACAGTGTAGGCTATTACTTGTCTTACTTTGAAATCAGAACACATTTTGCATCATTTCTTTACAGCCTCTCGGCTGCCCTTTTCCGCCAAAAACTGACAGCGCCTCACTTGTACAACATAAAAAAATTCACTTGGTTTTACAAATGAAGATTATATTGGCCAGGGAAAGAAGACTGAACATTAATTTTTTTCTAAACACCACTCCTACTCCATGAAAGTTTTGTAAACTGTACACTGTCAAATTAACGAAAATTTTCGAATATTTCGAGTAAACCCAGTGGGACATCTAACATCGTCTCCGGTCTTAAGGATACTAGAACCCCTCAGGTGTGAAATTTGGTAATTTTTATATTTCACATTCTTACTCTCAGGTATTTCCTCTCATTTAAAGTTGACAACCAAATTCTAATTGTAAATACCTTAAATTTGTCAAAAAGTATAACTTGGTGTGAACCAAGCCAGTTGTGTTTTCTTAGTTCCCCATTATTAGGGAGATTAGCTCCACGAGGGTTTACCTGCTGTGAACTGAAATGCCTCTGGTAAATGTGTTTTGCATCCTGCTATAAACTGTGCGTGGCTGCTTATGCACACTACCCAAGCAGAACTATTACATGTAACTAAAGCAGCAGCCTTAATCACCCCACCGGGGTCCCACTAGTGGAGAGATTTATGAACACACTATAGCAGGTTTTGCTCGGATCTGTCAAGATAAATACCTTTACGCTTTCATGAAGGATAGTAAGTTTTACAACTTAACCTTAAGTAGGTTGATTTGTTTATATTTTCAATAGAGGCGGGAAAATTCTTGATTAAAATTAATTTGCCAGTGAAGTAATGACTAATTTTGTCACACATAATGCTCCTCCAGACTTTGGTCTTTTTCTCCCTTTCTATTTTGGAGACGGTTGTGTGGTGAAGAACTTTAATTGCTGGCTTATTTTTCAACACAATGCTTGGCACAAATGTAGCTAAGTACTTGAGCTAAAATCGGCCCCAGAAATTTATGATATATTTTTCTAGTTTTAAAGATATCAATAAAAGAGTAAAGAAGTTTCAAAAACTTTTTAAATTTTTGAAAGTTTTAACTTTAAATGATCAATCCGAACAATCTAAGACGAATGTTAAAAACCTGTGTAAACGTTTTTTAGTTTAAACGGTAGACTTTCCACTTAAACTAGAAAATTTTGAAAATTGGCGAAACAATAGCATTTTGAAAAACAGCTTCATTTTTTTTTCAAATTTTATATTTATTTTGACTAATATTAAAGTTAGGTAAATTTTAAAAGCTTTTTTGAAATCACCAATCACTTAGCTTTCAGAATATATATACCTATGGCCATATTTCCTCGTAATTTTGGGCTACACAAGAGAAAATGTGAAATTTGGTTACGAGGAGCTCAAGTATCCTTAATTAGCATATGAATGTAACATTGGGCATCGTCATAACATTGAATCGTTTCACTACAGTACAGTCAGAGATTACACATTTCAGTTGTGTCTGCTTGCACCTGAAGAATGGAAGCATAATTCTTACGCGTTAAACTGAAATGCTGTGATTGCCGACAAAAGAGTTTCAAGGTCATGCGGACGATGTCATGTATTCCGATCGAGCCCTAATTTATTGAATAAAACGATGGGATTGATCTGTGAAAATAACCCTGTACTACATTTCACGAGTGACCGTATACATATCAAAAGGCTGGTCATCATGTTTATGGCAAATGATTACATAATTTGTAAACCATTACGGTAAGTCCATTAAGCTATTTATAGTTGTAAAGTATTTCACCCTTTCTACCATATTTTGTTTACTGTATGGCCATTTCATGTGGACGAAACTTGGAATTTCCTGTCAAATTGCTGGACTTGTTACCTTGTTTTCTTTCCATTATTTTCACGTGAGTTTAGATGTAGAGTTGAATCTTTATGTTCTTTACCCGTGCAGGTTGCAGTTCTGAAGTTTCTAGCACAACGTGTGACTGTCGATCCTGCTACATGCCGGATCGCAGAAACTTTGGCGCCGTTCCATGTTCACACGGCGATCCAGACTGGTGAGACTGGCGGAACTCGCCAACGATCCTGATCCTGCGTTTGCGCCATCCGAATTTGGACCCGCTCCTCAAGTCACCTCTAAAGGCCAAGTCTGCCATGCACTGCTCATTTCACCTCCGAGACTCCATAGAGAGAAATGGATTAGATTTATCAGTGGTACACAGTCAAAAAACTCGAGATATGGATTACCTTAATCAATGGTACACAAACAAACAACTTACGGGTTGGCTGTGTCCTCTTTCATCCAGGCTGAGTACAACCTTTTGGCTTCTGTCACACATTCAGGTACGCCATAGCCACACGCATGCGTCAATATTAGGTTCTGAAACAGACTATAATCCACACCCCTTACAGCGCATGCGCCAATGTCTACGCTAGGGCATAAAATCACTGCCTCCACACCACTCAGAGAAATTTTGAACAAGGATCATTGGTTCTGGGTGATGAGAAAGAAATTATGTCAAAAGAAAGAAAATCTCCAAAACACTTTCACCATTTTGTTCCTAATAATTAAGTTGGAAACATTTATATCCAGGTGAGCCTAGGCGTCGAAACCGACATTTGTGTACTATCCGTTAACCAAAGTGGGCGTTCCGGGTCAGTAATCGCAAGAACAGCTTACCACAAGAAAAAGTTACCAAACCTTTCTTTTTCCTACAGGAACATATGGTGAAAAATGGGAAACTTTTCTCGCCTAATTTAACATAGACGAAGTTTTCCCTTGTTCGTTTCTGCATCTGCGATTTCGATTTGTGGGCAAATTGATACCGATTTGTCATTTATCTATTTATTTGATTGGTGTTTTACGTCGTACTCAAGAATATTTCAACTATATGACGGCCGTCAGAATTACTGTGGGAGAAAACCGGGCAGAGCCCGGAGGAAACCCACGACCATCCGCAGGTTTCTGGCAGACCTTCCCACGTACGGCAGGGGAGATATCGATTTGTGAACAACCTGGTGACGAATTGTGGGCAAACTGATCATGTATGTCCTCAAATGTTACAAGAAAACAATGATCGGTCCGGCTTGGGCGGAAGTATCTCATTGAAGAGTGGTGGAATTCTCTGTCAATAAACTTGTCAAGCATGACAAAACTAGTCGTAATATGGAGGCAAAAAACAATTCAAGGCCTCTCATCTCATTTGATAATTCAAACTTTGCACACAGATTTAGAGGATAGTTTATTTATTTTTGCGAATGGTGGCAAAATATTATCAAGACCAGAATAGAACGTACTTACGAGTCTAAATGACTGCCGGTTTTGTCTTCCCAGCCAACTCTGTGATATGACCTTCGAACGAGAGATCTCATGAACGCCTGCAACGGAAAGGGTCTCGTGTGAACAAGAAATATAGATGTCACAGCAGCAGCAATGACAGTGTGATTGTTGGCAAATGGTCATACATAACTGACACACAGTCTATTTAATCAAGATACAGCAAATATAAAACAAAGAAAACAAGCTTCGATCATCAAAAATTTCATTTACAAAACAAAGATACGTGGGAAGGTCTGACAGAAATCTGCGGATGTCGTGGGTTTCCCCCTTCATATACATTTATATCCTATCCATCATATATCACTTACCTGGAAAGAACCATATAAAACTGTTTGGGACAGCATTTGGCAAACATACTCAAACTCCAGCGTAGAGGCACGCCAGGGGATGTAACTCTCTTCAGCCTCCAGATATTGTGAAGCATTCAAAGCGGTGTCAGCATCAAGCAATCCGGACCTTGTAAGAGAAACAAGCATTCTGGGAGTATTTTGAAAACGATGCATGTCCTTTCCCTATTTAAGCCATCGAACTAATAGCTGCTTTCAGAACAGAGAAAGCGTGGTCTTAGTGTTGTTGAAAATAAAAGAATCCACCCCAAACTCAAAACTCAAAGTCTTTAAGTCGTCCTAACTAGTATTGTCTTGATCCCAGTGTCGTTTCAGAATAATCTACCTCTTTGGAAAAAAAAGACAACAACTGCTGATCTGTTACTTGCCATTGTGAGGTTGTGTAGAATGTTTCAGTTCTGTGTGATGAGCCTTTCTGAAAAAGTCCGGAAGACTGTCAATCCATAGATAGGGAAATAAGCGACCATAGTATTGTCGAAATTCCGCAAAACTGTCAGTCCATAGACAGGGAAATAAACGACCATAGTATTGTCGACAGCGTACGGAAAAGACCCCAAGCTCGAAACATAAACTCTTGAAAATGTCTACAACAACTTCCAAAATAATTCCCTGTCTATGGCTTGGATTGAACTTGTACCACGTGTGCTGTTGTTGGCAGTTGTGTTGTCAGCTCGTGTGAGGACAATGCCTATACAAACCTGACAAAATTCCAGGCATCATTAATGATCTGGGCTCGGTTTTCAACGGGAAAAACCTAAGAAAAAAGAGAAAAAGTTGGAGGACATACAAGTGAAATTGAAAAGAATAGACATTTAAAAAGTGTCTGCTGAAATGAAAACGTCTAGTCGAATACATTACCAATAAAAAGATAAGTGATAAAATGTTTTAAAATGTCAACTTACAATGGCTTCTCCACCAAAAGCAATCAAAGCTGTGTAATCTATTGTTCATTCCTACTTTTACAATGACGTTTTGTGGACAAACTCACAAAGCATTACTGGTTGATTTATTTATTTATTTGATTGATGTTTTACGCCCTACTCAAGAATATTTCACTTATACGACGGCGGCCAGCATTATGATGGGAGGAAACCGAGTAGACCCCAGGGGAAACCCGCAGCCATCCGCTGGCAGGTTGTTGGCAAGTCTTCCCAAGTACGGACGCAGAGGAAACTAGCATGAACATGAACATGAACTCACAGCAGCCTCATTGGTGGGAGGCCTCTGCGTCATTAGGCTGCCATAGCGCGCTAACCAACTGAGTCATTCTTGGTTGAAACCAACATAACAATAGTCAAATCAGCTGGGGACTGAATCTCCATTCCGCGGAAAAAGGTATCCCATTGAAGGTACAGGATAATCATTTCGTTCAGGGTCCCAAGCGGTAGCAAATATTGAACATTTTACCTTTTTTAATTTTTAATGAAAATGTCATCTGAAATTTCAGATGCATGTATGAAGGACGTAGACCAGGTAGTGGTGTGACTCCGTACTCTAGAATGTTTCCTTTATGTATGGCGCCCAGCATTAGTCCCGGGCAACCCACGACGTCTGCTGTTTGCTAGTACCCAGGGGAATTAGACGGTAGACAAAATAATTTTGATGGAGCACAAAATTACCTTGAAAATATGTTGAAATAAAAAGTAGCTCTGCGGAGGTGAATGAAGATTAAAACCCAGCAATTCGGAAACCTGCGTTTTAAATATTGTCCGCGACTTGATGGGTGAAAATGTGAGCAAAACAATTACAAACTTCCTATATACAGTCAAGAAAACGGGACATTTGGATGCGATATCGTCCAGTTACAACACATGCGCACTGTCACTGTACCACGTGATCTTCTCTAAGCTGCCGAATCAGAGCGTTCCAATTGTCGATCTCATAGTTGACCCGATAATACCCGATCTGTCGAACATTGCCGATCACCCAGCTGTCATTGTTGTGGCTCCAGCTAGGTACTAGGTTCCTGTCCGAGATTTCAGCTGAAAGAACAAGCCGTGAAAGCCTTCCATAAATTTCTTTCTTCCCACGATTTAGATTCCATCGCTAATTTCTAATTTTGCCATGAAATCCAAACACAGATGCTAGTGTCTCAGCAAAAATACCTAAAATTAGTCGCAATTTTCACAGAGTAAACTTTTTTAAAATTTAGACTAAGTCTGTCTTGAGTGTAAGACAGATTCTTGATCCTCTGGCCTTGGGGGCTGTTTCTCAAGGGAGACGTAGCAACTTTTCAATCATAAGGCGACGAGAAGTCATTAGAGTGTAAAGATATGTATGCCGAAGACACCAGACACGGCACCCCATCCAGTCACAATATACTGACGCCGGGCCGATGAATCCTGTTTCCTTGCCCTAACATCTCACTGCTGAGCACCAAGCGAGACAGTGAAAAGTTTAAATTCTTTGGTATGACCCGACCCGGGATTGATTATCGGATGTCCCGACCTAGAGGCGGACGCTCTAAGCACCACGTCACCCAGGTGGTAACTTTGGGCAAGGCCAACGACGTTTACTTCGTTACTTAATGTTTATTGCAGGTTACAGGCTGTAAAGTGAAGTAACTTGCCCTGCTCCTGATCCCACCAAAGAAGCACGGTTTGGGTAGTGTTGAACTGTTTCACCAGGCTTGTTGTAAAAGTGAAGGGAATGTCCCATTTATAACTACAACAACAACAATGAGATAATCTTATTACTTACTCTTAAGAGAGGGAGAAAATATAACTGTTTATTCTAGGCATGGGGAATTCATCTTAAGTATATCTAAGGAAATGAAAAAACCTTACTCCTTATTCTTAAGGCAGTGAAAAGCCTCTGAATCTTAAATCAATGAGAACATGATAATATATGTTGTACCCATATGTCGATGGGAGAGCCTTACTACTTACTAGATGGCAAAGAAAGAATTGTTCCATACTTACCCAGATGGTGATGGGACTTATTACCAGATACCGATGAAAGAATCTCACTGCTTAACTGTACGCCGTTGGGAAAATCTTATAACTTACTGGATGAGGATGGAAAAATCTTACTACTTTTGTCGGGTGGTAAATGAAAGAATCTTGCCACTTACCCATATCGCGAAGAGAAAATCTCACTCTCGTCTTCTTGCTCACAAAGAACGAATCGTTTTTGAGACACAGTGATGGAGTGATCAGCTGATCGCTTGATTGTCACCACTGGATAGTTCATCTGGAAAAGCCAGGTGGCCAGGATGTCTCGTACTGGAACCCCGTGACGGGAACCCTGAAATGTATACCTGATAATATGATAATAAAAACCCCGTGACAGGAATCCTGGAATGGATACCTAATTATATGGTAATAAAAAAACCCGTGACGGGAATCCTGGAGTGGATACATAAGAATATGAAAATTAAAAAACTCGTGACAGGGAATCCTGGAATGGTTCTCTAATAATATGGTAATAAAAACCCCTGACTGGAACCTTGGGATGAATACCTAATAACATGGTAATGAAAACCCACTGACGGGAGCCCTGGAATGGATACCTAGTAATATGGTAATAAAAACCCCGTGATGGAAACACTGGAATGAATACATAATGTTATGGTGACAAAAAATCCACGACGGAAACCCCGGAATGGATACCTTATAATATCGTGATGAAACCCCTTGCCGGGAACATTGGAATGGATACCTAATAATATGGTAATAAAGACCCCATGACGGGAACACTGAAACTTATACTACGGCGGCCAGCATTATGGTGGGAGGAAACCCAAGACCATCCGCAGGGTGCACACTGGCCTTCCCGCGTACAGCCGGAGAGGAAGCCAGGACGAGCTAGACTCATAGCGGTCGCATTGGTGAGAGCCATCTAGGTCATTACGCCGCGATGGTGAGCTAACCCTCTCGACCACGGAAGCCCTAGTTTGGCTATAAACCGCTGCAAATTATTCTTCAAGTGTTTTTCAACCCAACTGCTTGGTCGATTGATAAATTGATTCATTGATTGATTCACTGACTGATTGTTATTTAACACCATACTCTAGATTGTTTCCCGTATAAAATGAATGTCTTTTTTATGGTTCGGAGAAAGATAGCCCGTCTAGAGCAAACCGTCACGGGATCCTTAGAGCCTTGGGAAACCGTCAAGGGATTTTTAACGGCATAAGAGGTACTCTCGGTGCCCGAGGGGGTTAGCGCGCCAAGTATCCATTTCAAAACATCAATCAAATAAATAAATAAATAAATAAACATACTCACCCCTCGGGCAGTCTCCATCGCTTCGGCGAAATCACTGTGTGAAACAGAGCCGTAAGCATTCGTCTTCAGGTAAGACTGCAACTCAAACAGGCATGCTGTTAGGTCCACGGATCAGTGGCTCATTAAGCAAAAGTAATGCTGGAATAACACAAGAAATATTTATTCTTTTTGTTTTATTTTTTTTACGCAAGAGCATTTACACTTTATAAATAACGGCAGACAGCATTATGGTGGGAGGAAGCCGGTCAGAGCCCTGGGGGGGGGAGGGGGTGCACGACCATCCGCGGATTGTCGACAGACCTTCCCGCGTACGACTTAATACCTTATATAACAGAATAGTTATTAACAATATAGCAAAATCCATTTGGTCAGAACTCAGAAAAGCACAGTATTTTGACATTTCAACAATTATAGTTTTCAGAGTGTAAAACAGATTTTGATGGACCAAAGTGACTGAATTGTCTGTTGTGTGTTGATATAGAAATATAATGATAGCAACAACATGGGAAAACCAACTCACCCGAATCCCCTGGTCAAAGACGTCCTCGCCCAGGAAGTGTTGAAACATCCGTAAAATGGAAGATCCCTGATAGAACAACACAAATAAATTATACCCAAACAGTGCCGGTAATTTTAAGACCAGTCAATTATTTTTGTTTTGTTGTACATGTAACACTAGCTACCATATTGTAGCTTTCACAAGGGATTTCCTCACACGTAAAAATGAACCGCACACGTGAAATGAATTGCACACAGTTGCACACGTTTCGCGAATGTGAACAAACATTTCTACATATGTACGAAATAACTGGGCATATGTACAATTCTTTGGCGGGAGATTTGCTGCCGTTTAAAGACGAACGGGGACCTCCGTGGCAGAGGGGGTTTGCTTTTGTCCAAACGTACATGTATAATTGGACAACAGGTACTGAGACAGCTTGCCTTACAGATAGATCATGCCTTTCCTGCCAGGGAATAACCGACATTAGTAGAGAAGGATAACCCTCACCTTCACATATGGCAGAGGATCGTAGATATCATTTATCTTGGAAATCGTGTCCACAGAAAACTTTAGCGGATGAGACGTCTTCCGGTTATCACGGTTGAAGGCGTCGTGTAACTGGTTGACTATAGTCAGCTGGTGCTACATAAAACACAAAAAGGAATATATCTGCATGTTTGTTCGGGTTTAACGTCGTACTCAACAATTCTTCAGTAATACTTCAGGATTCCTTAGAATATATAAATACTGGGTCATCTTGTGGCAGGGCAAGTTTATGCTGCTAAAGTGCTCCCGCCGCTGGAGCCTCGTGCCGAAGATAGCATTATGTCATATCATTATTAACACCGAGCCGTCCTGTTTCCTTGCTCTAATCTCTGAGTGCTTAGCTCCCAGTGCCGAGTGTCAAACGAGGCAGCAACAAGTGCCATTTTTATACTCTTTGTATGATCCAGGATCTCCCGACCCCGAGGTGAACGCTTTTTTAATTAAAAGATATTAATCTCTTAAAAAATTTTTGCTACCAGTACGATCAACCCAAATTTATATGAAGGTAAACGATTGAAGTCGTTTATATTAGGAGAATTGCTCTTTCAGTAAAAGAGTTTAAATATAACTAACCTTTGTCAACAGTTTGTGACAGTCATCTGTTAAAATAATATGTGTATCAACATAACCCTTAAAACACGCGTTAAAACACGCGTTAAATATCCAGATTTAATGGGTTCAGGTTCACTTTACATCTAAGCGGTAAAAGGACGCGTGCCAAATGCGTCGTGCGCCTTTACATTGTATTACTGAAACAAATAACTAAATTTTGCTTGAATAGACATGTTTTGGTAAAGCCGCATAACAGAATACTTATGGGCCTGGTGGGGAAAACGTACCTGTTTCCACAATTTAATGAACTTTATTAGGAATTTTCATGAACCGTGTTCCAGTGGTTTCCCAAAAATCAAGGGACATAACCTACCATTTTCCATTCTGGATGAAAAGCGTTAACTCCGATGTTGTGGTAATAGTTCGCAAAGCCTTCGTTTAGCCAAATGTCGTCCCACCATTTCATCGTGATCAGGTTGCCGAACCACTAGGAGGAAAGACATAAACCATACATTGACAGAAGACTTATCTATTTATTTATTTATTTATTTGATTGGTGTTTTACGCCGTACTTAAGAAGAATTCATTTACACAACGGCGGCCAGCATTATAGTGGGAGGAGACCGGGCAGAGCCCGGAGGAAACCAACCACCATCCGCAGGTTGCTGGAAGACCTATCCAACTATATCGGGAGAGGAAGCCAGGACAGGAGAGAGAGTTGGCTGTACTTTTATATTGTATGTATTGCATACGGTGATAACCATTTCATGGAACTGATATACAATCTTATATCCCTAGCGACGTGAAATTAATGGGTCACGGGGGCCTTCGTGGCCGAGGGGGTTATCGCGCCAGCGCCGCCTTATGACCCTGTGCCTCTCACCAATGAGGTCGCTGGGAGTTCAAGTCCAGCTCATCCTGTCTTCCTCTTCGGCCGTATGTGGGAAGATCTGCCAGCAACCTGCTGCCTGCCGTCATATAATTGAAATATTCTTGAGTACGGTGTAAAATACCAATGAAATAAATAAATAAATAAATTAATGGGTTACCATTTCCCCCGAAATGGCGATTCGACCCTACGGTGACTTGGTTATTATCCTCATGCACTGCGCAAGGAATAAGTTATCAGTTTCCCCACAGAACGTCATCTTAAAAGCAGGATTGAACAACAGGCTACACAGATTGGACTCGAATTACTCTTAGCAGGAAAGGTTCTCCCTTGATATGGAGGTAAAGCTACCATCAATCTCATTGAAATAAGATCCTTAGTTCTGACTGCATTATGCCACTTCGGTCTGACACCGGGCGACTTTATCACGTCTTCTGAGGAATTCTGGAAGCCTTTGGAGAATACGTAATGTTTAGCCAATGGGCGTCCTCGTATCATAACCACTAAGCTAGTACGTGGATTGCGTCGCTTTTTTCTACTGAAAACCACCAGTTTGTTTCGCCACAATCGGAAGAAATCGGTGACATCGGAAGTCTGCGGTCTGTCAAAGCGATCATAGGCCATGTCCGGAGTTTCTGACTCAGATCAAGAGGCAAACCACTGATTGGCTAATTCAATGAACCACATTTAGCATTAGCAGTGAGTCCGATCGTCTTAGCGTTCCGTCCTCACGATTTGATTTTAATGAGATTGGGCTACCACATGCCTGAATTGAGTGAATATTGTTGAACTGTGTAAAACACAGAGAGCCTGTCCAGCTATCCAGCAGTAGTATTAATCAGGGTGTTTTTCTAGCTCAGTATAATGCTGTCGTTTATAAGGAAACAAAAGGATGCAATAATGTGCCTATGTGACACAGCGCTGGCATGGTACTTGTCGGATAAAAAATCAAATGATATGTCTGTAACATCTGTCGGTAATCTATCATATCCTGGGTCATCATCACGCGAGTTATCATGACAGAGGGTTATTTCGCTGCTGTTCCTTATCCTAGCTACTGGTGTGCACAGTGATCATGACATTACAAAATAGTACAGGAATTATTACATATAATGTAAAGAAAACAATTTGCTCACATATCCGCATATTATGACCTTATTTATTTTTTTTATTTGACTGGTGTTTTACACCGTATTCAAGAATGTTTCACTTATACGACGGTGGCCAGTATTATGATTGGAGGAAACCGGGCATATTATGGTGTCGCTATTCACTAGGTGTACACTGCTTCCAACGGACGTTAAAGAGCAGTGTTTATGTGGGTGTTCGAAGTGACATTTCGCCCAGTTTAAGCAGTTTCGCCGTGTTTTAGGGGATCCATTAGCCCAAGGAATAGCCGGTATGCTCGAGTTTAACGTTGTACTCAGCGATGTTTCAGTCATATGACGACTCGGAATCCTTACATTTGTGTATATACTTTGTCTTCTTGTGGCAGGGGGAGTCCATGCCGCCAAAGTGCTGCCGCCACTGGAACATCATGACATGACACCCCACCGAGTCACATTAAACTGATACCGGGTCGACCAGTCCTGTTTCCTTTATCTAACCTTTCAGTGCTGAGCGCCAAGAGAGGCAGCAACAAGTACCATTTATAATGTATTTGGTATGACTCGACTTGGTTTTGACCCCGGATCTCCCGAGGTCGCCGCTTGATATATTTTGTGTCTTCCATTCGAATAGATGGCATGCTTGACAAACACACTAACGATGGTAAATTGACGTGTGTGTGTGTAAAACTCGCTTTGAAATGTTAAATCTCATTGGCTGAGTGTTAGCATTCTAAGGGATGCGGATTTTTTTAATAGCTTTTCGAAATTCTCTAAAGGTGGCGCTCTGGAGAATTTTGTAAAAATTCCAATCTTACTCAAAGTTTGTAACATCATGTGGGTACATGCAACTGAATTCATAATATTTTAGGATGGTGCCTCACCTGATGACTGATTTCATGGGAGATAACAGAGGCGACTAGCTCTTGGGCCTTCGCTGACGTCACTCCCGGCTCAACCAATAGTGTATTCTCATTATACAAGATCAATCCCCAGTTCTCCATCCCTCCATATAAGAAGCCATCTAGGGCAACCATATCTCAAACAGAGAAATGTGCGAGTAAGACCTTGTCAGAAAATCTCGAAATCAAAGGAACGTACGAGTGAGACCACGCCCGGAAATGCCGTATTGAATATCTTTAAACTCAGCGATGGCTTAGAGCGAGTTTTCACCTCAGGGCAAGGTCCATATTAGTTCATTAAAGCTGTCCATTAGAGAAACGGTTTACACTGAATTTTTTTTTTTATTCGAATGAAGTATAATGCTCCACTCAAGATTTTTTTCACTGATGTGATGGTGGTAAAATTTATGGGTGAAGCCAATAGGATTGGCAGAAGTAAAACCACCGCCCTCCGGCAGGCCCCTGACCAGCCTCTGAACTTTAGGCTTAACTTAAGGTTAAATGGCGACTCACCTAGTTTAGGTAAATTGTACCTGATTCTGTAAAACTCCTCAAAGAACTCCAAGACGTGAACTGCTAGGCGAAGAGCGTAGTCCGTCTGCCACAGAAGTTCTGGACGAGTCCACACCCTTATCTGAACGATGAAAATTATCCAAAAACAACAACATGCCAAACAACAACAGTGTGACAAACAAAAACAGCATGACAAACAACAACAGCGTGACACACATCAACAACAACATGGCAAACAACAATAATATGCCAAACAACATGACAATCAACAACAACATGACCAACAACAACAACAGTGTGACAAACAACAACATGACAGGCAACAACATGACAAACAACAACAATATGCCAAACAACATGACAATCAACAACAATATGACCAACAACAACATGACAAACAGCAACAACACGTCAAACAACAACAACAAGATGATACACATCAACAACATGACAAACAACACCACAAACAACAAGAACAACACAAACAACAACAACATGACAAACAACAACAGCACCACAAACAACAGCAGCATGACAAACAACAACAACGCCACAAACAACAACAACATTACAAATAACAACAACAACACAAACAACAACAACATGAGAAACAACAACAACATGAAAAACGAAAACAACAGCATGACAAACAAGAACATTCGCAAAAACAACAACAACATGAAAAACAACAGCAACAAAACAAACAGCAACATTCTTGGCAGAAACAGAAAATGCAGCAGTAATAACATGACAAACTACAGTAACTTTAACAATGACAATAATCCCGAAAACAACAGCAACTTCCAAAACAACAACATAAAAGACAACAACAGCCTGAATACTAGCACCCTATACAACAGAAAGAAACTGAACAACAAAAAAAAAACAAACGTAATAAGAAATGAACGACACGACGTAAATAAAAACATAGTGTGTACCTAGTTTGTGAGTCAATACCGGGTAGCCATTGGGCTGCTAAGCTCGGTTGCTGTAGTTTCAGACCCCTGGTGGCCGTCATATATTTATTTATTTATTTGATAATTGTTTTACGCCGTACACAAGAATATATCACTTACACGACGGAAGCCAGCTTTATGGTGGAAAGAAACAAGGCAGCGCCCGGTGGAAACCTATGACCATCCGCAGGTTAGTGGCAGACCTACCCACGAACGGATGCAGAGGAATCCAGCATAAGACTTGAACTCACAGCGATCACATCGGAGGGAGGCTTCTGGATCCTTACGGTGCGCTAGCGCGCTAACCAACTGATCCGAGGGCTCCCCCTGCCGTCACATAAGCGAGAGACTCTTGAGTGCAAGCATAAATAATTTTCAAATAAATAAATCGCTTGGTTAAACCATTTTCATTGTTAGTATGAAATGGCCAGGTGTCAGTATAATATGACTCGGTGGAGTGTCATGTCTGGTGTCTTTGGCATGATGTTCCAGTGGCGGCTGCACTTACCCTCACTCACTGGAACAGTGCAAGAAATTAATAGTCTAGTTAGCTTGGGACCGAATCGCAGTTTCGCGGCAAAAGGTATCGCATTACCGGTGTCGCGTAAAAATCCTTTTGAAAAATAGTTTTCCCTAGACTTTACAACCTACATGAGGTTTCTATCGTAGTTTTGTCCTGTCACTTACTGGAACCCTGTTGGATGTCAACGCCTCTCTGTGTGGAAACTGAGTTACGATAAGGGCTAGGCTATACGTGGACATCTTTGGTGTAGTATCAAAAATGTCGGCTATCATCTGACCCCTTCTGCAAGAGAGAAAAGGATAGGTGAGTATGATAATTAAATGTGTATCAACATAGTTCATTGCCGAGACTCTCCCAAATGTACGGAGCCGTAAAGTGACCTGATGAAAAAAAATTAGAAACAGAAAAGGAACTATTAACTCAAGTGTTAAAGTTTCATGTGTATTTTTTGTCGTACGAACGACTTAGTAAAGATAATTAACAATTATCTGGCGCTCTCGACATCTTTATTATGTCGTGCGCACGAGATCTTTACTAAGTCGTGTGCACGAGATAACTGTGCGTTTCTGTTGGTGAATTATATCGAGATCACTACTTCGTGAAGATATGTGCATGACGTATTAAAAACACACACACAAAAACACGGGAAAACGTAAATTCTGTTTTTCTTTATTACCAATATTTTTCTTCACCATATCACTTTTACAAGTCCGTATAAATGACTAGTACAGGAAACTTTTTAACATTTATGAAAAAATATTTATTTACCTATTTATTCCTTTGATCATATTACATCATATTTAAATCTATTTCACCAGTGTGAATGCTGTAGGTACAATGGGTCAGAAAGAAGAGCTAGAGCACGGAAAAAACCCACTGTCCTTAACAAGGTACCTGACAAATATTGTTTAACTTGAAGCGAGCCCGGGATTCGAACTCATGACCTGAGTGATCAAGCGCATATCGGGAACATTGAAAACATACAGCGAGGGCCCATGTTGTGAACATGGCCATAGAATTGACCAACCAACACACTATTGACAATCTTGGCCACTAAACGTGTTCCGAATCCAACGTTTTCGTTTCACGGGTTAACTTGTCGGGCACAAAAATGGCGGTGTCAACAAACACGAAATATTCTAATTGGCTTATGTAGTATTTTGATTGATAATTGTGGCCAGTCGCATTATTTTCATTGACGCTTCAGAAACTATTGAGTTTTACGGTGTAAATGTCACTTACCTCGGCTCACTCCTGATCAGCGGCATGTTAGTCAAAGCAGTGTAATCGTTCCGTCTGACGATGGTGAGCTCAAAGGTAGCTTTGAGTCCCGGCTCATCAAAACATGGAAACGTAGTTCTAGCATAGATGTGTGCAAACTGTGTCGCAGCCATGTATCTGAAATTCAAGAAAACATTTGAAAAAAAAAATTATCAGTTCTTTTTTATTTCTTCATTTTATGCGTTGTTTAATGTTTTATTCAAGAAGTCCAAGGTAAACCACCGACCTAGGATAAGTTACGGATGAACTTTTCCACGTTTGCACGCCATACTGATGGAAGATAATCGGTATTCAGCCATCTTTACAATGCCAAGGTTCGCATTCACTAGCTTTAATCTAGTGTAAGATCTCTGTATATGAATGAGCTCTGGTTTAGCGAGAATTCGACGACAATGACGAGCGCAAGAATGCCCAAACCGGCACACGAGCCTCTGAATGTATTTATTTATTTGAATGTTGTTTTACGCCGTACTCAAGAATGTTTCACTTATACGACGGCGGCCACCATTATGGTGGGAGAAAACCGTACAGAGCCCGGTGGAAACCCACGACCACCCGCAGGTTTTTGGCAGACCTTCCCACGTATGGCCGGAGAGGCATCTGCACGTAGGGCTATAGAATATCGATATAAGAACGTATGTTGGAAACCTTGACCAGATCTGAACTATCAACTACGGTGTGATGTTAGGGAGAATAGGGCCAGTTGATAAACGGGGTAAGGTGTTACAACCCCTTTAGAGAAAATAATGAACATCAGTTGCAGCTGTTGTCTCCGCTGTAAATGCACCACGTGGAACACACCACGTGGATGAGTGATGAGGAAATTCCAATGGAGTTGGAATTCTAGGCCTAAGAACACATATTGTGACACCTTTATTAACTTTCACCATAGTTAAAAGAAAATTTGTAGTCTTGTGGCTGGGTCTGAATACGTATTTTCGATGCAAAATCACATGCTTGATTGACCTATATTGACCTTTTTTGACCTAGTGCTCGTTGTTGCAAGTTGTAGCAACTTGCCCCGCATGAGTTTAAATGCGCGTTGAAACAATCTGCCCCGCATGAGTCTTAATCTACGTTGAAACAACCTGTCCCGAATGTTTATACACTTGATATATATCATTGAAATATGAGTATTATTTAACTTTTACAAATGATAAACCCATCAACTACGGATGTAGTAACGCCATAAAAATACCTCCTATTTGGCATTTGTACAGGTCACATGATGCTGTCCGCAGTTATAAGTAGGCCTATAGCGTATCCTTGCATGAGATAAGCCATTTTGTTTTATATTCCAGTGCAAGTAAATTTTTAACAATATATATCCTATTTTAAACTATATTTTGAGCTCCAGATCGAAAAGGCTGAGTAAAACAAACATTAAAGTGTTACAATTAGAATGCTTAGTATATGTAACCTTTTTCTTTAATTGAAATTCTATAAATAGCATTAATTTTCTGTTAGTGGTTATATTGCAGTTGCATTTGCCCATCCCGACTCCGATTTTAGTTAGAAAATGTTGTAGCTTGATATTTTGAATACAAATTAACTTGATTAATTCAGAATAACCATAATAGTGTAACAACTTACCCCGCAAAAGAGGTAAATTGTTGCAGAATTTTAATGTTTTAAAACTGGATTTATGGTGTATGTATGATGAGATAAGATATCCTCTCTGAACAAGTGAGAATAGGCTGTATTAAAAGATATATTAATACCGTTGTGATATCTCAAAGGCTTGAATGAAGTGAAGTTTTCAAAAATTGAACCAACTAGTCCCTGTCTCACCTGGCCTTTGCCAAGTACATGGACCTGACTCAAATTTAAACAGTCGTCGACTTTAGGGTCTTCATGTTTTGCACATGTGGTAATCTTTTCGGAAATTCAGCCCTTCGTTCTTCGTTTGCAACTCCAAATGATAGTGTAATCATAGCTCTCACCTGAAGAAAATTTTTTTTCTTAACCGGGTAAGGCTGATGGCGTTTTCAAAATGAGCTGAGTTTATACATGTCGTAGACATGCACTGACTGACTGGTATTATTCCTTGCCAAACTTCAGAGTGTTTTAATAACACACATATATATATATAGATATTTATATCTCTTATATTTCACTTACACCACATACTTGAAAAACAAGCTGTCACAGAATAAACTCACACTGTCGTGCTGTTTTTTTTATACCCGACGATGTAAAGTCCCCTCCAGCCATGGCGAAGTGGACCGACGAAGTCCATGATCACGTGATATCTACTTCTGGGTTTTAAATAACCGTCCAAGTTCAGAATCATCAGCTGTTGAACGTCGCTAGTCTGGTAACTATGGATACGAGGTGTAGTCATGCCGTTTGTCCCCAGCAGATTTATGGAGGTGTTCTCAATGCTCAGTTCGAACATATGCAGGGTGATGCTATCTGTGGCTTCCAGGCAATCCACTAAAATATCCACAGAACCGCGAAAGAAGAACTTTTCCGGGTCTTCCCCATACATCTGGGGCTCAAGCTCCAGGCGATAGTGTACCGGAAGAAGAGATCCGGGTAGGCGCATTTGCCTGTCAATCATAGGAATTTCCGTCGTTGTCGTCGTGACAGGGGGCGGGGTTACGGAAGGTGTGGATATTTTAGACATGGTTACGGGGATTTTTGTCGCTGGTGGTGGTGGGCTTACAGACCGACACTCAGGCACGACACCTGTCAAGAAAATAAAAATAGAAAAAATTATTGGGTTAGTTTTGTGTGTGTTATTATGAAATATTTGTGCGCATTATTAAGAATATTATTTTTTTTGTCATGATCACACAAAAGAAGTCTAGTAACAGAATGTCTGTTATCGTGCGCTCTGTTGTAATACGGTAGTTATACGTAAACGGTTTCTACACTAACGTTCACCACAAAAGTTAAAACGGTATACACAGCTTGAGACCAGATTACTATAGACAGGCAAAAAAATCCATCATCCCATGTGTTGAAGTAGAAAGTTTTCCCCGTCACTTACACAGACCCTACAACGTCTTGGTGGGAGGACACCGGGCAAGCTGCATTAAAAAGACAATCACTGGCAACTGATCTCTTATGACACACCAGTAATAAGTGACCAATGTGTCCACAAATTGTCATTACAAAGACAGCAATAGACAGTAACCTGTAATACAGCTTGAATACAATTTACTTGGAGCCGAAAAAGTTCCCCATTGCAAGAGTTAAAGAAGAAAGGTCTTCCGAACCACTTACACTGACACTCGAACATCTTGGCGGGAGCAGTCAGGTAAACGATCAACCCCGTCAGCATGGCAACACCAAGACCAATCAGCGCAAGGGCCACGCCTGTGGCTGTCGTCACGTGACATCCGGTCTTTTGAGCTGGCTGCGCGGACTCCGGAGATGACCCGATGTTACTCCGTTCATTACAGCCATTGGTTGTTGGCTCTCGGGGTGGTCCATTGGTGGCCATCACACTAATCAGAAGATAGCGTCTTTGTCCGTCTATCCACTGTCACCAAAGTCAACTGGAATGAACAAAATCATCATTCCTCCATCATTCAGAGACACAAGCTGCTATCCACTATCCATTGTCATCCAGGCAATATAAAGAAAACTCTAGGCGCAAACTCACAATGTCTGGGATTTGCACCGTACAAGATCTTGCACTGTGAAAAAAATGGCCAGTTTCAAAACATAGCAGGCTCAGGTTGAAAGATAGGAAAAATTTGATGCACCGACCGACTTACTGACAGGCCGACACACAGAATGACAGAATGACAGGCAAAAAGACAGAGAGAGATGAGAACACAGTCAAATAGACAGACAGAATGAGAGACAGACAGACAGATCAACAGAGATGAGCACACAGGCAAACAGACATGAATACAGAAAAACAACAGACAGACAAGACAACGTACAGACAGAAATGAGGAAACAAGCAAGTTGACAGAAAGACAGAACAACGAAATAACAGAAAGATAAAAAACAACAGACAGACAGAAATAAAAAAGCAAACATACAGAAATACAGAAGAAGAGAATAACAGGCAAACCCACAGAACAACACACAGACAAAACAACAGACAAGCATACAGAGCGACAGACTAATAGAACTCCTTAGTTGGAGCGACAACCAGTAAACACAGACATTAAACCAATTACAGGCGAGCTAGTCTACACTATTATCCAGTTAACAGCAAGTTAGGTTGAAGTAAACATTCACTAAGTGAAGACATCAGAGCCGATAAGCTTTGTGTCAATCTTGAGTAATTAATTGAAAAGAAAACATTGGATTTTATTTCTTAATTTTAGACCCCTCTTTTACACCAAATATTATATAGATGGTGTCAAGACAAGATAACTTTTAACTCTTCACAAAGCTTGTTCCCGTGGCCCACCATTTATTTTTGATTATAATATCAAAGTATACGCAGACATGTGGATAGCACATGCTAAACATTTGAGATCCTAGCTCTCTTAATCTATAATGATCCTTTATCATGAGCATTACAGTTTTGTTGGCAACCTTCTGATTCGGGTCAGTGCTTTACCTGAGGCTACAAACGTCTCATCATCACTCGTTAAGATCTACCCGCACGTATGTGTGAACAGTTGCAATTCCAGAGGAAGAGAATTATCTTCCTTCCTGTGTTTGGTTTTATATACATTTTGACGTCAAAATTTAACAAGAAGGAAAATGCTGCCGGTCATGCTTACACAAGGTTGTCATAATTTATAGGCCTTGACATTTGAGTACCAACCCTCAACCAGAGTGGACATTCCGTATCAATAATCCCAAAAATAATTCCTGAAATAACCTTCAATACACTCCACCACATTAACAATAGCGAAAGTAGGTAAAGTAACAAGATAGGAGGGATTCCTGCTAAGTAAAATCAACCTACAGTTTTAAATGATTTGGGAATGACACCTTACCGCCGTCATATACATGAAATAGTTTACTCCAGGCACTCTGTTCACGTCCGCCTGTATACAAACCGTACCACCGTCATATGAATGAAATAGTTTACTTCAGGTACTCTGTTCACCTCTGCCTGTATATCTATCTTACCGGCGACATATACATGAAAAAGTTTACTCCAGGCACCCTGCTTACTTCCGCCTCTGTATGCCTTACCGCCGTCAAATACACGATATACACTTTAGCCAGGCGGTACACACCAGTCATAAATTGAAATGATAAAAGATAAGACAGCAAGAAACGGAGTGTCAGTGTAATGTTAAATAGGAAAGAAAGACCTTGCCGACAGCTAATGGATGATGAGTATAATTTAATCTCCGAAATGATTTTCTTGATTAATTAACTGATTTCGTTTAATCGGCGAGGTACCGTATGCATCTGAAGGTTAATTTTCACGTCTGTGTTTCTTTATGGCTGGGTTCATCAGCAAATCCTCTCAGATTCGTGACAAAAAGACTCCTGTCCACAATTATGTAATGAACATTGAAGAAAGAATACACTGCATGTGGGTTCATCTTCGATTGTCTGACAACACCACCCCTTCAGATGCTAAAATGATTATAGTATGCTTTAATAAATAGTGTTTATTTATTTATTTCATTGGTGTTTTACGCTGTACTCAAGAATATTTCATTTATACAACGGTGGCCAGCATTATGGTGCGAGGAAACCAAGCAGATACCAAGGGAAACCCAGGACCATCCGCAGGTAGCTGGCAGACCCTTCCCATGAATTGTATGCTTAAGCGGAGTGTCAACTATGAGCTTAATATGGAAGTGACCCCAAGTGTATCGGCTGTCTTATTGGCATCACCGTCCACTGGTGACGAATTCTCTCTTACCAGTGTAAGTAACACAGTTTATACAGATAGGTATTTGTTTTCAAATTCGTCTGGTAATCACTAACAATTTTTTGTTGTGTTACTTACAATAGCAAATCGTCCAAATGCTGCTGCCCAAATCTTCCTCTCTACCAAACATGTACTGTCCGTAAATAAACGAAAAAAGCTAAGTCCCAGACAACATCAGCAGGACCATAGCTTACAGCTGAAAGGGATGTTGTTGAAAAGTGGGTCAAGACATGAAAGAAAGTAGATCACAACTAGAGAAAGAACAATACATACGCCTCTCTCGTTTAAAGGGGTCGATTACAGTAAACATATAGAATGGTGTTAATGTGTCTACAGGAAAGGCCGGATCACCTTACAACGGGATGCGTAAGAGATCGATTTACTGCTGTTGTAGAGGCGCGATATCTACGATGACCTAATTATCCCATGTTATTTTACATGAATTAAAAAAAAAATCTTGTTTGTTAAAAACATAATGGTTTTATAAGAATTGTTAATGCACACAGATTTTTGTTGCAAAACGAATATTTGTCTACTGATTTGACTGGAGTTTTCACTTATGCGACGGGGGACAGCATTATGGTACGGGAACCGGGCAGAGCCCGAAGGAAACCCACGATCATCTGCAAGTTTGTTTGTTTTGTGCAGAAAAACAAATACTCTGTGGAAAAAAACGTTTCTGTAAAAATATATTTGTCTGACTTTTCTGATAATTAACTGTATTTCGATTGTATTCAAAAATATGTGTAGAATACATACATAAAATTCAATGGAAACAGTTTGGCACGAATAAGCCGTGATAGAAAACGGCTTAAAGCGAGAGATATCCGGGTAAAGCGTGACGTTATAACCTCGTGCAAAGGCGATAACATAGACAATTGTACAATATGATCCTTTGCTATCACAATCCTGGGTCCTCAATAACTCGGATGGTTAAAGATCTGAGCCTGGTTGGTTGCTCAGGTCCATGTATCGTTGTTTCAATGCAGCTTTATTTTTTTTTATTGTGGTTACTACAGTTTATCTTAACCATGAACCGGGGCGTCATTGGCTGAGGGGGTTGTAATGTAATTTAATTCTTTATTTGTTTGGCGAGGATTCCCCACAGTTCAATGGCCACTCCTCAACAACATATAACAGATCTACAGGACACAACGGAGAATTAGTTACAAATACAAATGATAGAAATAATACAAAAAGACAACAGACCTAATAGACTATACATGTATGTATAGAATATGAGCAACAACAGAAATATTTACACTACAAACAAATAGATTGTAACATATATAATTAATACAATGAGACTGTAACACAAGGATCTCATGACTACTTACTGAAGTAATATTTAACGTTAACATTTAATTTAAGAAAAAAATAACTATTTAAAATACTTGCCATTGATTGAAATTCTCTTTGAGTATGCAGTAAATTTATGTACCACTTAAATGATTAGTTTGTTTTCATCAGGTTTTAATTCTTCAGATATATATTACAAATATATTTTGAACACGAAGGAATAAATCTTGTGTACTTTACACCTAGAGATATGGTTGGCGTAATTTGTTCGAGCATATGTTTCCTTTGGGTGGCATATACGGGGCATTCAAAGAAATAATGATGTACATTTTCACATAAATTGTTATAATGCAAGCACGAGAGAATATTTCCTACATTGTACTTAAAAAGATCTTTATTCAGAGCGTCCCATTCTCATTCTCCATTGATATAACAGAGTAGTAGGAATCGAACATGTTGTACAGTGGAGTTAATTCTTTAATTTCTTGAAAAACAGAAATTGCTTTATCATTTCTAGTAAGGCATTGCGGACATGACACGGCAAAATATCCCAATCTTTGTCTTAGGGAAGAAAGAGGAGGATAACAGATGAATGCGAGTTTTAAAAAGTCGAACATTTCCCCTGTTTTGAAGGTTGCATGCATTTGTATCAGCGGCATTTCTATCGTCTAATATCTTTTTTACGTGAGGCGGAGAAAGTCCATTTGCAATTTTATGGAAGAGTAGAATTCGGCGGCATCTACGTCGATTGTATAAAGGCTTCTACTTGAGTTCATTTAATAAACTATTGTATGACGCTTGCCGTGGACCTCCGGTAATGCTGCACGTCTTTGCCGTAGACCTCGGGTAATGCTGCACGTCTTTGGACAGGTTCAAGATAGTTTATGAGCATACAGCTACAATTGTCGCACAGAACATTCCCATGTTCCATTGACGACCTTATTAGACTTTGGAAGAGAGTGAGAAGACATTTTCTACTGAGAATTGTTTTTTTACTCTGTGTTATTCTGTATACTTTAATGTCCAGCTCTAAAATGTTCGTTCCATTTACCATTATGTTGTAGAATAATACGGAGGTGTTTGTGGGACCAAACGCTCTTTACATTAACACCTTCTAAATACAAATTTCACCACGATATAGCTGAAATATTGCCGATGTGGTGTTAAGCCATAATCATTCATTCATTCTAAATGCAAATTAAGATTACAAGGGTTAGATTTTAAGGATATAAGCAAGTAAACGGTTTTACAAGCGTTAGTTAACAACCCATTAACAGGCCCATTTTGACAAACGATCAAGATCTCGATTTATATTGGCCTCTGAGTTACTCAAATTATTGATCTCTTCCAACTAGGATGTGTCGTAAGCGAAAATGTTAATATCACATTCAATATTTGTAATAATATCATTTACAAATATTAAGTAAAGTAATTGACCTAGCACAGAACCTCAGGCAACCCACAGGAAACAGGTTTGGCAATTGATTCAGTATCATTAATACAGACTTTGATTTTTCTACCAGTCAGATGGTCATTCAGTAAGGAAAGTATTGGATCTCCAATACAAAATTGCTCCAACTTAAACAGGAGACATTTATGCCAAACTTTATCAAATGCTTTACTCACATCAAGAAAGATTAAACACATGTCATTTCCGTTGCAAGATACATTTTATGAACTATATTTATTAACTGATATATGGTAGAGTCCCCTTGCTTGAATCCACAGTTAGATATTAGAAGGTCGTTATTGATACAATCTTCATACAAGTCTTTATGCACAACTTTCTCCAATATTTAGAGAGAAGGTTGCAGAGACGCTGGTCGACAGTTTGAAACAGCATGTCTTTCCCCTTTCGTAAACACTGGGCTAACATGAGAGAGCTTCCAGGAAGTGGTTAATACCACAGACTGTAGAGAAAAATTAAAAAGATTAGCTAGAGATGAGGCAATACTTTCAGCACTATATTTGAGCATGAAGTTATTTATACCATCACAACCAGGCGCTTTTCTTGTACTTTCTTGTACTCTTCCAAGTGCTGCCGTCCCTGGAGCATCATGCCGAAGAGACCGGACATGCCACACCACCCTGGTCACATTATACTGGCATCTGGCCGACCAATCCTGTTTCCTTGCTCTAACCGCTCAGTGCTGAGCGCCAAGCGAGACAGCAACATTCTTTTTAGAGTCTTTGGCATGACCCGATCCGGAGTCTGACCCAGATCTCACATCACATCACATCATAACACATAATATCAAATCATGTGGGCTCACAAGTGGTCGTACGGTTAAAGCGCTTGCTTTTCAATGGTTGGAACACCCGGAGCGCGAATTCAAATCTGAGGGTAGGGAGGGGTTTTGTAGATTCACCTCCCCCTCTCCCCTCTCTCCCACTCTCCCCATCTACCCCGGAGGTCGACGGCTTATGTGGCTGTGTGCGTGGTCTAGAACTCATTGAAAATAACTTGTATTACACTAGCATTGTGTACATATCTGTCCACCACACGTGCGATAGTTGGCAAATAACGAGTCAAAGGTCGAGTGCCGGACAGGTTAAAAGAGTAGGATACACGTACAACTACGACAATAAGAGAAGCGATGATGTGAGTAAACTGTGATGTTTTATTGGATTCTGCAAGTCAGCTGCCTGTTCACGATATATACATACAGGAGAAGAATGAATCATTATGGCTTCAAGTCTACAGGAGGAGAGTAAAACCACTGAGATCTTGTCATGCCAAGTAAAGTCACTCACATTTCATTGGCCGTAAGTTGTTGTTGTATTCAAACTTTTCGTACCGTTGCCTTAGAGGACAGTCCGTTGGATGCCAGGCCAACTCAAGACAGCACCAGAATTTGCGGGATATAGAATAATTATGTGACAAGTATATATTCCCTACTAGTGAAGGGAAACTTTATTTGTTTTAGTTTTCATTTAATTTTATTCCACTTTGATTACACGCAAGTTCCCAGCTCGCCGGGCGTTGAGGGTCGATCCGATGTGAACACGTGACTTAGAACAGAAAATAGCTGAGGGTCTCTCAGCCGGATATTTTCGCGCATGGCATGTTCACTCGGACAGAGTCTTCCCGAACACCTGGGAAAAGAAAGACAGAATTTATCATTATTATTATTACTATTTGTATCCTTTTCCCTTAAAGCAATGATTATGGTTAATGTTTTTAGAATTTTCGATCATTTCAAGCATAAAAACGCCCGGCTCCACAAAAGGATCAAAGGCTCAGTTAATTTTAACTAGGCCTATCAGAGGAAGTTAGATAGCTGATCCGATCATTACAGTTTAACATATTAAATTAGCAAAATGATTCTGAGGAAGATACTTTGCCCGTGATGTCCCTTTAACACTTGTTCTCTTGGTAGTCACAATCAACATTCTCTAACATCATCTGGTGTGACGACAGAGCTGTGAGTTCAAGTCCAGCTCATGTTCTTCCTCTCCAGCTGTACGTGGCAAGGTCAGTCAGCAACCTGCGGATGATCTTGGGTTTCCCAAGGGCTGTACCTGGTTTTCTCCCACAGTAAAGCTGGCCGCCCTCGTATAAGTAAAATATTCTTGTGTACGGCGTATAACACCAATCAAAATAAATAAACAGATAAATAAAAGAACAGACCACATTTACACAAAGCATGCCTCATCTGAAAGGCCACTTCATGCTGATTCCAAATATGGTCTTTATTATTTTGGGGATTTTTTTTTTGCATTGATTAAAAAGGAGATAAAGATTGCGGTGCTACGGTGGACTTTTTGGACAACTCTGAAGCAATGACGTCACAGATTCTTTTTAGCTGCTAAAATCCTCTGATTGACATATGTGTACATTTTACGTGAATATACATGTGGTACACCTGTATCTGTCTAATAAGGGAAAATATAACAGTTACAGCATGATTTGCAGCAAAAAATAAATCTGTGACGCTCACAGAGCTAGTGCCAGGGACACTGTCTTACATATTCATCCCACCGGCTGCGGACATGTGTTCTCCGTTGAAAAAAGTCCCCGCTGCTTCCGCCAAATATTCCTGCGGATTGCTCATAGCGTAAGAACTACTTGCCCAGGTGTGATGCGCCTTGGCGTGGTTATAAGCGGCGGATATCTGGAACCAATGTAAAGCTGAAGGTGCTATATCACGTGTTATATTCATTTATGTGATTGGTGTTTTACGCCTTACTCAAGAATATTCCACTTATTTGACTGTGGCCAGCATTATGGTGGGAGGAAACCGGGCAGAACCCCATGGCAAAACCCACGACCATCAGCGCATTGCGGACAGATCTTCCCAAGTACACACATATTATAAGATGTATATCAAAAAAACATTTTTGATGATAAGAAATTTTGATATTTTCTCAAACCGTACGTTACATTTAGAAACCTCGTGCTAATAGATTAACGCTGGTAAACCGATTGTTATTTTTTCAGTTAGCCGGTGGCAGTCAGTTTTTGGGGGAAACGAAAAGGCGTGCCCGAGGTAAACCATCGAACTTTGGCAATTTATTGACCTACTCACACACGCGAAACGTACTGGAATTTTTATACTTCTTTCTTTACTACTTTGATTGATGTTTATCGCCGTGCTCCAAAATTTTTCACTTTTACGACGGCGGCAAGGTTTCTTGATTGGAGGAACTTTTCTAGTATTGTTTCCAGCCATAGTTTCTGTCAGTTTACCTGACTTTTCAAGTAGCCGGGAAGAGCGTAGTTGTGGATGGTGTGTGTAAACTCGTGGACTAGGATGTTGTCTGTCCTATGGTATGGGTCCGACCGATCACATAGGATATTATCATCCAATACTACTGCTCGCTTTCCGCCAACGCCAGCTAACGTCTCGTACTTCCGGCCATCAAACGTGCACGTACGCTGACAGGACCCAGAACAGCTATCTACAGAGAATTGAGAATGGAATGTGGATGAGTCATGCAGGGACTGAACTCTCCAAGTGAAAGGACCGGGAGCAACTATCTAAAGAGTACTGAGAATGGAATGTGGTTAGTCGTCCAGGAAATGAATTCTCCACCTGACAGGATCCGGAGCAGGTATTTTTACAGAGCATCGATAATGGAATATTGTTAGTCGTCCAGGAATTGAATTCTCTAGGTGGTAATGTGGTGTGTCTAGAGGGTAGTGACTATTTATTTACTTGATTGGCCTGTTAAGGCGTACTAAAGAATATTTCACGCAAACAACTGCGGCCAGCATTATAGTAGGAGGAAAGCAGGGCAGGGCGCCAGGGAGTCAATACCCATGATGACAATGCGGTACGTAAGTGGCTATGCCGTGTGTGTGTCAGTAACTTAATGCTCACCATGACAATGTGGAGTGTCAGCCAGGGATTCAATACTCACCATGACAATGTGGTGTGTCGGCCAGGCTGTGAATACTCACCATGACAATGTGGAGTGTCGGCCAGGGATTGAATACTCACCATGACAATGTGGTGTGTCGGCCAGGCTGTCAATACTCACCATGACAATGTGGAGTGTCGGCCAGGGATTGAATACTCACCATGACAATGTGGTGTGTCGGCCAGGCTGTCAAGACTCACCATGACAATGTGGAGTGTCGGCCAGGGATTGAATACTCACCATGACAATGTGGTGTGTCGTCCAGGGATTGAATACTCACCATAACAATATGGTGTGTCGGCCAGGGATTGAATACGCACCATGACAATGCGAAGTGTCGGCCAGGCTGTGAATACTCACCATGACAATGTGGAGTGTCGGCCAGGGATAGAATACTCACCATGACTTTGTGGAGTGTCCGTCAGGGACTGAATACTCACGGTGGCATTGAGATGTGTCTGCCAGGGACCTGTATTCAGGGTAGACACTCAGATGCTCAGCTTTGGTGAAAATGCCAGCTGTAGCGTAGGTCGCCAAGCGGTCGAATATGTCACGAGGCATATGCTTGGTCATTTTGCTAATGATTACGGCAGCCTGCCAAACAGAGGTTCATATGGGCTAATCAAGGGCACTGTATTCTCGAGCGTAATAGGCTAACCACAAAAGCTCTACTTCCATTATCAATGTAAAACTTATTAAATTACCATTAATTTGACTTCGCACATTTGTTTATGTAGGTCGATTATGCAGATTAGGTGATATATGGTGCTACCTGTGGGGATCCCTTGCGACATACCGCTACAAGCTGGCTCGCTGCGAATTCCAGCCATTTGTCAGGTGAGATCGCGAGATGGAATCCAGCTCTTGCAGCTTTGCCTGCAGCTTAGTGATGGCGTTGCTTTATAGATACCTGACGAAGGCCAATGGTTTAATCCGGGTACTCCAGTTCCCCTCACCCACAGACCTGGCCCGCGCCATATAAGTGAACAATTCTTAAGGAGGGTGTTGGAAACCAATCCAATGAATTCATTTTTTTCAGCTAATGAGCTAATTAATTATAAAGCAGTCAGTTAATATTTTAAAAAATCAGTCAATTAATTAATTCCATAAAACTTTATTTATAAATTAAAGGAATCAATTAAAAAACAATCAATAAATTCATTCAAGACCAATTAATTAATTCTAAACGAATTAATTAATTAATTAGAAAAGTAATAAATGAAAAAATCAGATAATTAATTAAAAACAGCAACAGTCAATTAATTAATTCAAAAGAAATTAATTAATTAAACATGACTGCCAACCTTCTGATGAGCCGTTTCGGACACTGCCCTTGTGGCGGCGATCTCAAACCAGTGTCCACTTGCATGTCGTGTGTTGGAAATGGCACCGCCCTCGCCCACGTACTTGTACTTGAAGTTTGCTCCCAGACTGGCACGTGTCGTCGGTAGGTGGCGTAGAATTACGTGGTCACGTGAACTGAATGGATAGAGAGTTTTCATGTAGTTTATTTCCCCTTTTATTCTAAAAATAGATACTCGCGGCACTACACATATAGTGTAGGTTTGGTAGCAGGCTTGCCTGTAAGAGACACACTCTGCGGTCGCCTGCGGGGAAGTCTCCCTTTTAGCCTGAGGCCCGGTTTCCTCCCTCCACAATGCCGTCGTATAAGTGAAATATTTTTGAATATAGCGTAAAATACGAAGCAAATAAACAAATAAAAGACACACGAATGCAAATACCTCCTTAATGCCTAAAGCACTTAAAGATTACCTAAATGGATTCTGATTCAAAAATGAGACGTGAAAGTCACCCATTTTACTTAACACACATGCAGGGCACCAACAATGAAATATCCTGTCGTGTTATTAAGCTTTACGTGCAAGCAAAACCTAGGCACAACCGACGCAGAGCTTTGTGAGATATCACGCCTAACATATATCTTATCATTGATTTTAATAAACAATGCGCCAGATCGGGAGTTAGTAATTTGTGGCCGTTAATATGCGCATCAACTATGGAACTTTCTCCTGACGTTGTTGCGCTTTACAGGTATGCAAAACCTAGGCTCAATAAGCCATATAGCTGTTTGGAGTCGTGATTTTTGAGCATGAGCGGAAAGCGTCATACGTGGAAAAAACATTAGCGCATGGGCATCCATGGGTATGCACTAACATTACAGCCTTACGGGGTGAAAGCCCTGTGTTCAGCTCGGTGTGTGCCTTCTACTAGATCTTCGATCTGAACTGCACAATAGCCCAAGTTAAGTCCCTGCTGTGACAAAGACTCGCACAAAATGCGCGAAATGGGATGAATTTTGTACGATTGCATAAGGTTACAATGCCTTAACATACTCACGAGGGTTTGTTAATTCTACAGTGAAGAAACCCAGGCCATGCGCACTAGAAACTGATATCTGGCTTATACAAGCAGTGCGTTTTAGACACCATCCCTAACACGTACCGTAAAGGACATGCTGGCCCAAATATTACAGAATGACATGAGCATTAGGTATTTTTCTCAAGAAGTAAAGGTTTCAAGCTTTTCGTTAATCCCACCCACAACAATGTACGTTAAGTGAATGTTTAAAAATAACCAAAAAAAAAAAACAAAACAAAACAAAAATCAAACAAACAAAAAACAAAACCTCTCCCCTGAAAACTGAAAAGTCTACCAGAATGTTTAAATGAGAGGAACTGGAGCATGCGCACAGCGCTCGGTAAACTTCATATGTAAACAAACGTGGCTGATTACACGCGTAAGAGAATGACTTACGGCTCGTTCGTAACAGGATCGGCCAAAAAGAGGGCTAAAAGAGACCCCAGCAGGTAGATGAGCAAATTAAGAATTGTAATTGGTGATCAGTTGTCACAAAACTACACTGCTTGATAGGTGGGTTCAAATGTTGTTGTTGTTGTGGCGGTGTTAAACGTCGAACTTGGCCCGCCCTCTTCCTGCTGAATTCGAATAACGACAGAACTTGTTCGTACAAGCTACATACTCAATGAATATTTATTATTTCAACGTGACCGATTTAGTTTATCAACGAACTTCCAAACTTCTTTAAGACGTGGCAATCAGAATTTGCTTAAAAATCCAAATTCTGGGCGACCATGTCTCTTCAACACTGGTTCTAATTAACAAAGAAATACGTTGTCCTTTACACAATTATATAAATGTTTATTTATTGTACACTATTTGCCTGTATACCTGTATATAAATTTAACATAATTTTATAATGCGCATTTAAAATCTACTTTCTAATGTATGCTTTCTTTTGAGGGCTAATCTGCCATATAAATAGGATAAGTTCATTTGAGCACGTGAAGATTGGTTTACATGTCACACAGGTGCATGAATGATTCACCCTATCGCTTTATACTTACAGGGCCAACCTAGTTATGATCTTCAATGGACATCGAGCATGTGTTTGCAAAAAGCCGTGGCCATAAGTGACATGAGTTGAAATCAAGGTGCCTTATCCATTACTTATCCATTACTCTTCAAACGATTAGACACCCACCGTGCCCGCGGAAACTTTAGGATAGACTCTTAAAAACGTCCGTCGCTGTGAGTTCCAGTCCAGCTCATGTTGGCTTCCTCTCCGGCCGTACGTGGGAAGGTCCGCCAACTATGGTCGTGGGTTTCCCCCAGGGTCTGCCCGGTTTCCTCCCATCATAATGCTGGCTGTCGTTGTATGAGTGAAATATTCTTGAATACGGCGTAAAAGACCAACCAAATGTATAAATAAATAAATAAAAACGTCCGCGTTAAGTGGAACTAAATGTCACATGTATATTTTATTTATTTACGACGGCGGCTAGCATTAAGGTGGCAATACACCGTGCAGAAGCCAGAGGAAATCCACGGCCTCCACAGGTTTGAGTATATTTCAAAGACACACGTAACTGTAATAGTGAAACACGCACGGCCCAAGACATGCTATTCAACATACAGGGGAAACTCATTCATTTCATGTTGATATTTCCCACAGGTACAATTGTATGAAAGTGGACTAAGAAGCAATGCAGTCAGGCTGTCACATGCACGTGAATCGGGTCGGAGTTCATTTTCAATCAAACATTCCAGCATGCCAGTTTCCATGTCGTACATATGAATGATTGCATCTCGTGTAAATCGTGTCTTCGATCAAATGTCTCCGTGATATTGGTAAACTGTTTATCTACTTATTAAGGAAGATTTCTCGAGTTCTCCTAACAGATACGGTTCATTTTTATATAAAATGTATTATTTAATATTTCCTACATTCTTGAACAGTATATGTGAAAAAATCAGAGCAAAGAGTTCGTTAGTCACAATTCACATCGGAAGCTGTCCATCAAACATTGAATATTTATAACAACTGCAGTCTTCTCTCAACCTCTGTCGAAAGCAAGGCATGCTTTCAGCAGAGGTTTGGTTTGGCCCGAGCACTTTCCCAAATATTTAATTACAACTGAATCGCCCTGAAAACTCATCGCTTTACATAGGGGTATATTGTGCCGATAAGTTGGACATACCTTGAAATGTTGCGTTTCAGAAATTAATACGACGTTAAACATTGTAGTATTAAGACTGAAAATAATTGTGCGCTGGACCAACATTATACAACACGGATTCCATAAACAATCAAAAATTCATGAAAGTCTATCTGTAAACATTATTTTATTTAATCGCCTCTCTGAAATGTTGGTACATTTGCAGAGCCGAGCATTACTGCTGTACATGTATACTGAATACCTAGTGGAAAAGCTCCAGGTGTGTCAATTTAACAGTCTGACTCATCTCAAGATTATACTTGTTACTATGTATCTAAATATGTTACTAATCTAATGTTGCCGTATTGTTCTCCCACTGAGTACAGCATTTTGCTCTGGAATCCGTATTGATTTATTGATTTATTTATATATTTATTTTATTGGTGTTTTACGCCTTACTCAAGAATATTTCACTTATAAGACTGTGGTCAGCATTACGATGGGAGGAAACCCGGCCGAGCCCAGGGGAACCCACGATCATCCGCAGGTTGCTGGCGAACCTTCAAACATACAGTCCGTAATAACAGGCAGTTACCGTATCCAAGGGATAACCTGCACATTAAAAATGCCCAAATTTAGGAAAAATCTTGTACTTCTACAACAGAACTAAAAAATTTGCAACTGCTTAGAGAATTTAGCCTAATCATAAAGCCACCTACCTCGTGACACCCACGGGTGGTCTTCTGTCATCCAAGGCAGGTGGGATGCAAAATACTCCTGAAATATACAGCAGGTGAAGATTACCCCATATTTCAAGGCTAGCGATATAAACTTAAAGAAACATCCACAGCACAAACCTTCGTCACAGGTGGATATACCATTTTCAATATTATTAGCCAAGGGAATTTGTACTGAACCTTGTTTTTTAAGCCTGGAGAAGAATTGTTTACGTTGGCTTCCTCTCGAGTCGTACGTGGGCTGGTCTGCCAACAACCTGCAGATGGTCGGGGGTTTTCCTCGGCGTTCTGCCCGGTTTCCTCCCACCATAATGCTGACCGCCGTGGTATAAGTGAAATATTCTTGAATGCGGCGTAAAATGTCAATCAAATAAAAAATATAAATAAATCGAAACTTCATCCCAATCTGTGTTTAACCTTTTCTGTAAAGTTGCTGAGAGACACACTTACAGACAGACAGGCACAGAAACAAATAAATGTTGGCAAAAACGTAACTATCTTGGCGGAGATAAAGGACCAAGGGGTTATCACATGTTTCTAGATATCTGCCGACGATTGTTGATAAGGAGATAGTATTGTAAGGTTTTGAGATGATATTTCCAACGAGAGATAGAAAAATAAGAATGCAATGTTCTGACTGGTAGCAGAAATTCTAGAGAATAGAACTGCATATAACAACATAATGAAAGAACAGTTTACATAGAACTGACTTTCCTCTATTTCTTGACAAAGGAGAAGTTACCATATTTCAATGACTCCTTAATTTAATAATTTAATCAAGAATGGAGAGAAAGCCATTCAATCCCATGTAGATAATGACACAGCTCATAATTCCTTGCTTTTGTACCTGGATGCACATATTTATATTATTGATCACATTTTTCTCTTACACGATGGCGGTCTGTGTTATAGTTTGAATATAGCAGACTGACAGATCTAAGCCAAAGACCTTTGGTAAATCGCTGACGAACTTTCGTCACTAAGTTTCCTTTTAATACGTCAGGACAGGTATCGGAATTTAAAGTGAAAGACAGCGCATGTTTTAAATTTAGTTTACTGTGACAACTGAACCTGACATTTCCCCGTGCTCATTCGACTAGCATGAAAGGTAGCCATTCTGTGTGGGCTGTGACGTAAATGTTCAAAACCAGGAACATTGTTGTGACCGGAGAATGAATGAATGCTTATTGTTTAACGCCCTACTCAAGAATATTTCATTTATACGAAGGCGGTGTCTCCTTGGTGCAGGACGGATTTCCACCGTATCTTTTATCTGGTGCTGCCTCACCGAGATGACTTGCCGAAGACACCCAACAAGCCCCCTCACCCAGTCACATTATACTGACACCGGGCCGACCAGTCCACCCTCTATCCTCTTATTGCTGAGCGCCTATCCGGGCGGGTGTGACCGGAGACGATAAGCTGCTAAGGTTGTGTTTGTAAATCAAGTGTATATGTAAATTAACATGAAATGATCGAGAGATTTACTCCCGCCACAACACAATGGTCTGGAAATACTTTGCAGAATTATTAACACTTGTACTTTCTATCTTTAAAACATATAACATTAAAACAGTGTGCTGTCCCTTTGTTATGATATGCTTCATTAACAGATAGCTCAGGCGATTTAAGCCAGCTTATAAACAGCTGATATTTCCTAGCTCTCTGGTTGGTCAATCTCTTATCAGCTTAAAAGTGTGAGAGCATCAGATTCCCAGTCGGCAGCACAACACTCTACATTTCAAACGAAAATAATTCAGCCATTGATACAATTTGAAACAGATTTGTACATCCAAGAGACAATTTTATAATCTTTTTAATGAACAATACGTCAGTTATGAGCTGTCTTCTCACTTTAAGCATTGTTTAATCTTAAACAATATCAGTTGATATACAGTTCGATAGATGTATACTTTTAACATAAACCTCGAGACACAAATATATATACACAGGACCTATATACATCTATGTAAATTATTAGCAATTTTTGCTGAGGTTGGATAGAGGGGGATATATGTATATCCGTTTACAGATAGTGACATTGTGGGAAAGCAACTGCTGGGGAAAATGGCCAACTTTTGATTGATAACAACTCAAAGCTAGATAATGGCACAAATGCTACGCCTGACCTTGGTGGTTTATTTTTTTTTTCTCATTTTCGCCTGAAAGTAGGCTCAAATTAATCAAATATAGTGCATTCTGCAGAGCCCTTTCTTACCTTAAAATTTTCATTCTTTGTTTTCCTACCAATGGAAAACTCGTAAACTCGTAAGATTTCAGCATATGTGACAACATAGCTTCCTTTCAAACCAGTTTTTAAATTTCAACAAAGCTGGATGTAAGTAAGTCGAGAGTAAAACCTGCATTGAACGCGGAGAAATGATGAAAACAATATATATGTATATACCTGTCATTAACAGTGATTTATTTATTTACTTTATTGGTGTTTTACGCCGTGCTCAAGAATACTTCACTGATACAACGGTGGCCAACATTATGGTGGGAAGAAACCGGGCACAGCCCAGGGAAAACCCCCGGTCATCTGCAGGTTGCTGGTAGACCTTCACAACGTACGACTGGAGAGGAAGTAAAGTAACAAAAGTAAAAGCTCACCCGCCAAACCAAAAACGATCAGCAATACTCCTCCTACCGTGACCGCCATGTTGGAATGAGCATGTATATAGTTTGTAGCCACTTATACGTTCTGTGACAGATGACGTGAAGATGTCGACGCTCTTAAAAAGTGGGTTAAATAAGATAAGACGTATGGAAGGAGACCGGGGCTAACCTTAACATTCTCTACCCACCCCCGATAGGAAAAACCATTTACTAACAAAACACTTGTGTTTTCCAAAACAGCCATTCCCGCAAAATTAACTTCAACTGGTTAATAAAGTTTTTGCGCCTAATAAGGTCTACTAAATGTGATTGCAATGTCTTCTAAGGGAGTGTAGTTTGCTTCAATTTAAACGTTTTCGAGCACAGTTAGGCCGAACATTTCAATGGTTACGTGGAGCCATTTGGCAGATATCACAAAGAAGAACATAAAATTTCTTCATAAACTTTGCTCTATACACTGTAGATTTTGATGTTTAAGTTACACTTGAAGATTATAGCATTATAGTATACGCCTATTTTCATGTTTTAGACACTTATATTTAATACTTAAATGTATGTGTATATTTATTAAACCCGCTTGTTCGCAGTTTAATCACCCATTAAACGCGTTGGGCGTTGACCATTTTATTGTGTATGTCTAACTTCCAAATGTCCTTGCAGCCGACATGAGTGGATTTTTTCTGTTTTTTTGTGATGAATAATAGCTCATCACCACAAAAATAACCTAGACTACTTCATTTGTTACTGGAAGCTCCAAGAGTAACCGTTTAAATTCGGAGACAATTATTCAGATACCATGGACAGCTCTGCTGTAGACCAATGTACACAGGTATACGTGTATTCGTGTATATGTATATAAAATATGTATATACGAGTATATATGTACACATGTCTACGAGTATACGTGTATATGTATATATGTGTATATATGTATACATGTGTATGTATGTGTATATACGTGCGTACATGTATACATGTACATGTGTATAAGTATATATGTGTATATACGTGTATATAGGTGTATATATGTATATGGTGTATACGTGTACATGTGTATATCTATACAGATGGGTATATGCTTGTATATACGTGTATATATGTACACATGTCTACGTGTATGAGTGTATATGTATACATGTACATATATGTGTATATACGTGTCTATACGCGCATACATGTATACATGTATACGTGTACATGTGTATATGTACATATGTGTGTATACATGTACATACGTGTAAATATGCATACATGTATACGTGTACATGTGTATATGTGTACATCAGGGTATATAACTGTGTACACGTGTATATATGTACACATGTCCACGTGTATACGTGTATAAATGTGTATATGTGTGTATGTACATGTAAATATTTGTATATACGTGTATATGTGTATACTGTGTATATAAGTGTATATATATACATATATACATGTGAATATATATATATATATATATATATATATATATATATATATCTATATAGGTGTATATATGTGTATATGTGTATACATGTATATTTTTATATGTGCACATGTGTATATCTGTTTTCATATCTGTATATACGTGTATGTATATGTATATATTTACACATCTCTACATGTATACGTGTATATGTGTATAAATGCGTATCTACGTGTATGTACGCCTACATATGTACACACGTGTTTCCGTGTATATGTATATATGCCTCTATATACGTCAATATACATGTTTATATGTACACATGTGTACGTGTATACGTACAGGCATATATGTATCTATATGTGAATATACATGTATATACGTGTTTATGTAGAAATGTAACCGTGTACATGTGTATATGTATATATATGTAAATGTACTTGTATATAGGTGTATATTTGTTTACATATATATCGGTAAATGTGTATATCTCTATACACATGCGTATATACGTGTATATAAAGACACATATATACATGTATATGTGTATAAATGTGTATATAAGTGTTCATACGTACACACGTCGTCACAAGTATAAGTATATGGGTATGTGTATTGAAGTATATATATATGTATATATGTACAGATTTATATGTGCATACGTGTATATATGTAAAGTGTAAACGTCTATACGTGTATATCTATTTATATGTGCATATACGTGTATACACGTCTATATAAAGGTACAAATATATACCTGTATACGTGCGTATCTTTGTGTGTGAATATACGAGTATATATGTACACACGTCTACGTGTTGACTACCTGTATATGTGTATATGTGTACACATGTATAGGTGTCTATGTGTCAGCGAGTATATGTGTACATGTGTATGTGTATATAATGTGTAAACGTGTATATATGTACACATGTCCACTTTTCTACGTGTATATGTGTAAAAGTGTACACGTCAGTATACGTGTATATATGCACAAACAGATACGTGTATCCGTGTGTATGTATATATATATGTGTGAATATACGTGTATATATGTATACAAATATATGACGATGCTTGCATATGTTTAATTCTATACATATATGTACACCTGTATACGTGTAAACACGCATATGTGTATATCTGTATATATATATGCATACACATGTATATGCATGTAAACATGTACACATGTGTACGTGGATATGCATATATATGTGTATATACGTGAATATATATGCACGTCTACGTGTATAAGTGTAGATGTATATATGTGTATGTATGCTATATGCGTGTGTATACGTTTATATATGTCTACATGTATATGTGTATATATGCATGTGTGTATAAATACATACATATGTGTATATACGTGTCGTTATGTGTATATGTGTACATATGTATATGTGTAAATGTGTATAAAAGGTGTGTATCGGTAAGGACGTGCTTACGTGTATATGTATATAAATATGTGTGTGTATATACGTGTATATAGGAGCATAGAGGTACACATGTATAAGTGGATAAATATATATGTGTGTGTACGTGTGTGTACCTGTATATATGTACACACACCTGTATCCGTGTATACGTATATAAAAGTGTAGATGCGTGTATATAAGTGTATAGAAGTACACATGGATATGTACATATATGTATAAACGTGAATATATGTAAAATGTATATGTCTATGTGTGTTTTTATGTGAATATACGTGTATGTACGTGTCTATATGTACAAATCTATATATATATAGATTTGAACATACCTGTGTATACTTGTATGTATGTGTAAATACATATGTTACATATAAATACATATGTTAATATGTGTATAGGTGTATAAACTGCTTTCTACGTGTATGTAGGTACACATGTATACGTGTATAAGTGCATATGTGTATATACTTGTATATATGTGTATACATATGTGTATATAAGTGTACAAGTTTGTATATATATATATATATATGTATATATATGTATATTTATATACGGGTATATACGTGTAGATATGTACACATGTATATAGGTGTATAAACTTGAAAATAGGTTTACATACCTATATGTATACGTGCACCTGTGTATACCTGTATGCATATGTGTATATACGTGGATATATTCTTATCTATGTACACATTTCTACTTCTATAGATGTATAATTGTGAGCATACCTGTGTATATGTACACACGTGTTTACGTGTATAGGTATATATGTGTGTCTATACGTGTATACTGTATATATGAACACATGTGTACTTTTAGATGTATATATATGTGAATATAGGTGTATATACGTGTATATATGTACACATGTCTAGGTGTATACATACGTGAATACACGAGTATATACGTGTATATATGTATTCTGTATATGTGTGTATATATATGTGTATGTACGTGTATATACGTGTATATATGTTCAGATGTCTAAGTGTATCCGGTGTATATGTGTATATGTACATATATGTGAATATACATTTAAATATGTGCATATATGTGCAAATGTGTAGGTGGAGACGTGTATATGTGCATATGTATGTACACATGTATAGGGTCATATGTGTATAAATGTGTATATGTGGAAATACGTGTATCTGTGTATATATGTATAGGTGTGTACATATGTGCATATATTACATATTTGTATACGTGTATATACCTGTAAATATGTTTATACATGTCTACATGCATATGTGTACATATGTGTATATACGTGTATATATATTGATATATATATATATATATATATATATATATATATATATATATATATATATATATTTATATATATATATTTATATATATATATATATGTATATATATATATGTATATATACATATCGCCGTCTCTAAGTGTATATGTGTATATCTGTGTCTATGTGTATATGTGAATATATAGAGAATCTGTGTATATAGGTGTACATGTATATGTGTATATGTGCATATGTGTATATCTGTACAGATATAAAAACGTGTATATATGTGTATATAGCCTATGTACACAGGTATACTTGTGCCCGTGTTAATGTGTATTAATGTGTATATACTTGTATATACGTACACACGTGTATACGTGTAGATGTATATATATGTGTGTATGTACGTGTAAATATGTTCACATTTGTACGTGTATACGCTGATTTGTATATCTGTGAATATGTGTATACATGTATGTGTATGTGTATATACGTGCATATACATGTATATATGTATTCATGAGCAGCAGGGGGGCGACTAAAGAAACTATATGCCCCCCCCCGACAGGAATTGAGCCTCCCAGCCACCGTTCCCGTACCATTGAGTATACCGAAAAAATATAGCAGTATAGCCAGCGGGACACCTCGAATTCCAACGATTAAGCGTCCCAGCCATAGTTCGAGCAGAAGCGAGCGAGCACACATCCCTTATATTTGTACCGAAAAACAAGCAGTCCGGGGGGTTCTGGACCACCCGTTTTTCGAGTAATTAAGCCTGGCACACCCAGGAATCTGAAATTAAATTCACTGACTATCAACAGAAAACGTGCAGCTAAACTTTAGGACTGTAGATCGGCCACCAGACGCTTGCGTATAGATGACAGAGCTTGGGTTCTGCCTTGGTCTGTCAGGTTCTTTAGTTCGACTTAGCCCGAATAGACTCAGTGAGTTGATGGAATTTTTTCTTCTCAGCTAAGATCAGATTAAACTCCTCAGCTGAAATGTTTCCGTTGTCTAATGCCTTACTGACGAGATCTCTGATGGAGTTTATCTTTGACTCCGCTAATATGCGCACTTGATCATGTTTCTTAGCCTTAATCTGAAATTTCCTACCAGCAAATTTCCCAATAACTCCAACAACGCCCTATGCAATGGAAGAGCCTTCCATTATTATAACCACTGGCGCCGCAACAACTGTTGCTAACAAACCAACCCCAGAGACGCCAAGACCCAAACTGAGCGCAAATAGCCCGGTTTCAATGCCATCGCAGATGTTCACGCAACGGCTATATTTTTTGTAGAGTGAGGATCGTTTGGCCTTTTCATGTTCAAGGTCCCGTAGTATGTCACGGATAACTTGCAGGCGGTATCCGTGACCGTCGTCCATTTCCTCCGATTTATCGTCATCCGGCGGTGCAGTTGGAACAGTTGGATAGAGAGACATTATGATAACGTGTTAATGTTACTCAGACAATATTTATATTAGTTAGTAGAACCTCTAAATGGTTTGCTGAGAGCGCCCCTGTGCTATAGTACAACCGACGAAGTAATATAGGTCCAACAAACAGCGTATCCAGAGATATTTTAGGTTTGGTAACTGCGGTTACGCTTGTACTGGTTAATGTCACCTGGGTTTGCCGTCCTGAGACATGGAAATAAATATTCGGAGAAGTTTATTAGCGTCACTATCACCCCACATCAGCCTCAATTAGGCAATGAGTTGAACATTATTTGACGGTGGATCGCCGAGGAAGACTTCAAAGACGATTGTCGAGTGCATTCCAATTTGGAATGGGAATTCAGTTACAAGTTTAAGGGGTGCATTCCGAGTACCCTTTGCACCAATCATGTAACCGTATGGAGGCTTGTCGATAACAACCGCAGCCATTCTACCACCAGATACGTAAGATGCTAAGAGTTGTCCTGCGTTCATAATCTTCCTCACAGTATATAGCCTACCTGTAAGGTGGAGCTGGTTTTATCTCAAGGTGCCATCCGTCCATTCTAGGATTCTGACGCCCAGAAACAGTACATAGCTAATGTTGAGGACGCCATTAGTCGCCCTGTCGACCTCCCCTCAGCTGTAAAGCGGTACCAGGATGTCTTGCGCTACGCTTGTTCCAAAGTTGATTATGTGTTCGGCATTGGTCTGTACATGGCGCCAAGTGATATGGATCTCCGCATTGGAAAAATCAGTGGCTACAACAAAAAGATTGTCATAGCAACTACGAGTCAGAGTCTCGGGGTAAATGATGAGATAAACTCTATACCCATGCCTTCAGTGCCAACTGAGGAGCTAAAAGTAAAACCACACCCTGCTTTGGTGCCTGTGCCGGCTCAACCTGCAGTACCTGTACCAGCTACAGATTCTTCACCCTTGCTATCGGGAAAACTCCACCCTTGATCAAAATAAAACTGCCGTGGTTTTGATTGGAGTCGCCATTAGGCTTGCATTTATTTGGCTACGCTAGATGCGCTCGAACAGCTGCGTAAATAATACCACCAGCGGCGAGAACAAGAGTCCAGGTATTTTCAGCAAGCCAGCTCACGGTCTTGCCTAAGAAACCGAGGAGCCAAGAGACGATACTTCCTATTATGCCTGGGAGAGCAGACGCGGCTTTACCAGCGAGCTTTGCTAACAGCGAGCCCAAAGATTTCAAGTGTTTTTTAATCCACTCCTTTACGCCGCCTCCACTGTCAGGTGGAGTTGGAGGCGCGGGCGGAGCTGTCCCACCACCACCGGTAAGAGCAAGTACCAATGTTGATGCCATGAAACCCAACGCAGTAAGGATACTGGCTATAGTGATACCCTGTTCGCGAAACAAAGTACGGAGGCGCTCAGCGAGTGTGGTGTCTGAGTAAAGGACGCACTTGATTGTTTCCCGCACCCGATTGATTTGCGAACGCAGAGAATCGCGGCATGCCGATGCGGCTTCAAGACGAGCTGCCCTCTCATCCTCAAGGCCTGACAGGCGATTCCTAACACGCTGTTTAGATTCCTCATCATCACCCGCCTCAGTTAACTTTCTTTTTTCCAAAGCAATGTGGTCGTCCAGTGCAAACAGCTTGGCAAGGTTGTTTGTGAGTTCCCCCCGAATAGTCTGCAGAGCCTTGTCGAGTTCTCTAATCTCGCGAGGGGTGAAAGGTGCCAAAGGCGGATCACCAAATGTTTCAAGAGCCGCGATTATATCATCGTCAGTCAAGGAAGTTTCCATTGTTTGAACCACATTTGATGCGTCCTGTGCCACTTGCCCAAGATCTTTCAGTTCCACACTATCTACCTTAGCTGCGACCTCACCTAGATTTTTGTCACCAGTTTGGAGAGCTGCAGCAGCTTCGGAAGATATATTTTTCTTTCCTCTTGGCCAGTCAATAAATCCCAGCTCATTTCGGATAACGCCGGTCCCACCAACTCCAACTCTTCCAGATATTGTTGACATTGCGAGCGGGTTTTTTTTTCCACGACTGTTGTATAAAGCAATACTTGGATGCGCCTTAAGGCGCAGCGTGCCGTCATCGGCAATTGTGAAATTGTTGTAGTTTATATTCCAAGGCTGTATCCATCCTTCTCCTTCTTTTTTCTCTAGTGCCTTGTAATAACTGTCGACAGCATCTACCAACATAAGCTCCCGCTGCAGCGGCTGTAAGTTTCTAGTTTCCTCATAGGTAATGGGGTACTGTCAATGTCGAGGCCTCGCGGATCAATGTCTTCAGCATTATCATCTATGACGTTTGTGTCAATGTCGAGGCCCTGCGGATCAATGTCAGCATCCATTTTTATCAGTTAGACTCAACGGCTATATCTATATTATATAGACATTAGACTTCAACAGTAGTATAGCTCACATGGCTGAACAATACGGACGCAAACTTAACCCTCATCGCAGACTGCGGGATGCCTTCGGTGTCAAGGGCATCCGGCATTCGGTTGTGATAACCAACAACCCAAGCAGAATTGACCAGAATCAGCAGCTACTTGTCAGGTTTCCCAATCTCGGTGACCACGATGTAATCGTTCCTGGAACAGCACGTCGGGCCTTCACAATCACCCTAGATTCAACCGATGAAAACCGAACTATTGTCCAGAACATAGGGCGTGTGGTTAAAAAGACAACAATCAAGAGTAGTGGGAATGAGGTCATGAGCATTGACGACTCCGACGTCTACCACTGTTATGGTGACTTATGGAAGACTGCGCTGGAACGCGACAACGCCCAGTACCAGGGGATCGACACCAGCCGAGAACAGAGCGTCACGAAAGCCAGAGTGGGAGCAGCTGATTCCAACGCCAACAAGAAGGTTGACAAAGAAATCGCAGATGCGTATGGGAACCGGTTCTACATTCCACTCGATTTCGAGCTTCTGGAGTCTCACATGCCTTTCTACCAAGCTGCACTGGGAGACCGCCTTGAGTATGAGCTAACCTTCAACGACTATAGCAGGGTTATAAAGGCTACCGATGACACTGAAGCGAAATACACGATCGATAACATATCCCTGGAGTACGAGATGGTCACCGATGCTGAGCTGGCCCGCACTGTCCGCAATCAGTACCACGGCCGCCCAGCGATCCTGTACGACAGAATCCTGCGTCACCCCAAAATCGCGTCCGACAAAAGCGACACCCTTTTGAATATCAACATCAACGTCCCCGCAGGCAGTATGAAAAGCGTCCTTATGCTGTTCGAGGAACCCACAGGATCGGCCTGGAATAGAAACACCGAACACTTCTGCAACCCGAAAATCACCAAGGTTGAGGCAACCATTGAGGAAATTCCCAACCAGCTTTATAGTCAAGGCATGCGTCCTTACCAGCAGTGGAAAGAGGCTAGAAAGAATTTCGCCGGTGGCCTTAAGCGGCCTGCAGAAGTGGCAGAAGTTATCAAAGATGCCGGACTCGCAGACGTCTCGCTTGGTGAGTATCTCACGACGAAGTACGCCCTGTGGCTCGGCTTTAGAAGCACGGACGATGACAGGCTGCACGGCAGCGGGCGTTGGGTGCAAAATGCAAGCGAAGGAGTTACGATCCAGATTACAAAGGAGGCTGAGGAACCTGCTCCATTGAATATGTACCTCTACATAGTCAGCTTAACATTGAAAATGGCAGGTTTGTCAACGCAATCTACTAACCATTACCACTTTCTCCCAAAAGACCCTCACTCAGCCATCATCTGCGGGCAGACAGAGTGTGGGAAAACGGTGTTCGCTCTCGATCTGCTTGAGAGCCACTACCGCGGGACCTTCGAACATATTGTGAATCTGTGTCCCACGATACAGTGCAACAAAACTTACCAAACGCGTAGATGGATCTGGGACGAACCTGAGATCTACGTCCTCAACCCGGGTGAGAGGTTGCATGACTACCTTCGAGCTCTATTCTCGCTCTTTAAAGGTGAGCCTACCCTGTACATCATCGACGACTGCTCAGCCACAAGGGCGCTGACAAAAAAGAAGGATATGCTTTCTGAGCTGGCTTTCTCAGGCCGGCACGCAGAACAAAGCATCTGGGTGCTCACCCAGAGGTATAACTCTGTCCTCAAGGATCTGCGAGAACAGACGCTTTGGATTGCCCTCTTCCACTGCAAAGACAGAAACTCATTTAATTATTGCCTAGAAGAAAATGATGTGATGGGCGTCACGAAGAAAGAATGAAGGTTCGTCAACGCCTGGCAAAGACGAAACATGCCAAGCTTCTGTTAAAGACTGACCAGCCCGCTGAATATGCTGTCTGCTTATAGCACATGGATCTTGCTTAAGGACATGAGTAAACCATGTCAATGCTGGCGGGGCCAACACGGGCCGGGGGTCACCGCACCCGCCCGCGGGACTGTTCCATTGGGACGCTTTTTCGTTTCGCCCGACCCTGTGGAGCCCCATTTTTTTGCGAGGACGCAGAGCCGCCCGTGGCATCTTCGCGTGGCATGGCCGAGCATCTTGCTGAAGTCAGAGGCGCCCCAGTCTTTTGCGAGGACGCAGAGACGCTCACGACCACTTTGCGTAGCGTGGTTGAGCATCCGATCAACATCGGAGGCGCCCCAGTCCTTCGCGAGGACGCAAGATCGCTCGTGGCCACCCTTCGCAGCGCCTGAGAGGATTTCGTCGAACATCTCTATGACATCATCATCATCATCACCACCATCAATGGCGCTCCCCTCCTTCGCGAGGACACAGAGCCGCTCATGGCCGCCCTCCGCGGCGCCGTAGAGCATCCTGTCGAGGCCGGAGGCCGCGGCGCCGTAGAGTATCCTGTCGAACTGGGTGGCGCCACATCCCTTCGCAAGGACGCAGAGGTGTTCGTGGCCGCCCTTCGCAGCGCCCTCGAGCATTTCGTCGAACATCTGTATGCTATTATGACCATCGACGATGTAGTTGTCGCGGATGCAGCGCAGGAGGTCCTCGCGCCCGGCCGTCGCAAGGAGGCGAATGTTCCAGTTCTCGAAAGGAGGGACATACGGGGCGGCGTGCACCAGGGTTTTGATGAGAATCTCGGAAGGGAGATAGTCCATTATTATGATGGAAGTATCACTCGTGACAGACGGATTCAAATGCACCAAATTGGATTCCAGCTTTTTGGGGGGGCACGTTCAGTTTTCCGGGCGGCTGCCCTGTATGGTAGAATTTAGAGAGCGTCTAAAAGGGATGATAGACTGGCACAACCAAACTTACCAAACGCGTAGCTCTTCTGCTCTCGCTCTTTATTTAAAGGTGAGCCCACCCTGTACATCATTGACGACTGCTCAGCCAAGAAGCACACTAGCATCTTGCTTAAGCACATGAGTGAACAGATCACCTGCGGCGCTCTGCTGCCTTTAGTTTGTTCCCAAATTCTGATTTTATCTCTCTTCGGGTGGTTTGCCTGGCAGTATATTAGACTTAAACAGTTTCTGGTGATAAGGTTTCGAACTATATTTACTACCATGAATTGTGATGAACTTATCGACGAGCTCCTGCAGAATGATGGTGACACTGGACACCAACCCAGTGCAGACCAGGGGTCGGCAGAATCCAACCACAACCGACAGAGCTCTAATGAATCATCGGAACAACAGGAGAGAGGAGAGTGGGAAGTGGCATGCAAAAAACGAGACCACCTAGAAGCAATTGTTTCTGGTGGGCAGAGTAAGCAGTACCTCGGAAGAGCCCTTACACTCGAACAGATCGACTCTATGAACGATAAAGAAATTGAAAAGCTGTATGCTCGTTATGAGCTACGACTTGGTGCAACTATGACCAAGACTCTCGGAAAAATCGCGCTGACCATGTACTCTGTGTTAGTGCCACTGTTCCTGCCGATTCCTCCAGAAAATCAGCCAAAGCTGGCTGCTGACCTGGGCGCTGATCCATTTGTGAGTCATGCGCTTAGCACTGTTACATGCGAACTGTATCACCGCTATGGTGTGTTTCCAGCTCCCCTCACAACAGCTTTGACAACTTTGAAGCACTGTCAATTTGGATATGCATGCTGTCAATTTGGACAAGCACGCCCGAGAACTACTTACGATAATGATGGCGGAGCAGAAAATGACACCACCGGAGGAGACGAAGCTAGACAGTTCGACTCAAGTCTATCAAAGTCCGGCTGCTGCTAGATCAGACCCCGAACCCCAACCGATAACTAAAACTAAAGATCCCCAAAAAGTTGCTGCGGGGAAACTTAGTGCAGCTGCAAGAAAAGCCAAGCGGGAACTCCAAAAGGCCAAGCAGGAACTCCCCCAAGAAGCTACTGATAGGAATGATACTACGATCCGAGCGCCACCGAGTAGAGAAGACCCCAGTCCAGCTCCCAAACACCCTCAGGAGTCTACACCAAAATGGCCAGAGGTCTCTACTCTTTTGATTGTTGGAGGCGTTGCAGCCAGTCTTGGTTTTGTTTTGTGGTGGTTACGCCAGCATCCGGCGTCAGGCCGCGTAGTACTTGTGGAACAGAAGCCCGATCCACCACAACAGATTGGAAATCCAGAAAAGCTTTTATCTAAAAAAGACATATTAGACATTAGGAGGGACCCTCATGATATGAGGTGAATAATTATGTCAACTCCAACAACTGCCGGAAAGATGCTCATCAACGCGGCGTATCATAGTGCTGTTGTCTGTGGTCTTGCCATCGGCTACTCTCGACTAGGTAGGATGGTCATCGGGGGCGCTGTCCCAAAGCTTGACTACACGCCCCCTCGTGATCTAGGCTTGGTCATCCTTGACATCGGCCTCGCCATGTTCACAAAAGATATGCTAATTAAACAGGGGATTATTCCTCCGAATATTGTGATGTAGATTATAATAATGGCCTCGATTGCGATGATAGTTGGAGGTGCAAAAGTGAATGCTCTGGCGTTTTCTGGTAGCAGCTTCGTGTTCTCAGCTCTTCGAAGCTCGGGAGTCGACGAAGAGCGTAAACGCCACGATAAAGCTATAGAGCAACTCCAAGCTGCTCAGGCAGAATGGTCTCGGAACAGAACAAAGCGCCTAGACTGGATTAATGAAGAACTTCACCGCCAGGGTCACGCTGAGCACACCTTTCGCGACGTGGATGTTGCAATGCGTCAGTATGCACACATCACGGGTAAAACTCTTCCCGTCGAATCTGAGCCTGTCCTAAGTGATTTCTATACACCATCCTAAGGCCAAAAGGATCGCGAGATAGCGTTCATTATTATCGGGATGGCCGCAACCGGCCTCGTGGCCTATAAGCTCGCCAAGTGATCCATCCGAACTGATTGCTTTTCATTGGTGTTTGGGGCGGTTTAAATTTTTTCCCCTATTTTATATACAGCCCTAGTATAGAACCACAATGGGTCTTCCCGAAGAGCTTTACTTCGCCATGTTGGAGGTTGGCCTCTGTGCTCGCCGTCACAAGATTCCTGGTCCTCTGGCCCACACAATGATCAATATTGCACAAAGGTCGCTCGAGCTCTGGCGGCAGGATGAGAAGACCGCGATGCATTTCGCCGCAGGGGTGCTGGCTAGTCCCACCAACCTCCAGCGGTTGACAACTGGACAGCTTCCTGAGCCTGTGGCTTCCGCATGTTGGAGATTGATTAGGCTTCTGGAATATCTCGCAAACCATGTCCGCCAGGAAGTTGTCTGTCCGCCTGGCGAATCTTTACTATAGCCCCAGGGGGTATTGGAAGGGGCTCGCAGCCATCAAGAAGCTGGCTAAGACTGTGAGAGTCTCTGAAGATGTGGCCCGGGCCTGGCTGAAGAAGCAGGCCATCTGGCAGATTTATTTACCTGCTCCAAGGCACATTCCATGGCCTGAGTTCGACGTTGGGGAGCCAAACGCGGTCCACCAGGCCGACCTCATTTTCCTTCCGCACGATAAGGTAAGACAGCGAACATACAAGTACGCCTTGATGGTGATCGATGTTGTTTGACGTTACAAAGCGGCAGAGCCCCTGGCCAGCAAGACCGCAGCAGAGGTTGCCGAGGCTCTGTCTCGGATCTACAGACGGGGGATATTGAAGTGGCGCAGTCTTCTCCAGGTTGACCCCAGGAGAGAGTTCATGGGTTCGGTGAACCAGCTGCTCGCCAAGCACTCGGTTTCTGTCAGGCGCGGTCGTGTGGACATCCACCGTGATCAAGGGATTGTGGAGCGCTTCAATCGGACCCTGGCCGAGCGCCTGTTCGGGCACCAGTACGCCCAGGAGATGCGTCTCCCTGAGGGCCAGAGGTCGACCTCATGGGTTGCTCGGCTGCCCGCCGTCATCGCGGCTCTGGACGGTGAGGAAACCCGGTTGACTGGTAAGAAGCCTAAAAATGCCATCGTGGCTGAGACGCCGCTCACACAAAAGCCCTCTTCGGTTATTCCCGGCCGCCCGGTTGGTCTCTCAGAGCGAAAACTCCCCACTGATGTGGGCGTTCGCTACCTCTACCAGGCGTCAGAGCTGGAAGGTGGCCGGCGTCGTGCAACTGACCCTGTATGGTCTTTAGAGGTGTACCGTCTTGGGCGCTCTGTTACCAAGCCCGATGAGCCAGTGTCGTACTACCCGCTAGATGACCCTCCGCGGGGATTTGTCCGTGAGGAGCTCCTTGTGGTACCCCCTGACACTCAGCTTCCACCAGATGGGGTCCTCAGGCGGTGAGTAAACTGTGCACCCCCTCTTTTTCGGGTGCACACTCCAGGCAAGTCGGGCTCAGAACATTGTCACGGATGTGGCTTTCTTGGGTGTGTGGTCTTGCTGGTCAACGCTGAACTGCTGGGTATCCTTTGGCTGATATGCCCAGAGCGCCCGCGGCCATATTTTCCGTGGGGCGCGGCAAGGCCTGAGATCCGCGTTTTCGGTTGCACTCAAGATAGGTCAACCTCACATTGTCGCGCGTATGCTCTTTCGAGTTGTCCAGCCGGTCGACGCTGAACTGCCGGGTGTCCTTTGGAGCATAACACCATAGGAGCTCGGCATCGCAGTCTGCGCACCTGTGCCCCTGCTGATCCTTGAGGCTAAGGATATCCTTCATGCGGAGGTTACACTTCCCCAGGCCCTTGCCAGCATCCGTTCTTTTGTAACTCTGGAGCTTATAGCCTATGTTCCTCCTCGCTGTGGCCGTAGACGGGCGGGGACGCGGGATGGCTGTCTGCTTCAGGCGGCGGAGGGCAACATCTCGCCAGTTGACGGAGGTAGCGGACACGGGACACGGCTAGGTAGGCCAAGTTGCTCCACTGTAGGTAGTCGTCGACGATCCAGACTTTTTGCGGGTCCTCGATCGTGAGCCCCTGGCTCGAGTGTACGGTCATAGCATACCCGAGAGCCCAGTCGTCCCCCCATTTGCCATCAAGGACCTCGGCCGCGGTCTTGTCCGGGACCGGGACGACGTCATTGGGGACCAGTTCTTGCTGGTCTGGCTCGCCGTCGCCGGGTATCTGGACCTTGACGTTTTGTCTGCGGGTGTCCCTAGGGCGATATAGGAGTGGGACTGGCTCGTCCGGGAAGGCACCGCGGTGACGCTCGAAGAGCATTCGAGCAGGGGCAGGGCGTGTTCCCAGCCCCGGCATACAAGGAGGGCCGAGCGCATCTCCCGGCACTGTACCCGGTCAGGCCGGAGCCTTATATTCCTCTTCGATGTTTTCAGTTCCCCGCCCCGGCTCCGGTGGTCGAAGGTAACCTCCTCGTAGTAGTCGGCCTTTTCCCGGAGCCACGCGTGTGGCTCGTCCCCTGCGATTGGCGGTGGTTGGCCTTGGTCTCCGCAGCAGATGACCTGGACGCCCCTCTGATCGAGCCAGTCGAGGAACGTTTCGAGCACCGGCCGTGGCACCGTGCACACCTCGTCCCAGATGATGACTAGCGGGATGTACTTCTGGCCCATGCGTTCCGGCGTCCACTCCGTCTGACCAGACTACCGGAAGAAGGAGTGGTACGTCTGGGCGTCAACCCCAACCCCTCTGGTACGCATCTCCTTGGCCAAGCGGTTTGTCGGGGTGAAGAAAAGAGGTTTCCTGCCGCGGAGCAGCTCATTTGCACGTGTCGTCTTCCAGAGCCACCGCCCCCGTTTAAGTAGCTCAGCTGGTATCTGGTCAGCGGGTCGCCGTAGCGCGGCGCGGCGCTGTCCTCCAGCTCGTGTGTGCCCCCCCAGTGACCGTGCTCGGGCTGGTAGACCGCATGGTCCGAACAGGCAAAGATGCTTTCACCTTTGTGTCGTCACTGGGCCGGGGCGACCTCTCGGGGTGGCCGCGGCGTGGGTCGATCGTGGCAGATTAGGCACGCTGTGCAATATCCCTTGGGATGGACTTCAGGAGCTGCGTACGCCTTCTTGACACCCTCGAGCTTGTGAAGCGCTGTCTTTTTGACGTAGAGGCTGTCCGTGGCCACCCGTACTGCCTCCTCTGGCTTGAACCGGCGGAGCATCTCCAGCAGGTTGATGTGTGCGTACGCCAGCATCGAGGCCCGCTGGTGTGTGTACTGGGGTTGGCTGCCATCGTAGTAGGTGAGGATCCAGCCCGCGGGACAGACCTCGGGTTCACCAACGAGGGTCCCACTTTGGCGAGTATCGCGGACAAGAGTCGATCTCACCTCGGTCCGTGACAAGCCGCCGCGTAAGCCTCTTGCCGTCGGCCTTGGATCCCTGCGTAAACTTACCTATCACCGATCACGCCAGATCACGGCTCTCCGACAACCAGACCCCCTTCTGCTTGTCGAATGAAACGATAGCCTCGGCTACTTCGAGCCGGGTGAGCAGTCCCGTCTCTCGCATGTAGGAAAGCAGCGCGGTTGGAGCACATTGCTTCTTGTAGAGATGCCCCCGAACCAGGCCACGATCACGGGGTGGACCCCAGCGGCGAACTCCCATGCGCGGACCTGGGCAAAGCCTGTACCGATGTCCTTTGGGAGGGGCCCGTTGACTGCGACGCGCGTCATCCGGTGTTTCGGATGCCCGAACCTCTGGAATCACGAACCGGCCTCGCCATTACCCTGGAACGAGGGTAACAGGCCTTCATGTCGATGCTGACGACGTCGTTCACGTTATAGGCCGCGGCATTCCAAAGGCCTCCATGGCGGTGTTCCACGCATGCGCTTTGCACCATTGGGAGGAGGTCGACAGGCGTAGGCTTCCAGTCGTTGCTTTCTCTTGCGACAACGCTGGTGGCGTGGTTCTCTCCGAAGACCTTTTGGGCAAAGCTTCAGGATCCTCCGGCGGCAGGACGCGGCACGTCCTCAGGATTCTTTCATGGGTCGCTACCTTCTCCTGCTCCTCCGAGGACCCAGTCGGCCTTGGGCCCGTCTTGCGTGGCTTCCCGGAGGGCTTTCCACACGTCGCCTTCGTAGATGACGACTTGCCGGGCTTGGGGGAAGTGGAGGTCAGCCCCCCAGGCGTGACCGTTGTGGAGCGTGAGCTCGATGATTCGATTGCTTCCACGCCTATAATACTCTGAGTTATAGAGGTCGGCAACCGTGATGTCGCGGACGATGATTGCCCGCTCGAGGATGGTCTCGAGGCCGGAAATGTCTTGAAGGGTGGCGCCAGTGTCATGGACCTTGGCCTCCCACTCCTCGATCTTCCGGAGCCTGGCGAGGGTAAGACCATGGCCCCTCCTTGCCCCCTCGAAGTGCTTGACAGCCCTCTGGGCAACACAATTGAGGTCCCAGTCTCGCATCGGACCGAGGTTCCTCTTGTCCGGCTCGCGGACGTGTATAGGTAGAGACCGTAGACAACAGGACTGACAGGGTAGGCATTGGGGTAGTACAGTCTGTAGTGTATATAGTGTATATATGGATACATCTATACGTCTGCATGAGCATATCTGTATACATATGTGTATATACGTGTATAAATGTGTATACATGTACACATGTGTACGTGTATACTTGTATATGTGTATAAATGTGTATATACCCCTATATATGGACACACGTGTCCACGTGTATATGTATATATATAGGCTTGCATGTGCATATCTGTATACATATGTGTATATACGTGTATAAAAGTGTATACATGTACACATGTCTACGTGTATACTTGTATATGTGTATTTACCCATATATATGAACACACGTGTCCACGTGTATATGTACATATGTATATATATACGTGTATATACGCGTATGTCATTATACGTGTATTTAGGTGTGTATATGTACACATGTCAACGTGTATATGTGTGTATGTTTATATGTGAATATACGTGTATATATGTATATGTGCATATATGTATATCAATACACATATGTGTATAGACGTGTATATATGTGTATGTGTGTTCATATGTATAGTGTGAACGTGGGTATGTGTATATATGTGCATATACGTGTATATATCCATACGTGTATGTGTGTTTATATGTATACCTCTATGTGTATGTTTATATACGCGTAGATATGTGTATATATTTGTACGTGTATACGTGCATATTTGTATATATGTAAATAGTATATCTGTGGAAAAACGTGTTTGTGTGTATATATGTATGCGTGCATACTAGTATACGTGCATATGTGTATATATGTATGTATTTATATTCGTGTATATACCTGTATGGATGTCTATACATGCCTACTTGTTGACATGTACATGTGTACATGTGTGTATACGTGTATATGTGTACAGATGCGTATATACGTGAATGTACGTGCATATCGGTATGAATGTATGCGTGTTTATGTGTATATGTATATATATATGTATATCTATGCACATGTTTATACGTGTAGATATGTAAACATGTATACGTGTATACGTGTGTAAGTATATATGTGTGTATACGTGTATATATGTCGAAATATATGCGTTTATACGTGTATATGTATACATGTATACGTCGACATGTATGTAAGTATATATGTGTATATACGTGTTCATATGTATACTTAGGTATGGGTATATATGTGTATCTGTATAACTGTATACGTATGTTTATATACGTATATCTGTATATGTGTATATCTGTATATGTAGGTGTATATAGGTGCATATATTTGTGAATATGTATAAATATGTACGTGTATACGTGCTTATGTATATATATGTTTATATATATATATACATATGTGGATATACGTGTAAATGTGTATATATGTATATGTGTAGACGTGTATACGCATATACGTGGGTCTACATGTATATATGTGTGTACATGTCAACGTGTCTACGTACGGATAAATATCTGTGTGTACAAATGTGTGTGTATGTGCAATTGTGCATATCTGTATATATATGTGTAAATACGTGTACATATATGTATATATCTTCACATGTATACGCCTCTACGTGGATATTTGTATAGATGTATACTTCTACATATGTGTGTATACGTGTATATATGTAGACATGCGTATACGTGTATATATTTATAAATATGTATATAAGTGTATATATATTACAACACGTGTGGACCTGTATATATATACGTGTATATATCTACACATGTACACGTGTATATGTATATGTATGCTTATATATGTGTAAACATGTCTACCTGTGGACGTGTCTGTGTATATATGTGCGTATAGTGGTGTATATGTGTGTACATGTTTACATGTCTACGTGTGTATGTGTACATGTTTGTATGTGTGTATATTCGTGTACATACCTGTGTATATGTGTATACATGTCTAGATGTCTACCTGTATATGAGTATATGTGTGTATAAATGTATCTACGTGTGTAATACCTGCATATATACCTGTCGACGAGTCTACGTATATATATGTACATGTGTGTACATGTGTGTATACGTGTATAGAGGTACACATGTCTACCTGTATAGGTGTATATGTGTATATGTATGTACATATATGTGAGTAGGGTTTTATATGCCTTTATATATACATATATATGCGTATATGTGCATAGGTGTATACCTGTATACGTGTATACCTGTATATGTGGATAAATGTCTATAAGCGTGTAAATATGTGTATACATGTACAAATGTATATGTGTATACGTGTGTATCTATATATGTGTATGCACGTGTATAAACTTGTATATATGTAAAATGTATACGTTTATATGTGTACATGATATATATATGAACATACGTGTATGTATATGAACATGTAAAGATGCCTACATGTATATGTGTGTATATGTGTATATTCGTATATATATTTGTATATAGGTGTACTTTTCTATCTCTCTATCCTTGTGTATGTGTATATCTATATATGCGGATATACCTGTATATGCATGTATATATCTACAATGTATACTCGTATATTTATATATATGTGTGTATATATATGTATACATGTGCTTGTGTGTGTATACGTGTATAAATGTGTATATATGTACACATGTCTACGTGTGCACGTGTATATATGTATAAATGTGTATATACGTGTACATATGTACACACATGCTTACGTGTATATGTATATATGTGTGTATATAAGTGTATATACGTGGATATATATGTGTATATACGTGTGTACATGTATAGACGTCTACGTGTCTACATGGGTATATGTACTTGTTTTGTATGTGTGTATAGAGGTGTATATACCTGTATATATATGTACACATGTCTAGATGTATATGTGTACATGTGTGTATGTGAGTATATACGTGTACCTACCTGTATATATGTGTATACATGTCTAAGTGTCTACGTGTATATGTGCATATATGTGTACATTGTGGTATGTGTGTACACACGTGTAAAGATGTACACATGTCTACCTGGAAACGTGTATATGTATATAAATGTGTATATACGTGTGTATACGTGTATATATGTGTTTATATATATGTATACGTGCATATATGTATATATATTTATATGTGTATGTACGTATAAATGTATAAATGTGTATGTACCTGTATACATGTGTATACGTGTCTACGTGTATATGTGTACATGTATGTATATGTGTATGTACCCAGGAATATGTGTATACATGCCTACGTGTGTGTGTGTATATGGATACATGTGTGTATATGTTCATATGCGTGTATATATGGACATGTCCACCTGCATGCGACTATATGTGTATAAATGTGTTTATTCGTGTTTATACTTATATATATGTACACATGTCTACGTGTCTGCCTGTATAGGTGTATAAGTGTATATGTATATATATATATATGTTTATCTACGTGTACAAACGTGTATATATATATATACATATATACATTTATATATGCATATCTGTATACATATGCGTGTATACTTATTCATGTATACGTCTATACGTGGATATGTGTATATATGTATACATGTAGATATACGTGGATATGTTTATATATGTACCCATGTATATAGGTGTATATACGTGTATATATGTATACATGTATACGTGTATATGTGTCTATGTGTACATTTGAGTATTTACGTGTATATATGTATGTGTGTATAGCTGTATACATATGTGTATATACGTGTATATATGTGTAAGTATATGTGTATATATGTAGAAATGGATACGTGTATATGTATATATATATCTGTATATTCGTGTATATATGACGTAATGTATGTATGTATATGTGCCTATGTGTATATCTGTATACATATGTGTATAAACGTGTATATATGTGTATATATGTAGAGATGTATACGTGTAAACGTATATGTATGTATAAATGTCTATATACCTGTCTATACGTGTATATATATTCACAAGTCTTTACGTGTATATGTATATATGTGTATATACATGTATACGTGTATATATGTATACATGTATATTCTATATGTGCACTGTGTATATCTGTATACATATGTGGTTGCAGGTGTATATATGTGTATATAGCCTATACACGGTTGCAAAGAAACAAGTGGTTTGTCAGGGGAAAATGGATGTCAAGATAACCTCAAACAATTTCCTCACAGCATTGCTGTGAGAAGTGGAAAAACCTTCACTTATATGTAACCACACTGCCTTCACTGATACCGGTCAACGATGTGCAATCACTCACCGGGCGAGATCTCTCCGCAGACAAAGATTTTAATCTCCTCCACTTCACTTGTGACCATGCGGTGCAAAGGCTTTACTTTTTTATTGGTATCTTTGGTAGTAATAACTGTACAAATGTTAAAAATGGCCGTCTTGCGCGGCACGGTGTTTTATCTGAGAAGCCCCAAACTTGTTCCCTTCCTGAGAAGGGTGGGTTCTTTGATAATTATATGTCTCTTGAGAAGGTCAATTAGTGTGGAGGAAATAAAGCCTTTTGTACATAAATAAAAGAAATATACTCTTAAACCCGTGTGCATATTAAGGTACATACGCCTATTTTTTCTGTGTGTGTATGTGAATGTTTTTATAACATGTATCATGAAACGTAGGCCTATTTAAATCTTACATTAGTAGATGTTATTTAGAAAGTGACCTTAAGTCACAGCATTATCCCTAGTAATCCCTATTAACTGGAACATTTTTGCTGCTGTTGATTACTATGGAAATGGAAGTTTCTGTTTCAACCGCTCCTCTTGGTGCCATTTTAGTCCACACTGGGAAAGGATGGGGGGGGGGGCGGGGCGTCGGTGGTATTGGGGGATGGGGGCGAGATGGCAGGGTTAACGGCTAACTGCTAATTGAACGAGGAATGCTGATTGTACACGACGTGCAGCCTTGAAGAGGCTGAGAATTTTTGTGTGTGTATCTGTCGGGAAACTAAGAGTGGGTGAATTTACGATGTTTGCATTATTAGCCTGACAGATAAGATTAACAGAGCTTTGCAACATGAGAGAAATAGACCGGTTTTAGGAGAGAAAAAAGGCTTCGCGCAGGATAAAGTGAGCCACATGAGTAACACAAGCGAGTTCTTCTGTAGGCTACACTGCTAACAGAAACATGGCGGCGCACAGAGTAAGTATTTGCTTATCGTTGTCTAACTTCCCCTACCTGAAAGTCACTTTATGACTTCTTATTGCACCCAGTTTATCCTACATATAATTTGGTAACATGTTCGCGTTTACAATGTAAGCTGGATGACACTTTTACGGGCGTGATATCTATATATTCGCTGTTCTATCTTCCAACCCATATATAAGAATATAGTTAACAAGGAAAGGAGAGGAGATAATACCTGAATTAGAACAACAACTGATTTGATGTGGCCTGGTATTGTTGTAACTTGAAGTAACCTCTGTGCTTGGCAAACCCGCCACTGTCTTATCGCAAAGTGCTTAATTTCTCATGATTGCGAAATGTTTTGGAACGTTTTCACCTCTTTATTGCGTGAGATCGAGATTACATCTACCACGTTTAAAATGCATAGTTATCTGTTTCGAGGATGATCCCCGGGGCTTTGTACAGTTTGCTTCTATGCTATATGACGTTCCCAGTGGCTTTGTAGCGTTTCCGTCTATGCTACATAACCATACCTACAGAGTCTAAAAGAAACATTCGAGCTTATCTTTGCCACGACAAATAGATAACTTAATTTTAGGACACCTAAACTAACACAATTATCCCCATAAAATTATATTATTATCATAATAAGTAAATATACGTTTATAAGGAAGAGTTGACGTTTCACTCAATATGGCATATGTTTGTGTACCCATCAAAATGTTATTGTAACTACCAGGTCATCACACGTTGAAGATGTACGTGGCTTTCGTAGTTACACTTAACTTACTATTACTTACGTATAGAATAAGCGCTTGTATAATTTCCATGTACAGGCCACAACAGTCGGCATATGTATTTAATGTCAATGTACTTGAAGTTGAGGTCACAACTTACCTTTACAATTCACCAGCCATACCGTACGAGATGGCTAGGTATTATTTATTTTGTGTGCATAAAGTATGTCTGTTGTTGTCCCCTGACGTGTTATGCGATATTTGGAGATTTAATCTCCCAGCACCGCTATATATATATAATATATATACTGGCTACCTCTGTGTATAAATCATTCACAATAACCTGTACCACTGAGCACCTGATTCCAGATTCAGCGTTCCTCAGTCATGCTAAAGGCTAGTACAGTACACTTTCATTAGGTCTGGCACTATTAGAATATTGTATTCGTTACATTAACGTGTAACACTCATTATGTTTGTTTGTATACATATAGTATAAATGTATACATGTTCTTGTTCCCTTGGAACATATTGTATACAATTTAATTATAACAATCGGGATATGTAATGATGATTGCAAATGAATTCACAATAAACCGTACTGCTGAGAAGCCGATCACAGACTCAGCGTTCTTCAATCAAGGCCACAGGAATAACTGCATAATACTAAGACACCGCGCAAAAGAAAAGAAAAAGAAAAAACCATTTCCTCTGTGACAACACAGTCACACAATAACAGCAGGCGATGGAATTACATTACCATCCCTCTTCAACAATTAACTTTCTTTTGCAGTAAATGAAAATGCATTTAAGAATTCTACCCACAAACGAATCGTGTTTGTCCCTTATCATCAAAAGGTTCTTTACCGAACCAAAGGCCCATTGACAATGTTTTATCCGAGGCAGTCAGCAAGAGTTTTGGATCTTCTGAAAGTTTTTCTTTTTAATTGGCGTTGCCATCATTCTATTTGGCCTAAAGTTTAGCATTTTTCAAGAGATACATTTTCTTTGATTATGATTGTTACGTCCTTCTTACAGGACCACTTAACATTTTTTGTGTAAAGGTTTATTAATTTCTTATAAATTAGGTGTTGACATCAAAAGCATCACTCTAAAGCCTTGTGTTTCTGAAAGTGTATTACTGCATACCAAGTTTTATGTGAAATACATTATTAACCACTATGGCTGACGGCTGATGTAAGAAAGTCTGTTTCCATGTCCATGGGTTGGACATTGCATACTGTCGTTTATCTCTCTTCAGGTATTACGTCACGTGACGTTGCTCATAGGATTCGTCTGCGTTGCAACAGCTGATACAGGCAAGTAAGAAACAGACCAAAGAGTAGCACAAGTTCATCTTCGATCAATAGGGTTAATCTTAAATATATATACCAACATAATTTTGATGTGTGGTGGGTTTAAACAGGGTGAAAAGCACTCGTCATAAATAGATAAAATGTGATCGTTACAAGTTAAGATTTGATAATCCTGTCTTGCCTTATGCAGGTCGGTTGTTGAGGCATGTCTTTTATTTTACAAATCGGTTATTGAACCGATTCCTCTGTTACAGACCTGTTGCTGAACCGATTCCTCTGTTACAGATCGGTTGCTGAACCAATTGCTCTGTTTTTCATGCAATTTATGTAATGTGTCGGTAGATCAACAATTTCAGTTTGGTTGTTGGATTATGTTTTAGATGTAAAAGGTCTTTTATTTAAAGACGTCTCATTTGTAACAGATCTATTGTTTATCTACGTTTGTTTGTAAGGGGTTGTCCGCCTTTTGAACCACTTTTCATTTGTGAAAGATCGATGGTTAAGCAAGTGCTGTCTGTGACAGGTTTGGTTTTTGAACCATGTCTTGTTTGTAACAGATCAATAGTTGAACCATGTCTTGTCATATGTTGTGTTTTCCGTTACAGGTCCGATGTTTAGACATGTCTTGTCTCTTGCAGGTCGGATATCACACCATGTCTTGTCTGTTACATGTTGAATGTAAAGCCATGTTTTGTCTATTACAGGTTGGTTAAGTCATATGTTGTTTGTTATATGTCGGATATTGAGGCATGTGTTGTCTGTTACAGGTTGGTTGTTGAGTCATATGTTGTCTGTTACAGGCTTAATGTCAAGCCGTGCGTTGCTTGTTACACGTCGGATGTTAAGCTATGTCTTGTGTGTTACAGGTCACTTTTGGCACATCAGCGACCTCCACTTGGATTACACCTATGAAGACAATGCACTGTCGTGCCAAGATGATCTGACACCATCACAACGCGGAAGGTTTGGCAACGAGATGTGTGATGCGCCCTGGACGCTCATAAATTCCTCGGTATATGCCATGAAGGAAATAGCGCCGGACGTGGACTTCATAATCTGGACCGGGTAAGCCTAATGCCTCAAGTGTCCGATTTAATGCTGTTAAAATCTGACTAGAATTGAGTACAGGTCATAGATTTATGATTTTCAATGATTTGTTTGTTTATTTATTTATTTGCTTAATTTATTTAACTCATTGCTGTTTAACGTCAAACTCAGGAATTTTTGGGTAATAAGATAAAGGCCTGCACAAGTGAATCGTGAAGTGGGGCTACATTATACCTATTTAATTTGCATGATTATTGCACAGTTGCATAAAACACGTTCGAAACTTTTAAAAAATTTATATTGGATGAAGCGAGAGAACGTAGCAGATCACCACCTGGACTATGTAGGCCTAATCTATCAAGTTTCGGAACCGGATAAAAATGAGAGCCGGTAGGAATAGTAATAAACTGTTTGGAATGTTGTATACACTCTAAGTGTGATACATTACAATACTGTTACTATATTTACATACACATATCATTTCTCCTACATGGACATATATACAGTGGTTTTTGGTGTAAATATTTGCAACCAAATCTTTCAGCGCTCTCGACAATATACGCGTTTCTACGTGTATCCACATTCAAATGACACATATTCAATTCGGCTTGAGACTCTTCTTTGGATTTATACTGCCTCCCTTCGAGATGGATAACAGTTAACCAAGCCTGTGAATCCTGACACACACCAACAGAAACTCAAAATATCCAGGGTACAGTTTCATGTATATATTTATACATCCTCGTAATTTCCAGATGTGTATACATGTTGATTAGCGTAAAAAGTATTGAATATAGTGCTTTAAAACAGAGAAAAAGGGAATAATAAAATGGCACAACAATTACCAGTGCAAACCAAGTATGGTTTAGATTTACATGTAAGCACGTTTTTGCCAGCACCAGTTGCCTCCCTTGTTCATACACAGTCACGTTGGACAGCTTAGCCACAAGCATTCGCTATATGAATGGCTCCAGGCACAGAATTTTGTACAAAATGTCAGCAATTCAGCGGATGTGACAGAATCCGGTATTTGATGATGGAGTGAAGAAAGCACTTTCAAAACAGAAGAGCGTCAACAGATATCTACACACAGAATAACGTTAAAACTCCAAAGTGTTACAAAACAGGATTCAATGAGAAAAGCAAGGAAGGTGCTATATTTCCACCAGACATTCAATGTTGTACGAGATGTTTGATCGTTTATCACGTGAACAGGGAAATTCAGTGCTGAATCCGATCGTATTTTAGACTTTAAAACTGTTAGTCATGATAATTACTGGTTTGGTATTACATGGGTTAAGCACGAGTCGGTACTTGTGCTGTATATCGTATTAAAATGAAGGATACTTCATTTCAAGTGTCAGGGTCGAAATCAGAGTTCACTGAACAAGGTTTCACTTGAAAAGTATGAGGAAAGAAATTAATTTCGATTTCTTTCACCGATACACCTGACCGCAGTCGTATCAGTGAAAGATCCTTGATAATGGCGTTAACATCAGGACAATGAATCAGTCAGTCAATAAGCAGACTTTTAGAACAGGGCCCACTTACTCGAAGCCATCTTTGGGCACACATTTAGACGAGAACCCACTTTTAACGTTACGAGCACATAGCTACCATGATGGCGCAATGTCTTGTTGCCATGGTAGTTATATGCTCTTAATTTTCAGAGGGTTTCGTGCAAATTGACCAGCTTCCTACAAAGAGGCACTCTCTTTCACTATGATGCAGGTTGAAACAAACCATGCAAATGTTTATGTCGCTAACCGGAATGTCACCTATATAAATATCTTTGAATGTGTTTATTTTCAAATCATTTATTTATGTACTTAATGGGTGCAGTACTCAAGAATACTTTACTTGTGGTAGGAAAACCGGGCAGAGCGCGGGGAAAACCCGCGACCACTCGCAGGTTGCTGGCCGACCTTCTCACCTACGGCCGGAGAGGAAGCCAGCATCAGCTGGTCGTGAATTCACGCGGACCCCATTGGTGAGATGATCCTAGATCATTGTGCTTTACTGTTGAAATTTTAGCCAGAGTAAATGAATAACTGGGAAATTTTGGCTTGTTTGCAGTGACAACGTTTATCACCCCAAAAACAAGACACGAGTGCTCAGTACGTCCATCGTCCTGGATACCCTTGACAACATAACGCGCCTCCTTAGAAGTGTGTTTCCTGACGTCACTACTTACCCCGCCTTCGGTAACCATGACTACTTTCCGTATGCCCAGTTTCCGTCCCATGATAACGCAATTTATCAGCATATGGAAATCACGTGGGGAGCCTGGATCAAGGACTCAAATTTCAGGAAAACTTTCCGGAGAGGTAAATCTAACGTGAAGATTTAGCAGAAGAAATTAACAGTAATTGTTGGTGGACACAGTCTAGCGCTGGGACAAGCGTGCAAACAGGAGCCTGGCATTTTTGCATATACCCTTAAAAAAAGTCAATAGTTGTGGTTTTTGGTAGAGATATTTGGTCCGGACAAGGACTGACCTGAAGCTCTCCGGGTTTCATTATTCTCTACATTCATCTATGTTCAAGGCCTATGCTACTGTTTGCAATACACACAGCACATACACACTTTTTTCATCTTCTTCTACCTGTTTTTACTGTCTACAATGTGAAGTTTCGTTACCCAGAATTAATGGTGCACTGTTTTGTCGTCTCGGAGGTGGAACACATAGAAAAGTGCTGAGTATAAATCATTTAGCAAAGAATGTTATTGTGTCACATACAATTTGATGCGTTACACAGAGAGTTCTCTGTGGTGTAGAGAACGTGCAAAATGTGGAAGAAAGGGTCAATGGATCCTTTCTGTATAGGCAGAAAGCGCGGCTTTTGTTTAACGTGACAGACAGTCTTAGATCAAAATTGTCAAGCTGCATACCCGGCGGACTTTCCGCATGACACTGCGTAATACCTATCAAGTAAAAGTTATAATATGTGTGAGATATTACACAGAAGATGTGACATATTACACAGAAAGTATTGATATATCACACAGAAAGTGCATGTTGACAAATTATACAGAGAGCGTTGATGTCTCTGTGAGTTCAAGTCCAGCTCACGCTGGCTTCCTCTCCGGTCGTATGTGGGAAGGTTCACTAGAATCCTGCGAATGATGGTCGTGGGTTTTTCCTGGGCTCTGTCCGCTTTCTTCCCACCATACTGCTGGCCACGGGTGAAATATTCTTAATTGAGGACGGTGTAAAACAACAATCAAGTAAATAAATAAATCAGTTTGACGTGCCATAGTGCATCATCTACATTATAGCTCCTCGGCTTTTCGTTTATTTTTTTATTTCACTTTCACACCTTCATTGTTTATTAGGTGGTTACTACTCCATTTTGGTTCAACGAGGACTCAGACTTATTTCACTCAACACAAACCTGTATTACACCCGAAATCTCGTACTTGTACCCCAAAACTCCACGGATCCAGAAGATCCCACAGGACAGTTCAAGTGGTTCAACGACACTCTGTCTGCTGCTGTCCGGAACAAGGAGAAGGTAACTCTTGGAATAAATCGTAACGTTTAATTCCGCACAAATTACATCTACAACAACAGTGGTTGTTTTCATCGGTTTTTTTTTAACATTTTTAATTTTACGGCACGTTTTCACTTTTCCGTAAAGAGACATCTGGACAGCCCGGTGTTTCGGCTACGCCAATGTCAATTAATGCCGTTCCCACGCCTTCCATATATAAAGATCACATATTGATCTTACTTTGCAGGAGAATTTCTGTTTTTCAGACGTGAGGAAATTCATAAGCCACTTTCCTGTCCTTTCCTCCAACCTTCAAAAATATGGCGAAAAATTCTACAGCACAATGCCAATGAAATAAATGAGATATAAAAGTATTGACCTGCCTATCGCTTTTACAGGCTCATATGGATTCCCCCTAAACGAAGACGTCGACAGGTGCATGTATGACGTAAAGAACATATACATACAATTTGGAAGGTTCTGTCCAGATACCTTTCGTCATAATGCTGACCGCCGTCGTATCCGTGAAATATTCCTGCGTAGGCTACGGCGTAAAGCTCCGATCAAACAGTATATGTTGAGGAACTCATTTTATAGATTAGTCGGTTGATACTTCATATGAAATGTGGAATCGTCGTATAGCTAAGGGAATGGGTGTACTGTTTGTTTATTTATATTCAGTACTTCAAAATTTGTACTGCACAATATAATGCATGTATGTTTTGAGAACCGGTATTTGTAGTACATCTTGTTAGCGCCTTCAAAAACGCCTGGGTAGAGCGTATTTAGTGCCGTTAAAAACAAACGGGTCGAGCGCGTAGTGTTGGCCGTTGGCGCAAGCATTTACTATAAATGCTTTGTTAATGGCCCTATGTGTATGAATATATTTTGAACGTTCTTATACCAGGTGAAAACAGCCGTTATGGGTATAGCTTTCATAGGGGAGTTTCGAACTTTTTCCGACTGCATCAGGTGACTTGTTGATATTAACTCACGGGTCATTTATCTCGCCTGCTGCAGGAGAAACAAATGACATCTTCGTTCAGGAGCTTTTGAATTCCACAAACGTGCATCTCCTAAATTTTCTCCTTCATTCGTCTACTCTAAATAACTTTTTCTAAAATTTTTGGTAGACATCTATATTATAGTACATGCAAGTAAACACAGCTGCTAAAGATATTTGACGTGTTACATGGTACAGTAGGACTTTATTTACCTTTGCTGATAAAAGAGTCCGAATTCGAAATTTCCCAAATCTGTCTCACGGACGCGTTCTTATTTTAGAAGTATTGTTTCGTTCAACCAACTAAATAAAATTCAGTCAATGAACATCGTTATGAACAGATATGTCAATCAGTCATCTGTTTTTTCTTCCTTCCCTCAGGTTATTGTGATCGCTCATATCAGCCCCGGCCTGAAGGGCTATAAAAACTACCTATGGATGTACAAGCCTTACAACGACATGCTGAACAGTATTATCTCCCGTTACATGGAAACTGGCGTCATTGGCGGAATGCATTTTGGCCATGATCATGACGACGAGTTCAAAATCTACTATGACAAGAAAGGTGAGCGCTCTTATAGCTGTGCACACAGGTGCGACTACACAGATTTGTCAAACCGCACTTAAAATCTCAAAATATCCAGATAAAGGCAAAAGGAAGCAAAAACGATTTGCCGTGCACTCCAGGAGCTGGAAACCGGTCAGAGAAACTTTATATGGGGCGCATTACACAGCAGTACCGGACATAAAACCTCTTCCTTTCGATCACAGATATGTACACTTTTCTGTCATTTCCACTTTCCTTGCACACAAGAACGTTTATTTCTACAATGATAAGCTTTGCTCAGTTACATGTACCCTCCAGAAAGCCATACATTTGCTAAAGTGTGTAAATTAATGGTTGATACGGTTTGCCATAAATGATGTCGCATTATGATACTACAATGATCGTCTCGAGAAATGTCACTTGGAAGTTTTCTCAAGACTCCGCATAGTTAGGTAGCCTTGTAAATTTGACCGCGTGGATATGGGTGAACTACTCACGGGGACCATGGGCTAGATGCTAAATTAACTCCAAGTAAGAAATTCAAATTGTAATTTTTTTTGGACAAAAAAATCTTTTTAAAATTTATTTCTTAACGTGACGTATTGTAGATTTTCGAAAATGAAGTCTAATGCTTAACTTTTATGGTTGTAATAAACGAGAATGTTCCAGGGATTGTCTACCAGAAACATGCGGACGGTCGTGGGTTTCCACCGGGCTCTGCCTGGTTTCCTCCCACCATAATGTTGGCCGCCGTCGTATAAATGAAATATTCTTGAGTACGGCGTAAAACGCCAATGATGATATATATATACATATATATATATATATATATATATATATATATAAACGAGAATGTCGTTGCATTCACCCTCAAAATACGTTGTGAAGATGTGAGAAGAGCATTGGTAGCTTCCCTTGGAGTTCTGGTTAAGCTAACTCGTAAAATTTGGTGTTCATATCAAACACACTTTTACGTTTATATCAGGCACACTTTTGTGTTCATATCAGAAAAACTTTCGTGTTCATATCAGGCATACTTTTGCATTCGTATCACACCTGTGTGTTCATATCAGACCCATTTTTTGTTCATATCAGTCACGCCTTTGTGTTCATATCAGGCACACTTTTGTGTTCATATCAGATATACCTTTGTATTCATTTCAGACACATTTTTGTGTTTACATGAGGCACATTTATGTGTTTATATCAGGAGTACCCCGCATCCCAGTTTTCATCGCCCCGTCCGTGACGCCCTGGAGGTACAAATCCGACCAAGGGGAAGTAGGCCGTGCCCACAACCCCGGCATCCGACTGGTCAGTTACGACAGATCCACCGGCCGTCATCTTGACATCAAGCAATACTACCTGGACTTTGACAAAGCTAATAAGGACAGACATGCGCAGTGGCAGCTTCTCTACCAGGCCACTGACGTGTACGACATTCCCGACGTCAGCGCACGTTCTCTCAGCAAAGCGCGCGAGCTGATGATTGACGGTTCCAAAAAGCACGTGCAGGACTACTACGTACGCCTTACTCTGATGGGTGACGACAGTGAAATTGACGATAAATGTCGATACTCCATTTATTGCGGCATGAGGTATTTCGACGTTCCCGACTTCAACGAATGCTTACAGCAATATTTCTCTTCTGCTATCAGACCAGCTGCTAGTAGCTCCTTCTTTGTTGTTGTGATGGTTTTCTTTTCAATGTTATTTTAAAAAGAAGATATAAACGATGCTACAAAGTCGGACCCATTTAAAACGCCGGTCAAGGCTGTCCCAACACTGTCCCAACATTTATTGGCTATTTTAAATTTCTGCTGTTCACTAAAATATTGAAATTAGGCTAAAATACGGTGACTTTTCGGGACACATCCAGGTGACGTGATATCTGGTAATCCGAGTTATGTAAACGCACTTTTATGTCTAATATGTCCACAAGCAAACTGGAGACTGCGAAACGAAAATTCCATCCCTCACCAACAAAACCAGGTCATTCAACAGAACCTGCAGAAGAGTTGAAAGGGCAAAATGACAAAGAAATGGGGGAAAAAAGATATACAGTTTGCTTCCTTATACCTTTAAGCGTTAATAGTGTTACCGGATCGACAAGGTAAAGAGAAAAAAAATACAAAGATTAAAAAATGAATGATTATGTCTTAATGTCATACCGGCAATATCTCAGCCAAAATGTGGCGAACGAAGTATAAACAAAAAAACACAAGAGATTTCTAATTTGGGATCTAGGCTGGGAAAAAATCCAAATTCTGGGCGAGAGTTCCAATAAACCTTTACTCGCACGTTGTAATCTGAACACATTCTGAATGTGAAATATACGCGTTTACCGTTCCATATTTCTTCTTTTATTTTTGTAATAAATTGTTAACAGTACCTCTAGTACGAGCTAGATATGCTGGAGACACCGTAAGTGAGTTTCATTCATATGAGGACTGCGTCGCCTTGCAACAGTCCGCTCTAACTTCCCGCTCAAAGATAGTACTGTGTCCATGGAAAGACATCACACTCTCCAGTTGCAGTATACTGACCCAGTGTTGACCAGTACTTGTCCGTGCCATTGCTTTAGAGGATCAAGCCAAGAAATATCTAGTGTTTGACCCTTCTAACTATGTTGATTGGAACCCACTTCCAGGATCTTTTCATGCTTGTTGGTTTTGTGAATAGGTGTAGAACATTAACTGTCGTAAAATGCTCGAAAGGTTTTTAGTTTTAGACCGTCGTTTATTAAATGGAATAAAACCATCACTTTTCAGAACTACCCTTTTTTCCACAAGCGCGTCACTGTTTTCGGGCCTCATGCGCTGTACTTCTTATTTGTCAGTTGTACCGCAAGTGTTCAACAAATGACCATGCCTCTTGTGATTACAAACTTTACTACATCTTTGTGTAACCCTGGATTTTTTTTATAATACAGTGCCCGGTATGTCGAAAATAACTCCAAATATTGTCGTTTGATATCCCACTAGTACAGAGCTTTCACATTTAGTCAGCATATGTCGAGATGTATCTGGTTTGCTTTGTCCTTCTGTAACCAGTCTGTAGCTCGCCTGATATCAACATTTCTCGACTGACATTATGATTCACAATTCCACTACAAACAGTCGTCAAGATGGGCGTGCTCAAACTGGCTTACCTCCGGATGGGATACTTTCGGCCATCACACTTTTCTCACAACTCATTTTACCGTGGGCAGACTGTCGGAAGCGATCCGGTGGGGCAGTCCACTTCTTTAACACACATATATGTCAGTACGTCTACCTGGGGGGGCCATGTCTTTCCACACATATTTTTTGTCACTATGTCTATCCAGGCGGTCGACGTGTCGGAAGTACCGCACACTTTTCGTACAGCGTATATCGTGGCCAGTTTACTCAGGCGAACGTGGCGTCCTGTGTGACAGCACACTTTCTGTCCGCATATATTTTGTTGGTGTGTTTGTGGTGTCAGCTCACGTGACGTTGAGTCAGGAGGGTTACTGTTTCACACTTTCTCACCAGTCATGTCACCCTGGGCACAGGGAATGATTCCTATCTCACAGCATATTTTGTTGCCACACATATTTTTGCCAGTATGCGGACCTTCAAGGCTCCTGCGTGACAGGACACTTTTCGTCAACCCATTTCATCCCGCATGGGTGTACTTTCAGAAGGACATCTATGTGGCAAACGTACCACACACATTTTCGTCAATACGTGTGCTCAAACGGACGTAGCGTGGGAAAAATTCCTCTACAGGACAACACACTTTTTGCACAAACTATTCCATCCTATACTCTTAGCACATTTCCCCTGTAACAGCACACTTTTGGTACACATTTATATCGTTACGTTTACTCCGGCGGACGTAACGTCAGAAGGATTGCTGTAGAGAGAGTCGTAGAAATGAAAAATAGAACAAAAAGCAGCCGATCGATGACGACCGCGGCTTCCCGCCATTCCTGTAAAGTGTCTTCGTCACGCAGCTCGTCCTCATGATGACGTTGCAGCACGTGAATCATGTGACACACCTGTTGCTGGTAATCCGTCAGGGAACATTTCCCTTCCAGATAAAACAAAGGGTCCTCGCACAGCATGTCCTTTTTCTTATTATCTATTTTTAAAAGTTCGTAAGTCTCGGACCTCACGCGAGAGCGAGATTTCCTCTTGGCTTTGTCCTCGACGATGCTGTTGGTACGGTGAAAACTTTTCCTACCTTTAAACCTGACGCAAAGCACTGGGGCTACGACGCGGAAGGCCAGCACCCGCAGCCATCTTGGCAGCGGCTCGGGTTTTCCTCTCTGATGGTGGATTCCTAAAACTATAACCGCTGTCAGGACCGAAAGACAACTTGTGGTCAGTACGACGAGGAGGTAAATGCCTGTAAAAACAATAAATGAACAAATGTCATTGAAAATATTTGCCGCTTTAGATGATTTATATCATGGTTAATTGTTAACGTCATTGCATTTCGTAAGCAATTACTTTCTTTTCATTTTGCTCTGTTTATTTATTTACCTTCTGTTTACTGCAAGAAACGCAGGAGTCTACATTCGTACCTGGTATGGCAGTCGGCTTTATGGATGGAAACTGGAGTGCCGGGGTTATACCAGCGACTGTCAGAGTATGGCCTTAAATACCAAAGAAACAATAAGGGGAAACTCACGACCATCTGCAGGTTGTTGGCAGGTCTCCCCGTGTAAGGTCGGGGAGTTGGCCAGCATGACCTGGACTAGAACTCCCAGCGGCCACACTGGTGACGTTAATCTCCAGGGAGGTTTAGTAATCTCGATTTTAAATGTTTTTGGGCCGGGATCGCGGAAGACCGTTTTGGGCAACAAATACGTTGTCCACGTACTCTAGCCCTTAAACACAAACAAGAAAAAAATATCCTCTTTTCTCACCTATAACAGAGACGGACTCCGACGTCTGTGGGGTTTTATCGGCCACCATCAGCATGAACACCGTGAGGGTAAGCAGGACGGACAGACCCAGGGTGACTTTCTCTCCGCTCTCAGCCGGCAGAAGGAACCCGGCAAGGCAGAGCACGGACAGCACGATACACGGGATGATGATGTTCATAATGTAGTAGGTAATGCGCCTGCGAAGGTGGATGTAGAACGTCACATCCGGGAAGGGTTCCGGACAGCAGTTGTAATAGACGACATTACGCTGGACTTTGACGTTGACCAGTTCCCATTCGCCGTTGTCCACGAATTCAGACAAATCAATTGTGTCGGACCTGAAACAGAATCCCAGTTGTAATAGGGAATATAATTCGTCTAAATTAAGTCTGTCCAAGTGGAGGACTCTCTTACTCTTTTCTATGATAATTCCAAACTAAGTACAGGATAAACTTCTTAAGTCCTGCATTCGTTTTATAGTTGTGTTTGTAAAGCACAGATGTAGTTCACAAGGAACTGCTGCATGACTTATTTGATGAAATCCATGACACACTAACGTTTTAGTGATAACGTAAGCCTGACTGAAAATTTATATTTTTCGACATTGAAGTTTGCCTACCTGTTGGTGACATCCACCTGGAAACCATTGTAAGCCCACGATCCCATCTTCATCCGGCAGATCTGATCATCGAAGGGGAAGTAGGTGATGTCGATCTGACAGGAACTTCTGAACCTGACCACGGGACCCCAGAACACCCGCCCGTCGTCTGCGACCATGGCCAGCGCTCGCATGAAACCATCCGTATAGTCGTCAGCGCTGTGGAGGAGACAAGACGGCGAAGTACAGGCCAAGTCCGGTAGCTGAACAAACAATGCTCGCATAAAACATAAGTAGTTTTAAAGCGAATTTTAAACCAGTGTTCAAGCATTTCATTATGCCATTGTCACAATCATTGCTCCGGGTCCAAATATGTTTTCGCGACGATATGATCGAAATATTGTCGACGTGGTGTCAAATGTTATCATTCATTCATTCACTCAACATCACTGGTCCTGTTGATAACATAATAACATCCTGAAATATTGATAAAAAAATGATTTCCTTCTTTTACACAATACTATATCTGTGTTTCAAGCACAGGCGATGTTCAGATTGTTGTTCTGTTCGAGAAAAAACCTCATGTCTCGCATTAATTGGGCTGTACTATACAGAAAAGGCCACTTAAAACGGCCCGTTGCCTTTTTGTCCACTCAGTGAGCAACACAGTCTGTTATAGTTTTGCTTGTTAAGCAGAGTATAACGTGTTTTTTGTCTTGGAATCGATTAGCATGGCCAGGAAGTCATTCGCATGACATTGTGGCTCTAGATTTCGTAAACAGAAATACAGGAGACTGTTAAATAATTTCTTATTTTTTTTCCTAAGTAACCTACAGTATAAGCCCTCATTAGGCAGCATAAAACATTTATCCTCTGAACACTTACCCTCGCCAGAGACGAGTACAGCGTGTTTATACAGTATCAGAACCCCGTCTCTTCGCTTGTTTACAAAGACGATGCTGGTTTTTTTGATACAGAAAATTAGATTCACAAAGCAGCGTTTTCTAATAGCTTGAGGGGCAAATAGGCGAAAAGGCGGGGCTCTGCTTATATTCTAGAATCAAGGGAAGTCACTCTAAATGGTAAAATTATACAGGCGCCCACGAAACATAAAGGTGTCATTAAGAGAAGAAGAAGGCCCCTGTGAGCTGAACGTTTGCACCACCAATCCTCCAGTAAATGTATTTGATGGCGCTAGCATTGCAGGTCGATTATGACAAGAGTGTTATTGAGAAGACGGAAGTAACTTTGTGATGAACTGATTTATTGATTGATAGTGACACTTTTTAAACGCGTCAGTGGTAATCGAGTTTACATTAGCGTGTTTTAAAGTTAGTGTCTTTTCTTACCAGTTTTTACATGCGGTTCCCTGTGTTTAACACTGCTACAAACAGCGTTTATAAAGAATTCGATGTGCTTATGATGTCAGACGTAATTAGGCATATTTCCAGGATAAAAAAGGCGGTTGATTTTACAGGGTAAATTTGGCTGATTCTAATTACTCTGAGTGCGGCAAGTCATGAATAATCTCATGAACAATGTACTGCTTTGTTTATATAAAACTAAGAGGTAATTGCGACAAATTAAAGGATATAACGTAATTTTGGAGTTCCGCTGGATGCTGTGCAATATAAGGTAATTTGAAACGTTCCTGTTGCGGTTTGGTAATTTCTCGATGGTTCTATATGTTTGTATCACCCATAAACAAAAAAGAAGTCGTTTCAGCCAAACAATCCTGAGTGTGGCATAAAGCTTCATTGACATAAACAAGCCATAAATTCTTAAACGTAAAACATTAGTCAAATGTATAAATCATGAATTGCAAACAATGACATTTACTTAAAGCCTTAATATTCTGTCATTATCATAAATAATGAAGTCTTCATTCTTAGGAAACTACTCTGCTTTTGAATTACGTTAAACGAGTCTAAAGAGACGTGCATTAAAACATGTTCTCCAACCTGTTGTATAGGACGATGTCTGGCAGCCAAATCAGGGTATTCGGAATCCGAACCTTCTTGAGTCCGCCAAAATCCGCAGCGCTCCAGTGTAACTTCTCGTCGATCCATTCCTGTATAGACAACAGATCATCAGTGAAATTCCAGTATAGACAGCAAATAGTCACTGACAATCCTGCACATACAACAAATCGTTACTGACACCCCCCTATAGACAAGAGATCATCACAGACATTCAGTTAATTGATTCTGGGGACAGTGACATATAAGATTTCTTATATACAGTGAACAATTTTTTCCCATTTTCTCATTTATGAAGAATGCTTAAAAACATGATAGACTATTTTTATTATTTTAAGCACTGTTACAAATTATAAACACAATAAAATCTAAAACTGATTCGAGAGATTTTTTCTAATGTACAAATCCTAATGAACATCCATACACAAATTACCATTTACAATGGATGTTCCAGGTCGATAGACACAAGTGGAATTCGTGAAACAATGTGAAACAAAAGCAATCGAGCGCAGACGAAATATATGAGAAGTTTAGAACAGCCATTTACAGAGCAGCTTTGAACAGTTCTCACTGAAGTCAGAGTTAATGGGTTCTTTAAGGCGTGTAAATTTCACGATTAATAAAGCCGCAATCAAATTTAGGCATCGAGTTGCGTTTGATTGCAACTGATCCCACACTTGTTTTCGAAGAAATAAATCGTCACACACCAGTCAGGGCTTAACGAATGCTACACCGCCCGGCGAAATATGTACATTCCCTTTGCAAGAACTCTACCAGCATTTCTGTAATTATTTCATTACTGTTTTACGTCGTACGACGGCCATCAATATGGTGAGGGGAAACCGGACAGAGCCCAAGGGAAACCTACGACCATCCGCAGGTTGCTGACGAACCTTCCCGGTAGTATACTGCTATCCAAGTAGAGATAATTAACACTTTCTTGACTTTGATTCCACCCGCTTGACAAGAAATATTTGTCGTCTTCTTATGGTCACCAATCTAAATAATATGTACCATCTGGATAAACATGTATATAGATAAATTTAAATCTTTCACAACTTTTAACAACGAAAAACTAGCAAGAATTTTGTTATTTCCTAAATCTGGAAAATAGACGAACAACTAACTAACATACCGCTTCCATCCAAACGTTCGTCGTCAGAACTTGATTCTTTTCATCCTGCACAAAAGGAGAAATATAGGCTTCGTTGTTCTAGAGTTTTACACATTTCTCAAACATGCATGAACTTTTTTACATATATTTTTCATTTATATTGTTATTTTGTAGATTAGCTGACGGTTTTTAAAAAGAAAAGATAACACTAGACCGAGCGTATGTATGTATCGATAAACAATCCCATTTATGTTCAAAAACGCCACTTTTCACTTCTGTGATGTGGGATAACTGAGATATCGCAGTTCAAAGGTGAGCAAAATTGGAGCAGAAAATCGGCCCGAGCCCGGGGGAAACTTCAAGACCAAGTTGCTAGCAAGCATTCCCACGTGCGGTCGGACAGGAAGAGTGCATGAGCTCGACTCGAACTCACAGCGGCAGCATTGTTGAGAGACGTTATGTGGCGCGCTATCCCCGTCAGCCACAGAGACCACAGCGCCAGAATTGTCTCGCTTCTAATGCTGAAGAGCGTTGGGTGACACGACATCGTGTTTCTTGTTTCTCCAATGTGGCGTATACTATGGCCTCGTAAGAATTCCAGTTACCGAGCTCGTTATAAAAAATGTCTAAGCCCAATAAGGGCTGTATGGGTCCCTCTTCTAAAACATCTTTGGCTGAATTTTTTGTTGCCTTTTCTTTAAACACTGCACCCATGAAAGTCTCTCTTACGCGGAATTAATCAGGTTTCTGGCTAGAGGGTCTAGGCGTCGAAACATTCGTCAAGGAATATGTGGATTCGCCTGCGCTCTCATTGTTTTGAAGGTTTTACAGAAAATAACTGGTCGATGACGCTCACGTGGTTAGCATGCCACAAGATGTTGGAATAATTATGACGTTACGTGACGCAACAAATATTATGTTATGAATTATAACAAGTATTCTAACTGCCTCTTATTTGCAATAGAATGGACACCCCATATATTGATGTGTAGAGATTGTGCTGTTACTTTTCAGTAACAAGCATGAGTGATTTTGCTGATGGCTGAATAAGCGACGGATTAACAGGAACGGGCTATGTAGATTTCAGCTCATGCCATAGAAAGAAATAACAGTAATTATTTTTACAGTGTTTGGCATCCCATGAATTTAGTTCCAGAGACTGACACTTTCCCTATAACAATGTCTCAGAGCTTGCCTGCAGTCGATAGAGCTTCTTGTTTGAAGGAGATCTTTATCATAGATCCTCTAATTTAAGAGTCTCCAGTAGAATGAACTCCACTTCTTTTCCCTCAAATTATCAGGGCTGTAAGTGACTTTGCCTATCCACTAAATGCTGTTACACCTCGATCGAACTCCTGCCCTCGTCACTTGTCAAGTGCTTGTAAAGTTCTCAGAAGCCGCGTTAAATTTGTGGGCAATTTTGTTTAGTACCGATATCGAATTTTTGCCGCCGTGTTAGCCAGAGGAAGACGATATACTCTTTCGTGCCGACTTTGATTGACAGGGATTAACTGTCATTGATCTTATTCACGCACTGGCAGAGTGATTATAACTCATATTTCAAAGCTTTGGACATGTCCAGAGTCCGATTCTGGCTTTTAAAGTGTCGAATTGTGATTTGGCCGTTTCGGGAAATCAGTGCAGATATTTCTCTCCATCTGTCTCCGTCTCGTACAGCCTTTCTTTACAGTCTTCAGACATCGACACAAGCACCTTGTGTGACCTTTCTCTCTGGTGTTCGTTTTTGTTTTCATTCGCACTTATTGCAGGAAAGCAATCTCACCAAGAGGAAAGCTCTAAACGCGACATCTTTTGGGTCTCATTTGAAACGCTGTGAATGGACTGAGAAATTGGCCGAAGATGAGCTCAGTTTGCTTGAAAGGTTTTTGATCAAGTTGTACCAATGAAGTGTTCTCATGACGACCAACAACCACACATTCTGTTCGTGGAAGATAAGAGGATTTAAACGGCAATTGGCGTCACGACCCATAGTTGTTATTTACCTGGTCCCCTCGCTATCAGTGTTTTTTCTGCTTAAGACATGAATAATTCGTTTAAGAGGAAAACAATTTCAGTATAAAAAGACTACAGCAAAGCGAGTAGTACTTGATCTGCCACGATAGTGTGATACTTGCCAAATGGTCACACGTAACCGCTGAAATTCGGTCTTTTATCAGTTTACCTTGGTTGTGATTTTGTACATGTAAATGCTCAGACAGCATTTACGCCCTTAGCGCCATGACCAAGATGGAATTAGGTAGTTGATGCAGTAATGTTAGCCGTAATTATTAGACGTCACTGGTCTAAAATTAGTCTAAATGCCATATAGACATCACATTTCTGCACACGTCATGCACATTAATAAGCAATCATATGAAAACAACCCTAGGCAATGCACAATACTGCACATTACTGGCCATTCTTGAACTCCACAGTAAAGAGGCCAGTAGTCTGGCACAGAGTGCGAGTTCATCATAAAAAATACTACACGCCTTCATGAACGTAACCTTCAAAACAATGAAAAAAAATTCAATCCTACAAACGGTATGGTTTATAAAACTATGCCATAGAGTTCCATTGCGTTGTTATTTATTTAATTGGTGTATATCGCTGTAGTCAAGATTATTTCACTTATGCGGCGGCGCCTAGCATTATGATGAGAGAAAAACGGAGTCTGGGGGAAACATAACCGTACTGTATTCTGCTGGCTAAGACATATTAATGCTGATGCGGCAACCTTTACGCCTTATCATGCTGCAACTACACTCAAAATAATTCATTATTAAACATCAATAAACAAGTTACGTGTAGGTCACAGGCGAAGGAATTCAAGCGCACATGGTCAGGATATTTCCGTCTAACAATAAAGTACTTGGTGGAATTACTTCGACAAAACGCACTTCGCTACAAACGTGAACTGTCTAAGTTTACAGGCATAAAAAACATTAAAAAGCGACCTCATGAAGGCAACCCAAGGCGGAGCACGACATTACTGCCCAATCTTGAACTCTACAGTACTGCCATGAATACGTACTTTTCCACACAGTAAACAGGCCAACAATCTGATTCAGAAAGCGAGTTAAAAATAAAATACCGTACACGCTTTCATGAACTTAACCTTTAAAACAATGTAAAAAAAACCCCGCACGCCATAGTCAAGTACGTGAGCTTTGAAAAAATACCTAAAATTGGGCTGAAAACAACGTGAGCTTCACTCATGCCTCCACACATACCAAAATTAAAGATCTTTGGACCCCCACTACATGTATCTTATGTTGAGTCAGAAATACCAATGGTGATGCGGCTACCTATTCGCCCTGTCATGTTACAACCACATTCAAAATAATTCATCATTCCTCATCAATTAACAAGTGGCATTCATGTCATTGATACAGGAATTGAAGCCCATGTGGTCATGGTATTTCTGTTTTACAATAAAGTACTACGAGAAACTCCTCTGCCAAAGCTCTCTCATCGCTTCGCTACAAAGGTTAACTTCCAAAGCTAGCAGACATAGAAAATACCACTGAATATAAAAAATAAAAACTGCACAGGAATGGATTACTTTAATTCCTTTCTACAAGTCAATTTGTCAACAGAAAAACATAAGTGTTTAGGTGGTTCAATTACGCTGAGTGCTTCATTTTTCAGAGCAAATCAATAGTGACTGAAGTGGAATAGCAAGATGTCAAACTATAAAACCATTATTCCCATTCTGAATAATACCTAAGTTTCTTCACAACTCACGCGGTGTCATCAACTACGCGTGTCCTGCTGACATTTCACAAATGTATTCTTGCAGAGGCAGATCGAAGCTGACAATAGCAAATTCATTTCCTGAATAATCCGTTTTCTGCTATGTCGGTATTATAAGAGTAATGGTTTGTATAAGGGTTAACAAAGGCCAGATATTTCAGATGTAAGCGTTCGTCGTATCCGACAGAAGGTCTGTTCATGTCGAAATGTATGGTGGATGCAGAATAAATGGAATTCATCCAAATTATCAAGTCTATTTATTATGTACAAGTTGCGTTAGGACGAAGGGAGTGGGGATGGGGAGATTAATTCAGTGAAATTTCTCACATCCAGTACCAGAATTCAACACATACAGCAAATTTAGCGCCCAAGAAATCTGCACAGCGTATCTCTGTGGCAGATGACTTGTAAAATTTCTCTGGCGAAATCAGCATAGCGCCTTTCATTCGATATGGACTGGCATGTTCAGTGTAATCCCGCGATTAAAAAACGATTCCAGGACACATTTTCAAAACAACGTTGTACACAAACCACCAAAGAACTAAGGGAGGATGTGAAGTAAAACTTAGGACGGATTCCTGCACAGAACAGAAATCAGTTTTTAATTATGACTAGTAGACTTGATGAATGTTCTCTACACTACAAAAAAAATGTAACTTTACAGCACAAAACGATGTAAACAGCAACAGTGAATCCATGTGTACAAATAATGCTGCAATTTTCGGTGTTATTTTACACTGTATTCCTGTAGGATTGTACGATATTGAGGAAATATTCATCACATCTGTAAATTTACAAATGCAGGCCTACTTCCAGTAAGTTCAATAACAAGTGTATTTTTTCACGTAATGGAAGTGTTACTAAAGAGGTAGATATGTGTTAAATATACAGTTAACTTTTTCTCTACAGGAGCGTGCGAACATAGCGCAAAAAACATCATTTTTATTGTTAAACTACACCATTTTTTCTTGCAGTGTAGGCGAACGAATGATGACCCTCCCCCCTCCCCCTCCCCCCACTACCTACTCTAGAGTGTAAAAACATCAGCCCCACGACACACGACACACGACAAACCTCCTGGCCTATAAATTCAGGCAGAAGGGAGTCTATCGTTGCTTGCCCTTTAATTGGTACAACATAGAAAGCACGGGTTCAATCCCAGCACTGGACAAAGAATTTGTGCATCGACGGCGCTCATGTGGCTTGCATACCACTAGACATTTGTAAAATTATGACGTTACGTGACGCAATAAAATCTTCATCTCGGAAGCAAGCTTATGGAGGGTAACATTAAGAATTATAACAGCCATTCTAACTGCATTATTAAACTATCTGCAATAGTATGCAGATCTGATATATCGATGTATAGAGATTGTGGTGTTAAGTTTGAGTTACAAGTACAGGCAATTTAGCTGATAACTGAACATACGCGACAGATTAAAAGAAACGGACTATAGAAGTTAAGCCGTTGTCATAGAAAGAAATAACAGTAATTATTTTTGCAGTATTTTCACGTGGATATAACCTCAGAGACTGACACTTTCCTCATTTAGACTGCCTGAGAGGTTGCTCACTGAGTTAGAGTTAGAAAGAAAATCTCAAAGCTTGAGTTCGCTTCAGGCAATGTACGCGGTCGATACAGCCTTTTGCTTGAAGCAGGAGATCTGTATCATAGATCCTCTCATTTAAGAATCTTCAGTAGAGTGAACTTTCCTTTTTTCACGTACAATCACCATGGCTGTAAGTGACTTTGCCTACACACTAAAAGCTGTTACACCTCGATCGAACTCCCCTCCTCGTCACTTGTCAAACGCCTGCAAAGCTCGCAGTAACCGCGTTAGATTTCTCGGCAAATTTGGTTCCTGATGATATCGAATTTTTCCCCCGACTTAGCGGGCCGACGACAATAAACTCTTCCCTGTCTGCTGTGATTTACAGGGATTAAACATTATCTTATTCACGCGCTTGCAGAGTGATTGTGGTCTAACTCGTATTTCAAAGCTTTGGATATGCCCAGAGTCCAATTCCGGCTTTTAAAGTGTCAGATTGTGATTTGGCCTTTTCGGGATTCAGTGCCGATTTTTTTCTCTCCCCTTCTGTCTAGATCTCCTTGTACAGTCTTTGAGACATCGGCACTAACAACCTTGCATGACTCTTCAACCTTTCTCTCTGCTAGTCGTTTTTACTTTCATTTGCCCTTACGGCGGGAAAGCAGTCTTGTGAAGAAGAAAGCTGTAAAAGCGATACCTATCTTTTGGACCTCATCACAAACACTTTAAATGGACTGAGAAAGTGGACCAAGGTGATCCCAGTTTGCCTGAAAAGGTTTTGATCAATTTGTAGCAATGAAACGGCCTGATGACGACAAGCAACCACACATTCTGTTCGAGGAAGATAAGAGGACTTATCAGCAACTGCTTCATTGTCGTTGTTTACTTGCCCCCTCCCCCCGCCGCGGTGCTTTATCTGCTTTGGACACGTGTAAGTCGTTCATGAGAGAAAATTCCAGTGTAAAAGACTATGGCATGGAGATTAATACTAGGGCAGCGACGACAGTGTGATACATACACATTACCTCTTAAATGCGGTCTTTTGTTAGTTTACAGTCGTTGCGGTTTTGTTCTCATGTCCATGAAAATGCTCAAACAGTATCGGTTTGGACGTCCATAACGCAATGGCTTAGGTAGAATTAGGTAAATGATGCAGTGATATAAGCTGTAATTATTAGACACCAATAGTCTAAAATTACTCTAAATAGTCTGTAGTCATGATTTTAAAAAGCAATCACATGAAAAAAGCCCAAGCAGAGGACAATATTGCGCTTTATTGCCCATTCTTGCACTCTACACTCCTGCAAGGAACCCGTGCTTTTCCGCGCAGTAAACATACCAGCAGTCTGGCTCAGAGTGCGAGTTAATGATACAAAACAGTATACGCCTTCATAAACAATAAAAAAAAACACAAAACAATAAAAAAAAAACAATAAGATAATAGACAAGTCCATTCTAGTGATGGTATGGCTGAAAACCGCATGGCCTAGCTCACTACCAGAATCACGTTGTTTTGAAACATATCGAAAAGATAGGATGAAAATGAGGTGAGCTTGAAACATGCAGACACATAAGACAAGAGCAAAGACCTCTGGAACCGTACTGTTTTGTAGGGTAAGAAATAATAATGCTGGTGTGGCTTCCTTTTCGTGCTGTCAAAATAGATCAACATTCCACACCAATGAACAAGTTACGTGTATGTCATATGTGCAGACACCCAAGCCAGTGTCGTGAAATTGCTTCGACGAAAATGTCGAAATTGTGTCTTGAGGTTTAACATGTGAGTTGCCATTCGTGTCTACCCGAAATGCAACAAACTGATTAGGTTAATGTACGTCCCATATTTAGTCCACAAATAGCATGATACAAATCCCTTTGAACAAATCGCAGTGACGGAGGCTCAGGGATGTGTTACCAGTACACAGTTTGATACGCGATATTTTTTATTGTGGATCCCTCATATAGTTAGCCGTACAATGCGGGGATCCATGACTTCTGATATATTCGGCCTTTGTTAGAAGTGAACCAAGCCTTTACTGTTATAATATTGACACAGCTGAAAACGAATTATCCCCGAAATTGATTTCGCTGTTGGCAGCCCCGATCTGCCAGTGCGATTTGTTAAATGTCAGCAATGTTTAAGTGGAGGACACACGTGACTTGTCAAGAACCATTGGGGATTAACCAGAGTGGGAATAACGGTTTGTTTTTCTGACTTTTTGTTATTCTGCTTCAATGACTACTGATATGCGCTCGCCCGCCCACCCCCCCCCCCCCAAAATGAAGCACTCAACGTAATTGAACCACCTAAACAGTTACGTTTTTGTGTTTTACTTGTTGACTGAAATTGAGTTGTAAAACAGGATTAATGCTTTCCTGTGCAGTTTTTATTTTCATGTTCAGTGGTATTTTCTGTTCCTGCTAGTTCAAGCACTTCCCGTTTGTAGCGAAGCGAGGAGTGGGTTTTGGCCGAGTAATTTCATGTAGTATTTTATTGTAAAGAAGAAGAATCATGACCATGTGGGCTTGAATTTCGGCACATACCACATGAACCTAACTTGTTCATCGATGTGGAATGTTGACTTATTTCCAATGTAGTTGTAGCATGACAGGGCGAATAGGTAGCCTCATCAACATTATTATTTCTGACACAACAGAATAGTACTGTTGTAGACGTCATCAGTATTGAGTTATGTGGAGGCATGATTCAAAACCTAGATGTGTGTAACGAAGCACCTCGCATGATGCCACGACAACGAACACATGGCATGTGGGTTTAAACCACACAGTCATTAATATTTTGTTGTTTGATTGCCATTAAAGTCACGTTCATTAAATTTAACCTGTTCTTCAAGGCGGACTGCTGCTGTGCTTTTCCACTCGTTACGGAATAGATATCACGCAGTGCGGTAGAGTTTTAGAATGGGTAACATTGTGCAGTGTCATGATCTGCCTTGCGTTGTTTTCATGTAATTGTGTATTAAATGCGATGACCACGCAGTATTTAGAGTAATTCTAGACCAGTGGCATCTGATGTCTGCAATTTACATTTTTGCGTCATTTACTTTACCTTGCTTAAGCCATGTGGCTAGGGACTTAAAAGTTGCTTGTCTTCAAGCATTTACATACAGGAGCAGATTAAATAAAACCCCAAACGAGGTAAGTTGACAAGAGACCGTATTTTACCGGTTACGTGTAACCATTTGCAAACTGGACACTAAAAACAGATTTTTTGATCTTGCACACCATGAAAACCCCATTTCGGTTACACTTTTGAAACAATGTTTGTATGTTGACCATATTTCGCAACACACACCTTGTCTTTAAAAGATGATGGTTTAATATTCCTCATATTACCGTTTGGAACAATGCTAAACCCTAAAGAAATAAAGTAATATACTTCAACTCAACCCTAAAAGGAAAAGCAATGCTGATTACCAGCAAACATGCACACAACCTACAAGCTATATATTAAATTTACAATGTTATTTAAATTAAGCCATTTCTGTGCCTGTTTTGTCGAGACCAAAGGATATACACAATGCATGTAAGTGACTGTTTTTCACCGTAAACTGAATAACTCGTGTCTAAAGCAACCAAAACAGTGATAGATGACCAAGTAAATAACGACTACGGGTCTTGAAGCCAATTACGGTTAAGTCATCTTATTGCTGGTCGTCATCAGGCGGCATCATTTGTACATACTGATCCAAAACTTTTCAAGCAAACTGAGCTCATCTTAGTCCAATTTCTCAGTTCATTCAAAGTGTTTGAGATGAAATCCAAAACATAGGTGTCGCTTTTTTTCTTGTTGGTGAGACTGCTTTCCTGTAGTAAGTGCAAATGAAAAACAAAAACGAATAACAGCGAGAAAGGTCAAAAAATCAGGCAAGATGTTAGTGTCGATGTCTCAAGGATCAAAAGAAAGACTGTATCAGAAGGAGATCTAGAGAGAGGGGGAGAAAAAAATCTGCACTGATTTTCCAAAACAGCCAAATCACAATTTGACACTTTAAAAGCCGGAATTGGACTCTGGACATGTCCAAAGCTTTGAAATATGAGCTAGACCGCAACCACTCTGTTATTGCGTGAATAAGATCGATGATAGTTAATTCCTGTAAATCAAAGTCGGCACGAAAGAGTATATCGTCTTCCGCTTGCTAACTCCACGGCAAAAATTCGATATCGGCACTAACCAAAATTGCCGACAAATTTAACGCGGCTTCTGCGAGCTTTACATGCGCTTGACAGGTGACGAGGACAAGAGTTCGATTGAGGTGTTACAGCTTTTAGTTGATAGGCCAAGTCACTTACAGCCCTGATGATTTGCGGGAAAAGACATGGAGTTCATTCCACTGAAGACTCGAGAATGAGAGGATCTATGATAAAGATCTCCTGCTTCAAGCAAACGGTTGTACGTACCGTGGGCAATGAGTTATTCTGATGGGGAAAGTATCAGTCAATGAAGGTAAATCCATGTGATGCCAAATACTGCAAAAATAATAACTGTTTTGTCTTTCTACGGCATTTGTCAAAATATAGACAACGGAAAAAGCCAAGGCGAAGGGATATTCACTCAGTGAAATTTGTCGCATGAAGTAACGGAATTCGACATATGAAGCAAATCCAGGACCACAGAAATGTGCACAGCGTATCTCTGTAAGAGCTTCTGTGGGAACTTTCTCTGGCAAAATCAGCATAGCGCCTTTCATTCGAAGCGCCATCTGAACCGGTGCGTTCGTTGTTATCGGGTGATGTTTATGCACGACCCATGCTGTTTCAAGCCAAAGTGACATTTCGCTCAATTTAACATGGTGGTTTCCCGTTCACCACAGTAGTTTTTGTCGTTTTTGTGAGAATTCCGCGTCCCATATAGTACATGGTTGATATATTCGGAAACCTTTGGTGTCTTCAAGTTTCTTCGCTTGCTATATTGCTTTTAATTATGAAAGCTGATTGACTGACTTTTACGATGTTAAGGGGCTATAGATACTACTTCCTCAAAATAGCTAACTTCCAGGGTTTCGCAACACATTTACAACACACAGGTATAGCAAAACGATGTGTGTGTAGCTTGTGTACAGGAATTGCGTCTGAAGTTGTAACGTGTGAGCTGCTATTCGTTTATTCCCGAATGCAACAAATTGAATGGTATAGTGTTTCTACTTTTAATCGACGAATAGCATGGAACAAATCGTGTTGACAAAAGAGGGTCACGAAAGTGTTTCCCGTACACAATATGATATCCGGTATCTTTTTATCACGTCATCGAAGGAAAACGAGTGTGATTTACACGACGTAGTCCCTACATGGCGGCATCCAGTAGTGTGATAACGAACTCATATTCAATCGTTATGTGCTTCTAAATCACATGATACTTGCATGTGATCGAGTGACCTTACCTCTTGACCCCCTGAAAGGAGTGCGACAGAACAAAATGGCTCGTATGTATCTTAGAACTGTATCGCAGATCTCGACGTTAGGCCTGACGAAGGAAGTAGGAGTAGTTCTATTTAGAATGCACGGGAAAGTAACGAAGGCAATGTGTTTCTAATCCGCCAGTCGCTGGCCCGTGAAATCGTTACGAACTCGTATTACACTGAACATAAATGAGTGGATTTGTTTTACACTCTGCATAAATGGGTAGTGGAGTGGCTGTATAGTGCAACTATACACACTACATGTAAGGCAACGGTAGACGAATTACAGTTGACTTGAGAAGCCCAATAAATATGACTTTGTGATCAGCCAGTGGTATTAGATAAAGGGCATTTGTCCTGGTTGGTGTCGTACACTCATGAGTTATCCGAAATCCAGAATTTTAACGTTGCCACAGAATCAGTGGTGATTTCTGCAAGATAACTGTCCAACATTCTAGTAAACATGACTTAAATTTCTCTAGAGTATTTATTGCAAGATTAAAGACACCGTGCTTAAGTAAAGATACATCGCTTAAGAGAATTGAATTTTTTTTTCCTTTTAGGCGTCTCCGACATATGCAAAATAACGGTCATACTTTGCTTTTAGCGAATTCATATTGAATGTTACAAATAAACTTTATGCGAAGAAGAGAAGGTTGTGGCTGTTTCTTGAATTAATGGAAACATGATGTAGATTGGATTTATAGTGTGCCCATAATTTAAACTCATATGCAATACACATGCAAAAATTCTAAAATGTTTCCTCACTTCTTGCGGACATGGCGATGTCTCCCCTAAAAACACTGGCCCATTTCTGTAGCTAGGAATTCTGTTTATTTGATTTCGATTTTGCATGCGCCTACATGAATGCAAAAAATGGTGACACCTGATCAAATTTACTTGCATATTTGCTTTTGGTTTGTTTATTTGGCTGGTGTTTTACGTCAGACTCGCCGAGACGACGGCGGCAAACACTACGGGGCAGGAAAGAGAAACCCACTATCACCCGCAGGATTATTGACAGGCCTTCCAATATATAATCGAAGACAGCAGATGCAGGACGTTCTTTTGATGGTCAGTACATTACTGGCAGACATCCATTCACATCATAATTTGGATACAAGTTTAGAGCTTTTCTGTCCGAAAGATTTCCTTGTACTTTATTCTGTCAATCGCAGTTCATGAATTTTATTTGCTATTTATGCCTGGTCAGCAAACGAAATGGTCAACAGATGTGTCAGAAATGAAAACGTTTCACTTTATATAACCTAACCTAGAGGAGGCCGGATTTCACCGGTTACGTGTGACGATTTGCCAACTAACGCACTGTCGTCTTTGTTCTGGTTTTAATCTCTGTACAACAGTCTTTTATATCTTCCCAAGCGTTGCAGCCGGCACGCAACAAGAAATGGACCGGTCAATACCAAAAGTCGGATCTGTGTCAGGACACATCCCTGTTAAACATCATAGCAGCTACTGTCCACTCAAGCGTGGCTTTGCCACCAATACTGCTTCATGTTACGAAGGCCTAGTCCCACCACATTAGTCTGTACTGACTACTTATCGTGTCTGAGGAGTAAATAGAGCAGCAGAGGAGGCGTTATCACGCCTGACGTGAGAGCCCAACCAGCCTTTCAAGGCCACTTTGCCTCGGCTTTATCTCCCCGCACCGGTCAATAATGACCGACACTTCTCCAGCGCTCCTAGACTCTTAGTTGCAGTTGTTCGTACACTAGACCAGTACAAAGGTTCATTGCTGCTGTTTCTCATGTAACCTGTTTTCTGATAGGACATGAATGCCGAATGGGCTACACGGCGCTTTTAACACATACTGCCATAAAGTACCTCATATGAAGGCGTAGTAACTATATTTTCATGACTATTCAAGGAATATGGCTGTATTATTTATTTATTTGACTGGCGTTTTGTGCTACTGAAGAATATTTCACTTATACGACGGTGACCAGAATTATGTCAGAGCCTAAGGGAAACCCAGGACCATCCCTAGGTTGCTGGGGGACCTTCCTTCCTACGGCCAGAGAGGAAGCCAGCATGAGCTGGGTTTGAACTCCCAGCGATCGCGTTGGTGAAAGTCACCTCGGTAATTGGCTCCGAATGTGGGTGTAAACCTACTTCATTTCTATAAACATTCAGGAGGTTTTACATTCTAAATCATTTATTTTTATTGCTAAGAGTATTTATGATGTATGGGATACATACAGATCAGTACAGATGTTTAAACTTGCTTATCGTACTCCCACGACAATTACAACGTTGTGCCCAATTTTTTTAATTACTACTGATTTTTTTTCTTCCGGTAATTCACTCAAAGCTTCCTTGCCTGTTTTCCCTTAGTTAGGCATTGATCTGTAGAAGAGACCCACCAACTGGCTTTAAGTGTTCAGTATAGGAATCTGGTACTGAAACGCAGGTGTTCATGCTAACCGCAATACGACTTATTGTGCTCATCGTATAAATACATTTAAAGCAGTACAGCTGAAAGTCTAAGCTTAAATTAATAATACTGAATCATTCTAATTTTACGTCTGGGCAGACATATCAGAGATTGAGCATATTTCTACACAAATCTTTCCCACGATTAAGTTTTTGCTAGTTTTATGAGTGGAGAAAACTGGAGGGCTTGGAGTAAACAGCCGACGTTTGGCATTGTGATCGGGAACTTCATCACTCGTGACGAACAGATACGCTTTAAAATTATTGTGTACGGGTGGTACACATTATTGTTGTAAAAATGCACGTCCACATAATTTTGTGAACCAGCATTACATAATTTGCGTGATACATCCACAGAGACGTGTGTATAAGTAAAGCAAAATTTGTGTACACCTGATACAAATGCATTGTGGATGTGTAAATTACAAAACCAGTGTTGTATGTACTTATAATAAAGAGTAGAAAACGTGGATATAGATGTATGCTTGGGTTTTACGTCGTACCTCACAATATTTCAGACGTTTGACGACCAACAGTCCTTAGAATGTATATATTCTCCGTGTCTTCTTGTGGCAGGGTCAGTCCATGCCGTCAAAGTGCTGCCGCAACTGGAACATCATGCCGAAGACACCTGACATTACATCCCACCCGGTCACATTATACTGACCCCGGACAGACCAGTCCTGTTTCCTTGGCCTGACCTCTCAGTGCTGACAGCCAAGCCAGGCAGCAAAAAGCACCATTTTTAAAGTCTTTGATGGGGAAACGTGGGGGGGGGGGGTACTAAACACAGGTAATATGGCCGCAGCACTAATTGGGTAGGTGTACTCGAACATTTAGCGATATCACACACTGCTTAGATCAGGACAAGCTCAGCTTCTGGCTCGTATAATGAAATTGAGACGTTGTGATGAAAGTGGACACAAGCGTGAAATCGGTCAGCGGTAATCCGATCTGTTTGTTCGGAGAATTAGGGGCTCGCCCAAAGACGTCATTCAAATATCTTGGCGTTGTATTTCACAAGAGACTTACATGGCCAAAGCATAGTGAAATCAGAATGTCAGAACCTTACGCGGGTTATGTCTGGGAAATCTTGGTGGGGTGGGGGGCAGATAAATCCTGCCTTCTAATCTTATACAGAGTGTTGATAAGTTCGCGTCTAGACCATTGTTGTGAAGCTTTTGACCCTGCTTGCTTTTCTCCTAAATGTAAATTGGATGCTGTTCAGTTTGCTGCTCTCAAGACTTGTACAGGGACGCTTAAGACCACTCCGCTTAATGTTTTACAAGTGACCTCTGATGAGTGGCAGCTGGATCTTAGGAGATACATCTGCACTCTGAAGTATTCTCTTGTATTGAAGACATTTTTTAATAACTCAGCATCCTTGTTTTAACCCTTGTGACCGTGACAGCATTTTGAATGGAGATAATAAGTATAAGCCATTTAATCTTACAGCACTGCATATAATTTAACGTTCGGTCTATAACAGAAGTTGCCTTAAAGAAATCTCTGTCCGTAACTTTCCACCTTGGCACTTAGATCTTTAAGGTGTGATTAAGAAATCTGATCCTTTAAATGCCATGAAATCCTTCTCAATCAGTTACGTCTGCGAAAATTTCAGACACTGTTTGAATATTTAAACTGATGCATCCAAATGTCCAGAGAGTGGCACGTTGGGGCAGGTTTTTGTATCCCAGAAGTATAATAAAAGCTTCCGGTTATCCGATTTTAGGTCAGTACTTGCGGCTGAACTTATAGCTATTTTAACATCACTGTATTTTGTCATGGATTTTAGTCCGAATGATGTTGTTATTTTTACGAATGTTTCGTAAGCCAGAAGAAACTTCAGTTGGAATGTATCCGCATTCAGAGTTTTTACACATGTGTACAGTGTTACATTTTAAAGGAGTTAACAACAATCATGCTTGGATCCCAGGGAATGCAGGTATAGCTAGAAATGAATCGGCAGATTTCCTACCAAAACAAGTTCTTGCTTATACTAGTGTCATTCGAAATATTAGTTTTACACCACCAGACATCATTAGCAACAGCTAACTTTTATAGGTCCTTGGAGGAGTCAGTGGGAAGCCTCTGGGAAAGGAAGTTATGTTTTATAGATTGAAATCACGCCATATGCCATTAGATTCATATCTCCAGAGGTCTTAATTACGTGAATCGAGCCTTTATTAAGGCTGTCTTGTTAGTAAAACGTGTGAACATTTTTTGATTAAATGTTACAAGTTTACAACCCAGAGAACTAAACTTTTTAATGATCTTATTTGTGCAGTGGTGTGTAGACCGTGTATGGAATCTGTGTTCAAGCCGATAAGAAATGTCCAAAAAGTGCTTCAAGCACTTGGAAACTACATTGTCATTTTTTTTTCTTTTTTTCTGTTATTGAAGATTTTTGCTCTGATGTTCTGCTTTGCATGACCAGAATTTCCCTCTGCACGTGTCTAGTTTAACCCATTTACGTTCGTGTATTGTGTCGTGAACTGTAATTTATTTATTTATTTGCATTAAATGCTGCTTTGTGTATAATGTTTGACTTTCTTTTCTGTGTGATGCTCTGTTGTATGACCAGAATTCCCCTCTGTATGTTTCTGGTTTAGCCTACTTGCGTTTGTGTGTTTTGTCATGAACTGTATTTTTTATTTTGCAGGAAATGCTGCTCTGTGTATATTGTTAGTATTTGGCATGACCAGAATTCCCCTCTGCATGCTTCTGGTTGAGCTTACTTGCGTTTGTGTGTTTTGTCACGAACTGTAACCCATGTTGTGCTGCCTTCACGTGAATCATTCCAACGAATGGAACACCAATAATATAATATCTATCTGTCTACGTAATTATTTTCTTCACTGATACTTAACATCGTGGTCAAGACTTTTCCGCGTATACGATGGCTGTCAGTTTTATGGGTGAAGAAAATGTGCCCGAGATAAATCACCAACCTTGGGCAAGTTGACACGTTCGATGTGTATACCTGTATACAGATATGCCCATTATGATTTATAAACGAAGTATTCTTTGAGTACGACATGGAATAGAATGCCTGAGATACTCCATACAAGATTTACTTATTTATTTCATTGGTGTTTTATGCCGTACTCAAGAAATACTTCACTTACACGAAGGCGTCGAGCGTAATGGTGGGCAAAAACCGGGCAGAGTCCCAGGGGAAACCGACAACCATCCGCGAGATGCTGTCAGACCTTCCCACATACAATTGGAAAGGAAGCCAGAATGAGCAGGGATTTAAGTCACTTCGACCGCATAGTGAGGGGCTCCTGGATCACTGTGCTGTGCCAACGGGCTAAACCCTAGGCCGCGGAGGCCCCCTACTGCAGGCAGAATTGAAGAGTACGCGTAATAGTATCTTGTTGATCAAGCCTCACAGACCACTGTGCCCATTTCGTAGACAGCAACACAGCGTTGATGTTGCAATAAGCAGAGAATGAAATAAAAGTGGGATTTGGTCTAGTGGCCTTTCCAGTCTTACTTCTGATGTAAGCCGCAGCGGCGTCGGTAGACTCAAACACTCTGGAGGCAGCGAACCGAAGAAACACAGAAAGCCTTTTACCAGTTAAGGATGTGGAGCTCTGTGATACGGAGATAAAAAGGTAACTTTTCCGAAGAACTGCTGGGCCATTGGCATTTTTCAGGGGCACAGTATGCAATACAGTGTTAGCTAGAAACCCGATCTTAAGTAGAGGAGAGCGTTCGCATCGCAGTAAAAGGAGCAGCGGGGAGGGCGATTGGACTTTTTATTGGAGCCGTCTCGCTCCCCAGGGAGCCCCCCAACCCATGTTCTGACTAATTTCTGCTGTACATCAAGCCATATAGTGTCCAGCTACATAGATAATTGGCGACTGTTTATGAAGACAGACACCTGTTCGCGTACATAAACTTTTACCAATTATTAATGTATACAGACACCCGTTCACATTCATAATTATGTAGGCCGACAGACCCTGTGTTAGAGACCGAACAGAAACATAACATAGCTCTCAAGACATTTTACCGCAAGATCGAGACTTAGCACAACAGTTTGAGCTCGGACTTTGTGAAGATGTGCTTTACCCAGATGATGGAGCGGCTGGAGGCGGCGGGCGGCCAGTTCGACCACGCTTATCGTAAGCCGACAGCTGTGCATCCTCCAAAGCCACCCCACTTGGTTGCGCTGCCTCAACGACATAAATACCGCGCCTGGAAGTCACTTGATATACATAGCTGGAGAGACCATTTGACGACAGAGTTAAATTACATTGAGCTATACATATCCTCTATCGCATAACAGTTTTTCGAGGCAGCACAGCTAACTAAATTCAGCGCGGTTATCGCTGCAATACACGTCGGCAAGCGGGACCAGTCTTGTCAGACGGGACAAGTTTTGTGTGGCGTGACAAGTTTGGTCTAGCGGGACAAGTTTTGTGTGGCGTGACAAGTTTGGTCTAGAGGGACAAGTTTAGTGTGGCGCGGCAAAGAACACAAAATTCAAACCCTACAGGACTCCCTCGCCGGAGTTCTGTAAGGTTTGAGTTTTGTTCACTTCAATGAATCAGTCTTCTCAGTCTAATCCTGGGTTACTAGACTCAGTCAGGCCATTTATTTTATCGCTGAGTCTGGTGACTTCATCTGTCTGGTCTTGTATGGCCTAAAGTTTGTACATAATATATGTAGGTAAACTCCACTTGACCCCAACTGCGGTCACAGTGAGTATATTGGATAAGGCCAAGGACGTATGATATAGCTGATTTGGGGGTAATGCTACAAGTATATCGAACTCCTGTATCCCACCTCTCTGTCAAGAAGTTCAATTGGCGGATAGATTTTTCATGAAAGCTACGCCAGCCTAGACCCACCCCTGTTGCACTAAGTCGTCCCTCGTTTTCTCATCTAATGAGATGGAGTTATGCGCTGTACCGACTCGAATCTGTTGTTTCATTTCTCGGTATTTTTCGACTTCACCGACTATTAACCGAAACTCGGTATCCGATATATTAGCGTCAATCGGCGGTGCAGAGAATTAAGCTTACTCTCAGCCAGTCAGCAAATTTCTTCGTGTTTTTGGCTTTAACGGACAAGAGCCGGCTTAGAAACTTACCCATCCCACCTAGAGGGCCCCGCCTTCAACGCTTATAGCTATAGGTGTCACAATTATCGTGTACAACACTCCGACCCCTGCACCGCCCATACTTGCCGTGAGTAGCGCGGTATCAATTCCATTAACTGCGTTGACCGCCCTGTGGTATTTTTGGTATAGAACGGCTCTGGCATCTCTCTCTTCTTCTACCTCTTTTTTCAAAGTGCTAATATGTTGTAATCTATACTCGTGCGGATTTTCAGTGAGGGGGAGGGTGGGCAGACGGATCTAATGCTGGATACAGTTGCACCATCTTTATGTAGACGCCGTTAGAATGTTTAATTCTAAATTCGATATCGGTTTTAAACTTAATTTTAACCGTTTAAACTGAACGCCATGAAGCTTTATGCGGTTAAACCGTACAGCTTGAGGCGCAGCGGTCACGATATTGTCTCACGTTCTCTCAATCCTATTAGCTCTCGGAAGTATTTTTACGACGTTGGATACGCTTTTACCGGCATTCTCTTTCAGCCACTCGATCTTCAAGCCAAGAAGGAGGTGGAAGGGCTTCTCTGGATTATGACCCAATAAAATATCCAGAATGATCATGGTACCCGGGGGAACTTCGCCAGTGGGAAATGAAGTTTTGATATCAAGGTAAGATGTTGTATCTGGACATCCTCCGATCATCTGGCAGTATCCTCACATGAATTTCATCTCCATGGCCGTATACGGGAGGTAAGCCGTACCGCCATTAAAAACCCTATGAACAACACCACCTCTTGTTTTGTGCACCAGGACTGCGGTCACAGCCAGATCAATATCCCATTTGGGATCATCCGATTTAACGACACCCCATACCCTATTCTCAGGATCAGCAGATAGAATCAGGGTTAGTTTTTGGGGCGCATTCGTGGCTTCGATATCCACATCAACGAGCTCATTCAACTTCGGTGGTTCTCTCGATCCCCCCGATGGCACCTTTTTTTCGTGCATAACCCCCCCCCTCCCGAGTTGGAAGGCGTAAATCCCTTCATCCGCCCCTTGCCGTTCGAAACCGTAGAGACCTGATAAGGCTAGGCCAATGCAACTAGGGCCCACCGGGTCCATTACGACTCCGAGTGTGTAAAGTTACGCTTAAGTATGCTGTATCTATAGTTGGCCGTAAATGTTTAAGAGGTTTATAGTAAGCCCCGGCATCAGGCCATCCCACAGTCTTTTGTACTGTGGATTGGCAAATGGCACCGTCCTTCCGGAGTGTATGCATTCGGGCTATAGCCCCACTGCCCTCAGGAGAGTAGAGCCGCCTGCATTACTGGTAGAGACTGCGGCGATGTTTTTGGACGCGCTGACCTCATCTAGGTGACAAATATGTCTTTGTGAGGCGTCAGTTTGGGTAGTCTGTCCCCTTCATTGATTCCAGCCATGGGTTCTTCTGTTTTGAGAATCCAATGACATCAACTAGATGTAACAGACTGATAACATCATTATTTTTGAGTTCCAGGTGCACACGACCAGTAGCTTCAATCAGTTCCAGTTTAGCATTCAAAGGTCGGAAAACTTCTTTGTTAAGGGTCCGGACGGTGTAATAGCCGCCTTGCACGATTATTGGCTTATCGTTCAACCTGAAACGTACGTCGGCTCCAGTAGGGCGATCTCGTACTGGCCTTCTTGATTGTCCAAACATGCTGGGAGGAGGATACTGCGTCCATGTTCAACATCGCTCAGTGTAACAAACATATTCAGAAATATGTTCGAGAAGGGATTTTCATTCAATAGAAAGATAACCAATTACCACGTCGGTGGAGTATATTCAAGTAAAAAGATTCAGGGGCTGCGTGAAATCGTGGTAATAGATTCCAGCCTGAACTACTCGCAGTTTGCTTTGGAGGTGACTTTTCAAAAAGTGCTTCAACGATACACTATCGAAAATCAACATCGGTACATTTGTTGAGAAATGACACAGGCAGCCGATGGTCTGGTGACAGAACCAACTCAATTTCGCTGTATGGTGCGCTATGACCGGTTGTGGGGTGTCAAAGGAAAATCACCTCATAGCCGGCACAGAACTAAGCAACCCTGTATTCCACTTCCACGTGTACTATCAACTGCCCCGTATTCTGGAAGAGATTAAGGCACCACTTCCACAAGACGATGCATGAAGTCCAATAAGCATGAGTCAATACGGACGGAAGCTCAATCCGCACCGTAAGCTCCCTGAACACTTGGGTGACAAAGGCATGCAGCCGTCGGTCGTCGTGACGAACAACCTGAGTAGTCTAGACTAAAGCAAATCGTGATTCGATTCCCCCAATCTCCAGAACCTCCGCCGTCCTGTGGTAAAGATGACCATGATCAAGGTGAGTGGCAATGAGGTGATGTGGATCGATGACAGCGACGTCTACCATTGCTACACGGACCCTCGAAGGACAGCCCAGGAGAGACAGAATGCCCAGTACCACGGCATCGACATTTCGGCCGGCTAAAATGTTACAAAATCCGCCTTGGTATAGTGGAAGGCGTACCCGATGTCGCTGACACTGCTATCGGAGACGCCTATGGAAACCGCTACTACGTCCCCCTCGACTTTGAGCTGCTTGAGACTCATATGCCATTCTATCAGTTGGCTCTGGGGGACAGACTCGAATACGAGCTAACTCTCAAAGACTACAGCCGCGTAATCCGGGTCACAGGGGACGCTGATGAAATGGTAGCAACGAGTTACACTATCAAGAACATCAATCTCGAGAACGACATGGTCACCGAGGACGAGCTCGCCTGGATGATCCATAACCAGTACGCCGGCTGCCTGGCAATATTGTACGACCGCGTGCTCCGACATTGCAAAATCAGCCCTGACAGGAGAGATACCCTGTGGAATATCAACCTCAACGTAACCGCCCGCAGTGTGAAAGGAATCTTGATGCTGTTCGAGGAACCAACCGCGGCCTTCCAACGGGACACCGAGGCTTTCTACAACCCCAAAATAACCAAGGTGGAAGTGACAATCGAGGGGTCCCCAACCAGCTGTACAACCAAGGCCTGCGCGCCTAATAGCAGTGGGATGAGGCAAGGAAGTTCTCTGCAGCCGACTGCAAGCGCCATCCTGTGGTGACCATGGCCGAAAAAGGCCTAGCGCTGGCGGACGTGTCCCTTAGCGACTTCTTAACCACCAAGTACGCCCTCTGGCTTGGTCTGCGCTCCATGGACGACCACCAGCTCCACGGCAACGGGCGGCGGATCGGGAAAGGCCGTGAGGGGGCGACCATTCAGATCACTGAAAAAGCAGAGGCGGGAGGTGATTTGAACGTGTACCTCTACATTATCATAGACGCCCAGCTTAATATTGAAGATAGCAGGTTTGACAGTGCGGTCTACTGACAACATTCTCCCAAAGGATCCCCATTCGGCTATCATCTGCGGGCAGACAAGGTATGGGGAAACAGAGTTCATTCTCGACCTGCTAGAGGGGTCCTACCGCGGTGTGTTCCTGCAAATCGTGATTCTGCATTGCACTGTGAAGTACAACAATGCTTACTAATCGCGCCGCTAGGTCTGGGACAAATCCAATATCTACGTTCTCAGTCTGGGTGAGAAGGTCTATGACTACCTTAGAGCCTTGGTGTTCCAAGGTGAGCCAGCCCTATACATCATTGACGACTGCTCGACGTCGATGGCGCTGACCAAAAAGGAAGACATGCTCTCTGAGCTGGCCTTTTCCGGCCGACACGCGCAGCAAAGCTTCTGGGTATTCACCCAGAAATATAACTCACTCCGAAAGGAGCTATTCGAGGACACGCACTGGATTGTCCTGTTTCACTGCAAACATACGGACTCGTTTGAAGAATATCTCCGCGAAAATGATATCATCCCAAAAAGAGAAGAACGCGCCGAGATTCGTAAGTACGTTGCAGAGACAAAACATTCGGAGCTAATATTGAAGACTGATCGGCCGACTAAGTACATAGTTCTGTAGCACCGTTAAGCACGGCTAATCAGATGTTTAGCACTGATAATCAATTTTCTATTAAACTTTGAACAATAGGATACTATACCACCATGGATTGCGATGAAATTATCGACGAGTTGTTAGATAGATTGAACGAGACCCCAGAACCCGCTTGCTGCTGGTGGACGATGTAGACAGTACCTGGGAAAAGACTTACTCCCGAGGAAATAAACGGTATGGACGAGGAAGCAATGCAGAAATCAGGGCACTACAACTGTCTGCAGACCTAAACTAAACCGGCCAATGTTGGCTTGAAGATGATGACCTATAGCCCAGTCAGCTTCGGAAAGGATCCGCCATAAAAAGCGAAAGAATTTATCACGGATTCATTTGTCTCAGAAATACTTCTAAAGGCATATATTAAAAATCTTCAGGGTCAAATTGGCATATATCAGTTATGGCCGTGACCAATTTCTAGACACATACAACTAATAATCAAATAATCAAAAAGCATAATACCTTCTTTAAGTGTTAAGTGTGCAAAGAAACATACAAATATGTTATCATTGAAATGTGTGAATACGAATGAATAAAAATGTCAAAACATCTATTTCGTTTTTTGCGGAATTTGCAATTTCTGCCTCATTTTCTTGGCTGTCATTTATCGTGATTGACACATATTTCTTTATTCAAATGTTCGTCATTAACTTACAAAATGCATAGCTGTTCATGCAAGATATATTGACAGTGTGAAAATTATCCGCGGTGCTCAGAAAATATGTAAGTGAAGTTTAGAATCCGATTATGATAAATAAAATTCACCTTATTCCGCATGCAATAAATATATTCGGACAGGGCGAATAAGCCACAAAGAAGGCATGAGTTATACTATCTGGATGAGAATAAAGGCAACCACATTAAAAGTATTCGGTCAAGTTTAACTCGTGTTGGTGCTTGCGAGGCTGATGGGCTGGTGTATTTTTTATTGCTAAAATGCAGCGTTAACGGGTTTCGCTCTAAACTGTTAATACATGTAGTTAATTCGAAGTCAAATGCTACATATTCATCAACACTCCTACCTACTCCTACCTATCCAGGGGTAAGTGTAACAGGAACAGTAAACGACCGAAATTAAACCTATTAAACTAAGGAATGCAGTCAAAGCAACGCTAATTTAACTCGCTTGGATGTACAGTTTATTATTATACGTTCCCTCAATTACGTTCATTTCGGCCATGGCTGTTAGTTATGACCGAAACACCCCGCCATCTGTACGATCCGGGTCAGATTTACGGCTCAATTCATGTACTTTCTCCTACCGTCTAATTTTCCGTGGACAAAAAGCCTTTCAAGCAAGATTCGATTGAACTAGCGGCTGGCCAACGGTCTATTAGAACGCATCGATAACGCCTGCCCGCACCTACCCACTCTACTTAATGTTAACAAGTTAGGACTGTGCGGATGAGAGCTATAATCGTGGCGCAGACACAGTCAATATCCTGTCGCCGGGCCGGAACAAATGGTGGGAGTTCGATAAAAACTGAACGGCAACTTCCGCCGGCTGTCTCTTATAGTCCACACACAGGCTCAACTGGATTTCAAGTATACATAACAACATCGACATGTAAGTCTACCAGATGCATGATGTATAACATCATAAATACACGCCTGTATTTGATAAAGGATGTCAAGGCTGTTACAGCCACAATTACAGTATGCATGAAGGAGCGGGTATTACGAAGAGTGCAGTTTTATATATACATTGGGCTATGCCGATATGCTATAACGTACATCAGGCCGGCTTTTCAAGGATGTTCGATTTTGGAGTTGTGATGGCTAAGTTGCGCACTATTAGAGTACATCCAACGAGAACATTTCCACTCTTATACAGAAGTCTGACAGTATAGCGTACACAGAGCAAAACCAGTACCTTCTATATTGTATAGAAGTCGGTTTTTGAGTCATGTTTGATTTTGGGAAGGTCATAACTGCTGCGCTCATGTGGGCTGTATTAAACGAACGGACCTCTTATACGAGAAGTCTGGAGGTCTTTCTCTACAACGCACAACAAGTTTATATTCAATGTATGGAACTTCCTTCTGTGATATTAAGTCTCGCATCTGCAGTATACAGTTTGCATCACTATTCACAATGCATGGATGGTTTCTTTAGTTGTTTATTTTTATATATTTAACTGCTGTTTTCATGTAAACATAATTTCGATTGGAGCTTTTCTTGAAAACCAGGTAAACATGAATCTACTCAGACAAGATGTTTCTTATATTTCTAAAGGAAAATTGAAAATGCCAATGCCATAATGCGTGTACTGAAATAAGAAGAATGTGCATGTAAATGTTGCATGTGCTACTTTGCTAGGAAAATACTTCCTACTTACCAAATCCAAAATCTGGGTCAGTGTCAGGCCTAGGCCAATTTTGACCGTGTGTGACGAATTCATCACTGGACGAACTGCCGGCTCGTAATTGTCCAGTAGGTGGCGCATCAACCGGTATTCCTGTGATGCATTCTGGGATACCCTTAATGGGGTTGCCGGTTTGGCTGAAAGGACAATGGTACTCACATTAGTGTTGCTTTCATAAATTTTGTGGTCATAACTGTGAAATTCAGTTACATGGATTTCTAAGCCAAGATTTACACAAACCATTCGGCAAAGCAACAGACATACCCATGAACAATGTAGATATCATAACATGAAAGACTACATCATACAAAGTAAAACCAGAGCAGTGTGACAGTTGGCAAATGCTCACACGTTACAGGTGAAATCCGGCCTCAAGTAAATTTACCTCCTAAAGTAGAGCAAACACAATAACAGAAGAATAAATCAAATGTCACTTTTTGTTGTACTAAACGAGCAGCTATTTCAGCTGTATATTGGTTAAGGTACGCCTTCACTCTAAACTGTTTATATTTTACAATGAGTACACCTCTCTTCCTAATAAACATGGAAGGAGTGTCACGATTATCTGGGGCTCTACTTCATAATTGTCTTTAATTCCGTTTAAGCCGTTGATAGGGGCCGTATGTTGATCGCTTTGAGCATGATATACGAAGTTGTAATAAAGGCACAACTGAGATACATGTTTGATTATCGACATCATATATACTAAAAGAGTACACGATTTGGAAACTGATTTTGTTCCTCGGTCGAGAACATTCCTTGCGTCTTGTTTTCATCATCAAAACTGTTGACTGCTTTTGTCCTAATTTTTCTTATATTTTATATACATTCTTAATTCTTTTGGGGTATGTGTTATTTGTGGTTTTTGGAAAATGGTCTTACGATTTAGACCCGGAACGCCCATTTTGATTGACGGCTGGTATGGACCCCTAGGTTTCATGTAGAAGTCATGTAAGTGACATCATTGCCTGGTAATATCTCCGTACAGTTACAAACTATACCGCCTATGATACTCCACTGGGAAACGTGTATGCCTGAGTTGAGAATTCTCTATAGAAAACCACCTAGCTCGACTTATCAAGGTACGATTTACACGACAAGGAAAAGTTGGAAAAAGTTTCGAATATGCTTTTGCTTAGATTTTTATCTACATTCAAATTCTACAAAGACTCTACGATCCAATAAATAACTGGTGGTATCTTTAAACTGGTATACTCCACTTGTGCTGCGTAAACATTATGCACACGTTAAAAAGACAAAAAGAAAGAAAAAAAAATAGAAAAGAAAACAATAAACAACAACATAAATGCCTCCTTATTTTCCTTCGTTTATTTTCATTCTTTCTATAACATAACAGAATAGTGCACATGGTGTAACCACACGGGGTTTAGTTTGGGGAAGATATAGTATGATTTACATCTTTCTGTGTCACTGTAAGTCCCGAAACAATCTCACTGAGATTCCCTAGGGAATGCGAACATGTCTGCTCAAATGTAATGTTTTGTCAAAACGTGGTGATTTATTCAAGTAAACGTATTAATATGTCAACATTTTTCGGACTGATCTAATATAAGATGCGTTTAAATAATGTTTAGCTCATCCTAAGATAAGCTGATTTGTACCGACAGTTTTGCGTTAAAAATCGGCGAATGTCCGAAGTAAACAGGAACATGGTTTTTTCCCATTTTTTCTGTATTTCGCTTAAGTCCCAGTTTTGCCAGTTCCCCGACTGAGTACCGCCTGTATTGGAGTAACTCTACACCGCAACTTATTACTTTTCCATTTGGTTTCATCAAAGCAGTGGGTGATAAGCAGAAATCTAGATGATTTGATTTGGTTTGTTTAACCTCCATGTCGTCTGAGATAAATGGTTTTTTCAAACGTAAAGAGGAAAAACGGCTGTATCCGATCGATAGATGATGATTATACGAGTTGGGATTAAAACTGAGACCTCTCTCGGGACATAATTGAACACAGCTGCTTTGTTCGTCCTTAGAACTGAAGTCATGAGACCGAACTATTTTCAACGCATGTTGACCTGAGTAGTTCGCAAGTTTTTCCGCCAAATAAGTTCTGCGTAGACAGCCTACAAAGAGACGACCATCTGTGTAGTCCAGCCCATCGTTCGCTGGGCTGGTCCTTACAGCACACACTGGTGGACCCAACATTACTTACCATCGTGCATTTGACGAAAAAATTTATTTATTTATTTATTTGTCTATTTACTTGATTGTTATTTTAACGCCATTCTCAAAAATATTTCACCTGTAATATGGCGGTGCATATTACGGTTGAAGGAAACCAGGCTGTTTTTGCGTCCACCATCGACCTTTGCCCAACTATTGACAAGCTCTCCGTGCCATAGAGATATTCACACAATATTGTTGCAAGCGCAGTGTTTTTTAATGAATGTTAGACTGCGAACGTGGGCACCTGAGCGTCGTTGATCGTCTGTTGTCACTAAGGTCATAGCTGGAGCGTTCTACAAAATTCCCTTTCCAAGGTTTTGAACCCACATCTCATACGATTGTACGGCAAATGACATTTAACCAAAAGAGCACAACCCACTGCCTATGAGGAAGTAAATATCTGCCTGTTGTGTTTCTTCATGTATCCATTTATTGTTCATTCACGCCTACTGAAAACATATTTCATAGTTTTAATTAATTTATTTACCTATTTGATTAGTAAAGTCAAGAAAATGTTTTAGTTATAGGACGGTGGCCAGCATTATGGTGGGAGTAACAGGTTTAACGCTGGAGAGGATAATTCAATATGTTTTCAGGTGAGGCTACAAGGTTAGAGACTTCCTTCATTTGTACATTTGCGGGCCCGGCTTGTGTCAGCAAATGTATCTAAACCCGAGATGCGTAACCAATGTAGAGCTTGGCATTCGTATTCTCTTTCAGCTGTCAAAAGCCGTTTCCATGAATTATGTTCCGGCAGCTTTGTGGAACGACTCGGTCATAGTGCCAGACAAATGGGAATTCAGTTTCTTGACAGCAGCACTAAAAAGTAATTTGTTTGCCGACTAATATCGATAAAAAATAACAGTGCGCATAACGGCGTTAAGACAAATTCGTACCAGAACAGACGTGGACAACCTCTAAGAAAAATACTAAATCTTGTTTTATTTAATTAAAAACATGGCAACAGCTTGACAGGATTTATGAAAAAATTATTCCTTTGCAGGAAGGAAAAGGTTTCCAACAGGACGATGAATTTTCTGATCCAGACAGACTCGTTTATTTTCTCCATCGTTTTTCATCCACTGATTGAATTACAGTTCACGAGAGCATGCTGGCTCCTGTTATTCTACACAGCTTGTTCCTTGACCGGGTGAAATTCTCTTCTCCTACATCATACGTTGTAAATTACACAAAAACTTCGGAGGACCATAATGACGCGCTAATTCAAGCGTTTAGATATTAAACACGCCACTGAGTGTATTCAATACAGCACCTCGGAGCAATCCGACATCCCGTTATTCTACACAACTTGATACCTTCATTACGGATGTTTCCTTTTCCCTGCACAGTACATTACAAATTCACAAACCACGAGGCTCGCCATTTGCATCACAAACCTGGTAGTATAATAGTTAGATAATTGAACTTGATTTCATAGATATCGCCGAGCCAATTCAAGCATTTACATATCAAATACCCTTTGTACACCGTTTGACTGCATCTTAAAATACATTCAACAGCTTACGGCTTGAAGGTTGATGACTTGGCGGAATTATCTCCATGATTAACTTCTTGAAAGTACCATAATGACACGCGTTTCCCCGACCTAGTGCCTTCACGACGTATCTGTCAGGAAAACACACAGTGTGAATCAAATTCCGAGGAACAAATTAGTCCATCCTGTGTACCAGTATTTACAGGGCGTGTCCACAAGAAGAGAGGGTCATCGAGTCGTCAATACCACGAAGGATCATAAACATTGGGCAGTCGCTTCCTGGTGGGTTGCTCCAATGAGGGGATCCGATTTAGCCCCGGAAAAGGATTGGTGTAAATGTTGAACTGACGTCCAGGCCTAGATTGGTCGGGTATTTTCGCTCAGATTAAACAAACACTCTAACGGGGATTATTCGTGAGGGACCATTCGAGAACTGGAAATTTTTCTACAGGTCCGTCTGGCGTTTTCTAATCAACCATAACGAGGTGATTTTCGCGAATGTTGACGGAGTGCTGATGGGTTTAGGTCAACAAACGACTCTTTACCGGCATGGCATCCTTTGACCTTGCTAGTCTAATTTCCTCAAACATTAATGGTAAATGGAAGGACAAATGTTACCATCATAGGAATGCGTATAACCGCCATATGCATGGTAAGGCGAAATGGTGCATGTGGAATAGGACAGGTTTCCTGAAAGTTTATGTGGAGATAATAGGATGGTATGATTCGGTCAGACTGAAACAGGTCAAGAACAAAGCACTGTGTTCATTTGCACGAAACTTTGGAAATAGGGTTTTCATAGGTTTTCTCACATTGTAGCGTTCTGACCAGACGGGCAACGTCAAAGGCAACTCCTTCATGAACGGTACAACACATGTTTATGAATTTACATATCACTGTTTCATAACGGAGTCCAACAAAAGACGTAACAATAGTGTCCAGAGAGTTCAAGTTCAACCCTGACGGGATTTGTCTTCAGTCGCATATGTGAAGGTCTACAAGCAAGCATCGGATTGCCGTGGTTTCAATCAGTTGTGCCACTGAAATATTTGATTCCGGCATAAGAGAAATAAATAAACAATAACTATATGCATAAGGGTGGTGAATTAACAACTCTGCTATTTGACAATATTTTCAAGATATCTGGAAATGCCTCCAACATATTTGAAATGGTTTTTAACATATTTCAAATAAATCGTCAATGGGTAGAATGGGAATCTCACAGCCACCATATCATCCAAAAGACTTTAAGTCCCGAAGCAATCTCACCGAGATTCCCCAGGCAATGCAAACACGTCTGCTCAGATGTCAGTTTTGTCAAAATGCCATGATTTATTCAAGCACAAGGACTTATAAATCAACATTTACTGGATTGATCTGATATGAGATACGATTAAATGGCGTTTTAGCTCTTACAGAGATAAGCTCATTTTTGCCAACAGTTTTTTTTCACTAGAAACAGACCAATACCAGATGTGCACTGGAACATGTGTTTTCGTCCTTTTTCGTATTTCGCACAGGTCCTACTTTTCATCCCCGTGCCAGCCACTTCTGCAAACATCTGCAGCAAGCATGTGCGCATATAACAGTGGTAAAAAATATGTCAGAGATATGTTTCAAGTCCTCTAGGTAGACCATCTTGATTTGTAAATTTGCAGGGCCTCTTTGTGTCAGCAAATGTGTGATCTAAACCCGAGGTGCGTAACCATTGTATGTAAAGCTTGGCATTCGTATTCTCTTTCCGCTGTCAAAGGCCGTTTCCATGAATTATGCTCCAGCGGCTTTGTGGAACGACTCGGTCATAGTGCCAGACAAATGGGAATTCAATTTCTTGACAGATGCACTAAAAAGTAATTTGTTTGCCGACTAATATCGATAAACAACAACAGCGGCCATAACGGCTTTATGAATTCGTACCACGGTAGACGTGGATAATCTTTCCGAAAATACTAAATATTGTTTTGTTTAATTAAAAACATGGCAACAGCTTGACAGGATTTGTGGAAAAAATTATTCCTTCGCAGGAAGAGGTTTCGAATAGGACGATGAATTTTCTGATCCAGACAAACTCGTTTATTTTCTGCGTCGTTTTTTACCCATTGAGTAAATTACAGTTCACTGGAGTATGCTGGCTCCTGTTATTCTACATAACTTGTTCCCTAATCTCCTGGGTTTTTTCTTTACCACCTTCATCGTGAATTTCAGAAAAACATTGGGCCCCACTGTTTGCGAGATGAATCTAGTGCTATAATGGTTAATAACTGAAGCTGATTTTGTGCCCACAAGAAGAGAGGGTCATCGAGGCGTCAATTCCACGAAGGATTCATAAACATTGGGCAGTCGCCTCCTGGCGGGCTGCTGCAAAGAAGGGACCAGGTTTAGCACCGGAAAAGTATTGGTGTAAATGTTGAACTGACGTGCGGGCCGAGAGTGTTCGGGAACAGTCGCTCAGATTAAACAAACACGCTAACGGGGATCATTCGTGGGGGACCATTCGAGAGTTGAAACCTCTCCCTAATGCCATCTGGCTTTTACTGATCAACCACGAGGAGGTGATTATCGAGGATGTAGGGAGTGTGTTGATGGGTATAGGTCATTAAGCCACTCTTTACCGCCATGACTTTTGACCTTCCTAGTCAATTTCATGGACATTGACAGAACAAGTCAAAGGATAAATGGGACCATGATATGAATCCCTACAGCCGTTACGGTGGTGTGCGTTGTAAGGCGATAAGGTGAAAGTACAATAGGACAGATTGTCTGTAAATGTATGCACAGATAACATTGTGGTGTAATCCGAACAGTTGAAACAGTTCGCGAACAAAGCACTATGCTCATATCCATAAAAGTTTGGAAACAGTGTTTTCGGAGCTTTTCTGACAATGTGGCGTTTTCACCAGATGGGCAACGTCATTTCTGGATACATGGAACAGTTACCATAGAGTGTACCTACCACGATTTGTAAAGTAGTCCAGTTAAAAACGAACTACTTTGTGCACGCTGCAATGCGTTAACATACTTATTTACCGCCGTACGTTGAACTCAGTCATAATTGTGTCCTAACGAAGACGTGACAATAGTGTCCTGCGAGTTCATTTTCAAGACTGACTGGCTTTTGTTCCCGTCGTACATGGGAATGTCTGCCAGCAAACAGCCGATTGTCGTCGGTCTTCCCAGGTTCTGCCCGTGAAATATTTGATTACTATGTAAACATAAAATAAATGAAAAAATAACAACGATGTCCCTAGGGGCGAAAAATTAGCAACGCTGCTTTTTGACAGTGATATCGAGATATCGGAGAATGTCTCCGACACATCTGAAAAGGGTTTTGTTATTTCATATAAATCATCCATGAGGAGAAAGGGAATCCCACAGCCACGAAATCATTCTAAGTCCCGAAGCAATCTCATCGAGATTCCCTACACAATACAAACATGTCTGCTCAGATATAATATTTGTCCAAATGTCATGATTTATTCAAGAACAAAGACTGTTTTAGTTCTCCTTTTTACGTACTTTGCTTAAGTTCTAGGTTCCATCTCCTTAACAGTTAAGTCTGTAGACATCTGCTAAAACCATGATAAGTATATAAAAAGACAACAACAAAAAAACAAAACAACCCCCCCCCCCAAAAAAAACAGTACTCATAACGGCTTTAAGATAAATTCGTGCCACAACATACGTGGACGACCTTTAAGAAAAACATTTAATCTTGTTTTATTTAATTAAAAACACGGCAACAGCAGGAGAGAATTTATCAAAAAATTATCCCCTTGCTGGAAAAGCTTTCCAACAGGACGATGAATTTCTGATCCAGATAGACTCATTTATTTTCTCCATTGCTTCTTTTATTCATGGAGTGAATTACAGTTCACTCTAGCATGCTGAGTTCCCATTATTCTACACAGCTTGTACCGTGGTTTGATCATGCTTTGCTCTCCTACACCATACATCTTGAATTTCACAAATTCATTGGATCCCATCCTTTATTTGACCAACCAAGTACAGTCATGGTCAGTAATTGCTCTAGATTTTATGGCACCAATTCACGCATTTAGAAATTAAACACAGCGGGCACATCCCTTGAGTGAATTTAATACAGTACACTGGGGTAATCCGACTTCTTGTCCTACTCCAACTTCTTGCCTAATTTTCTGATGTTCTTCCTTTCTTTTTACACCATAAATTCACAAACCACGAGGCTCGCAATTTGCTTGAGAAACTTCATAGTATATTAGTTAAAAATTGAACGTGATTCTCTAGATAACCGTGAGCTATTTCAAGAATTTCGATATCAAACACCATTCGCACGTAAAATTAGGATAGTTTTACTGCACACTAAAAATATGTTCAACAGCTTATGGCCTGAAGACTCGTGACTTAGCGGAATGATTTCTGTGACAAACGTTATAAAACTACCATAATGACACACATTTCCTCGACCAGTTAGGCAAACACACAGCCTGAATGTAAGTCCGAGGGACAATTCAGTCCATCCTGAGAACTAGTATTTACAAGACGTGTCCACAAGAAGAGAGGTTCATAGAGGCGTCAATCCCACGAAGGATTCATAAACATGGGGCAGTCGCCTCCTGGCGGATAGCTCCAAAGAGGGGACCAGATTGAGCGCCGGAAAGCGGTTGGTGTAAATGATGAACTGACGCGCGGGCAGACATTGGGCGGGTGTTGTCGTTCAAATTAAACAAGCTAATGGGGATCATTCGTGAGGGACCATTCGAGAGTTGGGAATCTCTCTATAGGACCGTGTGGCTTTTGCTGATCAACCAAAACGAGGTGATTATAACGGATGTTGTAAGAGTCTTGACGGTTTAGGTAATAAAACAACTCCTGACCACCATGACATCCTTTGACGTTCCTAGTCTAACTTCATCGCGCATCGATGGTAAGTGGAATGATAAGTGTTACAACCATATCAATGCCTACAACAGGTATAGGCAACGTCAGGCGAAATGGTGCATTTACAGTATTTACTTATTTATTTATTTATTGGTGTTTAGCTCAAGAAATTTCACTTATACGACGGCTGCCAGCATTAAGCTGAGAGGAAGCCATGCAAAGCCCAGTGGAAACCCACGACCCACGGGCGGGAAGGAAGCCAGCAGGATGCATGTACAATAGGGCAGGATTTTTGAGAGTGTATGTGATTATAAGAGCGTGGTATGATCTCATCAGACTGAAACAGCTCAAGAACAAATCACCGAGCTCATTTCCACAAGACTTTGTAAATAGTTTTTCTTCGTAGTTTATTTCACACTGTGGCGTTTTTACCAGCTAGGGTCATAACCGATCAGTTATCATAAGTACACAGTCATTATTTTTTGTAAAAGTGGCGCAGTTAAAACAATGTCCATCGAGACTGCATTTCTTTACTGGCGTCAATAACGTTACCGTCCGCTTTAAGTATGTTACAATTGAATCAATCAAAATTTAAGTCATCGTGAAACGTAATACTGGTGTCCAAACGGTAATGCGTTAATATGACTTAGTGGATTAGTTGAAAACTTACACACAAGGACAGCAACACGCTCTACCGCGCATAAGCAGTATTTCATGAAATACCGAGGCAGAACTTGTTCAGGAATAAGAAGACGTTAGCACTTGACCAAAGTCTCGAGATATGCCTGTTGAAAAATGACAGCCATTTAGCCTGATGTAAATACTAGCATGATGAGTTATGTTTAGTCTGGTCAGGTTTAGCTCTTCGTCTTTTCAGACTTAAGACGTGCGCTTAAGGCATGGTGCTATTGTGTAAGCTGTCATTTCTGAAACACTCACATGAACAATTCAAATTAAACCAAACACAGGTAAATTGATAAGAGGCCGGATTTCATCAGTAACATCTGATCCTTTGCCAAGTACATGTATCCCACAGTCGTTGCTGCTGTGGCTTTACTCTCAATGGTGTAGTCTTCTATATTCACTATACGGTGGTCACAGAAATAGAGTAGCCAGGCGCATCTTAGAGGTTCTCTCCAGGTTAATGATGACCACTGATGGCTGTGATCGAGTCGGACCAGGATCCGACCGGCGGCGATTTGTTTCATTTTATTGACCTGTGAATAGCGAATGTCCAAGCCTATAGCACAAATGCTATCAATGGAATTCAAAATCAGACTGACTCAGAGGCAAGGGTCAGAATGTAAGAAGGGTAGTGGGAATCATTTCTCTTCTAGATAGAGGACTTAGACAGTGGCACCGAGGGCAACTGTGTTGCTTCATTGCTTGGGACACAACTTATAGATTTATATTGTATTCCTGCATAAGGCAGGGTCCTGCTGATGCATGGACTAAACATCCCCGAGGCCTGTTCCTTTTGCATTGTTCTTATGTTATTGTGTATTCACGCGTTAAATATGATGACAACACAGTACTTTGAGTCATTCTAGACCCTTGCAATATTTAAATTGCATTGACCATCACTATTTTTTTTTACCTAATTCTGCTTAGCCCATGGTGCTAGGAGGCGTGTAAGTCGTTACTTCTTAAACACTCGCGTAAACAGTTAGAATAAAGCCCTAGCTCAGGTAAACTGACAAGAGGCCGGATTTCACCGATGACTGGTGACCATTTGCCAGTTATCACACGGTCGTCACCGCTCTGGTTTGATTCTGTGCGCTTTAGTCTGTTATATTCTATATTATCTCGCTTCGCTGCTGAATTACGGCCGTTTTTTTTCAGTACATAGCAGATATAATGGGGAGTACGATTTCCAGACAGTACATCCTGGGCTTTGAGTATGCATACCCCGAAACATGTTGGAATTATAATGCTGTTATGGTGTCTGGAACTGCATGTGGCTTAAACAACTTACGTGATGTAGTTAAAATAAAACCCTAACTGAGGTAAATTGACAAGAGGCCGGACTTCACGGGAAACGTGTGACCATTAGCCAACTATCACACTGTCGTCGCTGCTCTGGTTTTACTCTTTGTGCTGTAGTCTTATATTATGCCCGGTTAGTGCAGGATACGTCCATATATAATGCAAAGGAATACAACGTACAGAGTAAAACCATAGCAGCTACAATGTGATGGTTGACAATGGGGTCACACGTAACCAGTGAAATCAGGACTCTTGTCAGCTTATCTTAGTTATGATATATTTCCAATTACTCATCTATAAGGTTAAACAGTAGCACCTCGCTCGCTTCATAGCACCGTGGCTCAAGCAGAATTAGTTTAAAAATGAAGTGGTGATAGCAGCAATTCATTCAAGGTCATTGGTCTAGAACGAGGGACTAAGCATAAGGCTGTTTGTAAATTAATGCGATCACACAGCCTCGGGAATGCTCAGTCAACCAGCAGAATAAAGACAGACGAACAGCCCACACGACAGTAAATATTATTTTCTAATTCTCTCTCTCACAAAAGTATAAACCTTGAAGGTAAAGTTAAACGAAAAGTTTTGGGTTTAAAGGCTCTTCCAAGTAAAGTGCATAAGGATGAGGTTTCATTGATTGGCCGAATAGGAGACGAGAATAAGAGAGGAACTGAGTCGTTACAATCGTACCGTGATTCATTATACCCCAAAGCAACAAAACTGTCACCATCACGGAGCAACACGTACATTTTCTTTTTAGAAACTTTCCGTACCGTAATTAAGAGCGGGACATAATGGCACCCGGGTGGTTTCTTGGAACGCATTAACAGATTAACCTTACTGATACAGCGAAGCCTCCCTGGAGTCGTTCAGGATCCAGTATCAGGGAGGAACGAGTCCCCGATTCGATGTCTAAAGGCATAGCAAGAACACAACATTGTTCATGTGAGATGGAAATTATAATAAGAAGACAGCAATGTTTATCAGGGACAGAAAACAATAATCCAAAAGAACATGTTGCGAGACGGCAAACAATATTCAAAATACAACATTGTTTATGAGAGACGGCAAACTATAATACAAGAATACAAGACTTTTTCATGGCGTTCGCCAGATCATGAAAGACAAAAACAGTGTTGAAATTGTAGTAACACCGTGACGACAAGTTTTGAGAAGAGCCAAAATTTTGTCACGGTTCTGGGCTCACATCTGCAGATGACAACGTTTCTTATTAATTTGGCTTCGATATACAGAGATGCCAATTTTTAATTCAACGGGAATGACTGAGCCTCGCTTCCTCCCTCTATAATGACTCAGCCCTGCTTCCTCCCTCTATAATGACTCAGCCTGGTTTCCTCTCACTATAATGACTCAGCCCGACTTCCTCCCTCTATAATGATTCAGCCCTGCTTCCTCCCTCTATAATGACTGCGTCCGCCTTCCTCCCTATATACTGACTCAGCCTGGTTTCCTCTCACTATAATGACTCAGCCCGACTTCCTCCCTCTACAATGCTGACCGGAGTCGTGTGAATGAAAAATCCTTGACTATAGTCTAAAACACGAATCCAAAAAGTAAATGTTTGCATTGGCAGCGGTATAGAGAAAACTTACGGTGGATATGTTCTGCCTGACTATAACGTTCAGTATTTAAAAATCTATAACTCTTCATTTCCAAAAATCATTTGTTTTTTAATTCTTTAATTTATTTCTTTTTTGGCGGGGGGGGGGGGGACAGGTGTTTTACTCCGTACTTCAGAATATTTCATTTATACGACATCGGCCAGCACTAAGGTGGGATGAAACCTTAATTCTTTAATGTGCGATTTTAATTAATAAATTTTTCAATCTAGCGGGAATCATGACATCTGCAAGAAAAAGCGACTTTCAAAAGAAGGTATAAATTAACAAGCGAGGTATTATTTCGAAACGCGACGTTTATTAACGCATCTCATTACGCGCTTATACAATTGCCGTCAATGGCGTCAAGGAGACAGTTTTAAATTAGGAATGAAGCATACAAACACAGTTTCAACTACCTAAAAAACCAGCAGCACGGACTTGGTAGAAATGGGTTTGTGATCGCCAGTGATCGTTTCTCGGCTCAATCCATTGCCTAAAAAATTGGCAAATTGTATGGCTTTTATCGATTTATCGGGAGCAAATTTGCGTGATGTTTGAGAATTGCGCTTTCACAAGATTGCAGCTTTCTGACAGTTTTTTGGATGTCTGTCGTCACTCACTTTTTTCTTCTAAAAGCTAACAAATGCCAAAATCATTTTATCGGGATTCATGTCGATTTTTTTAAGTCAGGCTGATATAAAGAGAGGCTGTTATCAGATGGAAACTTATTATTAAATAAAGCCTCTCTCTGACCCGGGGAAAAATGAAAACCTCCATATAATGGTATCAATTTTAATACAAGTTCACTCTGTGCACAAAGGAGGTTGAATTGCTTTCAGAAAACGTCGTTGATGCGATGCATTGTGAACTTAGCTGTCATTGTTCTCAGCTCTTCAAACCCGCTTGTTTTGCTCTCTGCTTGTCTGTGTGACTCCAGTGAAAATGCAATTGAAATATTCAATAATAGAAAACCGCGCAGCTTCAAATTGGGTCAGATTTATAGCTTTTACAAATACAGATCAATCAATGCGGGAATGCTCCTTGAAAGTTAACATAATAACTGTAAATTTTTGCCACAAACTACACCAAAGTTTTGTTCAAATTAACGTAAGATTGCACAAGGCCGTTCTGATCAAGTTTAATTCAGTTTAAAGATCGACGCTGCATTGGTTGTCGGTTTATAACTGTAAAACATTGTAATACACATTACACATGTTATTTACAATCTGGATACTCCCGATTATGATTATGGCTTTTTGATATCACAGTTGCATAATTGTGGGTCTTACTATACAGATGTTCCGTTTACCTGCGATGTAGTTGATATCAATCCAGCTCTAGATGTACATGTATGGTTCGCTGCGGTTTTGCCTTAAGTAAATGTTGATTATAGTACTAAATGTTTACATTTTAACAGATTCTCTGTGAGGTTATATCCTATAGACGAATACGTCTTCATGTGTAACACGATGGTGAACTACCGCAGGGATTAAATCAGCCTAACAGAAAAATACTCATAGGCGTATGCTGATTCAAACGCTAAGGCTTCATAAGAAAACCCCCAAAAGGATTAATAAACCTTTGCTATACACTCCAGATTAAAATCTGACATTGCCAATTAAACTCCAATAACTTTAAAACTCTTTGCCAGTAAACATCGTTAATGTATTTGTTTAAGCTCATCACCAGTGCCCATTGAGTCACGCGCGCATGTCAGTTCAATAGAAGCATTATTTCTGTTCCGGTACCAGTCGCCATGTCATTATGGGTGTCTTGTCCGAAGGCGATTGCCACAAGCGTATAAACCACCAAAGTCTGTTTATCAGTGTAACGAACACGTTCTGTAAACACAGTTTCTGGGATTATTCACATTTTGTTGGACAGTTTGTACACAATCATCCTTTACCCCCAGTTAGATTGGTTATTACTTATTTTTTATGTAAGATGTTTTTTTAGAATTAACTCTCTTATCTCAGGCACAGACGTTTAGCACGAATGGAAACGACATACTTTTTAATGTACCGTGGCTTGCTGGGAAAGTACTTCTGTGTCTTTTGTTGATCTTGCTTTTGATAACTGATAACGGTAACCATCGAACTGAACAAACAAATGACCTTTCACATTTTGTTAACATGGTTGCATGGAGGTATTTGTGCAAATGAGGTGAACGATAATGGTTGCCATGAAGTTTTCCACACGGTTTTCTTACAACTGCCATCTTAAGTAATCCTAAAGATGATTGAAAACTGGCACAATACAATTAAACTCAACTACGACTTGGCTACGTCATTATCGAGGCAATAAAAAAGACGGGGGAATTACTGCGATATTGTATCACCAAGCGTAAAAATAAAACAAGCAATATACGAATTGTACACTTGGCTTGTTATTTAACATGTGAGAGTTCTAGGGATACGGTAAGGATATAGGGTTGGGATAAAACCCCATGAAATCAAGCTAGAGCAGCAAGTAACACTGGCATTCTGCATTTGTAATGCCAAGAAGCCGCGATGACTAGACGAGTTATTTTGGGGCATCCTGGAACGGCTTCCATCTCCTAATTAACTACAGTATTAGATTTTTCGAACATTCAGGCAAACCCCTCCAAGAAGTTGAGCGCTGCTAAATTATATTATGAACAAATTTGATAAAATTTGATTTCTGTCTGTCTGACTCTGTGATAGAAATCGCCAATCGCTCGCAATATTCACCAAAAGCTGAAGAAGAGAAATGAGATGTGAAGTGGAAAATCGTAATGATCGCTTCTGGTTACCGTATACGTGGTGTATATATGTTAAGAGATTTAGCAACATCTTTGGACTACTGCCTGTCAGATAATGCCGCATTTCACACCTGTTCCAGGGAACGGCTGGAAAAACTAATTTTCTCAGCGTCGATGTTGAGAAATTTGAAGACACTTGTTTTACTTTGTAATAACATACAGTACATCCACATGCAACTCATCGAGAGGATAGCCGAATCAGCCTTCGCTAGGTAATTCGGCTGATTGGGGCCTCTTTCACCGAGGGATTAGCTCAAAATGACTCATGAGTCTCTCACCAATTCGATTACTGCGAGTTCAAGTCCATGGAGCTCATGATGGCTTCCTCTGCAGCCGCACGTGGGAAGCTCTGCGAGCAACCTGCACCGTATGGTCGTGGATTTCGCAAGGGGTCTGTCCGATTTTCTCAAATCATATTGCTGACAGCAGTCGTATAAGTGAAATATTATTGAGTACCGGTATGGCGTAAAATTCCAAGGAATCTGAATCAAAACGTTGGTCTAGAGGCTGCCGATCAGCCCTTGCCAATTCAGAACTCGCCGGTTCTGCTGCGACTTTAAATCAGTGGGTTTTCCAGGTTTCTAGTGAAGGGTGGGGGTTTCCTAAACCCTGACCACCATCATACTAGTATGAGCGAAACATTCTTCAATCTGGGCGTCGAAACATACATGCAGACACCAAATGGAAATTGCACGTCAATAAATGCGAGACCAATTTCGAAAGCAATGTTGAACAGAAACCACCAAAGAACTCAGAAGCTATAGGCCTATGCATATTAAGTACGAAAATAGGACAGTTTGATGAGTACGGCCTTAAACGCCAATGTCGCGTCACTCAGCAACTTTCTCGGACGCTTACGACGCCATAAATGCAGCGACTTTACACTGGCTTCATGAAAAGCGCACTCCCAGTCTTTGGAATTTATTGGAAAATGTCTTAGTGCAAGTATATACAGTTTGGGGTTTCTTATCCTGTTCTATTGTATAAAAAAGACATTCCCAACTAAACAAAACCTGCACTTCATAAGTAGGACAGCTCTATCGACCCGTCTGCGAGACAGTTCTCAAAACACAACCTAGTCCGATACAATTTCCTCCAGTGATTACCACAAAGGTAAAAAGACACTGTTTTTTTTTTCATTCTCTTCGTTGATCAACCGTATAAATCATCAACAACTCTAGCAGCTAAATTTACTCTAGGAACTTTTGTTTCCACAAAATTTGACCGCTGTCCTATAAGTGGACAATAAGCTGGCTACTGTCGTAAACGAAATAAATAAATAGGTAAATAAATAAATAAATGCTCTATATAACTATACCGTGCCTGTTGCATCTGTGGTGAACTCTTACAAACAATCACAGTGGAGGATGAGCGTAAGACTAGTTGACATTATACTCGGGCATAAATGCGGAACTGGGTAACTCAGATATACATATTTTCATTTGCGACAACTTAACCTAGACAGGGTTTGGATACTGATTCCATTTAGAGACCCAAACCATTTCTTGCATTTATCCAGTTCCACTTGAAATGGCTGAATCCTATTCGCCACACAGCTACGTCCCGGTTTCTTACTGTGTATAATTTCTTGGTTCTTTAGTGATGTTTTGCGAACGTAGCTGTAGAAATAGCATTCGTCTTGCGATTACATATCAGGGACGTCAATCATGTTTTAGACTTGACATACTAACAGTACAAAAGCGCCTAGCCCCGCTAGAATTCAAACGTATGTGTAGGCTCTGCTGTTTGTCAAAATGGTTCAGCGATATAGTTTGTGGTAATAAAACGGTATTTCCAATTAAACAAAAATTGCTATTCATAAGTAAGAGAAATCTATCGACCTGTCTGCAGAACAGTTCTTAACACACAACCTTGGTCCGATGTAATTTCCGCTGGTAATTACCAGAGAGGCAAAAACACACTCTTGTCTTCATTCTCTTGGTTGATTAAGCACATAAATCATGAATAACCCTGATGCCCCTGTGGCTTACGTCTTCGTGTATGTTTCAGATACGACTAAGCCCCCATTACATCAATCGGATTCGTAGTTGGAGGGATTACGCTTTACTCCCCAACTTGGGTATGCGGCAAAACAGTTTTTTGTGGTTTAGTTATTGAACCAAGCATTATATATACAGATTTACTCTTGTATTTGCTTATTTTTTTTCGATAATGCCGGGATTACCGGTGATTCCATAGAATCTATGATTGTAGTGCTGAACTTCCTAGCGCTTTAATTTGTATGTACATATCAGGAGCCGATTTCACAAATATTTCGTACATTTCGTATACCTAAAATTATGATTTTAATCCCCTATCCATACTTAGCACGTGGACGAAAGTCTTCACACACCTGTTTTTTTGTTTAAAATATTGATATAAGGCTGTCAGACCTTGATGCCTTAAGGTTTTAATATAATTGCTTGTCAGATTTTATGGAGCTGTGGAATCGGTCCCTACCATCTATCTGAAGTCGAAGATTAAAACATGCCTAAGAGCTCTCACATGACGCACTTGCATAAGCCCTCTTTGTCCACCGATGTGCATGAATGGTGCACGTGGACATGCACACCGAGAATTAACTCTAATAGTAGACTGTTATGTGTCTGCCAGTTGCTGAACATCCTCTCAATCTTATTACTCCAGCAAAAGTCAGTATACCCTAAGCTGAAATTTGATACCCGATTGTATTTGGTGATAAGGCAGGTGAGAAAATATAAAGCTACGATGAATGAGATACAGTCCCACAGGAACAGCTTTACGCTTGACGACAGCAGAATCGTGTTGGCATAAAATACCGTCAGTCCTGTTTTCATTCAGCTCGATGTGATAAATTGTGGAGAGTGAAAAGCGCTTTATACATGCAAAGACATAAACTTAGGTAAATGTGTACGCAGATATCTACATATAGCTGGGGAAAAGCCACGAAGCTGCAGATCACAGATCTAACGTGATGTTAGATTTCAAATATTACGGCATAACTGTACCTGCGTTTGAAAGTGTGGAAGTTATTGACCAAATCTCAGTAGTTGACTCTGGAAACCGCTGTATCCTACCCTGTAAGAGATGGCATAAAAGTGAAACAAATCTTACACTTTTCCAGACGTGCAACGGTTAAAAACTATAAAGCAACTGAACAAGTCAAACTTGAAAGCTTTACAATTTTTATAACCTATCGAGTTTGTGGGGAAAACAGACTTGGGTAGAATTACTGTCATAACAACCAGAAGAATTCCGCGTTTCAGTTTACTCCGGGTTTGGTCAGATGGTACCAAGGGGTCAGAAGGCGTGCTTGGCCCCTTGACACACCATGTTTCGCTACCTGTCGTTACTCAAACCAGAATACCAGTCATTACCGTGGGGTAATTACGCGGAATTTCGTAATTAAAGATCGAGAGCCTCTGTAATTTTATCTCCATGTCTCCGAGAGGAGTGCATAATTGGGTGGATATTTTGAGGACGTGTAGAATTTCATGGGCATCAACCACGAGGATTTGGAAAAAACATTCCCCACGCGAGTGAAGCTATGCAGGCGGCTAATTATGGTGTCATCGCTGCAGATAAAGTAGCTGTCTCACTGGGCGTAAGATTCCCAAACAGCAAGTCTTTTATCTTCCCAGTTCTCTTAATTCTGGTGAAATTGGGTGCGCTGTAAAGGGATCAGACAGCATCGATTACATGAGATGAGCATTACAATATTTTCATCTGGTTCTGGGATATATTGGGAGGGTAGCTTTACTTACGGTAAATATAACCTTATATAATATGGACGTTTCTTATTTTGACATAAGTCTCTATAATTGTGACCGTATCCAGACATGTAAAGATTGCACCGTGGTCCACGCTTGTGAGTTGAGATTCAAGAATGACGGATAATGTAATTGCGAATCTTCACTTTGTACAAGTCACAGACAAATATAAACCATGTTGATAGGTTGCTGTGACTGCCAGACGTTTGGCTAATAAGATCATGTATTCACATCCAGCTCATCTTGATTCGGCAGCGGCTAGAAGTCAAGATTTTTGCCAGGTAACCAGGATTTTGCCAGGATTTTCTCCGGCCATAAACGTAAATAAATAAATAAAGGAATGCAAGGTACTATTTTCTTCCTGAAATATCTCCTAGGCAGTAAATGTTCATAGACATACAGGCTTATGCTTGGTGGTGCAAAAGCACTGTTTTTGTTGTGCGTAGAACGTGTGATATGGTGTAAATACACTGTACTGCAGTTTAAATGTATCGTATCATGGTGTAAGGCAAGACTTTATCATGTATGATTTTCTCAGTTTGCCTGAACGTAAATTAAACGCGAACCTCCTACAATGGATTCCAAAGCTCGCTGATTTCATAAACAAGAAAGTAAAGAACGCAATACTGAAGGCACCATATAAATGCCGAGTTAGGCACCATAAATGAAAGCAATAAATATCGATAATTATACATAATGTAGACTGTCAGTGATGTTTCTTCCCGTGTCACATGGATACGTATTGCTTTTGTGCGGCTTTTCTTCTGTATGGTTAACCATAGAGGAGCCATCGAAACAAAGTTAACGAGCCGCGAAAATGGCCCTTAATATTGAGTATAAAGCACAGTTCATATTCATGTCGGCCTGAGCCGGCGGCTTCAGGGTTGTGATTCTAATATGATTTTCTACAAGTCTGGCGAAAGTCATCTTATTCTTGATATAACGTACGCCACCAAACTTTTGCTTGCGTCTTGCTGGAATCGTTGAATTTGATTCCATATTAATTTCTTACTTAACAAACTTTCCCAATTTACTTCGTGGTTTGTGTTGAGCGTTGTTTTAGAAATTTGTCTTGCGATTACGACCTGGTATGTCCGAATGTCTGATAACCCGCCAAGTCCCTCATATTCTTCCATATTCATCTCTGAGACATGAGCGCTGAGGTGGCTGCTTGCTTTGTATCGGGTTTCAAGGGAGAGGAGACGGAGTTTGATAAATGGTGCAAAAATGGATTAACTGTGGCGATCTCAAATTCCAAATACGTGACAGCGGGTGTAGGCAAGCCTCGTTTGGGGGATACACTTAGAGCAGTCTTAATTCTCGGAAACCAGACAAACTTTACTGCCGAAGTTTAGAGGATAGACGTTTCATGCCTCTAATCTCGTACACGTGTTATTTCACGAGAACATGACAATCACTGGGATTGGATGACAAAACAGGAAGAATTTGCCTGCCGCAAATATGTGAGCTTCCTGCGGCGAAGTGTATTGGTTTAGATCTGTTGGTGAAACAAATTGATGCTTCCATTGATTAATGTGAAGTCGTCTCTCGCTAGAGGAGCGTTTGTCTGAGGTAAGTCTAGACTTAGGCGCATGGTCTAACGTTGCATCGGGGATAATCAAAGCCTTTCGTATTAAATTCCACAATGGATCGAGCTGTTCTAACTAGAAACGCAAACTAAATCCGAAGACTGCCAGTATGTGGTCTACTAGGTAACGAAAATGGAAAACATGTTTTCTAGTGAGGAATGGGATTTTCTCCGAAAGTGTTTGATGAAAGCCTCTCATGATTTTCGTCAAGACAGATAGGCGCTTTTCTCGGCGAACAGGTAAAAGAATCTCAATTTAAGGAGATAACAAATCTGAAACCTACCAAGTAATGGAAAACAAAAGCACATTTTCCACTTGAGATAACGTTTTTCTGGAAAAGAAGTTGACGACAGCTTCCGATAAGTTTTGTTCAGCAGCTCAAGCCAAAGTTGAAATTATAAGACATGCTCTGGTGGATGTGCTACATTTAAAACCGTCCAGCCTAAATTAAACGCTTTAGAGATATCCAAAAAGAAGAGCATTTACAACATATACAGCTGAGAATGAATGTAAAGAACTCACCCCTGTGAATTTCTGGCACAAAAGTTACGTATGTTTTTATATGTGAAGATTTCTTTTCTTCGTCCCAAACGGTCCATAGCTGCAGTCTAAAGAACACAATCATAAAATGTAATACGTTCTTATTCACTTGAGGGAACTACATTTTCTTGTCGACACAGAGAGTTTTGGTTAAGTAAATGTTTCAACACTGGACATTCGCAATAAAACCTTTAATTGGGCTCCCTTCTGGCGGATAAAGCGCTGTCGTCTCAAACTTTCCACCCCTGCTCACTGAGTTCTTGGGCTAGAATCCCGTTAAAGCACTCACATAAATGCACCCGACAATGCAGCTGGGCGAATAAGTAACGAAGAAGTAAGTAGGGCGAATAAGTCGTAACTGCTTTTGTCATTAATTATAAAATAAATTGGTTTCTTTTACAATGCGAAATCGTATGAATGAGTATGGCGTTACACGATAGCCAATTATATAAATAAATAAAATGCCAAAAACACAGCTTATCAATTGAGAGTTCTATGGTCTAAAAAAATTCTACGTGCAGGCTGCAGCTTACCAGAACCTGTGGAGAGGTATTCAAGTATTCCCTCTGTTATCATCAGAAAAAAACCAATAATTCAACTTTATGTTTTTCATAAAGTAGATGCATTTCTGAAGTATATCTATAAGTAACACGCGTATATTCTAATACATTTATTCTATGCGATTTAAAAGGCAATTGTTTTAAATTATCCTAAAAACCGCAACCTGCAAGTGCAATAGACACCATCTTGAGGGTGAAATGGTCTAGGCAATGGCTAAAATCAATATAAATTCAATATTTCCTCCAATTAAATATACAAAATATTTCTCTGTGGATGCGATACCTGTATACACAGTTTATTATTCTCAGTAAAATTTCCGCGACGATAGAAAAGGCCCTATGGTGTTGACCAAAAGTGTGGACCACCGGGTATTAAAAGTTGTTCTGAACATAGTCGTCGAAACGGACATTTATATACCAGCCTACAACTAAAACTGGCGTTCCGGGTCAATAAGGAGACTGCAATCTGCGGTCGTGTGCTGTTAAGACTAGTATTTACAACTGTTTAGTATGATCTCCTTTCCGGGTGGTTTCGAAGGCAAGTGATGTAAACTGGTTAAAACGATAACAGTAGGGAATACCATTCCACAGTCCATGTTGAGACATCCATCCTTTGTGCAAATTCTTATTTGGCGCTTTTTTTTCTTTTTTTTTTTAAAGGTAGTATTTCTGACCAGTGGTAATATAAACCCAGTTTGGGAGTGCCCTGGAGAATTGGCCTTTCTCGCTCCACTGGCTCGCAAATAAATCACGTCTGATACAGGATGTATGTCATACAAGTCTAATGTGAGTTGCCGAGAAAGCCGGGACGTCAAATCGCAATTCCCAGCCAAGGGAGAGATGTTAAAGGCCAAAACCAAATAGGGAAAACTCGAAAATTGCCCGCAATTCTTTAGATCGTTTAACTAAGGATTGGAATAAACGCTGTTCGGAAGCTCTTCTACGAGGTTGCATCGATCGACTAGTCGTCGCATGGGCCACAAAGATGAATTGAATATTCCAATAATTGCCAGCCATTATTTATGGAATAAACTGGGACATATTGAAAGCACAGGGACTCACTCTTGTGGCTAAATCATTCTTTCAGACATTTTCTCTGCACACAAAGGGCTTCTTTCTATTGACATCTGCCGAAGAGAAATTCCCATGAATTGCCCTGAGTTTTTGCCCGGTTCAGTATGTTAGAATCGGATGTCTACGCTTAGTTGGTCTTTGAAAAGGGTCAACATGAAATGTATCTCTCGCTGGACACATACTGACCACTGCCATCCTAGCGATTTAATATATACTTTTGGCCGGCGAACAGCTGGATAGTCTGTATGGACATGAATTCCCCATCATGTTATAGATCTGAGTGAAGAGGGTTCACCGCCTTGCTTGGTACATCGTATGTTGTACAAAGATAATTGCATAAGAGATTACGACATAACTTGTTACAGTTTTCGCATTAGAGCTATGACTCCAAAGTCTTCGCAAGCCACAACAGTGCCATAACGCGGTAAACGACGCCTATGTTATTGTTTGTGCAACCTTCGGTTCGTCAAAGATCATTTGTCGTCGACCAGTACAATGTGCATAACAGCATGTCGGAAAGTTTGTCAGTAACTTGCCACATGTGAGTGGTTTTCCTCGACCACTCAGTTTCCTCCTTGCAAAAAACTTCTTAACTATGGCGTTAATAAATACTCACATAAACAAATTTCTTTTAAAGCATGGAAGTCTAGCATCAGCCTTCGTACGCAGTTTGGCCACGCCGGGAAAAGAGACCATCACAAGAGTGCGAAATAAGAGAACAATAAATCATTGGCCAGATGTGGATTTCTTCCCGTCTTGATCGTTTCCGGATAATTGAAGGAATGGTCACAGGTCAGGCATAACCATGGAATGGTCCCGGCAATTAAACAGACGCTGACTTAATGAGGACGCAGATGTAACTACCGCTCATTAGGACTGCGGCTTTAAATCATGAGGTTTGTGAGGTACATAGTAATGCGCGATGGCTTCCTGACAACAGAACTTATCTCCTACCAGTAATAGCCATCGGCATTGTATAAGATGAAGAACGTTGTCATTATTGTTTCTTCCGTATTCCTATGGAACTGGCGCATTATTTGTTTTGGAATTTGGCTTTGTGCTATATATATTATCTTGGACAGTCCCCTTATGATTTGCGGAGTAATATACGAATGTCCGACGCTTGAATTCAAAATGGGTGAATAACTAATTGTTGTCACTTTCTAAGTTACCTATGTTTTATAGGCAAAATGATATGTCCACACAAATCCAAAGTGGGACAGTTTACGTAATTTTAATGATATTCTCCTGCAGCGTCAAAGACGGAGCGCCATAACAAGTACACCATATCCGTGACCAAAATAATCGCAGCACGCAACACGATTGACGTCACGGAAAAAATCCTATGAAAAGAATGTAAATTTATTCATTTATTTGATTGGTGTTTTACTTCGTACTCAAGAATATTTCACTTATATGGCGGCGGCCAGCATTATGGTGGGAAGAAATCCGGGGGAAACCCACGACCTTCCGCAGGTTGCTGGCAGGCCTCCCCACGTACGGCCGGAGAGAAAACCAGCATGACTTGAACTCACATCGACCACATTGGTGGGAGGCTTCTGGGTCATTAGACTGCGCTAGCGAGATAACCAACTGAGCCACGGAGGCCAAAGAATATAAACAATAACGATAGAGCATAGACAGTAAATCCAGAGTAGCGACGACGGTGCGAAATGGTCACACCTTAAAATTATTTTCACACTATGCACGGAAATCGGTCCCGAGTCCAAACCGAACTCTTGAAGGGTAACTTTTTCGGAGAGTTCCATTCACACACGGGAAATTCGGAGCACGGAGATTACTAAGTAAATTTATTTCTTGAATAAACGGATCGTTATTTGGTTTAGCAATGGATCATCAGATAATACCATTAGTAATTAACGTCCAGTTAGAAATTTACGAAGAAATTACACCGTGTGTTGTTGCTTCGTTTTTGTGTCGACGTGCATTTGCACACTGACTATTTTATACAGTGGCCAGTTTTCGATGCGAGGCAAAGTAGCTAACCCGCCAAGTGGAATACATATAATCAACTTACCGTTTTCATATCCGACACGCTTGCCGATCTCACTCCACACACTCATCTTTACTCTTACATCTCTGTCATTGCAGTATCAAAGATCAAAGAAGAGTTTATTCCTTTCCACTTCATGAATCAGCAATTCCGTGCGATCTGTACTTTTCGCCATGTTTAAATGTTGTACGATGCTGAATGGTCAGTACTAAAATCCGCCATGTTTTTTCTCCTAGGACCGGAAAAATGGGTCCGCAAGGCGTATGTCCGAAAAAGTGGCCTGACACGTATTCGACTCCAGTGTACGTGAACGGTTCTATCTTTTACTGCTATACCCATTGCTCACAAAATCGGAACGGAATTCGTTACGGCCCTCAGACCGTTTTCCGTGCCTATTTTGAAGGTAGCTAAAAAAAATTATGGTAAATGCAATTTATCAGACGTGACTGGTGTAACTGTACTCAAAATGGTGTGTTGTCATCCCATTTCATAAGTATTAATTCACTGCATTTAAACTTGGCAGGAAGAGAAAGGCTGCCGCCACCCAATTTTATTGAAGAGACAATCTTTGGCTTTGTACACCTAGGCGTCGAAACAGACATTTCGTCAACCAAAATGGGCGTTCCAGGTCAATAATCGCAAGAACAGTTTCCAAAATGAGAAACACACAAACTACCAAAGAACTAAGAAAGTATATAACATAAAAAAATTAGGACGGATTCATACAAAGAGAAGCAGTCAGCAGTTTTCGGTAATGACGAATAGGCGCAATCAATGTTCTAAGCGATGGAATACAACACATCACAGTCCTTTGGCCTCAGCCGACAAAGATGTGGTTTAAATTAGGCCTTTATGGAGATGGGCACACGGAGGTACAATTAGCCTTCATTACCACTAACAACCAATCTCTCCGCCTACTTTTGCCTTGAGGCGACCTGGGCAGGAGATCTAATTGGCGGAATATGTTAGTTAAATGACGGCTCTGGTTCGTTAGCGGTACTACAAACCTGAAACAGCTTTCATTTAATCCTCTTACTCTCCGCAAACACACAAGTTCGTTTGAAGGTGGAGTGAAAATGACGTCATTTTCCCCAAATAATTGTCTATTTTAACATATCTACCATGTGCAGGGTCTTTTAAAACTGTAAGAAATAATGACATAAAATCTCAAATATTTGACAAAAAATTGAAGTGATGAACTGAAGTTCGATCTTTATGGTTCAGCCGTCAATTTCGTGCCCATGTAAATTTATGAAATAAATGATAAGATCATTACTGAAACAAATCTCTCACATAGCAAAAACAAAGACAAATGCACCGGTACCAGCAAAAGGATACCGTATATACAACGAAAACATCAATGGGTAATTCCACTTGAAGGGAAATCTAGGCGTGAAGAGTAGTAATGGACGTTTAGCATCTGTCCTAGCCTACTCAGTGAGGACGAGAGAATATAGTTAATTGGAGAGGTGTGCAGCAAACACACGTATTCTGCATTTTTCTTTCCCTCTTCCCCGCTCTCAGTTGTTGGTCTGGAATAAAGTTTTCTTTACGTTTGATATTGGTGGAGATAGTATTTCTAAGCTCAATTTCCGTACTTTTAGGTCTATGAAATACGGAGTATTTGTGATATCTTTGAGTAAAAATAAACGATTTTTTGCTGTAATACGTCAATATAGCTCACACTTTCAGGAGATGTTGACAATTTATTTGTTTGCTTAGTGCTTTTACGAAATTCTCGAGTATATTTCACCGATGTGTCGGCGGCCAGCATTGTGGTTGAAGGAAATCCGGCATTGTCCAGGGAAACCCGCCACAATCCGCTGGCTGCTGGCGAACTTTAGGCCGAGGAGAACCTTTCGGAAGCCAATGAGAGGTGTTTGCTCACTATCGGAGAAACTGACCTATGGCGTCGTGCTCAAATAATAGACACCCTCGTGTAAATGTTATTTATACGAACATATAAATTGTGATAAGAAATCGCATATTTTTTTAAATATACAACTGTGTAACACGCAGTTGGATATGAGGCGATATGAAATATTGAAATGGCTACGACAATGTTATCACACAGTCTTTGTGTCACAGATAGAATATGTGTTTCCCTAAGTGCATACAAGTGAGCTAGGCCTGGCCATGGAATAAAACGCCAAGCCAATCGAACAAATACACCATCTATTCAAAAAGGAGACAAAGACGGGAAAAAAAGTCAGAAAACTACTCCATCATCTCTACTGGGTGGCTTGTGAGCGATTCCATTAATCAATGTGCTAAATGGCTGTTGAATCGACCCGGTGATCTAGTGACTTGTTTAGAGCCTTAACTCCAGCAAACGTCAGCATATTAAATTGTCTCCTCAAAGCGACTCTTGCCTTTACAAGGCAATCATCGTGGTTTTGGCCGCGCGTCCATATGGCAATGTTTGCCTCCATCTCACGCATGCGCCTTAGCGGCACGTTTTACGAAGCGTTTGCAACTTGCACCAAACTTAATTTCGGCGACAACATAAAGTGAACAGATGCATCACCATTGTAACTTCACTTCACGTAGCGTTGCGAAAGGTTTGCGACTCGAGCCCTCAGCACCATAATATGATTGTGTGCTAAGCACTGTGCGAAAATGTTTCATAGCTTGCCGTTTCGCAAGCTATAGAGTAAATGGATTTGCAATTATTGATCTGGAATGACCATTTTGGTTGATGACTGGTAAAACGAATGTCGGTTTTGACGTGTAGGTTTAAATCATACATACGAGTGAGCTCAGCGGATTAGATGAACCAATTCTGCGTACAGTATTTATTACTTATTGTTTGCGTTCAGTGTACCCTAAATGGCGAAAGCCTGGTGGCTAGCATGACAATGGAAAATTAAAACCATTGGACTCAAAGACAATGGCACTATTTTTAGAATTCTACATGTATCTAAATGAAACACGATGTCACCAACAATGACACCTAATTCCTTCACGGAATACAGGCACTTGACTGTGAGCTATGCAAGGCACAGCTACCATAGTCCGAGTTTCTGTTATCACGGCGCCTAATTAATATTGCCAATTTCATCTTCAGTTTCCTATTAATTTCCTCCCACTCATTAATATATATAACCTCCTTACATGCCGTAACTCCCAACTTTGTCTGGCAAGTCTCAGTTACTGGACGGAAGGACCATTCTATTTAACTGTTCTGTAAAATCTTAATGACCTTCTTACACCGGCTTCACATTAATGTTGTACATGTCTTACTGGTTATTTGCATTCTATGCAATATAAGGTATGTACTTTCTTGTATAATTTTGTTACAACCTAGCTATGTTTAGCTTGCGCACATGCAAAAAAACTAAGAACAAATGGTAATTATCTCGTAACGTAAATGAATGGAAGAAAGGAACGTAACTGTGGGAATATCCCAGGAAAAAAGCAAAGGTAGTCTTTCTATTTACATCTCAACCAAACTGACATTAATGTTGGAGAATTGATGGTAAATAGCTGAATGGCTTCACATTTTTATTAGGTTTTATACAACTCAAATTAATTTATAGCTTTCTTCAGTTTTCACTGGAATGAAGAAATAATCAATGCCCTGATAAAACCAAAGGAAAAAAAAGGTTTCACGTGTTATCCAACGATGAAAATTAATGACACAGTAAATTTCAAAGAAATATTGACTTGGGTTGCAATGGCTTCTGTACAACACATATCATAAGAAGTCTCGTGTATCAACCGAATAAATGCCACAGGGCCCTTCGTGTAAAACAGAAAGCAATTGCCTTTCCAAAACGACATCTTCAAGACTCCTTCCCTTCTTTATCATACAGCACAAACTGGGACAATGACTTTCCAGTGACATATCACGAGGTTTCCATTAGCATACATTAAGCAGTTTGCCAGCGTTGGATCACGACGATAGCCTGCAACAGCTCGTCATTTAGTTATTGTCTTCTTGCCTAGGGCTTTGGTCACACAAAGCGTCGGAATCACAGCACCCGGTGGGACCCTATGTGGCCAATAAGATCACGTTTTGCAGTGCAGCTCTGTTCGGTCGGGTCGCATTTTGTAAATTGCCGTTTGAATGAATGAATGATTATGGTTTAGCGCCACTTCGGCAATATTTCAGCCATGTCGTGTGGAGAACGTTTAGACCATTGCATGGTTTTCGAGGCAATGAGAGCATTCGTGGCATTTGAATACAAACGACTACAGGATGGAAAGTAAAACAAGAGAAACATGAAATGCGATAGTCACCATGTATAACCAATTATAAATGTGATTGTCACCATGTATAACCAAATATAAATGTGATAGCCACCATGTATAACCAATTATAAATGCGATAGTCACCATGTACAACCAATCACAAATGAGATAGTCACCATGTATAACCATTCATAAATGCGATAGTCACCATTTATAACCAATCATCATGATAATTTCCCATATTTCGCGTTTTCCCCTACCTGTTCACGTAGAACCTTATGTTTTAGGGTGGAAACGCCAACGCCCAAGAATGGTAGTTCTGGCAGAAGTGGGGTTCGAATTGCACTGATGTTCAAACCAATGCATTGTGTAAGAGTGAAGTAAAACGAATCACCTTGAGTACATATACCTGCGGGTCTATGAAGACTTCCTTGCCTAGTGTAACTGGGCATCATGATAATTGCTTTCAGCCATAAATCTGATTTATTAATTTTATTTCATTGATGTTTTACGCCCGGCTCAAGAATATTTCACTTATACGACGGGCGCCAGTATTATATTGGGAGGAAGCCGGGCAGAGCCAGAGGGAAACCCACGACCATCGTCAAACATCTGAAGCAGTGTCAATGGCAGATACATGTAGCAGTACAAAACCGCTTGCTTGTTCATGATATTCCATGAACTGGCAACGCACAGATGGACATCTTAGACAAAGCACCTCCAACACAGAAATTAATGGACTTAGGTCCCCGATTTGAGTGCAGATGACCGTCAAACCATATTGTAAGTTCAGTGGTGTTTTCAAGCCAATGCAGTGTCCTCCAGAGTGTTCCGACATGAATGCATCAGAGACATGGAGTAACAGCGCTGATGTGGCGTCAGCCTGTAAATATGTGACAGTTCACGTTAACAATCGTTGGCGTTGAACACCAGAAGGGTCTTATCTCTGACCAATGGGAAACGCAAAGGAGCCCAAATCGCCGCAAAACGCATTGTTTTCTGGTATAGCGCTACAGAGCTTATGTACTACCTGGGCCTTTTCTGGCCATCCACACACCGAAGACTTTGACTTATTCCAGGAAAGATTCACGGTCGCTGTCGAAATCGACATTTGGATAACAGCCATTAATCAACACGGGTGTTCCAGGTCAATAATCGCACGACCAGTTTCCAAAAACGATAAATAACACAAGCCACTAAAGAACTAAGAAAGCATATAAAATAAAAACAATTAGGACAAATTCATGCAAAGAGAAGCAGTCAACAGTTTTCAATGACGACGAAAAGGCGTAATGAATGTTCTAGGGGGATGAACATGGAGCACATAGCTTTGGAACATCTTGTTAAAGGCGGGAAGGAGTATTACGAGTTCTTCACTGTGATCAGAGGTGTTAGGGTTGGATCGGGATTTCGCCAGACTTAGCTGTTTTGTTCCTCAACTTGGTAACATTTTCCGCACTTCTTTGATTATAAAGATTTCCAAGCTCACAGAGCTTCACAGAACTAGTGAGAACTTTGTTTTACAATTATATGAAACAACTGAAATACAGAATGACTGAAAAGAAAATAGTGTTTATTCTACTGGGAAAGTTCTACGGCCATGTAACATGTGACGATCGCCAAATGAAGAAAGGCAGTAGAGTCGATTACTTTGATCGATTTCTGCATTGTTTGGTACTGGATTAGATACACATCAGGAAGTAGTAACGGTACGTGTCATCTGGTAAGGTTTGCATTTTCAGTATCAGAATAGCATCGACTCTCGTTTCGTTTAACCGGTGAGACACGGTTACATTCCAGTTGACTGAGGCATATGGAAAAAAAACATATCTGCATTCCTGCTACTTATAGTGATATCCCAAAATAATTCAATAAATGAGGAATAATCCACTCAAATCGAACATTTTGTGCACGCTGAAGTCATGTTTTGATCTAACGAGCGCAGGTGTTTATGTCCCCTCACCACTCCCACCCCAGCCCGAAAAGAAAAAAACAAAGATGGCAGAAATATGGGCATATCCATTATAATGCCGTGTATTATGTTGATGGTAAGTTCGCAGTTGCCACGCCTTGCAAATTCCTGGATCTATGTCTTATTCATTCTGTCGATGGCTAGATGGTGAAAGAAACTGTGGCCTGATTAGCGCTATCCATGTGTTTGTATTTAAAAAACGTGTAGATCACGGCTGTAAAGCAGTTATATCAATAATTTATCTGCACGAAAAACATAAATAGGTTGCGATCTATTCTATCTGAAGTTGTAATTGTGCACGCTTAAAACATTATGACTACCGCTGGCAGCCTGTCATTAATAACAGCAACCTTTTGAGTAGAGGTCTAATTCAAGTGTCGTAAGTAACTTTCGAGCACTCGTAACATCTCTAAAATAAAAAAGACTATATTAGTGAGAGTAAAACCAGAGCAGGGACGACAATGTGAAAGTTGGCAAATGATCACACGTTACCAGTAAAGTTCGGCCTCTTGTCAGTTTAGCTCTCTTAGGGTTTTATTCTAACTGTTCATATAAGTGTTTAAGAAGTATCAACTCACACGTCCTCTAACTCTGTGGCTTAAGCAGAATTAGGTAAAAAATGCTACAGATGCAATTTATTAGACGTCATTGGTTTAGAATTACTCAAAGTGGTATGTTGTCACATTACAGACACTGAATCATGCGGCTTACCTGTACATGGGTCCCCCATCAAGCTCCAAAACATGACGAGGGATAACATTATGCCGTACATCCTTAGAAGAGCTCCTGGTAAATCACGCCCCAGTAGTACGGAGAGCAAACTACTATTGCTCCTGGACTGGTCAAGCGGGCATGGACCCCTTTCTGTCTCTCTGCGGGAGCGGCTACAACACTTCTGCCCTTTAGATAGCCCGATACGAAACGCTCTAGCGTCTAATTCGCGGAGTAGACTCACCAGGAGGCAGACCGGCGCTAAGTGCCTTGGATCGCGTTACTGAACTGTAATGCCCTGTGTGAAAGAGTCACGGAGATGCTGGAGTCACGCGATTTGAGGATTTGAGATCACGGCGAATACCAAGTGTTTCATAACAATTGAACGCTTGTCCTGTTTTGCTATACGGACGTCCTTTGTTCTGGGTGTATAGTCCGTAAATGTATTCCCCGGCGCTATGATTGCTCTTGTTGTTGCTGCATTTTGTTTTCCCCCCAGGAGGCAAGTTTATGCACATTTGACCGAAAACAATTCCAGACTTTAACACATTGCGGTATTTTATTCTACTTCAGAGTATTTCTCACCATGATATAAAGAATGCTTATGTTACTTGCGATACCGGGCAGCATTCTTTAGAAAATCTTCATCATTTCAAAAATTCCAATAAAATGTCACCAATGCGAGTATCGCTTTCACTCTATAAGTGTGCATATAAACTGATCATTTCGTCATCTTGTCCTTCTTATTTTGTCAATGTTCATAGAAACTATGCCTCAAAACAGGCACTCGAACACCTGTTACACAATGTTTCAATAAAGACAGATAGTTATGTCCGCGCTATTCTATGCACTACCGCAAGTACATCCGCTTTTGTAGATTTTTAAGATATTAAAGCATAAAAAGGAAAGGAAACTAATGTCTAAAATGACTCACAAATTTTGTCAAAAATTCACTATAACTCCCTAAAGTCACAGAATGCTTCAGAAATGGTATCCACGGTAATCAGAAAATATAAAACCAATGGTTTAGCCTAAAACATTGGTACTATTCCATCAGTGGATTGCGAATTTCCAGATTTTTAGGATACCGTTTATATGATTATGATGGAATAAGGGAATCATATTGCTTTTCTCAGATGATAAAATATATTACAATAAATATCTAAAAAATTGAACAATGTCAAGAGACACAACACCACTGCGTCATTACATCCATGTAGTGTCCAAGCTCTCCTTAATATCCTTTGTGAATCATTGCTAGCCATCCGTTCTCCTCGGTTGAAGGAGCTGAACTGTTTATATGCAATTGGTATCAAGGTCTACATCCCCGTGGAAAGTAGGTTGGCGGTTTTCCCATCACATAATCCAAGGCCTGTATAGCCGGTGGGTCCAGCAGTATTTAATCCCGTGGCCTAGCGAACCGCTCATTGAGGCTATCTGTCTCTTTAGATGACCGCACGGCTTGTAAAAGAGGAACGATTAGAGCCAGGGTTCTTCTTCGGTCGGTCTTCACGGGTGATTAGGTCCACACGGCCTCCTTGTTTGCCCATCCCCCAAGTCGCCACCGTCTGCAAGCTCAGCAGTGGCAGCCAACGACCCGAATGTCCACTACTTATAATTAAACGGGTTCTTGTGCCAGATGTAGTGAACATAAAACCTCAAATCTGAGGCATACAGGCGTTTATCATGAGAGCATCTCTTGTAGGGAATCCGAGTAGCGAGCGAACTTTCCGATACGGTATAAATCATCGGATGCATTCAGCTGCTTGCCAGCATAACAATACCTCATTGATGCCAGTCTCTTTTTATCCTATCCATAGAGCAGTCAGGGTCCGGATTGTTCTTTTTCCAACTGTTCAAACGCGGCTTTAGTATGGCGGCATCGACCCGACAATATTTACCTAAGTTCCAGAATAAGGATGTCAAATACACCCAACTCGGTACAATATGCTTGGACAATGCGGTCGAGTGTATTGTTGTCTTTTCTTGGCGTTCCAGGTTTGCCGTGCAGTAAATAATTCGTACAATCTCCGGATGAAAACTGAGTAAAACATTCCAGTATTAAAATTAAAATGACAGATTTGAGGATACAAGAATGGGCCGCACGACCAAATGCAGAGTACAAAGCATTGATCTGTAAACAGCGAAATGAATAAAGTGACAGCAGCACATAAAATTAGACAAATTGTCCCAATTTCGCACGAGCAATTCACACCTGTCAAGCAACCTGAAGGAGTGGCATATATGTACACAATGTTTTGGCATTCACATCATTTTGTATCCCGGCAGTACATAAACCTCGAAATGACATGCTCATTAGTAATACACGGTGTGTTTCCCGCTGTCGTCGTGGATGCGTATATTGGTTTGCCTTTTAGAGAGGACTTGTAACTTAAACTTAGTTACTTGAACTTTCTTAATTCTTTGGAGGAGGTTTGCAGTTGTTTGTCGTTCTTGGAAATAGGTCTTGCGATTATTGACCCGGTAGGCCAATTTTGGTTGACGGCTGGTATAGGAATATCGGTTTCGACGTCTACGTTTCCACAGGCCGCAAACTAAGCTATAATGTGTTTATTCCAAGGCAAGTAAGGTGGAGATAAATGAATAAAAAAATCATAAACATTTTAATGACATCTTAAGACTGGATAACCCCTGATGTTGACAGAAAATATTTATTACTAAATTCCTAAAGCTTTCTGAGTAAGCAATGCCTAATTATAGCAATTATTTGCTAAACTCCGATAACACATGTATCATTTCTTTGGAATCTGTATGACGTACCTCGATCTACAAATTTTAGATTTACTGCCACTAAAGTGACTTGAATTTAGAACAATTTTGTCATGTGTAACACAAATGTGACCATAACCAGACAAGTTATGACCGGCTCAGTTTATAAGCTATAACAGATTATCCATTGAATTTAGACTTCAAATCAAACCTCTTCCAAGTAAATCGGCCGACATCTACTAATTCAAATACTACGTAAAAACCTCATCAGACAAACATCTGTCAAATCGTACTTGAGGATCAACAAGAGAAACGCCGATGTGTATTCTCAAGTTGTGATACACGTGTATTTCAAAAAGTGCTCTCCACACTACGCAAGAACATGATCCCGAACAACAAAAAACATGGTCGTTGGCCCGTATCTGATCAGCATGACTTCATGTCCGATCAAAGGTTCATTGGTTCTTGGCATAGGTTCATACTGTCATTGCGAGAAACGTTTAGGGCACAGTACGAGCACGTCCAATATAGAAATATCGTTTTATCATTTCTAAAGCAACGCGCGCCCAAGCACCATCGACGACGGCAACAATTTCGATTTAGGTATCGCTACAATTTAGAATCAACCCAAGCCTTGTTATCTGCTAATTGTCAGTTACGCAATTGTCTCACCAAAGTTGCAAGATTGTACTCTGTCGGATTTGGTGTTGCCTTTTGACAGATATGAGCTCTTCGCTAGACGGTCAGTAAATGTCTGAGTGATGGTGCTTGAGTGGCCTATGTTAGAATAGAAAATTCATCATGGTTTTACGGTTTTCGCGTGAAATTCTTGAGTATGGCGTTAAATAACGATCAAATGAATAAGTAACAGTCGCAGTGACGCAAAATATAAGGCAGATCATTGCCAGAGATATCTTTGTGTAGAATTTGTTGCAGATATTCACAAATTACAAGGCATATATGTCTTGGCCCCTTGGCACGATGTTTTCGTCAGATAAAGACGTCTTTTAAGAACTCGACATCATTTGGCATGCTTGCATTTATTTGGGGGCTACAAGCCTCAGGAATATCCAACCAACAATCGATTTACCATTGTTATCATAACACTAAACAGTGTTATGATAACAATAAACACTAACAAAAACTGAAAAAATAAGCCATAATAAGTCCGTATTCAAACCATAAGGCAACAACTAGCGGAAGACATCAAACAAAACTGATAACAGAGACGTTACAGTGTGTCCATCAATCTAACGGAACGGAGTTGTGCAATCTCCCTTCAGAATCAACATAGAGGTGAAAATTGGATGGGAATGGCGTTGTGCCCTCACCCTATAGCGTCATCATAGAGACGAAAATAGGATCGGGACGGCTATGTGCCTTCATCCCATAGCATCATGATAGGGACCTAAATAGGATCGTTATAGCATTGTGCGCTCACCCAATAGTGTCATCATAGAGACGAACATGAACATAGAAAGCCCGTTAACTTACCTGTACATACGTCTGTCGTAACACACCACAACATGGAGAAAACAATCATCATACCGTACATAATTGACTCAGACCAATTAAGCACTTCCAACCTGCAGTCCAAATGATGACCAGGCAATAAAGCACTTCTCACATGCACTCCTAAAGGTGCAGTGAGAGCCAGGAGACACAGTTGTTTCGTAGCTAAAGCCCGAGGGATCTGAGTCTCGTTATTCACCCATGCGTGATCTAGCCCATTGGATCGTACAGTTAAGTGTTGTTGTGGTGGGGCTGAACATCGAAGATTCGGTCGCTTTTACACCATTACGGAGTCCCAGGGATACAAATTACGCGATTTGGCGATTTTGGGTCAATTTGTATACACAGTTTTCCTTGGCGCACGTTTGCCAAAAAACTGACTTCTCTTTTGTTGATATCCAGTGGCTGGCGGACCTGGGATAAAGCAGCCTGTGAGCGTATTTCATTAGTGTTATATTTCTTTCCTCGATCGGCATACAACCTTCTATGTTGTCCTCCTCTACCTTCATGAAAAGACCAATTTATCAACAGACTGACGGTGATTGCTTCCAGCGTTTCTACACATAGGATTATATCCTTTGGTGATATCACAGTGCGACGTGAGGTTCACATAGCCAGTTGTCAGTTCTTGTAGCAATAAAGACTACAGCATCTTTTAAGACAACTTCCTTTTTATCAGTGAAAACAGAGGAATTTTCTGTAGCAACTTTTTATTTCTCAATTTAACAACAAAGATACAGACTCACTTTCAAAGATTTTCATCTTTGACAACCAAAGGTACAGTACCATTTGATGCCATGTTTCCATTTCACAACATTTGGGTATTATACTGAACAATGTTTCTTTTGAACTGCCATAGTCACATAACCATTTTCAGCATGCTGTCGCTTTAATTGACACAGTTTACATGATGGGAGCTCACCGCAGATAAACCAGAAATATCGATCCCGTCGAAATTCTTGGCGTCCTTTAAGAATGTCCAGCAATCTGCCAGCTGTCCACCAATTGATCCGAGCAGAGTGTATTAATGGTTTTATCGTCTTATCTTTGTGTTACAGTTGGAGAGGGGGTGGGGGGGGGGGCTCCGTGACTCAGTCGGTTAGCGCTCTAGCGCAGCGCAATGACCTAGTAGCTGTGAGTTCAAGCCTAGCTCATGCTTCCAGCGACCTGCAGATGGTCGTGGGTTTCCCCTGGGTTCTACCCGTTTTCCTCCCACCATAATGCTGGCAACCGTAGTATAAGTGAAATATTCTTGACTACGGCGTAAAACCCCCAATCAAATAAATAAATAAATAAATAAGATGTCTCACAGTACTGGTTGATTCATATTTCACAAACATTCACAACAAAACTCTGATAAATGCCATAAATTGAAGAATGTTCAGGAGAGTTGTGTTCCATTAAATTGTAAGTATAATACTGGCATTGTTGGCGTCCATTAACTGAGATCAGGTTATTAAACCCATAGCACGTCAACCGTTAGGTCGACATCCTCTCCTAACGGAGAACAATCTTGGTCACACTGAAAGCTAGCGCCACAACAGTGGAGGAAATACTATTGGCTGTTTCCCTTTACTTAATGTCTGCAACTTGGTAGATCATTAATCCAACAGCAGATAATCTCGGGGCTGATGGGAGTGGATTTTTTATGGCTCTGTGCCTCATCAAATGGCCAGAGATACTAAAAAGCACAAATTGCAGGCATTGGTCTGAATCGTTGAAGTGCATATAGCTAAATGGCAACGTTCAGTTATAGTTAACACGGCATTGCTACACCAGATACTGTGCTCAAAAAAGTCAAATCGGACATAAATGTATGCAGACGTTTATCCTCGTTGCTTCCCCGCGAAGATCCAGACAGCGATTGGACTACCGTATACAGGAATAAATCATCAACCAGCTGCTTGCCGGCACACGGTAAATGGTATGGTCAAGCGTATTTCTGTTGTTTGTTCTTATTCTTCACAAAAGTGATAAACTTGTACGATTGGAAAACGAACGGGCACCTCAAAAAGTCGATGTCTGGACATTTTGCATATTTACATACTTATTCTTCTCCTGATCATGGGATACTATTGAGTAATAGAGGACAATACTAGCACGCTAAAAGTCCTAGTCAGCTTCAGATATCCTCTAAATATAGCCTCACCAAAAATGCGGTCAAGTAACTGAAAAGTAGTGGTCTCTATTTGTCTACACAATCCACCAGAACATGAGTGGTATCATACTCAGCAGACAGGGAATATACATGCGATTAACCTGCGTCTTCCACCCCTGCATCTATACGAAAATAATATTTAAACGAGAAGTACCCAATTTGTTACCAGGTTTAACACGAAAGGACTAGCTCGGTCGTGTTTCACGTCAAACTGGCCCGGAGGGCTGGGGTTATATCCTTTTCAGCAAGGGATACAAGAAATTTGTTACAGTTTATAACGTTATGCTCATTTTTTCGAGGCAGGAAGATTTATTTAAAAGTAAAGTTCCATGAAAAACAATCCCTCTTATCTAGTCAATGAAAACAATATCAAAGGGACAAAGCGATCTTGGCATCTCTTGATTGTGCGGAAGTGAGTGACAACGAAAAGAAAAAAAAACATAACAAGGAACCAACCTTTTCAATGCACAATTCTCCATTATTATGCAATTCTGGAGCCACTGGTTTCCTCTCGACACCGACTAAGGACAAGTTTCAAGACTAAGAAGTTATAAAAAATAAGTACCATTAAGAAAAGCAAGAAAAGCTTTGGGGTGAGGCCGGGAGTTGAATAAACAGTACGATACATCCCATTTTAGCTTCTGCATTCAGACCTACAGCGATCTAAATGAGCGAGGAAGGATATCCCGGGAAAGACGTTAGATAAATAAGCCTTCTGGGTGCGAAAACGGACGGGGTCAAAGGCTATGGTTTTACATCGTTCTTGTGAGCTCTTTATATCACACAGCAGAGTTACAGGATACATGCCGTGCCGATGGTTAAATGAGAATCAGGTCTAATATTACGACGAAGGTGTAAGTTATGTCAAACGTAACTGTCATCAAAACACACAATGTAGGGATACGTCTTAAGACCAGCCCCTGGGCGTCATCCGTATACCAGTCGTAAACTAAATAGGGCGTTCCTCGGAAGATCAAAAAAAAAAGATACAAGAAAAGGAAAAAAACCCCTAAATGTCACAAACCAACAAAGAACCAAGAAGGTATATAAAAATTAGGACGGTTTCATGCAAAATATGGTAAGCCGACAGTTTTCATTGGTGATAAAAAGACGCATTAAATGTTCTAGGCTAATGCATAGTACCAGTATCCGTATCATTATGGTGTTGTTAATCAAATACGTATCTTAGTTGAGCTTTCATTGCAACTGTTCGTATATCCAAACTGACGATCATACTCAACACGATGAACATCGGACCCTCACCCTGGGTTAAGCGGAAATGGATACAGTTATGAATCAGAGTCCCACAGAGTCTGATCGCTCCATCCGTATTATTAACTAGACAAGTGTACTCGTTGTATTTGAGGAGCTTTGAGTGAAGGCATTTCATGGAATACCCTTGACACATTAGTTTTAGCAGTAGCCCACCCTTATAAAGCTTTACTTTTAATAGCGTCTACAGTGTCATTTCAATTGCGAGAAGCAGGTCAACGGCATTCATTTGAATTTCAAGGTACCTGTGTGAAATGCCGCGAAAAAAGTCTTAGATTTTCATTTATTACAGCGTATCCAACCACATGGGTGAGCTCACGTTAGCCAGGCCTTTGAACACGCTTTTCATAATCACATCCCCTCTATGGTTTATGTCCCTGTAGTCACCCTCAGTCATGCAGCCTCTATTTCACCACGTTACTTTCCTACATTATTCTGTGATCCCGCTATTTGATAAAGTTCATTATTATAAAGGTACCAAATAAACGCTTCCTCTGGGCTACATCAAATCCCACCATTGTTCCACGGTAACCCCATTTAAAGGATAACGTTCTATGTCTCCCCGTTGTATCCCCGACTACCACACAGCGGTGGGTCACGCCTCGCCTGCTAACGGTCTCTGGTTCATAATATTTCGTCGTTTACATAATCCACAGAGCCACCACGTCCATCTTCCACGTTCCTTTCTCTCGACAACGTTAATTTTCATTCCATTCCCGGCGAAAGCAATTTTGACGTCATGAAGTCACAGAAAGTCTGAACATTTGTTGTCAATGTAACGGACATCCGGTTGAGCTACTTGCCACAATAATGGCTACGATTGGTCAAATGTGCGTTCGTGTTTGACAGCTTGAAAAGGTTTATATCCAGTAGACGCCTTTACTGTGTCACCCCACTTGTACAACTCCACTTACCACCTATGATGGATGACGTTGCATCCCTGGGAATGTTCTGCATTACTCCACAGTAACAGACTCTACTTAACAAACGTCATGTTCATTCGGCAATACCCAGTAACCATCTCTTGTTGATCACGTTACACCGTTGTCCTCCGTCGTCAGAGTTAATTTGGTCTGTGGAATACGGTAGGGGTCTTCAATTCCCTTACTCCTCAGTCCTTAACAAGGGCAGCTCATCAATGTACTGGACGGTCACCTTGATGTCCCTTGCTTAAGATGGTTGGGTTGTTGAATAGGTGGATAAACTGTGTGAACCAAGTGTCGGTCTTCTGAAAGTCCTAACTGTGATTAATAGGGGCTCTGGAGCGCCTATTTCCACGTGTTGTAACTGTTAGGATTAGGCAATAAAAATCACCCTGTCTTGTGTCAGATGTAGCCAATATAAGGTTTAAAATCTCAGGCATACAGGCGTTTATCAACGGTACCATCTCCTACGAGGATGCAAGCAGCGTGTTTCATTTTTTCATAGTTTTGTTCCTTCAGCTGTATCGACTTTTACCTCTGGGCTGTCTTCGATGCTGTGCAGAATAGATCTTGCCGTTGGGATTAAGGACAGAGATATTATGTAAAGCTCCAGGGAAGACAATGGCAAATTGCATTATAGCAAACCGATTAAGGGACTGGTTATGAGGGACTGGTCTTGTCTATGTGCTACAAGCCTTTTTAGTAAGTCAAAAAAGTGGTTAGGCTTTAATCAGTATAAGTCTTTCAAGTTTCTTGCCGTGAAGACGTTTATGCTGCTTTGTAAGAATTTAGTTAACCCTGGAATAAAAACTGATATTGTTATTTTGGCGTCAGTATAAAAGGGTGTCTATCTTGTAAAATCACAATTCTCAATCACCCAGCCACCCCACCCTCCCCATTCAATTTTGCCTATATAAATCAGAAAAAGTCGTTCTGCTTGCTGCTTCCGATATCTACAACGAAATCTACATGCCCAGTCCCTTTGTCCGGTTTAATTGCACCTGCGCCTCTAATTTCAGCTTGCCCACTAGGAGAGAATCTCATTCGTAAATGTCTAAATCCACATAAACATCGTCTGTGATGTGTTTTAATAGAGCTTTATTATCTTTTTAATAGATTTAGAGGCCCCCGGTGTGGACAATGTTACTTTGCTTAAGATCACCCAAAGGAATGTCCAATATAGGATCATACGAATAAGATTCGTCAGCTGCCGCTTCCACTGACTTGTGTTACGTTGGGAAATACCCCCATGTTATTCAAAACTGTCTCCAATCAATACGTACAATGAGTACCCCTCTCTTGTTGGTAAATACTCGCGGATTGTTCAAGATCTCTGAGACTCTGCTCTAATATAATTATGTGTATTTTCCCTTAACCCGGGGATAGGGGCTGTAAGTTCATGGTGTTGAGTATTAGTTTTGCCATGTTGGATACATGAACAGCCGCAATCAGAGTGCAACTGAGGTACGCACTTGATTTTCGACACCATACATTCTAAAATGGTACACGAGTTGGGAACTGCTTTTATTCACCTGTCTAGAGTGTTCATTGCGTCTTTTCTCATCATTGAACACTCTTGACTGCGTCTCTTTACACGAATCCGTCCTAATTTTTACACTTTGTGCATTTTCTTAGTTCTTTGATTCTTTGCTTTATTTCTCGTTTTTGATAGCTAGTCTTACGATTATTGAACCAGAATGAACATTTTGGTTGACGACTGGTATTCGAATGTCTGTTTCAACGCTTAGGTCGACTCTTGTGTGTCCTTTTGCATTGTTTTAATCTGATCACGACGCATTTAGATCTAAGCGTCGCTTTTGAAATTAGTGAGTACTTCTAGACCAGCAAGATCTAATAAATTACAATTGACTTTAAAGCATTTTTAGCCTAATTCTGTGGCAGCCATAAAGCTAGTGGGGTGTAAGTTGAATTCTTAGAATAAATCATTAACCGAGGTAAACTGACAACGGTGTTTATCTTACCAGTTATGTGAGAAAATCTTGTGAACAAAATGTACACAATTGCTTTTACAAAACATCTCTTCTCCCAAATCCTTGCCCTGGGTAATTCCTTATTCTAACAGTTCTTAATCCCAGGGCTCATCAAGACTGCTAAGGTCATTACATAGTTCATAAGACGACTGGATGAATTGCATAAATTAGATAATACTTTTGGAGACAGTCTGTCCCTGGAACGCCGTCAAAGACGATTAGTTCCCCGGCCTGGCTGCTTGCCCATCGCCTAATCTGTTCCTTCACAACCAAATGGCAGCACTGGGTAGTAAGAGTGACCATTAGTTATAATTAAGGATCTCATACGCCACATGTACTCAGCATAAAATGTCAAGTCTCAGACAAGCATGCGTTCACCATCAGCACATCTCCCGCTGGGATCCATGCAGTGCTAGGCAAGTGCGAAGCGTCTACACATCAGACACGTATTGGCATAACAAAATGGTTTCAATATCCCGTGAGTCACACAATTTGTTCTAGGATTAAAGGGACTGTTCTTTCCCATTTTAGTGCCTTTAGCACAGAATTCGAGGGATTTGACACAGTATGGAATAAGGCTCAGCGGTACCGGGTTACAAAATCAACACCAATATGAAGGTGTCAAAGTGTATTCCACTAAGTAAATATAAAATGAATACATTTATGGGAATAAACGGCATATTATATGTTATCGACATCCTTCACTCCCTCTGCAGATGTAATGAAGTTTAGACAAATCAACGGTAGCCTTGGATCAGATGCCTATGTATGACGTCTTTGTCTGATAATGACGTGAAGTAGGAGTATAATAGTTTACTATACACGTTGGGCCGTTGGGCTCAGATGGAAAAATCTTGAGACAAAATCCATCCTTTTTCGATCCCATAGCGTCTGGGTAGGAAGTATAAAAATGCAATGAACACAGTGATGTCCGTGAGATATGTGAAGTAAAAGTTTCATCGCTGAAGCACATACTGATATCCTACCTTTGTGTAAATTATATAAATGACAAAATGCAAATATTCCAATTGAACAAGTTCAAATCCTTTAATTTGAGGAAATAAACAGCACGAAAAAATGTCACCCGGGGGGCATACAAGCCGGTATGTTGCATGACATGCACGATGTTGTTTGAAAGGTCATCTCTATTTAAACAGGATACACCGCAGAATTATCGCAAATTTTCGTATTATTCAATTTAGAGCGAATCTTTTGTCTTTTGCCTCCAACAGACCATTTATTCACTTTCAGAAAATGTCATAATCGGTATTATTACTTCCAGTAATAAGCAATGGTTAATTTTCTTGATAGTTCCATTTCGACCGAACTAAGAAAGTTGATGTATGCACGAAAAGTAAGGAGTATTACCATATATGGCTGTAGAATGTAGCTCAGCATTCTGTGAAACAGATGCTTACATTTCATTCCATCCTCGGCGAAAGTAATTGTGAAGTCATGGCGTCACACGGAGATGGCACACATGTAACTAATGTTTGCGTCATCCGGTTGACGGATTTGTAAGGATATTGAAAACTCTAGAGAACCTCCACTTGTCTTCATTTACTTATATAATTCAGCCATAGAATGCAAAGCAACTTCATTAATTCTAGGCATGTACAAATCATGTTATAGTAATTCCACTGTATAGTCTTTTTAAGCTCTGTAAGCGGTGGGCCATATTCCCAGCTTAACGTCCACATTCATCGCTCTGAATCGTCACATTTACAAACCTGGAACTCGGTCCTGTCGCCTGTGCTGTCCTTAAAAGCTGTGCGCGACCAAAGTGAGTGTCCCATAATCTTAAACAGACTCTGCCACAGACGACTTGGAAAATGTCGATTTAGATAGTCCAAACTGAATTTTCTGTACTTTTCCTCAAATGGCTGAGAGTTAATGAGCCTTACCATGTATGGATATAGATGTCATGAATTGAAGTAATGAATTGAAGGGGTACTTGTTCTCTTTCGTTTAAGTTCATACTTAATTGTGTATTAATAAATATATGAAGATGAAAATGATATTACACGTTGATGTTAAATCATTAGAACCTATGTTTATTTTCTTCAAAGATGGTGAATTTTCAGGTGTGCGGGGACTAGCTGAATATGACGATTACGTAAAGAACAGCACAAATCACACTCAAAAAATACGCATGGATTCAAACGAGTGAGTTTTCTGCTATATTTGTATGAGTGAAATGGAAAAAAACATGCAGTCATGCTGATAAGTTGGGGTCATAAACAGAACAGTTTGGAACCTCTGAAAGGGAAAAGTTTTTATACAGCAGTTACAGGAGATAATATTCTCAATGTTAGGTATGAAGAAAAGATTCTTTAAGGAAATGTTGGCATACATGTTCGCGTGGGTTTTACACCGCTGCTCAAATCTGTGTTCGACTTTTAATACTTCGTACACTTTCAAGATATAATCCGAAAGGAACATTCTGCCTGCCCAGTCTACTATTTATGTAGAAAAGTGGATCTACTGTGCATGCAGGAAGAGTTCGTTTTTACTAATGTCATCAAACCTGACAGCCGTTTTGAATTAATATTTAGGTTTACCATTTCTCAGTCTTGTGGTAGTCTCACAGACCAGGACGATCCGGAATATTAACCTAATATCCACATAAGTCTACAGTGAGTAGAAGTATTTGTTGCAGAACTGTAACATTCGTCACCACATTCACAACGGGAACCTAATTTTTTGAGCTTCTTGTCTACATGTAGCTGTTTTGCTGACAGTGCTTTGTTTGCCTTTTCATTTCAGCATTAACATGTAAATAGTATAAACTGCTTTGTTTTTGTAATTCCAATAATATGAATGATTTCCCAGAGCAGTCATTTGGGGATGTTGAATTTGAAGAGAATGATGATTACACAGTGGGTGAACTGGAAAATTCCACAAACATGGGATCAGATTTGCGAGTTCCAGGTAAAAGAGATATCAACGGAGAAGCACATTGAAAACCTTGCCATTGAAGAGGCATTCTTAGAGTGTGAGTCATGTTTGATGAGGCTCATCCATCACAAATGCGAAAATTAGACAAATGTGGCTTATCTGTACATGTCAACGAAAGAATTGTTGCATCAGCAATATTTGACGTGAGTATGTTATTGTTATGCTCATATATTTACTTGTGTGAATGTAGTTTGATGAGACGCTCAAGAGTCAGCGAGGAAAATTTATTGAACACAACATTTAACTGTACGAAAATTGTATTTTTAAGACATATAGATATGATTAGTGCTGTAAAAAAAAACACGTATGTAATGAGACTTACCTTGTTCTTGGCCTCCTTGCTTGGGTAGTTTAAACACGTAAACTTTTAAGTTTGTCACGTGTTCAATTAGGTCCGCCCTAACGTTGAATATTCATGATAACTTCGTGCATATTGCAGAAACTTGCCCAAGAACGCGGTATCCTGACATATCTCATCTTCATATATTCATATTTAAGCCCAATTTATTCAAAACTACTGTAGAAATACAAAAAAATGCACATGTCACAAAACACGAATTCTGTGGTATCCTCTTTAAAGTCATTTTTAATCCATATCACCTTATTTTGTGGTAGTAGCACAGATCAGAACGTCGTATTTAAAACACTTGTAACCGACGCATCAGACAGCATACGAATTTAGCCAGCCGCCATTTTCAAATCACTTGTCTTCGATGCTACCGTGGAGTCGGCCGCTCTTCCCTAACTCCAGATCTTCTTTCTTTCTCTCCCCGATAGCTATTGACACTTCTTTCTGATTACTATTACTAAAACAAAATATTAAGTTATGACTAACAAACACGTTGTAAGTTGCCCTTCAAGTGGTGTAAATCTTCATGGTCCTCAACGTTGCAGGAGTTTATTTCACTTATACGACAACGGATAGCATTATGGTGGGAGAAAACCGGGTAAACCCACAGGTTACTGGCAGACTTTCTCAAGTACGGCCGGAAAGGAAGACAGCATGAGCTGGACTTGAACTCAGCGACCGTGAACGAGTTTATCTTTTTCCCAACGATGCAGAGCGTTGCCAAAAGGTCCAGTGAACGAGCTCCAGCTAACTATTAATGCACCAGGTTCACTTGAAATGACTGGGATGTCATGATCTTTATTACTTAAAAACTCGAAAAAACCGAGTTCCAGGTCAATGAATGAGAGAATACAGATCTGTACATCTGAAAGCTAAGCGGGGAAGAATGAAGCAGATCACAAATCTAACTTAGACACGGCTCGAAGTTGACAGCGGGGTAGAATCGTGTCTAACAGAAATGGCTGACCTTGATCACATGGGAAATTAGAGCCATAACTGTGGGTAAAGACCTCTCCGCGCCTGGGTAGATCACTAATCTAGCAGCGGATAATTTCGAGGCTGGTCGAAATGGATTTTCACGGGCCTCTGTCTCATCACATGACCAGATATACGAAAGAATTACAAATTTCAGGCATGCTGGAGATTAACCGAAGTGCGTGTGCATGGCTAAATGGCAACGTTCAGTGATAGAATTTTTTCGTTAGTTGTTCTTAACGGGATGTAGTGCACAGAAAAATCTAATCGGATACCGGCTGGCGTTTATTTTCCCGGCAAAAATCCAGGCTGTAGTCGGACTACCATATAAAGGGATCATCCACACGGCAGCTGCTTGCCGAAACAAGTGCCTTTTGTGCCCTTTGTTCTCTTTCATGGCACAAGTGATCAAGTTCTACGACTGGATGGTGAACGGACACCAGCACAGATCATATCATGAGACATACACCTAAATTGTAGCGATACTTGGATTGGACTGCAAATTCTGGAAATCTGTATATTCAATGTTCTAGTGATAACTGGCTTCGACTGTTTATTAGTTTTATGCTTAAGTATTCCTAGAGGGCTGAGGTCCTCTTTTTTCTTCACCGGTAAATGTATGGATCTGTTACAGGTTACAAGTTAATGCTGTTTTTCTCCAGGCAGAAATCAAAACTTATTTAAAAATAAAATTCGATGTAATAACAGTTCCTCTGAACTAGTCAACAAAAACCATATCAAACCGACAAAGCGATCTTGACATTTGTTGATTTTTCGGGAAGTGAGTGACGACAGACGTCAAAAAATATCACAAGGCGCCAATCTTCTCAATACGCAGTGCTCCACTATCACGCAATTTTATTCCCATAAATCGATAATCGCCGTTCATTTTGCTGCCTTTCTGCTACACCCTTAAAGCCTGGAGATATCAACTGAAAGTCCGTGGCGCTCTTCTTTTCTTGATGCTCTATGCGATTCCTGGATCCATTGATTTCCCCTTGTCAGCGAGTGAGGAGAAGTTTGTACATGTATGTGGCGAAGAGATTATCAAAATTAACCACTGGTAAAATATATTGAATAAATCAATTGTTCTTTCTTCCATGTGACGTAAGTATTTGATGGACAGATGTTACGGTGTGTATACTTTACATCAGGTACTGCAAAAAAGGCTCACGTAAATATGATTGTATTGATGAAATCAATGGAGTCTTTAGTTCCGGCTGTTAAAAACAAAGTACATCCGCTACGCATGGCAAAAGCCTTTGGTTTGCATTAAAAAGGCAAGCAACCTATATCCAACTATGTTAAAACATGATCGAGAACTTACGAAATACACATAAAATATTACAGTCAAATGAGTCGAATTTTGAGCTGTCACCAAACTCAGCTGTGATGTAGCATAGACATAAATGTCCATGGTTTCTTTTTCGTTTACCCTGTTTTGAACATGCTCTCTCATTCGCACACGAAAGAATTGATTGATTAATTGCAAATGCTCATCTCAAGGTCTTCATCGGTTTTGCTGGTTTCATTTAATGCCCATGTAAAGCAGAATCCCATCCTTCAGACTTTCTGTTCATTAAACGATCAATGTGTTTGGGGATCGAGACGAAAGAGTAAGGGTATCTCGAGTAAGGCGGCAGGTGGTGGATAAATGGACTTTCAGTGATTGGTGAAAAGGATAGAGAGTCAAAGGAATGTGGCTTTACCTCGGTACGGGATGCATATCCAGTTACAGCACCAGGTGCTGCATAAATAGGCCCTCTTAACCCTCCATTCGGTTGGAAAACGGACTGAGGTCAGCAGACTTTGTTTATAAATCGGTACCGGGCCCCTTCAATCACACAACAGCATGTGAGGTTACATGCCGTGCAGATTACTGAGAGGCTATCGTAACAGTGTTTACCAGCATATGGGAATGTAGCTGCAAAAGAGCAAGAGTAGTTCATTCACTTGGATAATCAAGATGTATGCCCAAGCGAAATGCTTTACAGTTGGACTGATTACAGCACATCTTGGTACATGCGTGAACTTATTGTGGCTTCGAATGCTCTTCTAATGAGCACATTGCCCATATTTAATCACGTTTACATTGCCTGCTCTAGTCCTGTATTTAGACCACGTTATGTCCATGCAGAAAAGGGGTAATATAATATCCCAGGATCATTCCCAGTAACTTCCTTCCATTGCACTATAAATCATGAGTAACATACCTTCGTCGATTGCGCTATCTGGTGCAGTAACACCCCAGTACTCTACTTCGATCACGTCACGTCCGTAGCTGTCTGACCTAATTAACGCTTCAAGATAAGTTTGCTTGCTCCGGTACAGAAGATATTCTGTGCTCATAAATCCAAAAGAACAGCTCTGCAGTGCCCTTCTCTTTAAAGGACCTGTCGATTAAACAGAAGCATTGGTTATATGAATTTGTTTCAGCACGTAATGGAGAGCGCCTGTTTGTCCCATATGCCAAGCCTCTCTGGGCTGCGGTTAATCGTCACCGTTCAGCTATGAAAACCAACCCTACTCATAATTAAGCCTTTCTTGTGCAAGACGCAGTAAAAATAAATCGTCACGTTTGAGACGTACAGACACAAACTCATCTCTGAAGGGAATTGAAGAAGCGCTCAAATCCGGGATAGACCGTTCGGTCCTCAGCTTCTTGCCCCCAAAACAACACTTAAATAAAGGTATAGCCTGCTTTATATCGATTATGTGCCGTAAATGGGAAGGTTCGCTAGCAACCTGCAGATGGTCGTGGATTTGACACGGTCTTCGCCCGGTTTCCTCTTACCATAATGCTGGCCACTGTCGTATAAGTGAAACATTCTTGTATACCGCGTAAGACACCAATCAGAGCAATCAATAAATATTTGGACCATGTTGTCGCTATTTAGTATTGCAAATGTTCGCTCAGCTCCATCCCTCATTTCGAAAATATGCCAGAACCCCCACCTTGAACACGACCCCATCAGTAAAAACCTCATCGATTATTTGTCTGACATATAGGGTTCATTCGTGTACATCACTTGTGTGGTATATGTTACCGGGCCTGCTGTCCTCTTGCCAAGTCCAGTTACTTATTTATTTATTTTGCTCATTTTGAAAAAGAAAAACAAGAAAATCTAAAACATATGTAAAAATCCAGTTGGGTGAAATTCAATTTTAATCCAAAAAAACCATTGAAAATGGTGTGTCATGTCGTTACTTTATTAAAAGATTAGCTAAACTGTTTGTATGATTCGCTGAAACAAGGCGCTTTCAGATATCCAATAAACCAGAATGTAGATTTCTCACAAAATATGCGGCTAGGTCCACAACTAATGTTTCTTTGCCGAATGTAGATCCTTGGTTTGTATAAATAAATAAATCTAAATCGATATTCAAATGCACTGTGTACCATGCTGATTCAAATATCGTGGTTTTCTTCATCGTAAAAATGAAAATAAGGTAAAAAAATATGAAGATAAATATTAGAATTAAGTCAATGTGGGAAATTGCCGCCGTGATGTTTTGGAAAGACATGCAAAGACGGGTGTCCGCAGAGCCTGCCAAGGGGTGGATATAATTTATTCCAATCGCATTCATATACACTGTTTATGAGAGTTTCGCAAAATTTCACATATATGTTATGGACGAGAAACTCGACAAGACAATGAAACATCAGGAATCATACCACACTTTTAGGCTAAGTCTAACACAAGTTTGTTATAACGACCCAGGTCTTTGAAGAGAAGTAAATAACATTATCAGTACAATTGCTGTCTGGAACAAAATAACATTATCAGTTCAGATTGCGTTTGTAACAAAGTAACTTTATCAGTGTAATGGGTGTCTGGAACAAAGTAACATTATCAGTACAAATGGTGTCTCGAGCAAAGTAACATTATCAGTACAACTGATAAGTCGAACAAAGTACCATTATCGATACAATTTGTGCCTCCAACAAAGTAACATTATCAGTATAATTTGTGTCTTGAGCACAAATAAAGACTTAACAAAGTTTTCCGAGAAAATGTTTATGTGTAGTGCTTTCCATCTGTCTGTCGACGTTATGTCAATCAGTTTCAGTGTAAAGATACGCCCTCTGCAGGCCGCTTTTACATGCCACAGTAGCCTTAATGACCACAACGAACGGATCTCCTGTTTATAATAACAGGACTCGCCAGATACTGTCTCTAGCCTTGTTGCTTTCGCAGGATACTCCGATTTTTTTCAAAACTGCGTCCAAGTTCGCGTGTAAGCAATATTTCTTCTCACATATTTTTGCCAAGGGCAAGTCATTATTCTGACAGAGCTTAACCCCACGGCTCAAGACTGATTATACTATTACAAAAGTTTCGTAAAAGTTATGAGTAATAGGCCTGGTAACAATCTACCAGGTGTTTTCATAGTAAAACAACGGCCATGATCGCTGTCGTATCATCGGGTGAAATAATATGTGCACCCTTCGGAGACAGGTGTTTTTCCTACTACGGGTGTTTTACCCGATTGTTTTGGTAGAACCTTCTTAAATATACCGAAATGAAAACACTGACTTTTCTAAACGTGTAGGTTGTTGTCGATATCATATTCGTGTATAGATTCTCCGCCAGAAATGGTCTTTTGATCTCCTTCATAGAAGCTTGGCTTTGTGCTCCAAACGACTTCCTTCAGCAATAAAATAACATTATTTCTAACATTACCATCAACACATCTCCCGCCGTACTTCACGCAACATCCTGTCATTCAACCATCTGCAGGCCAGCTACATTTGCCTGCAAAACAGAATGATTTCAACGTGAATGATTTCCGAGTGTTCCTGAATTCGTTCTGCGGCTTATGGGAGTCTTCAGTACCACTAAAATAGCCACCGATGTATATTGTCAACGGTTTGTTCTGCCCAACAAACCTCTGGTAGAAGTTCATTAGTTGTAGCAAAATATTTGTAGTTGGCCTTAGATCAGGAATTGTATGAACAAAACGATAAACCTGCATGGACGGACAGATGTTTACAATGCCTTAAACGCATATCCACTGTGGACATCAGTTTGGCCTTTTCTCTGCCATTACACTTCAGTTGCAGGTCAAATTTTACTTCCCATTTTAATCTAAAACAACTCTTTATGAACCAGGGGGAAATAGTTCAAGTCGATGAACCTAGGAGTCGAAACCGACATCTGTATAGCCAACCAGCCGTCAACCAAAATAGGCTTTCCTGGTCAAGGATCAGTTTTCAAAACGGCAATTAACTCAACCACTGCAGAGCTAAGAAAATGTATCAAATATAAAAATTATTAAGGATTCGTGCACTTTTCCATGATGACGAAGGCATTCGTGCATCATTATCAAGGGATGCCTATCTTGTAAATAGGCAATTCTCAACCCCCAGGCGATTTTACCTGAATAAATCGATAAAAGCGGTTCCGCGTTCTGATTCTTTTAAGCTTTTCTTAAAGGTTTGAGCCGACTCACGGCAAGCCGAAGCCACAAACCCAGTTCTTTTATCACGTTTGGCCAGTTTCATTGAAACTGTGCACCATAACTTGTGCTTTTAATTTCCGGTTGCCACCGCTTAGAGAGATTTCATTCGCGAATAAAGACTTTCACATAAACACCGCTTGTCAAGTAAACTTTTTCTTTTTGTCACCCTGGGACGGAACGAATAACGTTACTTAGATCTAGACCAAGGTGGCTATTTTCAGTTCCTATGTTACATACTGTACTGACAGGTTTCATAGCCACGTGTGAATATATGCAATATTCGCTATAATCTTGGTATTGGTACATCTGACCTGGTCACATTCGTGTATAATAATATAAAACATTATTTCCTGACTTCAGTTATCTTTAGTCATTGTGGTGTGTCATTTTGTAACTTATCCAAGATATCTCAGCTCTGTAGCACTTCAGTCCCACAGTGCAAAATCTAAAATTTTTCATTTAGCAAATATTTGCAACAAAAAAATATATTTTAGTGTAATTGTTTTCTGCCTTGTTTTGAGTTGGTTCATGGACGAAGACACTCATTACTGGTTATACTTTTATATATATCTTTTCTTTTCACCTTGTAACCCTTCTTTATTACGGATGCTCCACCCGGTGATACGCGACATGCTCTCATCCGTGTGTTTATATACATCTACATTAGTAACTAAGTACTTTTATGTGAACTGCATATAAAGTCTATACACTTTGATTGGGGTGGGGCATGTATTCATACACTTTTTAGTATAATGCGTCCTTATCTTGTGATTTCGTGCATTTTATCATATCCCCAGAATTAATTAAACCTACTAAATAGTATGGTTTCATATTATTCATAAAATATTTAATAAGGTGTATCTGTATTTTCAGGCTTTAGGAGAGGTGATTTCACCATTGTTTTGTCATCATTTGAAGCGGCCCTGATGAAGCATTGGAAATATTTTCAGGAAAATTGTATATCTCACCTCTTTATTTATTTCTTCGCTCAAGGCTGAAAGCAGAGCTGTTCATTTTTATGATATACCTCATGGCAGTTCTGTAATTTCATTGGCGTAAACATTGTGCCTCTGGAGGCGACGTCAGGCGCTTCCAACATGGAGAATTTCCAGGGCTAAAAGGGATTTTTCTCTTCCCTCTATGCTCAACAATCACAGTCTTCTCTTTCTGTTTCCCTGTGCAATCGGTGCAGAGTATATCTGTGGCATCTGAGAGAAACAAAATCCTCGCTGATTTTGGCGTAAAGTAATGTTTGACCCTCTTCTTTGGTTCCTCACTGTCACTGACATTTTCTCCATGTGTACACGGGTTTTGATAGTCAGCTTGATAGAGTTAATTTCCCGCAGTTCGCTCATCCACAACAGCGCGCACGAGTGCGCAGGCGCGTGAAACCGGAAAACACCGGTCCTATGGCGAATTTTGGGGGAAATGTATACCGTGTCATGAATTCGGCGCTGGCTTGCCATTACTTAGTGGACTGTACGTGGGATGTTGTGCGTGCGACCGACATGAGAGGTAAGAGCCACAGTTGAAACCTGGGGATTTGTAAAGAATAGGTTGAGCTATTGTTCGTCGCTGACCCACTTTTCCGAGATTCATTGAATAAAGGACATTTTTCAATGAATTGACGTCACCCTACCAGGTTACATCACCCTCATCCTTACTACTGCTGAAACCTGTTTGCTTCTGCAAACGCTATTGCTGGTAAGCTCTTGCACTAATTGCCTCGGTGGCTGTGAATCCCGTCAATACAGTATATAACATAGGAGTTGAAAAAGCCACCCGGGGCTATTAAACTCAGATCCTGACCAACCTGCGTGGAGTTACTTAAGGATACTACAATCCATCAGGGGTGAAATTTGTTCAGACTTGTTTTTTGTGAAATTCTTATTGTTTATTCTCCTATCTTTCCTCTCAGTTAACGATGAAAACCAAATTCCAATTGTAAATACCTTAAAAAGTGACAAAATATGTAACATTTTGTGAACCAAGGCAGTTGTGTTTGCTTAGTTCCCCCTGATTAGGGGGGTTCGCTCCCTGAAGGGGGTTACCTGCTGTGAATAGACACGCCTCTGGTAAATGTGTATTGCCTCCTGCTATAAACTACACATGACTGCTTGTGCAGGCTGCTTTATCAGATCTATTAACTAAAACAACAACCTTAATCACCTCACCGCGGTGCCGTTGAGGGAGGGGTTTATAAACACATTCTAGCAGGGTTTGCTCAGAAACGTCAAGATAAAGCACCAATTTACGCTATGATGGAACATGATAAGATTTAAACTTTAACATAAGTGGTTGGATATGTTCACACTTCTGCTACAGGCAGGACAATTTGTGATTAAAATTACTTGACAAACTAGTTAATGACGAATTTTGTCACACATAATGCTCCTCCAGACATTTTGGCTTTTTTTTCTACCTTTCTATTTTTGAGAGTGTTGTGTGATGAAATACTTTTATTTCTCGCTTATTTTTCAACCTAATGCTATAAAACTTGACACACATGTAGCTAAATAAGTAAGCTAAAAATGGTCCCACAGATTTTTGGTATCTTTTCTAGTTTTAAACATATTAGTAAAAGAACATCAAAGTTTAAATCATCACTCTGAACAATCTAAGATGAATACTAAAAATTTGTGGGACAGCTTTTTTTAGTTTAAATAGTAAATAATCAACTTGAACAGAAAAAAATTTGAAAATTTTGAAACGAAAAAATAGCAAGTTGAAAAGCAGCTCTGAGTTTTTTCAAGCTTTCTCTTTATTATGAACTATATCAAGTTAGCTAAAATTTTAAAGTTTGTTTTGAAGTCAGCTGTTGTTTAGCTTTCAGAATATTTATATATATACATATGGCCATATCTGATCAATATTTTGGGCCACAAAAGGCAAAATATGAAATTTTGCCCACGAGAGGTTCAAGTATCCATAAGGCCATTAGTTAAGAACCATTTTGTACCTGTTCCCCTCCAGCCCCTCCGTTCACCGCCTGTCCGAGATGGGTACGTAGCTCCAGAGGCCCGGTGAAAAGGAAAACAGTATGTATCTCAATTGTTATCAGTATAGTTAAAGCGCAGCCGGGCCAGATATTTGATTAACGACAACATATAAAGTAGTGTGACTACGAGAGGCGTAAGCATCTCACCTTCTCGGTCGTTGTGAACTTAAGCCTATAGCTCACGCTGGCTTCATTTTCGGCCGCACATATGAAAGCCTGTCAGTAGCCTGCAGATGGTCGTGGGTTTTCCCGTACCCTGCACTGTTTTCTTCACCCATAATGCTGGCCGTCGTGGGAAAATTGAAATATTTTTGTGTACGCGTAATACCCCATTCAAATAAATAAAGTACCATGGTTCATGATTTGGATATTGATTTTTTGCATCCACCTAAAAAATTCCGTGCGTGTTTCTGGCATCACGGAAAAGCGTTCCTATTGTTTTTAATTTCACATACTTTTCTATTTCGTTTAGGATTTGTGTCAAAGCGTTGCTTTTTAAAAACTGGTCTAGCGATTACTGACTAGCAACGCCAATTTTGGATGCCTATTTCGATGCCTTGATGAACAGAACGAATTTATCTGTGTGTACCATTTGATCATGTTTGCCCACGTTATGTCATAACTCTGCCACGTTGAAGATTGCCCGAATCTCCTGACATTGAGATAATCGGGTATCTGTCGCGCATGGAACGCCTTCACATGCTTTTAGTTTGAAGGCTGGTTGTTTGCCAATCCTCTTATCCACCCGTTCTCAAACTGAATGGCACCTCACAGCAATTAGAATTAGTTATAATTAAACGGTTCTTGTACCAGAGGAAGTGAACATAAAACCCCAAATCTGGGACATAAGAAGAACGAGTCATATTCTGTAGGATTACTGGAAAGAATAATTATTGCTTGGTGTATAAACTAGCGTTCGTCAGTGCTGCCTGGTTTTACGAAAGGTAACGACACGTATACACTAGAATTTGATGATCGTAACTTTGGACCTGAATACTTAGACACTCGGAGAGATGAGGACGTTTCCATCATCACTCCCAACAGAGCAACTTTCAGGGGCACCAAATCAGAAACTAAGGAACTTATTCTATATGGACTATTTTACTTTTGCTGGTAACAGTTTGAATATATTTTTATAATCTTATTTTTTCGTTAATTTATTTTAGTATTCACTGTTTCCAGTTTTAATCTAGTTTTAATACCCACTTTTCAGCTTTTAACACGGTGTTCTTTCATTACTAATTTTCCCACCCTAAAAGCTCAATTGATCTGCGCACCAAAAATTACCTGAGCTAAACAACTGACTTTATCATTTTTCAGAAGGGTAAAAGCATCCTAAACGTGACAAGGGTTTGTTAAGTGGCACAAATTGCGTTTTGCCTTAAGGTGTAAAACATAATTACTATTATCAAATTCAGGGACAGGTGCTTTATGCAGATTGCAATGAATGCCATTTTGTGGTATACTCTTTTACAGATAATGAAGTCATAATGATAATGAAGAATGACAAATTCATTGATAATATAATCAAAGCACTGTCAGAATTATATGTAACACAACTTCATGAATTTCCTTTCGATAGACTCATTTGTCATGGAATGGGTTCATTTATAGAAGAACACTGCTAACTTGTCATTTCTAATAAGAATGAAAATCTCTCCCCAGAACATATTTTTGTTCTCGTTTCTTCTTCTTGTAAAATTAATTGTAATGTTTGATTCCATTGTTTCATGTCATACCGGGAAAAGGATGTCACACAAGACAGTTAACAGTACATTATGATTTGAGGAAACTTAATATGAACTATAGGATATTTCTATTCCTCGGGAAGACATACTGGCTGGGGGCTCTGTCTCAAGTGATACCTTGAAAATTTCACAAATATCATGGTGGAAGCTTTGGTTTGTAAATAACAATAATAGTTACTGACAAATATGCCATGTGTGACATATCTTCTCTAAATGAGCTGAGTCAAAATACATGCCGCACCCGTGGAAAGCAGCTGATTTTCTGTAAAATGTAACAGTTCTCTCCTACCGAAAGCCATTCATTGTGAGACAAAAGAGATGTGAACCCAAGAGCTGTTTAGTGAAACTGTAAAAACCTCGCATTGAAACCGACATTCGTATACCACCCGTCAACCAAAATGGGCGTTCCGGGTCAATATTAGCAGAACGATTTCCAAAACGACAATTAACACATACCACAAAAGAACTAAGGTATAAAAAATAGAAAAACGAAAAATATATAAATACAAGTGACCGTACTACGGCACGTTTGTAACTGAATATATGCATAAGTAGTCCCCCCTTCACCATGCGGGTTCCAGGGGAGTGGAGAGAACAACAAAGTTAAGAAATATTTCAGTTTCTATCGTTTAATATACATACATTATATATATATTCTTTATAGCTTTTGACGCTATGAAACGAAATGTAAGAATAAGTATTTATTTACGCTAAAGAAAACGATTTTAGCTGGTTGCACCCCGTCCTTCTGGAACAGGCCTGAAGTGGTCAATGCCTCTCCCGGACTGACAACAGGCTTGGTAGCAGCCTCCTCAGGTCGTCGTTTTAGTTTTAGTTTTCATTTGCAAATGAAAAGAGAAATGAACATAATCTCTAATTCAACCTGGAAATAAATCCATGCACCCATAATTTCAATTGTCCATTTCTTTCTTTTAACAACACATTCAAATCTACGCTATAAAAATTGAATGTACCGGGCAAATGGTTTCATTGGCTCTGTAGAAAGGGTGGCAAATACCATTGCTCCCAAAACGAGCAGTGGCATTTTCTACTTGAATAACAATACCAGTGATTTCAATACCAACACGAGTGATCAAGAATAATCAATGCGTACTTGAATATAAGGGTACTACTGTTTTCAGACCTACAAGATTTGTTTCCCTCTGTGTGTTACACAAGGGCAATTAGACCAGTTGGGTTCAGGATATGGCTCCGAGTTGAAGAGTGCAGGAGCAGTAATTGGATAATATGGCCACGTAGTCTAGGTTGTTGACACACTATAAATTTCTGTACTTCCATCTTATACCCGGTTAAAATATATCAGAATTTTATCTGCTTTGGATGCAAATGAAAATTGTTTGTCAAGGGGACAATCCCTCCCTCCCCTGGAGGTTACCACGGTGAAACAATACTATTACGTCACTTCCAGGAGCAACAGCTCAAAAAAATGGTGGTCACCCTATGTTGATTTTTGATATCATGCAGAGAAAAGTGTAAGCTGTGTGTGATGGTATGCCATACTACCACGCGAGAGTTTGGGGATACACATTTTGGAGATTGAATATGACAAATTTATAACATAAAGAGTAAGGAAAATCAATGCGCTCGTGTAACCTATAGGAAACAGGTCCAGTATTGCCATGTCACCTTGTGCTCAGGCCAAGTTGGGAACGTGTGAAAATGATCTTAGGCTGTTTTCGTGAATATTTGTCATGGCTGATGGCCAACCATTAGCCCATACCTCCCCAAGTCACTCCCTGTTTCCCTTTTTCAAATACAGTTTCCTTCAGAAAGTTAACAGGTTTTTTGACTTTCCTTGGGATAGGTAATTCCAAGGTTGAATCTGTCTGATTAAAACTGTTTCAGTGTGTATGTATAAAGGTATAAAAGTTATTTCATCCCATTTTTCTGCAAGGCTTACATGTTAGACTTACATTAACAATGCATAATTATCTATTGTTCATCTTCCACATGCAAAATGATTCAAAAAACATTATATTTGCTGATAGCATGTTTTAAAATATGCCTAAATGTGTGATACAATTTGTTTGAAGGTGCTGTCTGTGTATAGCGGTAAAAATATGTCAGTTTTTGGAACGATTAGTGAGTGCATGTACAAATGTAGGTAGAGATAGCAGTTCTTACATAACTTTACTCCAATTCATGAAAGGTGTCAAAATTTTAGTTTTTAAATACCACAAGTGTTCAGTTTTAAGGAAAAGCAGGATGAGCATTCATTTCTGCAAATTTTTTTTCACAGGAAGGAATTTTATGTTCTCTTCTCCACAAATCACTCTATCCCAGATACCTAAAGTATCATCGTGGGTGGACACCCAGATACAGTTCTCTAATATTTACTTTTACCCTGAGGCATCACATGAAGATACTACTGACACAAAATTGAGAATCTTTGCCCATCTTATAGGTTACACATGCGTAATTCGACCCGTTGGGTCTAAGATTTGGCTCCAAACGGAAGAGTGCTGGAACACTGATTGGATAATACGGCCACACAGACAGTCTAGGCTGTTGATATACTATAAATTTTTATACTTTCATCTTATATCCAGTTAAAAATATTAGAATTTTATCTGCTTTTGAAAGACCTGAAAACCTTTTCCTGAGGGGCTACCCCCTACCCCTCCCATGGAGGTTACCAAGATGACACAATGCTATTACGTCACTTCCAGGAGCAACAGCCCTAAAATGGTGGTCATGCTATGTTCAGGCTTTGATATGACGCAAAGAAAAGTCCTAACTGTGTGTGGCCATATGGCATACCACCATGCGAAAGTCTGGGTATATTTATATATTTCTAGGGTTGAAAATGACAAATTTACCACATAAATAGTAAGGAATATGAATGCGCTCGCGTAACCTGTAGAATGCTGAAGAACCTGACTGATGACCTGAGTAACCGTAGGCTATAAAGCAGTTCTGGTTCATGTTACCATAATCCTGTATTTATGCAGTTAGGTACTTCGGAAAAACCTTCGCAGTTATGATACTACATGTAATAAATGTTAAAAATCTGCCTTGAATGACTGATTGAATAAATGATCACTGCCTAACGCTACGTCGGCGATTTTTCAGTCATAACGTGGCGAGAACATTTTTAAACCTGGAGTCACTCTATGGTTTTTGAAATAAACTCCTTTTAAGACTTGAAAACCACAATAGTTCTTAAATATCATACATGAAAATATATTCCAGAGCAGTGCAAATATAAATTTAAAAAGAATTATAAATCACGGTATAACCCAATGCAAATTAGATAATTAATGACAATGATGCAAAAATACAGTCGAGTATGCCGAAGCTTTGCCGAACATGAGCATAGTCTACACGGGTCAACCATGAAGTGTTTGGTGCCGAATTCGACATCATGTTGAAAATCAGTCCTGAGAAAGTGTTTGGATATCCAAATAGAGCTTTGCCCATATAATGCTGTGGGCATTCAATAATACATCCTCATGGCAGTCTAGGAATAGAGTCCGTTAACTTCAGGCCACAAAATAACCTATATCCAATATTTCGTACTTCAGCTCTTACTTTCTAGAGTCGTGATGTTCAAAGCCCGACGTGAATTTAAGCAAATGAGGAGAAAAATATTTTTCGTTTCCATGGGAATCAGGTGATAAATGTCTTTAAACTCAGTATATCTCGCCACCCCAGATTTAGCTGTTGTGTTCTCCTCGTCTTCATTGGTGAAAAAAATGACAAACATTCCTTTTTCTGCAATGCCAGTAAGCTGTCAAGCATAACGATTGAAATAAGCACCAAGATGGTATTTCTTTACCCTTTTTTTTAGGAAAAGCACATAAAATCCAATGCAGCAGGCCATGGCAACAAATGTCTTGTTTTTCTCTTAAATGACAGTTGATTTTGTTTTGGACAGTTTTAAATAAAGAAAAAAATACAGTATTAAACAAGAAAAGATTTTGTCGGCACGAATCAAATTAAGCCCATTTCCTATTTGCAGGTCACGAGAGAGAGATTTTATAAACTGCACATGGGGAGAAGTATAAAGTCAAACTCATTTTTGTACAGGATATTCGTTGAGGAGTGAGCAAAAGAACAACAGGGATTTTAACGTCAGCGTTTCGACATCAAGGAAAAGAAACTGGTAAAAATCGATAAAGAAAGCCTTGTCATCGCAATGAACATTATAATTAATCACAGAGGTGGATTTGACATGTGTTAAAACCATAAATATAGCAGCAATCTAAGAGATGAAAACAAATCCAGAAAAGGAAGTGCTTGTGACAGAATATGAAAAACCAAAAAACCTTTTAAGTGACACTGTGTTTTGATAGCCAGAGAGGATCTCGTATTATCAAAACAACAGATAACAACAGAAATCAATTTTAGCTGGTCGTGCGGGGTTGGAACTAAATAGGGTAAGCTGTGTGACGACATACCTTATTAGGGAAGTTCCTTATATCGAGAGAGTTATAAATTTAAGTTATGACTTTCCAATTTTTTATGCTTTCCAACATTTTTACATGTTCGTTGAAGCTATTACTCTTCTTTTTCAGTTTCTTCAGTACTCTTCAATTTTCAACACTGAATCCTTTACCTACAGTGAGCAAAAAATTTAAAATGATTTGCAATTGTCTCTTGAGATTTAACGTTTACAATTGAGACATCTGTGGAGATATCTGCTTCATTTGGACAACCCAAGAGAGGCTGTCTTCTCCCTCTCTCAATAAAAGACAATAAAGCACGAAAGCAAGCCTTTCTCTTCGATATTTGAGCATAGGTTCTTCTTCAATCCACTGCAAAATGGCAAACGTGTTTCAACGTTAACGATTCTCTTTTGACTGACGGTGGTTTGAATGGAACGCCTCTGCCGGATCATTGGTAAACTCTGTTTCGCATTTTAATGAGTTAAATATACGACAAATCAGACGTAAGTCGTTCAGTTAACTAAACAATGCTTTTGAGAACAATGACAGTTTTTCAATTTAACAGAAGCATTTTACCAATGAGCATCCGTGAACATCAGCTATTTCATACGATTTGTAGAATTCGACAAATCTCACTGTTTTAACGTCACGTTTGAATCTCACTTTGATCCAAGTTCCCTTAACTAGTTACACCTGACAAGTCACACGGTCTGAATGCGGCATCCCCGCACAATAATTTACAATCGATTTAGTGAAAAAATCGTTCAAACAATAGCGACCGTCGAGGCAGTGATTAATATGTGAATATCTCTAAGCGTATTGTGTAAGCCTACTTATAAGTAGACATGACTAGCATTTTCCTCAGTTCATACGTTCAGGTGTTTTATCATACCGAAGACAAATAAATAAGTAAATAAATGTGAACTGTGAAGGATTTTAATCAAAAACCGGAATGAAGCAATCAAAATTTTCTGAATGCACACTGTATGTCTCCTCCCCTCCCACACAGGTATGTGTGCGGTCTTTCGTGGTTATCCATACTGACCTCCACGATATACAACACAAAAAGTCAACGCGGTATGCCATGTATAATAAAATGAAAGTAGTGTTGTCCCCACTAACCATGAAAACGCTGGACTGAGGCACACCATGAGTCAGTGATATGTTAATGCAATATGAATGTAAGAAGTCTGGTATGGTAAGTCTAATATTACACTCTAAGGATTTTATCAAATTTATGTATTAATTTTTTCACTACCTTGAGGCGTATTTTTGGAATTCGGTTAACCCTGTGGCCATTGAGCTAATACATGTGATAACACCTTTCCCAATTTTATGAAAACAATCTTTCAACCCACTTGTGTGAAAAACTCCAACTGATGAAATAATTTTGGTATTTAAATCGTTGGCCTTTTGGGGAGAGACTGACGACTGGCAATAAAAAAATTTCAAAGGCCTCATATTTTGTGATTATACAATTCTGCTTATCACGCAACATTACCACGACAAATCGATATGGGTCTGTTCCGTTTGCCGCTTCTTATGAGAAGACGGGGACTAGTACAAAAATCAACTCTCTTAGAGTCTGCTTTGCCGTTGTCATTGCAGCTGTCCAAGTTACCTCGTGGATTGCTTTTCCTTTCTGCAATTTCGTTTTGGAATAATGGGGTTTTACATCTGGAAGACTATCGGATGCCTTACAGGATGGGTTATTGGCATAGGTGATAAAACCACTAGCTCACCGTGACTATCAGGCCCTTGTGGAATGCCGCCACTTGCTGAAGTGCAGCTCTTCCTGCATTGGCTAAGAACTTAAAGTCAGGAAGATTTTCACGTATGTAGCGTAAGATATGTAAGACGTATGTAAGACTGATAGTTTATTCTGTTTCCTTTCGCCAATAAACCTGAACGCTATGGTATAAATCGCGAACTGAGCTCGCACTAAACACCAAGAAAATAAGAAAATACACCTCCGCAGGGCCCCTTCGGTTTCCGGATTTTTAAAAATGACATTTGTGGCTCTGTACGGCCGATGAGGACACCTCTTTCACACCGTTCCGTTCACTTAAGACGATTTTCCCAACCCAGAAGGCGTGAAATTGATTGTCACAGGAGGGTAAATTCGTCAGTAACTGACTAAAGTCTGTTGATTACCCGAAGAGGTCGTGTTATCTCTACGCTTAATATGAGAACCCCTTTATTAGTGGGAAATCCTTGAACATGATATTAAACAACGGTCAATAACTAATTATATATAAGGCACCGTTCAGATCAAGGCAGATGAAAAACTGTGTGAAATTGTATCAGTCCTCAAATAAACCGTCGCCTTCTCTTCTGCTCATTATAATCTAGTTTGTTTTTTCCGAATGGCATCCAGACACGCACGTCACCGTAGCAAATACAGCACAAATAAACATTTCCAGCAGTGAACATTCCACAAACGACATTTTGTATCGAATTTAAAGCTTACAAATTGACATTTTCTGTTGACCTAAATTGACTTCCAGTTCCCGATCTTTTTCCGGGGTTTATCGATAAATTGTAGTTGGTGCCACCGGCAATACGGAGAACAATTTCCTTAGACAAGCCCATTTTGGCTAAACGGACTGCGCAATTAGGTATGTTTCACTTCGCAGAAACCACCCAAAGTAGTGTATTTGCTAAATTCCATTTAAAAGGTAAAGTTTCCATTATATATGTGTGCAAAAAATGATCGCCAATTCTATTTTTGCAGACATTTGCCGGCTTATATTGATCTCTTATAGTTTAAGATAAGGTTTCACGCTGATAAGAAGCAATATTGTAGAAGACAATTCGTCAGTACATGGTACAACAAAACACCCTGTATCGATTGTCCAGTGAATAGCGGGTTTGGATAACTAGGCCGGTATACAGTTCAACTCAAGCAATAAAAACTGGTATGAAGCAGGCTGATTTCTTTAACTCTGATAACGTTTTTCAATTTTATCTCGAATGTGAGTCTCATGGGCGGAAAGCAATTTGCATGTGATCGTACGAAAGAGCGACTAATATATCAACTGTGGCATGCGAAGTTTCCCCAACAGGACTTGATGTAACCAACGGTCTTGTACCTGGTTAATAGACCGGCTGCTATAACGCGCGATCGACCGCAAAGAGTCACTCAAGAAGAAAACCAAATATTGGCATGCAAAGTTATGAAGATCATTAAAACTCAGAGTGCGCTCTAAAGTTCAAGAGAATAAGGATATGTCTATTGTGAGTAGTAACTCTTAAAATTAAAATTGTTCTCTCTATCAACTAACCGTAAAATCCAACCTGAGAACTCTTTTACTCAAAAATCTTTACTGGGAGAGCTTTAGTTTAAATTCGCCTGTGTAATATTTTCAGTTGGATTGAGTAAACTATAGATGCCGTAAGTATTTCATTGCAGGACGATAAACATGTTGTTTTATTGTCATCTTGACGCTTTAAGGCGTGAATAGCAGATGATCAGCGAAATAATTCAGAATTTCTAAACTGAACCCCTTTAATAAAATCCTGCTTTTTTTGAAAACCCTTTTTCGCACTTGGTTTGTCTGATGCTGAAGTGATTTAAATCTGTCAAAAATGGTAACACTCGGACCACTAATAAAATAAACGTATATTTTCTTCTCTGAATGTCCACCGGAAGTGTGTATGTATTGAGAATAAATTTTTGTACACTGTTTTAGCAAGAAATTTATGCTCCAGGAAACAAGTGAAATATCTCGGAAATTGACTACTAATAGTGGGCATTTATATATATTTCCATGAAGCAACTGTAAAACCCCAACTGGGGTAAAATGAAAAGAAGTCATACTTTTCACTTTTGTGAGACTACTTGCCAACCGTCAACTTATCTTTTAACAGAGCAGCACATTTGTTCAGAGGAATCTGCAATAAGAATTTCCTTTCTGTTGCCCAAAGTGATATCCAGCATCACTACAGAACATATTTCGAAAGCATTATTTCCTTTCTTATGAAATGTCCTTATCGTGTCGTGAAAGAAGGTGACATCACACTACAAAGGGACCTTTCTCGTAGCAAGTCATGTCCGAAGGTGCAAATTACATCTGTGGCTCGTTAGCCAGTAATACTGCAGAATTGCGGGATATTCACTTACGTCACGGACAACTTGAGTTAACATCGACATGAGTCTTCTAGGTTTTGAAATAAATTTTCTACCACCGTTGGTCGACGTGTTATTTGTGAAGTGTCTTTTTTCGTCTCGGGCTGCTGTAGTTACCTTCGCTTCTCGTTGCGACCTAACAAAGTACAAAAAAACATCTGATTTCGCCGACGCAAACAAAATGTTACACGGCAGTGGTGTTTAGCTCAGTGCGTTGATCTCTTGTGTTTTCCGTGCTGTTAATGGAAAACATTTCAACCTGCTCATTGCCAAATTTTACGGCCATTTAAATGAAAAACTCTCACTTCCTTCAGAGGTTTTGTACACTGGTGTTCTTTTTTCAGACGAGAGTTAAATGAACACCTGACGTCTATCATCGGACGGAACATGATTCATTCACTCTCGACCTTTGGAAGCGAAAGCTTGTCACCAGGAAACCATCCAGCATTAAAACAATGTTGGTGATCTAAATACGGCGCACCGTCCCATGTTCAACTGGAGGGGAAGCCAGTATGAGCTGGACAAAAACTCATAACGATCACATTGGTGAGAGGTTTCTGGGTCATTAAATCCACTAAACCCCACGGCAGCATTTCAGCCACATCATTGCAAGCAAATTAAACCAGGGACAAGTACAACTTGCATTGTGATAACAGAGAAAAGAAATCGTTCCTGATATCGTCTACACAACTTTAAACAAGATAAATTAGTAAAACCACTTTTCTTTTCTGAATCTATTTGAAAACTCAAAATGGTATTTATCGTCGATGAAACTCAGTGGAAGGGGAATTCGCGTAATTAAAATATTGGTTAAAATCAACATATTAGTTACCACGAGATAGCGACAATATTGCCAAAGTGACGGTAAGCCACAATCAGGAATTCGTCCATTCAATTAGTTAAATTTTCAGCGTTTCAGCAAGGCGAATCAGGAACTACTCCATTATGAAGCCAACAAATGGAGTTTTATTTCTGAAATTTCTGAAAGAAATTTTCTGGTTAAATATTGTATATTTCATATTTCCTGAACCTTGAGATTATTGGTATCTTGTCGTATTTAAGTGTTTCATTTAAACAAGATTCACAGGATACTGTTTATTTATTTGATTGATGTTTTACGCCGTACTCAAGGTCATTTACGACGACTGCGGTCAGCATTAGGTGAGAGGAAACCTAGCAAAGCCCATGGAAAACTCTGGACCATCCACAGTTTGCTTGCAGATCCTCCCACACACGATCGGAGAGGAAACTACCAAGGGTTAAGATTGAACTCACAGCTGCGGTATTGGTGAAAGGCTCCTGGGTTATTGCACTGGACTCTCACACTATTCACTAGGACACGAAGGCTCCAGGGCATGAATAAACTTAATAACACCTTCTCCATTTTCATCAAATGAACGCTAAACCAGCTTGAGGAAAATCAAACCGAGGAAAGCGAGGACAGTAAATTTAATATCTCCTCCATTTTCTATTAAAGCATCACTGAACCAGCTGGAGGGAAATGTCAAACCGATAAAATTATTTTTAACATTTCGGGAGGAAAGTGACGACAGACCTCAAAAATCAAAGGCCGCCTATCTTGTGAATGCTCAATTCTTCATGTCACGCAATGTTACCCCGATAAATCGATGAAGTGCATTCCACTTTACTCCTCGTCTTAGCCAGTGGTCTCAAGTAGATCGAAAGCAAGAGACGACAGATCACATCATGCAGCCTATGTTGACGTTTTCGTTGAATCTGTGTGCGATACCTAAGTTCCTTCAAGTCTTCTGTTGGCAGAATTATTCTTCGAAACAAAAAATAATTGTACATAAGCATTGTCTTTTTAGGTAATTTGTTCCTCGGGTTGTTTTTGATTGGTTATCTTACATTATGAAACCCCATAGATACTTAAGGCGTAAGCTTTGGGCCTGAAGGCAAATCAGCTACCTAAAAGGGATATAAAATATCTAACCTGGCTTCCTTAATCCTTAAAACCCATTGCCGTACTGACAGACAAGCCTAGGTCTATGACAGAGAAGAGGTAACTACAAGATTCAGTGCAGACGTCAAGATGTACATGATCTTGATCAATACTTATGCTCATTTACGGTCACTGTTGCGTAATAACGGAACTGTCATAGGCAACAAGTTCTTGAGCACAACGTTAACAAGTGACATAAATAAAAAATAACACATTCGATAATAAAAGGAAGAAAAAATATAAATGTTCACAAGCTGACATTTTCTGTTAATCTCAAGTGGTAACCGGTGTTTTTCAGGGGTTTGCTGAGAAATTGTTCTAAAGCCTAACACTTCAGGGGAGGAGGAAACGTAATGGAATATGACTCTTGCAAAAGTATTATCAAGCCTTTTCAAAGGCATATGCCGAAGAAATCAGAATCTAACATAAGATTGTGGCTAAAATGGTTGGAACAAAGTTATCATGGAATCTATGAAAAAAATTTACATTTATAGCTAGATTCACTGAATTCAAAAACAAACTGTTCAAAACTTTCCGCTAAAAGTGAGAATTGATACTATCAACTACGTATATTTGTTACTCACACCAAGTTTAACTGACATCAGACAGAATTGCGGGAGCAGCATTTGAAACACGTGCTACCAAAAGATGGACAGACAGGCAGTATAACTGACAATGTGCTGTCTCTAAAATGAAAAACTCTCACTTCCTTAAGTCGATTTGTACAATTGTTTTTTTTTCTTTTTTTTTAGACTCTCTTGCTAACAGAGTTAAATGAACACCTGACGTCTATCATAGCATGGAACTTCATGGCTTCTTTTAATTCCCACGTTTGGAATTGAAGGCTCGTCATCAAGGAAACTGACAGACACTTCGATCATCGATTGAAATAATGCATGAACATCAAAGTAATTCCTCAAAAAATCAAATACATGGTCCTTCCAAATAAATAATAATAATAAAATTTAAAAAAGATATGTTGTACCTTGAATTGTAAGTACTGTCGTCCTTCTCAACAATATTCCTAAATAAAGTAAATTCTCTCAACTATGTGAACCACTTGCAGCTTGAGTCCACCATTTGTTGGATTATTTCGAAAAAATATTACCGAAATATTTGTAAAATGAAGTAAAATAAAAATGAAAATATGCAAATGCTAAAGCAGCAAACAGGTAATTGTTATTCTAGAAAGTTTTGAAAATAATTTACCTGTAAACCCCTTCTTTCTAAAATTGGTTTTGGAACCACATATCTATCGTGGGGAGCTTAACAGAACAATAAATGTTCATGTGAGGTAGATTCATCCTGTTTACTGGTTAATTAGCACATTATTTAGTTAATATTTTTGGTTTTGAATGCAGAAAAGTGATATTATAACCCCCCAAAACACCGTGCTTTAATATATCATATATATATATATATATAATGTGATAACGAAATTTTTATATCGAAAATACGTCTTTATTTCAGTACCACGAAATGTCCGTGAAACTGATAAACCCATTTAGATGCAAATCGTATTACTCAAAGAGATTATTTAAAGAGATTAATCACAGCTGGCACAACCTCTAGCTGGTTTGCATTATTACTCGTTTTATTGTAGAATGGAATACATAGCCCTGGAAAGGATTGAAAATGTCTTGGAATAGCACGAGAAATTGCATGAGTTAAAAGTATAATTGATCACAGCAATTACCATACCAACACTGTAGTGTCTTGGGTATTTAGAACAATATTATGCTCCTGAGCATTAGCTCGGGTCATCTAAGATTTACTTACTTTCTCCTGCAATCTCGACTGGGAAGAAAATGTAAGCGTGATGCAATTATAGTTCCGTTCACAAGACCATGTCTACACAGATAATTTGGCATTAGGCATATTAGTGCTTGTTATGCAAAAAAATGTCTGCCTTTTATGCATATATAGATGTCAGTAGGTGTTTCCATGGGGAAATCGTACAACTCCTTCCTGCCGTTAATGAAGGGGTCAAACGTTATTTGGGCCCTTGTTATGTTCCGCAATACGTCACACTGCTCGACGCATTTGTGGTAGTAAAAACTTATACAAAGCACTGGCACTGCAGCGTCACATTGGAAGACGATGTGTTTTGGACTATTTTGTGTGTGGTCCGTCAGAGTCTCCTACTTGTTTTCAATGAACAAAATTTGTGCATGCAAGTGGCTTAGATTCATATTATTATTCACTTCATTGAAATGCACGATATGTTACAACAAATGTACTATTAGAGGCATCTGTCGATAATTCAACAGAAGACAACCTCAGTGGTCGAGCCACGCATGCTTTAGTACATCTGTTTCATCGCAGTTATCAAGTTACAACTAAATATGAAGTTATTTTAACACATCAGTAACCGGTACACCAGCATCACCTAAAGCTGTATCACGATTTACCCACTCTGTGTGTTACGACTGATGAAACCGTATGAACAATTAAATGCCAACTAGTAACCATTTCAGACGATGTAGTTTTATTTATTTTGAACGAATTGGACAACAAGGCCATAGTAGGCGAATCCCCTCATGGCTGTCATAGATCTATATCTGAGGGGTGAACCAAGTGCGGTGTTCCTGGTATACATTGGTGGGCATTGCCTGCCATATTTTTTATCATGTGGGCAGTATTGGTACACCGTTAGTATACGATATAGTCTAGAACTTTCCCCATCGTGTTTTCCACATCATTGTTGAGAGAATTTTGTCCGTCCACGGATTCTGTTTTTTTTCTGATCCAAGTCTTGAAATGCTGTCGTATGCTTGCCAGGGCTCAAAAAGATGTGGTCACCCCGACTGGCCTAGACAACGGGATGGCAAGGGAGAGCCAACTTTCATAGACTGGCACATTGATCACCTTGTTCGTCATGTGTGAGGGATCCTCCCATAGGGAAACGTACACCACGCAAAGCGGTACAACATTTGACACATACAGGCTCATTTATTACAAGAATGTACCCGTAAACCTGTTCGCCTTCATGCATTTATTTATTTATTTGATTGCTGTTCTAACGCCGTACTCAATAGTTTTTCACTTCTGCGACGGCGGCCAGCCTTATGGTGGCAGAAGAACGGATAGAGAGCCTCCCGCCGTGATGCAAGCGAAAAGGTCTTGAGCACAGCCCTCAATCAAGTAATTGTGTATCAGTACAGTTGTATCTAGAACCAAAGGTTCCTGTTTAACTACGTTTGCAAATAACAGACTACGTTTTGTGATGTTCACAAATTGCTGCCTTTTGAATTGTGATTTTTACTAGTTTTGAATGTGACTGGGGCATATAACGCCATTCTCAAATTTTCACCAGCATGAGTACTGTCCGATTTATGGGTGCAGAAAAGTCCCGATCCTCGCCACACACATAACAACCTCAGTAAATGTAAAGCCATAGCCATAAAGTGCACTTATACCTAGCTCATTTTTGTAAGGTCTGACAGATGCATCAGGCCAGCACTTAACCTACTGAATAAGCAGAGGACCCCGCTGGTGAGTTGAAGCCATTCCAAGCCACATGAGTAAGATATCGTCTGACATACACTCTCAGCTATATCTAACACGGCATGAGAGACTGTCCATTCAGCGGGCAAGGGGCTCCGAAGCGTGCGGTCAACATCCATAGACAGGAACATAAATCACCAGGATCATAACTGGCAGCCAGGAAACATACGCACAGATGATTGGTTACGTTATAAGGCCCAAATAAGTTGATTTATCATGATAAGTTGTGGTCCGATACATCCGAAGGACAGCTTAATTGGAGTGATACATTCCTCTTATTGTGTCCTACGTCTCGGAATAACTCACCATCATAAATCATATAATGAGTGTGGAATCTTCCCAACCTCGAGCCATTCCGGCTTCAGCCATGCTATCTGCCATATAGTGATGTTAAAATTTTTTTTTTTACTTCACACATCGCTGATATTTGTCTTATCCGTTGAAGCACTAGTGGCGGGGAATTGCACTCTCCACTATCCCCAAAAACTTTTTAGGTATCTTGTCGCCAGAGGAAGAGGTTCAAAACGTCCTTTCTTTGTTCAGCGTAGACTTCAGAAATACTACAAGCATCAAGAATATTTATTTTCTGCTGTTTCCAAAGACACTGTAACCGAATCATTACGATTAGGACAAACGAATTTTTCACCCTTACTGAGTCACAAAGATAAGATTAAATAAGATTAAAAAATAAGTTAAGGACTTGGTTAGTCCAGGCAGTCTGCCCCATATTTTGAGCACTTTCAAACAAAACACATTTTTACATCACATCGCGAATAGCATATGGAATTTACGTTAGCTGGCTCGAGGGGCTCGAAAAACACCCCGTAAGGTGAATTTGTCTGGTAATGTTGGCATTGTACGGAATCTAGATCACATGGAAACGGTCTCTTTTAGTCGAGGTTCGTCAACACCTTTTGCGCGACATATTCGGAATATTTTACTGAAGAACTGAATATAGATAGGTAGAATAATCAACATTAACCCTATGTTACACGTACTAAACAACCAGATGCACAAAAACAACATACGTGGGAGTTTTCTTGGTATAGTAAATTGGCAGTTCAGTGGGTTAAAATGTGTATTTAAGACAGCGCAAGCACATCTGACATCTGCACCACAATCATGCTAACAGGTTAAACGTCGCTGTCATCGTAGCATTTTGTAGATTTTGGAAGAATGAAAACTGATCAGCGATTAAAGGGAAATATTTCAGCATTAAAATATCTCGCTTTCTTGATAATTCAATGGCTATTATGAACACTGACCCTTCAGGCTCCAGATATATATTAGCCTTGTTATCTTTGTCCTGTTTTTATAAACAGTTATTTTAACAGAAAATTTATGACAAAGGCCTGCTGACAGATCGATTCCAAATTGCAACATGCACAGGCATGGAACCGTTTAGAATCCGTGTCAGGGTATTTAAGTGTTAATTTTTAATATTGCTTTCTGTGCGTGTTTAAGCAGGATTCCCGTGCATGATATTCAAGTTTTTCATGTGATATGTTGATTAACAGTAATGACAACTCAGCGTGTTGAATAATTCTAGATCAGTAAGGAATGAAAAATTTTAAGCAACATCAAAGCATATTTTTCTTTATCTAATTAGGCGTGCTAGAAGGAGGTATGTAAGCTGAACAGTTTTCCGAGTTAAATTGATGACAGGCCGAATGCTTACGGCCATTCCACAACTGTCGTCTCAGTTTTACTTCTAATTTCCATGCTGCAGTTCTGTATTTTTTCATCTTGTTTCATGGAGGTGCCGTGGGGAAGGGGGGTGGGGGTGCTCCGTGGCTGAGGAAGTTAGGTCTCCCGTGCAACGTAATGACGCAGGAGCCTCTCACCAATCTCGCCGCTGTGAGCTCAAGCCCAGCAAATTGTGGATGGCCGTGGGTTAGTCTTGGGTTCTTCTCGATTTTCACTCACCATAACTCTGACCGCCGTGGTATAAAGTGAAATATTCTTAAGTACGGCATAAAACGCCAATCAAAGACATAAATTGTTTCAGTCTGAGTTGAATTTGTCAGGACTTAGCTGGGGGGCACCTGATTTCTGGTGACAAATTCAGTACTACGATGAAGGATGATATGTAATGGTTAACTTGCACGCATGAAATCCACTTTAGGATTTCTTCAAATTCAGCAGAGCGTTTATAGGCGCAATCTCTCACCTCGACCGATTATGTATGCGTCAGGTCCGTTAATGCATCTGCCATGGGCTCGACAAAGTCTGTTAGCTAAAATCCCACTGGCCATAAAACAGCGTCCCCATTGATCAATGTTTGCACGTTTATAAGACATAGCCACTTAATCAGCCATGCGATAAGTCGCCGGAACTAGTGTATCACACTGACTCAAGGTTTATGTCACTGGATTATGATGGATGAGTCGATAAAATGCTCAGAATATAGATTTAATCTAGACACTGCAAGAAAAGGCCAAAATGGTTAATGCCTATGACAAAGTTTGTCTGCCTGAGGTCTGCCGATGGCCATGGGTTTCTCTAAGCTCTCACCAGTTTTCTCACATCAGAATTCTGAACCCCATCGGATAAATGAAATATTCTTGAGTACTGTGCAAAACACCAACATATAAATGAATAAACAAACCTTGGATAGGAGAGTGGGTTTCTTAAGTATAAGTAGCTCAAAAATCAAGATTTGAGACGCTGCCTTCTTTTTACATGGTGTTGCCCATCACCTGACACATCAAAATAATTGCTTTACTGCTGTTTTCCTGTGTTCGATACCTGCTTTTCCCATGACATCAGCCTAGCAATTACAGGAATTTTATTTGTAAAACTATTTCAGAAGATTAGCTAGCATGGAAAGAGTTGGCCCTTCTTTGTCTCAAGATAGATATCTAAATATCTTATTCTATAAATGTATAAACAAGATTTCTTTGCAGTGTAAATATACCTGTTGTTGTATATATTATAGATGTGTATATGCTCTCCATTATTTGCATTTGCATTCAATATTTGTTTGACCTGTACATATGCTACTAGTATATATTGTGGACGAGACCGCATGTGGCCAATGAGGAATCCTCGTAAAACAAATAACGTATTACACAGCTTTAAGTGCAGTGAATATAAATGGTAAAGGGTCATTTCCAGAGCACGTCATGACGTGGAATGTTGCATGGAGGAAAAACCGACCTGAAGTCTTGAATATTGTTGCCAGCACCAGTCTTAGATATTCGCCAGAACGTTGAAAATACTGCAAAGAAAGTGACTATTAATAAACAGTTTCAGCAAGATGTGGCGTCTTTGCGGAGTGGCTTACTTCAAGAGTTGTCTTCACATTGCTTAGGGGCTAGTTCGATTGTAAGACTTTCGTTTATCTAGATATGTTCTCGGGCCCATAGCTGACGTCATGGAACTTGACGCCTGTCGTCGGCTGAAAAGATAACACATGAAAGCACAAAGATTAAATGTACATGAAGATTACGTTGTTAAGGCTGTCTTCTTAGCATTTGCTGTAGATACCCAGTAAAAACTGCTGTGTACGAGTAGCATGCAATGTTGTGGCAAAAATGCACTCCATTAATTTGTGTGCACCAGCAGTACACAATCTGTGTAATACATCGACAATGACGTGTGTATCAGTGATACACAATTTGAGTATCGCTGATACACATGCATTGTCGATGAGCAATTTTGTAGAGAGTTGTTTTACAGAGTACAACAAGAAACTTCGTGATGGGAAATTTTTGTCGAGTATTTTAAGTATTATAAATTAAGTTTACATCTAACAATAAATGTACTGTCAAATATGTAGTTCTCTATCAAATCAGCTGTGATGTACCAGTAAAAATACTGTCTAATATATACAGTGAAATTATATATTAGAAGCATGTATGTGCTTCATTTCCCAATCAAGCAAGTGGAGAACTTCAAAAACTGTCCATTTGAATACACTAGGGGGATTCAATAGGACTGTTAGAATTGACTCGTGAAGAGTGTAAATGCAGCTAAATAACCATTGCGATTACTGGTGAAATAAATATATAACAGACAGTAAAATCAGAGCAGCAACGTTATTGTCAGTTGGCAAATATTGACAGGTGACTGCTTGAATTTGGCCTCTTGTAAAGTTACCTCGCGTAAATGTAAATGCTTCGATAGCAGCAACTTGGGCGCCCCACTTTTAGTCCTCTTACACATCCATCCCCCTTCCAGGAGAGTCCAATCATCTCCACATGTCCCGGTAACATTTCACTTTTGGTTTCAGAATTTGTACTGGCTTGGCGAAAGCCTTGATTTTCATTGGCTCTTATAAGAACGACTGAATATTCAGCCACCACGTGTGCTTGGTTTGTATCGCACAAAAGACTTTGTAGCATTCAGTTAACTTCTTCTGCAAGTTTACAATGAGGGTGGTTGTGATGTGTAAAGCATGTTGTGGGCTCATCATGGAAAAATCCGCTTCGGCTTGAACGAAGAGCTGTTAAGGAAAGTAAGCTGATGCAGGCTTAGCCCTTCAAACAATCCAACAATAAGAAACTGGGGGACATATTCGAAACCCTACAGAACAGGGTATCTACAGCTTCACTGTAGGATGTAGTCACTGTTAGTCCGGCCTGTTGGCATTTTAGTTCAACTCGTTATGCAAATGCTTAGATACTACATGTAGTAGCAACTTATACTTGCCTCCCCTTTCCTCCAACACCATGTACGCACACAGGCAAATACTGCATCCACGCGAATCAAGTGTCATATGAAGTATACCTATGTGGCTCACATACACGTCACATAATTTGATAACCTTTCATCAGGGACGTATGCAAGGTTTCATATGTTTTCGCACGTGGCACGCATTTGTACTGTATGTATATTGGGTGTGAATAATCTCTTTCTAAAACGGAATCAACAGAATCACATCCCTAACGATTTGCTTTCATCCCATCTAATTCACGCCTTTCATTTGATTGCCGCTAACCAAGACCTAGGTCTAAGCTCTTTTGCGACTTTGGTGATCGCCTTGACAACTCTGATGTTTAATAACAGAACGCTACAGCTAATAAACATAAATATTCTTTGAAAACATGACCTTTTACATCCATCTTTTAATGTCCGAAGACACTGACTTACCGACACGAACAGTCAAGACTTTTACCAAGGGAGAAAACTCCGTAACGGCAGTTACACGGCCCGGCATGGAAAGAGTCGATATTTTTCGTCGAGATTTACGTCTGAAAAATTCATGGTGATGAATTCGTTAAGTAACGATATTCCGTGTATATACGAGTGGATATTTGGCTTCGATCGTTCATATTACATCTACCCCTATGTCCATGGAAGATAGTCACATCACTATTCATGTTGAGGTAAGGAAACCAGTCGGCACTGTTTTCAAAAAGAAAAGGAACGTCTTCGAGCAGTTTTTTGATTTGTTTATTTATATTATGTTGTGAAATATTCTTGAATACCGCGTAAAAATCAATCAAGTAAACAAATAAATATTTATCATTCTTTCCCATTACCGCCTCGGTGGTTTGAGTTAGTGATGGTCGCCTCGAGGTCGGGAGTTCAGGGATCATTGCCGTGTTTCGTCATACCATAAACTTTCAAAAATGGTGCTTGCTGCTGCCTTGCTTGGTTCCTGGCAATGAGACGCTAGTACTATAGAATGTGATCCAGAGGTATTAGATCGTTTCCTTTTGAGATTGAGGCTGCGAGCCCCACTACATAATGCAGGAGGACTCCTTTCTTTTACGTAGTGCGGCTGGGAGCCTCACTACATAATAAGGAAGGGCTCCTTCCTTGTATGTAATGAGGTTCGGATCCTCACCACATAATAAGGAAAGGTGTTTGCGTCATATGTAATGAGGCGTGGAGTGGAATGGTCTTCACGAAATTTCAGGGGAACCGGAGAGAATCTCCTGTTGTGGACGAAGTGAGACGGATCTAGAAATAAAAATCGGGGAATGCCCTGTTGGTGGCGTAGCGTGAATGTTGTGGAAAGTTCTGGAAAAATGCCTGTAAGTATGTGTGGGGAGTCTGAGTCAGGACTGAAGTTGTGAATGAACGGGGTGAGTGTGGGGCGGGGCTGAGTAGGTCATCTGCTGGTTAACAGTCAGCGTGCATGCATACTCACGTACTCACACCCATACACATAGACAAAAAGACATGATCGTTCACATTGTACGATCAGTAAATAAATAAATATACATAGAGATAAATTGTTTTCAGGTTGAAAGTCCACTTTCGGTAGATTTGGGGTGGCCCAGAAAAGAGCCGTTGGAACCGCCATTCGGTTACATCATTCAGCGGTTTAAAAGAACATTAGGAACTCGTCTTATTGATCTACATATTGGCAAGCGTTCAGGGTGGGAATCCACGCATATGATTCATCGCCGTGCGGGTGGAGGATCCCTGGCCCTGTCTTGGCGATGCACGACAGCGATGACCTGCACGTCCTCGTCTTCGTCATTTGGGGCTTACGATGGTGGTGCGACTGTTGGTGCGACTGGTGGTGCTGGCGGCCGCTGGTGATGTTGGTGAGGAGGGGGGTGGTGATGGTGGGGGATTGCTGTCGTCCTCCATCTCCTGGCTGGCCGTCCACAGCCACTCCTCCCAGTCAAAGTCGTGCCCGCAGTGATTCAAGAGTCTGCGACCCGCCACTCTCCCGCTCTTAGCTATATCGACTGCTGCTGCAGCTGCTGTTACGGTCGCTGGTGTAGCTAGTGTCGCTGATGCGGCTGGCCTCAGTTCCCCGAATAAATTCCGCCTCACCTCACATCGCTCTTACTGGTTAATTTCCACTCTCCATACGGTAGAGTAAGTTCTTGCCATCTTTGTGTAAAATCCGCCAACAACTTGAGTTGTAAATGCCGCTCTGTACGTGAGTGACGCTCCGTGATGCTCTATTATGTTGTAGCGGGTTCCGAAACGAAAAAAAGGCGGGAAGTAAGGTATTTTCTAGTACTGCGGGCGAGCGTGTTTTTCAGCAAGCGTCAATCGGTTAGGTGGGCCATTCCCGCAGCGTGAACATCGGCCTGAACAACGTTTTCACTTCCTATCGAGCCCACTTGCCAAGATGCATGAAACTGAACGAGAAACTCCCTCTCTCCCTCTCTCCCTTGACCACCATCACCTATAACATAAATACGACTCTGAATTAACCAAATTAATGAAATAAAATTCAAGTTCTATCTATATATAGTAAAGCTATATCAAAAAGACATGTGGAGGTAGCTCTTTTTTACAATATCTTTTTCCTACACACCAGTTACAGTGCAGTACAGGTATAGTGGTATAAACATATGTACAAAACTACATGCATAGTTGACCCGATAAAATCTCCTTGGTTTTATGTTATACATTTTCTAATGTACGACTCGTGTGACTTCCCAAAGAAAAACTAAGTTCAAGTTCAGTGTTGCCTATCTTGCACACATAATCTCAGTGGCAAAACGCTTGTAAAAATGTTGACAATTTAAACAGAGTTCCACGTACCTTGCTCACAACAATGTTACTATTTCAAGATCACCTGCGTTCGCCTAGCCTGCTGAGTACATCGTGTACCAATACATCTGCCACGGCTGTGTTGATGGACAGGGTCTATGGACCTGTACTTTCAATCACACTGCGGCTGTTAGGGCTGTCAGTTGGCCAGCGGCTAAAATTGCAGCAATGTTTTTATTTCCCGTTGGTACCAATGAACATAAATGAATGAACGAAGGCGTGTATAGACAGAAAGTGACACGGAGCCTGCCATGCATGCGACAAGTGTATATATTTCTCTGGCTGCTATGAATGAAAGTCGTCAATGATTAAAGGCGTGAACCTACGAGAGTTGTAAAGTATAGTAACACTCATCCTCTTGTGCATGTCAGTTGGGTGACAGATAGGTACACGTGAGCAAAATAATTGCCAAAAATAGCATAAGACGTGTGGTATCATATAGGTTTGATCATTACCTAGCAAGAGCTTCACTATAAATAACCTAGAGGGTACAAACTATGTTTCAAGGGCGTCTGCATCTGCAACCTCTTTACATTCTTTTGTGAACAAATGTTCAGCTGCTCTGAATTGGCTGGCGACAATGGCCACTGTGAAGGCATACTTGTCGGTGCGCTTACCACCTTGTCGTGTGGCAGAAAGAGCAGGTCAGCTTGGTGTACCTCGTTTAGTGCAGCCATATCAAATTTTGGCCACTTATTATGCCGTGGGGATGGTAGGAAAATCTGCCAGATGGCCTGTTTGTTCAACCAATCGCGAGATGTACCTTCAGAGACCTTGGCAGCCGAAGTTAGTTTCTTGATGGCGGTAATGCCTTTCCAGTAGGCCTTGGGGCCATAGTATGCATTCGCCAGGCGATTAGACAACTATCAATCAAGGTAGTAGGCACTATAAGCAAGGTATTCCAGCAGCCTGATAAGTCTCCAACAGGAGGCAGCCACAGACTCAGGCAGCTGCCAGGTCGTCAGCCGGATGTACTGGAGGGCAGGACCAAGCTCCGCTGCGAAACGCATTGCGGTCTTTTCCTCCTGCCGCCAGAGATCGAGGGACTTTTGTCCGCTATCAATTAGTACATGGGCCAGAGGGCCAGGAATCTTGTTGCGGTGGGCACAGTAGCCAACCTGTAGCACAGGGGTGTATAGCTCTTCGAGGAAACCCTTCATGTTTGGTATATCTAAGCGATATATACAAATGGTATGGGAAAATTACTCGAGCCTTTCTTGATGGCGTCAATGCCTTGCCAGTATTCTGTTCACCCACAGCAGCGGTCATGGTTAGGCTTGGGAGGTATTCCAGCATCCTGATTAGTCTCCAACAGGCGGCAGCCACAGGCTCAGGCAGCTGCTCGGTCGTCGTCCGGATGTACTGAAGGGCAAGACCAACGCATTGCGGCCTCTTCGTCCTATCGCCAGAGATCGAGCGAATTTTGTAGCGGTGTATAGCTCTTCGGGCAAACCGATCATGTACGATATATACAAGCGATATATACAAATGGTATGGAAAAATAACTCAAGTCTCACTTCTCATGTCGTGCCTGCCACTGCGGCAAGGTGCTCTTACTCCAGCACAGTCTTTTCCGATTACTCGGCCTGTTTGCAGGTGACCAGTCCAGATACATCTATCCAGAGAAGAATGACGGTGATCTCGCGTTCTTTTTCACCCTCTCTCGCTGTATAGATGTCGCCAAGGACCGATTCCCCGTGACCTGAGAGTAATCGCACATGGCGTCGTCGACATTGCAGACTATAGAGTCTTTCAATTGCTTTGTCGATCATGCCGTCTATTTTCTCGGGAGTAAAGTCATTTCCCAGGTACTGTCTGCACCGTCCGCCAGTAGCAAGTGCGACTAGCCTCTCTCGATTTTGGACACATTCGGCACGATCCGTGTCTTCTGTTCCCCGCCCTTGGGATGATTAACTGACGCTCCCTCCATCGGGCGCTGGGGTTCGTTGATTTCATCGAGCAACTCGTCGATAATTTCATCGCACTCCATGGTAGTATAGTATCCCATTGTACAAAGTTTAATAGAAATTTAATTATCAGCGTTTAACATCTGATTAGCATTGCTTTACACCTGATCAGCAGTTCTACAGGACGATCTACTTGATCTGTTGATCAGTATTTAATAGATTAGAATGTTTTGTCTCTGCAACGTGCTTACGCACTACGGTCTTTTCTTTTTGGATTATATCATTTTCTTCCTGGCAATCCTTAACCGAATCGCGTCTTTGCAGTGAAACAGGTCGACCCAGCGCGTCTTCTCGCGTAGATCCCTCAGGACTGAGCTTTATTTCTGGGTGAGCACCCAGACGCTTTGCTTCCCATGGCGGCCGAAAAAGTCCAGTTCAAAGAGCAAGTCTTTCTTTTTGGTTAGTGCCTTCGAAGCCGAGCAGTCGTCAATGATGTATAGCGTCGGCTTGCTTTGGAAAAAATTTGTAGAGGCTCTAAGGTAGTCATGCAACCCTCTGGGCTGAATTGGGAATGTAGACATTGGGATCGTCCCAGACCCAGCGGCGGGATTGGCACGCTTCGTTGTACTTCACAGTGGGGCATTGATTCGGGATTCGCTCAAACACATCGCGGTAGGGTTCCTCCAGCAGGTCGAGAATGAACACCGTTTTCCCACACCCGGACCGTCCGCAGATGATAGGCGAAGGGGAATCCTTTGGGAAGATGCCGTCAGTAGATCGCCCTGACAAACCTGCCATCTTCGAACGTACATCGGGTATCGTGCCATCGGGTACGCTGATGTTGATGTTCCACAGGGTATCGCTCTTGTCGATTGGCTGATTTTCCGGTGCAGGAGGACGCGGTCGTAGAGTATTGCCAGGAGGCCGGCGTACTGGTTGCGGATCATTCGGGCGAGCTCGGAACGGGTGAACATGTCGTACACGACGCTGATGTTCTCGGTGGTGTAACTGGTTGCTGCCAACCCGTGGCCCGGATTACATGGCTGTAGTTGGTGAAAGTTAGCTCGTATTCGAGCCTGTTCGACAGAGGCCACTGGTAGAATGGCATATGAGTCTCCATCAGCTCAAGGTCGAGGGGGCGAAATAGCGGTTCCCATAGGCGTCTGCAACAGTAGACCACTACACCAAGGCGGATTTTAGTAACACCGAAGTGTCGATGCCCTTGGGCATTCTCTCTGTCTCCTGGGCCGTCCTGCAAAGATCCATGTAGCAGAGATCGACTTCGCTGTCATCGATAGACATCACCTCATTACCGCTGATCTTGACCGTGGTATTTTTTACCACAGCACGGCCGAGGTTCTTGACCACTGTTCGGTCGTGGTCGGTCAGGGTCAGGAGAAGCTGTTGGTTCTGGTCTATCCGTCTCGGGCTTTTTGTGATGACGACTGACTGCCGCACGCCATTGGCACCCCAACTGTTCACGGAGCTTGCAGTGCGGGTTGACCTTCCGTCCCTACTGAATCATGCTTATTAAACAAGATTTGTTCCTGCAGATATTATGAATTAATAGGCGATCATATCATATATTCAATACAACATATCAGCCATGGCGGATTTTAGGTTAGACCCTCGAGATGATCTTGATATTGATGAAGGAGATGATGAGGGGAAGCAAGGAACCTGGTTCTCTTGAAGAGTGAAGGAGCCCAGCGAAAGTGAGGGAAACGCACAATCACTTGCGCCTGAGATCACACGAACAGTCACAGATGGCTATTATAGCGTCATCGATGAACAATACGGGGTGATCTCCGCTGCGGCGAGACATTGTTCTGATTTCGAGCTGGTCGATAACCGACTACGCCTTTTGGCTTATCCCAGCTGTAATATTATCAACAAAAGCACAGGCTATTGACATTAAAGAAGCGTTCTGGGGTGGGTTTCATCCGGGATGAATTTCGGTTTGTTGACTAGAAGCGCGCCAAGATGCCACCAAAAGTCGTGAAAGAAAATCAGAAAGCTAAGGATGACTTAGGTGAAGCCGCGATTACAGAGAATGTGGGACAAAAATTGCCAGAAACATCTGAAGCGGTGGCAACCATCGAAACGACGTTGACTGAAACTGAGATTGAGGGGGCTCTGCACATACGGTGATCCCAAACTGCCCGTTTGTGAGCTGCTGGGGCTTAATAAGACACTACAGACGTTCAGAGGGGAGCACACAAACAACCTTTACTAGACTGACTGCACTGAACGAGGAAATTCCTTTGAAAAAAAAAACAACTTGAAGAGGCAACCGATGAGTTCTACAGGCGCCACATTACAGGAGAATTCCAAGCGGTTCCTCTGGAGGCTGCCTCAAATCAATCGGATCAGGGAAAAGACCAGCCGCGTTCTTCATTAGGACACAACCCTTGCCGATCACCAACCCCACCAACGGGCGGCGTAAAGGAGTGGGTGGACAAGCAACTGCGAGCCGTGGGTAGACTTCTAGCTTAGCTCGCCGGTAAAGCCGCAAGGGCCCTTCCAGGTATTATGGGGAACATTGTTTCTTTGCTCCTCAGCACATTGGGCAAGACCGTGAGCTGGCTTGCCGAAAATGCTTGGGTTCTGGTTGTCGACATAGTTCGAATCATTTACGGGCCATTTGTCTACATCTATCGTAACCAGATCAGTGAAAGCCCGAGGGCGATATTAAGTGTTACTAACGCCACTGCGTCTTCATCGTGCTCTGTCGGTGAATTCTTCACTACTGGAGCCGGCACTGGCTGCCGCGTGTGCGGCTGGTGTCGGCGCGGGAGTCGGCACGGATACTTCAGCTGTTGTATAATGCCTTGCTCCTCAGTAGAAGGCGCGTGAACCGCAATTTCTGGTCTGCTATGGCTATGACGACCTCGTTGTTATATCCACCGAATTTGGCGATTCGTAGGTCCATATTACTTGGCTCCGTATACAGACCAACGCCAAACGCATAATCCACCATGAAGCAGGCGTACCTCAGGACGTTCTGGTATCGCTCTATGACAGAGGGAAGATCAATAGGTTTTGCTACGACATCTTCAACATTAACTACAAAGTGCTTCTGCGCGTCAAATGCCGTGCCTACCCTTCCTAAAATACTCATTCCGGTCTGTGCCTGTGCTCCAAGGATTGCTCAAACATAAGTCGGAATGGTGTGGTTCACGCGTTCCACGCCTGTCTGGGTAAACCCTTCAGATTTGTCTAGGATGAAGGTGGCCCATGCTTGATTGGCCTCGCGGCCTTGCGATGAGGAATTTTTCTGGTGTTCGCTGGAATGACATGCGGCTAGGATCCTAGTCGCAATGCGATTTCATGTATCCTGTCCTCGTGACCTAATAACAAGCCAAGCCTAACCCGTAGTTTCCACTTCTTGTTTGGCCGCCAATCTGTGTTCAGGGGGACCCGAAACTAGGCGCAAATTCGCTCGTATGCTCTTCGGTAGTAGGGATAGTCGGTCTGACTCGGTGCATCGTCTTGTGGAAGTGGCGCCTTAATCTCTTCCAGAATACGACGCACTTGATAGTACACGTGGAAGTGGAAAATAGAGTTGCTTATTTGTGTAGTGTCTGATATAAGGTGAATTTCGTTTGACACCCAACAAGCTGTCGTGGCGCACCATACGGCAAAATTGAGTTGGTTCTGCCACCAGGCCATCGGTAGCGTGTGCCATTTCTGAACCAAATGCGCCGCTGTTGTAAGGTGTAGCCTTCAGACACCTTTGGTAAAGTTACATCGAAAGCAACCTGTGAGTAGTTCAGGCTGGGATCTATTACCACGATTTCACTCGGTTCCTTGATCCCTCTATCGAATATACCCCTTGGACATGGTAATTGGTTACCTTCCTATTGAATGAAACGCCTTATCAAACATATTTCTGAATATGTTTGTCATATTGAGCGATGTTCAAGAGGGGCGCAGTGTCCTCTTACCATCATATCTGGACAATCAAGAATCTGAGTACAAGGTCGCCCTGCTCGAAACGACCTTCTACCTGCTCTTGACAAACATTGGAATGTGTTTCTTGTTTAATGATAAGCCGATGGCCGTGCAAATCGGCTATTACACCGTCTGTACCCTTGACAAAGAAGTGTTCCAACCTTTGGGAGCTATACTGAAACTGAATGAAGCTACTGGGCGCGTGCGGCTAGAATTGGGCAAAAAGAATGACGTTGGTAGTCTGTTAGATGAAGCTGATATCTCGGGATTCTGAAAGCAAGAGAACCCATGGGTGGAATAAATGAATGAGACACACCACCCAACCACATGCCTCAAAAAGAAATATTTGTCCACCTCGACGAGGTGACACCGTACGAAAACATCGCCGCAGTGTCTACCAGTAATGCAGGTGGCTCTGCTCTTCTTAAAGTAGTCCCGCTATACCACAAAGGGATGAACTCCGGTAGGACGGTGGCATTTGCCTATCCACAGTAGAGAAAACTGCTGGCTGGCTTCATGCCGGGGTTTACTGTAAAGCTATTAAACAACCGCGGCCCACCTATAGGTACAGTATATTTAAGCGTAATTTTAGCGTTCGCCGGCGTGATGGACTCAGTGTGCCCTAGTTGCACTAGCCTAGCCTTATCGGCTCTGGCATATGTCAATGGTTTTAAACTGCAAGGCCTGGATGGACGCATTTACGTCGTCCAATTTCAGCGAGGTGTGTGTTCAAGAAGTAAGGTGCCGTTTGGGTGAAGGCGTTTTATCCGGAGAACCACCGAAGTTTCATGAGCGCACCGATGTGGATGCCGAAGCCCCGAATGCCCTCCAAAAACTCTCCCTGGTTCTACCTGATAATCATGAGAATAGGATGATCCCAAATGGAACATTGATGTGGTTGTGATCACGAGCCAGGAGCAATCAGCACAGGGTGGTGTTGCTCGGAAGGTTTAGAACGATGGTACGGCTTACCTCTCCTACACGGCCGAGGGAGATGAACTTCATGTAAGAATAGTGCTGGAAATGGGCCATGCCATGGGAGGAGGTCCAGAGATAACATCTTACCTCGATATCAACATACCATTTCGCTTCCACGCGGCATCCCCGCATTCCATCATCATTCTGTATATTATGCTGGGTAATAATCCAGTTTCGAAGCCTTTCCACATCCTTGAAGATCGGGTGGCTACAAAAGCATGTCGTTAAAAGCGTAACGATCGTTGTAAAAATGCTTCCAGAAGGAGCTCATCAGGTTGGGACGACGTTAGACATTGTCCTGGCCGCCGCGGCACAAATGGTGCTGGTGAACCGCATAAATGTAGAACATGCCGTTATGTTGAAATGGTTAAGAATAAGTTCTAAACCCATATCGAATTTAGAATTAAACATTCTAATAGCGTCTACATATAGATGGCGCAACTGAATACAACATTTGATTCATCTGCCCCCGCATGAAGATCCGCACGAGTGTAGATCACAACATATTAGTACTCTGAGAAAAGAGTTAGAAGAAGAGATAGATGCTAGAGCTGTTTGATACAAAAAATACTACCGGGCAGTCAATGCAGTTGATGGTATTGATAGCGCGCTACTCAAGGTAAATATGGACCTGGGCGTCACTGGAGTCGGAATGTTGTCCACGATAATTGCTGCTCCTAGGCATAGCTATAGGCATGGGCGGGGCGGCCTTAGTCTGTGGCCATCTCAGCGGGCTGAGTACGTTTGTAAGCCGGCGTGTGTCTGCCAAAAGTAAGAAACACAATGAAATTCGCTGAGAGTTAGCTTAAGACCATGACAGACAACGTCTCTACAGCGCTGACTTACGGTAAGATTTCGGATGCCGAATTTGAGTGAATACTCGGTGAAGTCAAGAAATACCTGGAAAAAACAACAGATTCGAGTGGGTACATCGGATAACACAAATTCATTGGATAAGAAAACGAAAGAAGAGTTAGTGTGACAGGGACATAACGAAACTCAAGCGATCTTCATGAAAAACTTTCCAATTGAAGGTTTCGACAGAGAGGTGGGATACCGGGGTTGGGTTTACTTATATTATTACCGGCAAGTCGACTATAAGATGTGTACATGACGCTGATCCAATATACTCATTCTGACCGCAATTCGGGTAAAGTGGGGCTTAAGTGCATATATTACGCACAAACTTTACAACTCTATACAAGACCAGACAGATGAAATGACTGATCTATTTCAGTCTGTCTTATCAGACCTACTTGATAGATTAGATGAACTAATGGAATCGGGGTCACCAGGCGTCAATGTTAAAATAGATGAGGTAATCAAGGCCGTCCAACTGACGGGTTTTTTGAAATCTCCTCTGTGACACTGATTTGGTGAAGTAAAAAAAGCAAAACCCTTGTCACGTCTCGCCGGAGTCCTGTAGGGTTTTAATTTTTTTTTTCGTTTTATGCGCTTAGGAACTCCGGAGGCCTTTTTCCACATCTCATCTTTATCTAAGCTAGCCGAGAAAATAACGCTGATGAAAAAAAAGGAGAGAAAAAAATTTCCCACACCAGGAGTCGAACCATCAGCAGTATGTATTCACCACCCTGGCCGCTGGGCCAAAATACCGCTGATCACTGGGATCCAGGGATCGCAAAACCCCACATTAGGTCTTCTCCAAAGTATGTGTTTTAGCAAAAGCCTGGTATGTTAGTCCTTTCCACAATAATTCGCCTATGGGGTGGTAATCCGGGTTTACGCTAACGACTCACCCCATGGGATCATCACACGTGGTCAGGTAGAACCAACGATGTCTTGACAGCACCCCCAACGGCAATCTCTGCCGACGAAACGCAGAAAGTTGCAGAGATCCCCAGAATTGTGTCGATACGACTTATTGGGAATAACATGGAGAGGTAAACCCGGATTTTTCGCTAGCAAACTCCCTCCATGTATTTCCAATGAAACCATCGGTCTACCTTACGGAGCTAACCGGCCAAACCAAAGTATACACTTGTTTAACTTGTTTAAGTGGCATTTAGAAGTTGGGATGGAAGTACACTAGAACATGTCTTTCTTATGGATATACAATTTCTTGTATTGGTCAGAGACCGCATTGGTCAGGGACTATTGCAACATTGCGCTGAGCTAACGTGCGCTAATAACCTTGAAAACGGAGGCCCATATGGGTTCTGAAAACACACTGCTGTAGGGGCGAGGCAAAAACATGAAAATATGGAAAGCCTTCGCTTTTATTTGGTTGTATTTTTTTAAATCGCTTAATGAAGTTAAATCAATTGCTGCATTCGTCGGGTACCTTGAGAAACCTCATGAACAAGTCAAAGCCGCTTTTGTCGTTCTCGGATAGACCTATCACTGTTCGTTCAGACATCAAACAGAAAGAGAGTTAAACTGAATCCCAGGTATATGTGTCGTAAGGGCTTTGTCTTACTTTGATTAGGGGCGCGATTTCCACCGCGATTAGGCCAGTTATGCGTTGCAACGGTGAACGTCATTATAAATTTTTTTACATTATCTTTGTAATTCTTGTAAATGTTTTTACTCTTAAATAAAGGAGTTTGAGGAATATGTACACAAGAAGCAAAGCAGAGGATTGGAGAAACAGTACCGAAATAAACTTCCTGATAAAAAGCACCAGCCGTCGAATCGTATAAAATGACAATCGTGCAGAGAAGACAAAGACTAGTAGAAAGAAGGCAGGAGGTCGTGCTGGCCTTCCCACAAAGAACCCCAAGCAACGTCAATGACCAACAGGAAAAGGCAGACAATAAAGCTTTGCAAAATTTAGTGGAGCAAGCCTGTGCGGCCTCCAGTGTCGAACAGTTGTTGAACGAGCTGGTGAGATGCAGCATGGCTCTGTGCTCGGAGCTACATGTATTTGATTATATGCTATTGGTTTGGTGGTTCACCCTGCCGTGCCAAGGTAAGAAGGCTTTTGATGTTAACAACCTTTAACATAGTATCGCCACTTTTCCTTCCCCGGATATGTCTGAGTATTCCATTGCTTCTGGCATTAAACGTAAGTTTCATTAAATCCATTTTTTAACATGAAGTCATTTGAAATTAATGAACAAAGATAGTGCTGTGGCGTATATCTCTATCGTCTTGCAGCGTTTATCTCGAATCGCGTTGCAGCATTTATTACATTTAAAATGTGATCATTTCAATATGCGTTACATGTTATTGATTCGAAAACTACTTTGAAATATACTCTGGAAAACGTCTTTAATCCAAGTTTCTTAAATTCTGTTGTAAGTATAGCACTGTTATTAGTAAGAAGGAAAAGAGGGACGATGTCGTTTGGGGATCTGTTTCGTGGTTGTATGTAACCCGGCCTATGAATGGAGGACTAGTAAAACTCATTGCCGCCTTTAAAAAAGCGGTCCATAGTTGTGTGCCTCTTTGTTCTTTAATGTGGTACATCAAACTTTTCGATGCAGGTATGCTCATAATACACGAGCATTGCAGCGTCATAGCAGAAAACGATGCGTTTTACTGCAATTTGGACCCTTCGGTGTAGCTCGCTAGGAGTGTATAAACAATCCTGATGCTTTTGCTTTTAAAGCACAGCCGAGACATCCATGTTTGTATTCGACCTGGAACACATCGACTGTATTTTCTTCCACCACAGTGCTGCCGTGCGACGTATATGTGAAACATTCTTGAGAACTTCGAAAGACACCAGTCATAGACAATAAATAGATCTCGGGCTTAAATGTTTAATAGGTCTGAATTAAATGTCATGTTGACTGTTTTCCCTGTTTGCTTTTCTTTTCTGTCTTACCTGCTTTCTTTACAGCTATCTCCGTCATATTCTTTTGGGAATTGTGTCTCTTTTTTTATTTTGGTATTCATTTCTTTCATTTTTAAATATTTTTTGTCGGTCTTACGATCATTGAGTTGGGATGTCCCTTCACGGTTTGCAAATGGTGTTCGGTGTTCGAACTTAACGCTTAGATGTAGTATCGGCCTAATCGGCACGATGTATGCGATCAGTACTAGCGTTCTCAACAGTGGTTTTGTGCATGTTTGAAGTGATATTTTATATTATAGGAGGCTTACTCCATACAGCAACTCATTTTGAACGGTGCCAATAGTAAATTAATGCACTTAAAGTGCTCTTTATATCCGGTGATCAGTATGTATATAACCTAGTGAATTCTTGGCATTACCTACTAATATTTTGGTGAGAGCTGTGTAGCAAATTTATGCAATAATTGGGCCAGCAGAGCAGAGTAAAACAAGGTCAAGGTTATATTAACCGGAAATTCTGATCAACAGAAAAGACATGAATTAATTTTGCTAGTGGATTTGCAGTACCGATCTTCGTATACCAGCCGTTCCGGGTCAATAATCGCAAGACGACTTTACAAAAAGCTGCATATAACACAATCCCCCGAACAAGCAAGAAAATGTATAAATATAAAATTCGGGCTGATTCATGCAAGAGACACAGTCAACAGTTTTCGATGATGACGAAAACACAAAGATAGGAATACAGCAGACAGTAAAATGACAACAAGGACAATGAGATACTGGGTAAATGGTCACACAAAAGATATGGAAAACTACAGTATAGAGCGTAAGGCTTAATTTAGGGTCCAGTACTATTTAATCTAATATTTAATCTATATTAATGACAATTTGCTTCAACCAGCTTAGTAAAATTTATCTCATTTGCTGACGGTACTATTACTCATACCTCTCCGAAGAGTTAAAGTAGGGCAATAAACATAATGGAAACACAATTAGCTGAAGCACAACAGTGACTGCCAGATAACCGACTATCGGTTAATATGAGCAAAACTAAATACAAGCTAATAAAACCTGAAAAACTAACCCGTAAAATAAAACCTAGTGGTATAAGACATACAAATGCTCTCTGTATTGTTAAACAACAGTGAAATTGTCTGTCCTCCAAAATCTAAATTCCGTGGCTCAGCCGGTTAGCCCACTAGCGCAGCGCAATGATCCAGAAAGCCTCGCACCAATGTGGTCGCTGTGAGTTCAAGTCCAGCTCATGGTGGCTTCTTCTCCGGCCGTAGGTGGGAAGGTCTGCCAGCAACATGCAGATGGTCGTGGGTTTCCGCAGGGCTCTGCCCGGTTTCCTCTCACCATAATGATGGCCGCCGTCGTATAAGTGATATATTCTTGAGTACGGCGTAAAACACTAATCAAATAAATAAATAAATAAATAAATAAAAAAGTATTGATCCTATTTCACCTTTTAAAGTAAGACTTCAGAATTAACAGATTTTTAAGCCCATTGACACCTACCATTCTTTGGCAAGAACATATATGGTCATTCTTATTCATTTGCTTGTTATTGCTATTTTGTCGTTTCTTGAGGATCTACTTTCTGACAAAATGTTCACACTTAACCGCTGAAATACGACATCTTGTCAATTTACCTCAGTTATGGTTATATTTTAGTTGTTCCTGTAAATGCTTAAATAACACGCTGTAGCGTCTTACACCATGGGATAAACAGAATTAAGTAAAAAATACAGAGTTGGTAATTTTGTGTTAATGCACGTATACAATGAAGCTCCATTACATACGGGGTTACCATTCATGGGGTGTCTCGCTGTCCAATTACATGTAGTTGCACGAGATTCCCATCAGTAACACGTATGCAAAATTTGGCGAAGTTGTCCTTCAGTGGTCTATATGTAATTCGATTGAAGGAAATTGTGTCTACATTTTGACAGGCTTTACAGATACTGTTTTTTTCCTGTCTAACCATAACACCACTGCGGATATTCACCATTACTCAAAATGTTATGTTGTGATCACATTCAGTAAAACATAACGTGAAAGTGGCATTTCATATTTCGAGTAACGGCGTAAGTTGACGACGGCGAAAATCGATGAAGACAGTGGCAATGGCTGGTGTAATAAATTGATGCGTTAACGTTCCTGTTTGTTACCGGGTAGCCGTGATACTATTTCGTATTTGTAAGCAACCTTCATACAAGTGGCTGGCTTCTTTTCGTTCTCAATAAAGCCACGTGCCATCAATAATATCGTAAATAACAGCTCGTGGTTGAATAAAGCGCACAAGAGGGAACAACACAGCTATTTCAGAGTTAGTGAATTATTCATATGCACATGATCTGAACACGTGTTTGCGATAGGACAATGTATGGGGCGATTTTCTTTGGTTATTCACTTGTATCAGCCGAGAGTAAAGTCAGAATCACAATGACTGGGACATAGTTGGAATATGGTCACACCAAACCGGTGAAATCCAGCCTCGTCAGTTTATCTTAATGCTTACCCCTGTAACTGGTAAAAGATGCAGTAATTATAATTACAATTTGCTACACGTCTCTGGTTCGCTAGAATTACTCAAAAATGCCTTGCTGTCATAATAAGTAAACAGTGAGATGAAAATAAACTTTGCCACTATAATCGCTCTCAGGAGAATGATTAACTTCGTCAAAATTCTGCAGACAACAAATTTATGTCGCTTGTTCGTATATCATTGCCTATTAAGATCACTCACTAAGTGTCGACGATGAAAAGGTTGTAAGCTGCCGGCAAAAGTGGATTTACATGCAACACTGGAACTAATTTAATTCACAATGCCTATGGGATATTTCTTGACCAGGCTTGATTCCAATGTACCGTAAACTTACTGGCAACTTTCCGATTACAATCAACTTCTTTTTGAGGCTTACGAAACGAAGTCAGGCACAGCATTTGTCCTTCTGTTTGGGTTTCTCTCCCTGTACTCCTCCTCCATCAACTAGGACACTGTGTGTCAGTCGCCGTCCTTTGTTTTGGGGGTTATCTGAGTGAACGGACACCAATCGATATACCGGTCAGTCAAGTAGGAAAGACCCCAGCTTGGATAGACTGTGCTGTGGCACTAGTGTAGATGCCTTTAGTAATAAGAGATCGCGTAAATGAACTAACCCTCTTTACCATTTTTTGATTGTTTGTATACCAGATATCTGTCCACAGTTTGAGAGTTTTCACATCATCTGGCAAGCCTAATGTCTATTTGTTAAAGTACTAGTGTGGAGTATCAGTGAGGAGAATAACCCAATGCAGATGTGCAGATCTAGATCGCGGGCATCTAATGGGACACAAAAAGCAAAACAAAAAGATCGAAAGTACAAGAGTTGAGATGAAGACAAGTGACCCCAGAATTACCATATTTTCATGAATTGGCAAAGATAAGCGAGTTGAATATGTGGAGGATTAACCACTTTCTGTCCTCAGCTTATCCGTACATACAGAATTTGATCCAGGTATTTCACTGGGGTTGCGACTGGCCTGTGGTGTAAAACCGAACCCGACATTTGTGTACCAGACGTCAACCAAATTGGGTGTGAAAGATCGATAATCGCAGTGTCAAAAGTCCGTTGCTCTGGTCCGGGCAGTCGTCAAACCAAAAAAAAAAAAGGAAAATCAGTATCCAGAGATTATACAGTCTCAGGAGCGCTGATACATACGGATTTAGCAGTACCATACGAGAGCAATAACCAAATGTTTGCTCATGGGTTCATATGTCACACCATTCATGTTGGCTTGAATGGAAAACATGATTTAAAGTGACACTTACTTACTTCACTAGTTAACATGCCTTCGTGTTCTTTATAATTAAGGTATATTTGTTTTAGATTGAAACTTACTCAATATATCCTTGTAGGAATCCTTAACTTTACATGCCACATCGTGGCGAAAGCAAGCTTAAACCAAACAATGGTTTACTATGCATAGTCAGTAATGTATGTTTCTTGTTACCACGAAAATACAGAAAGATTATGACCATTACAATTTATATCTTAAAATATTTTACGTTTTTAGATATTTTTTTGCGGCCAACTTAAAGGCAGTCGAATGTTTTGATTGCATTGTGATTTTTACAGGCCATATTGCTTATGTGCTCCAACAGTGACGTCATGTTGACTTTCCTCTGCCCCTAAACTGGAACTTTAATGTCACGTTAGCTTTTCCATACACGCACATTACCGGAGAACGGCTGAAAAATATTTTTAAGAGACAAACATAGGTGTACAAAAGGCTTTGTGACGTCACTGACGTTGACAAATCAATATGGTACATACCTACAATCATAATATTTGACAGCATTTAATTTGGCGGAAAAAAATGTTTCAATACATTCTCTGATTTTTTTAAACACAGTTTTAATGGTCTTTTTACTCGCCCTAATTGACATTTTCCTGCGTCTTTCCCATTAAAATTCTGTGCTTTGTATTGTTCTATGAGGTATAACGTATGCTTTATCCAACCCTGCAAGTTAACCCTCATGTGAAAACCCATTTCTTGGAAAGGAAATTGGAATTTCACTCATATATCCGTGGAAGAAGAAACATTGTTTGCTCATGATTATGATTAACTTCGTCTATATGCTTATTATATCTACCACCACTCTGAACCATCAACCACCACTCTGAACCACCAAGTACCACTCTGAACCATCAACCACCATACCGAACCACCAAGTACTACTCTAAACCACCAACCACCACTATGAACCACCAAGTACTACTCTGAACCACCAAATACCACTCTGAACCACCAACCACCACTCTGAACCACCAACCACCACGAACCACCAAATACCACTCTGAACCATCAACCACCAATCTGAACCACCAACCATCACTTTGAACCCCCAACCACCAGGGTGTACCACGGACCACCACTCTGAACCATCAACCACCACTCTTAACCACCAAGTACCACTCTGAGCCACGTACCACCACTCTGAACCTTCAACCACCACTCTGAACCACCAAATACCACTCTGAACCACCAAGAACTACTCTAAACCACCAGGTACCACTATGAACCACCAAGTACTACTCTGAACCAGCAACCACCACTTTGAACCACCAACCACCACGGTGAACCACGGATCACCACTTTGAACCACCAACCACCGCGGTGAACCATTAACCACCACTATGTTTGGTTGTCTTTTATGATGTTATGCCATCTGACATCAGAAGTGGAAATGCGTTTTTCATCGTCGATATGTTATCTCCGTTTTCTTGTGTATTCTAGTTACGGGATTCCAGACAGGCTCATTGGATCTTGTGTTCTGTCAGCTTTCTCTGTTAGTTTTGTGGTACTGTATAATTTTATAAAGTATGTTAAACAAAAACATTCCAAAGACACACTGGCTTCAACATTCTCGGAATTTTGTGATACCTTTTCTAGAATCCTGGTTGGTTTTACAAGATACATGTGTATGCTTTGTTCAGATGGTGCTCTGTTTGTAAAAGAAGTATGTCTTATTAACCTTAGCAGTGGTCTTTGCATTGTTAAACACGGGGCGTCTTAGATCATCCTAGTATCTCATACGTGCATTAAAACTTAACTACCTGTACGTCTGACCTGATCTTTTATGTCTGAGTTTCCCTTTCTAACTGCACGTAAAATACTAGACATACGTCACTGCCCTTGGGAGATAAAGGGCATGGTGCATATGACACGTATATAGGACAAAACTCAATTGGTCAACCATATTTGCTCGCAGTCTTTTAAAGAGGATACAGTTGAAACTGTTAATTCGCATTTCGCTGGGTTTTCTCCTAAGAAAGAATACGTTGGTTTTGTCATTGTAAATTAAAGGAGCTTAATTTGCCCCTTCATGGTTTACTCGTTTTTCATGAATGTATGACTTGGCTCCTAGACTCAACGTAAGAGTATTCATCTATGCCATTTTTACCCAAGATTGCCTATTTGTGCTTCTCATGATTGATTCAGGGAGACGCGTATTGTTGATTTTGATAGGTTTTTCAATGGCGTTTATAAAGTATACCTGCTGACAAGTGTATTTACCCATCCTATTCACCATTTTGAACCGTCAGACAGGTGTGGCCTGTCTGTAGTATTCAGTGATCTGTAAGGTCTTCTCTGCCACTCCTTACTCTTAGGTGTACAAAGGGCCACCAGTGCAGTACAAGCTCTGTCAAAAAGCACAATGCCACAGATGGCACAAAACTAACGAGGGCGCTACGGTCGCTGTGAGTCCAGGTTCAGCTCAGGTTAGCATCCTCTCTGACCGGGTGTTTGAAGGTCTGCCAGCAACCTGCGGTTGATCGTGGGTTTCCTCCGGATTCTCAAAATATGCAGTCGCTCTGTGCTGCCCAACAATTTTGATTTTTCATATACTTGATTTTCATATTGTGTTTATTGCACATATATGTGAAAACATGATGACAAATTTCAAAATGCCAGTTTAAAAAAATTCGAATTCATGGCAATAGCTCTGCATTTTTCGGCTGATGATGAGGGCACATTGAAGGTTTTACTATTTCTGATTTACAGGTGGCACTGTTTCGGTGAGGATACCTTCAAAAATGTGAAAAAATATTATATATAGAAAAATATATAAAAGATATTTTGAGATTTGTTTGTCATTTAGAAGAAGCTATACTGCATAGAAATATGAAACAGTTTCCTAATCAGCATGGCAAATTATATCTGAACACAAATTTAGCTTTTCGCATTTATTCTGATTTTTAAAAATTTGTTCGTAATTTCCGGTAAAACTACCAGTTAGGTAAAAGATAAAAGCACATTTGTATCAGTAGACTCACCAGGTGGGTTACTATCAATTTTGAATGTCAAAAGTGTATTAGATTTGTTTCCAAAGTTTTCATTGCAGTGTTTTAGTTTTAGTGGTCGAGAATCAGAACAGGTTGTGTATTAGCAATTTGTCTGGTGTCTGTCCATCTGCCTGTCTGCCCGGCGTCCGTTAACTTTTCCTTCAAAACGCTACTCCTCCTACAGATTTTGTTCCATTTCAACGAAACTTTTCTGAATTGTAGAGTACATCCAGATACACAATTGGTAGTGTCGATTTTGCATTTTGATGATTTCTTGTCCGTCTTTTTATCTGTTTTTTTCAGTATATGTTAACACAGATGTATCATTCAAAACTCTACTCCACCTACGGTTTTTGACTGATTTCAACGAAATTTGGCTTAAGTGTAGACTACATCAAGGTACAAAAATTGTATCAATTTTCATTTCCGATGATCGGTTGTCTGTCTGTCTGTTCATCCAGAATATGTAACATTTCTTTCAATGTGTTACTAGTTTCTGTTTTTGTCTGTTTTCAACAAAACTTGGCACAACTGAATCAAGATACATATTTCGTAGTATTGATTTTCATTGTCCGTTCTACATGCATAATTTTGTAATCGACTCCGTGTTGATTTTGTACCAATCAGTAGAGCGACGGTTTCATCAGAAACTCTGGTTTACTATTATGTTTGCACTGACGTGGCATATACGCCATTAAAACGTAAACCCAATCACACAAGCGGTTCTTAGGAGAAAAAGGTTTATTAAAAGTCCCTTACAACAAAAATTTGAGCTGCTATAGCACCGGAACTGTTAACGTGACAGGAATTTACTATCCTTCATTTGTCAGAGACAAAATGGCGGAAAGTTGGGGAAAGAATTTGCTCGGTATTTCTATCTTTGCAACCAGATATTTGATGTACGTATAAGGATGAGCTTCTATAAGTCCAAGCAGCCAACATATCTTACAACAGTGGCGAACAGTGGTGAAACGCATGGTTTGAAATGAGATTCCAGTAATCTTCTAACATACTGGACGCCATTACCAAACTGCAAAAACACTGAAATGAGAGGTTTGCGTTTAAAGCATGGATAGAGAAATTTGGATAAGAGCCGCAAACGTCCAAGGCAAGTGTATTTGACGTCATGAACAACTGTTACAATCGAGCCTCTTCTATCACAACAACAAATCTTGAAAGATCTAATTGGAATTTTCTAAAATAACTTTTTCATTAGGAATTTGCCATTGTCTAGGATCAGGATTCATGAGTTGGGGAAAAATGATCCCATGGTGCACCTAGTCACGGTACTTGCTCATAAGATGAATTATTGGTTTGAAAGAGTGTAATGTCCAATGAGAGCTCTTGCCACACGAAATTACGTGGGCCTATTCATTCCTATCGCTGGTCAAGCCAGGTGTAAGCTACACAGGTTCGAGGTTGTCTTCCGACTGGGCTCTCATCGCAATCCTGACCACAGCTATAAGTTGAAATACTGTTCCAAAAATCTGGTGCAAGTTTGCAGCGGATACTCAATTAGAGTTCATTTATTCACAAATAAGTTTTATATTTATTCTCACAATCTTTAAAAATGCAATTATAGCCGCGCCAAAACCATCTTTTTGTGATCAAAAAGGTAACACCCACATTCTGTACTCACTTTCTGTCGTATGTTTAAGATAGCTTCCATGCTCATGTTTTAGCAGTGCCTTGCCTAAGCAAATTAATTCGGCTTTAGTCCATAAGTGAACAATTTCAATCTTTAAGCCAAGACAGTGTGATCCCTTAATTATTAAGTAAAGCTGGTAACATGAAAATAAGAAGGCGTCATCAGTGGTCAGTGATGCAGGGAAAACAATGGATATTCTACATGTAAACATGACGTTCAATTCAACTTTGGGTCATACCCCGTAAATAATTTCCAGGTACAATAAAAACATAGGCGTATAAGTTTCGCTTTTGCTTGCAAGTGTCCACAAAACCACCATTTATAATGCCACTGCATCCCGGGTTAGGCAGAATAGAATACAACCATGAAACAGATCGCCCGAAATCGTGAAACCTCTGTACATATTTTATGCCATATTTTACGTGCTTTCTGTTTTACAGGTCAGCTGCCTGAGGGCTACGTTACTTACAATGGCTACAAATATTCTATCGCGAATGTCCTTGCACAAAGCACGGGGCTGATCCTGCCGGGCTGTCAGCTGGCGAAACTGGACTTGTACGATTTGCCGGACCATACGAGCACTCCGATAGCCTTGTTCCTAAAGTCTGTTTTGCACGAATGCGCCGTGGTGGGAATAAGGAGAGAAAAAGGTGTATGGCTGTGGTTTGATGGTATGCTCTTTTATTTTTTCCTTTTAGTCTTTCTCTATGCTCCATTATGGTTGGTCTGAAATGCCCCCGGCATTGTAGATATAACCATTCATATACTTTTGTGAAAATCACTCCCATTTTCATAGAGCATATATAGCCCCTATATGCTTAGAAAAGAGGGTTCAATTACAGAGCTATGAAGACCCATATTGTTCTATTCTGAACCCTATGGTGCTATCCTTTGCAAACTTGCTTTCTTCTCAATGCGATAGTTCGGAGATCGAGGATCGACTGCTCAATCCTCGCGCTTTAAAGAGATAAATTCCGGATTGTGGATATGAGGGAAGAAAAATAAAATTTTCCACACTAAAACTCCGAAACAAGTATGAAGATGATTCCGTGCAGAAGATAACACCATCGGCGTCCTGGGAAAGGCAGCGGTCGTGAATTCCACTTGGCCTAATAACACCCTTGCGCAAGCTGGAAGATTTGAAAAACGGTGCCAAACTGAGCCGTACCAATAAGGTTCTAAATGGAACTTTACAGGGTGCTGCAACAAAGGCAAGAGATGGAACCCGTGAAGCTTCAGTGGCTGCACATTTTCTAAGTGTGTAGCTAAGTCCATTTCTTGTCTCTGCAATATGTGTTGTCATGCCGGTTATGGAAATACTTAAATAGCTAAGAGCCAGTCATGAAACCAGGGCCAGGCCTTTCAATCGCCAGAGCACACGAGGCTCGAATTCAAACACAGTCTTCGTCAGTTCTCTGGCTTTCGTTGCTTGTGGAATCTGGCGACAATATACCGGTCGATGTTGCGCGTGTGGGTGCTCCCGAGAAACATTTGTGTGACTTTCCTTCTATTCGTATCGTGTACTTATCCGTATGTCTAGAAATGTTAGTCGGTAACTTTACAAATGTCGTTGAAGTTTACTGCTATCGTGTAGGTGAATTATTATCCACAATGACACTAAACAACCACCAAATAAAGAAAATAAGTCCAAAAGCCATTTTATATACGAATGTATTTAGTTGGCTCCCTTAAAAACGCGCCGACACAGCGTGTAATGTAATTGCTGCCAAAGAGAAAGAAAAATAAACTGTTACGGTTTTTCTAGTCAGATATGTCTAAAGAAGGAAATGTTTTGTAGAGACGCATCTTTGAGGCTTTACATGAACTACACATTAGTGTAAGCTATGGTTTTTGAATTCAAGATGCGCTATTGCATCTGTAACTCGATCCTGTTCACATCTGTACACAAGGACATTATCTCTTTCGCATATTCGGGATCCTCCGTGGCTGAGTTGGTTAGCGTGTTAGCACAGTGTAATGACCCAGAAGCCTCCCATCAATGCGCTTGATCTGAGTTCAAATCCGGCTCATTTTGGCTCTGACTTTTTTTCACGGTTGTGGAATACATCGTCTTAGAAAGCCTTTGAACTAAGAACTTAAAAGTAATCCGTAACACAACTCGGACGAATCCGTCCTGTTTAACATTGTTTGGTCATTCTCACTTCCTCTCTGGCGTAAAACATTAATCAAATAAAAAAGATAAAATTTCATTGGCATGTTCCAACTGGATAAATGGACGCATGTACGCTTATGATTTTACGCCACTAATTGTAATAATGCAGCCATGTCGTGATAACAAGGCGTTTAAGCCTTATTTATTTAAAACTTTGCTGACCATACATTTATAATTATTTGACTAGTAATTTACCACGTATTCAATGTTATATGACTTATACGCCGGAGACCAGCATTATATGGTGGAATGAAACCCACAACCATCCTCAGATTGCTGACTGAACTTCCCACGTACGGCCAGAGATGAAGCCAGCATGAACTGCTAATCAAGCATGAAAGATCTCTATATTTTCATCGCCAAACGAAACAATATAATAGATCCGAAGATCTTAAGAGTATGATAATTGCTACATTACCAAGTTAAAATGAGAGTTAAGTGTCGGATGTCGTGAATTAGCACGACACGCGGTGCTGTTGAAGTATCTAACACAACTTACAGATCGACGGCTAAATATTAATCCAAATTATCTCTACCCAATCCATAAGCCCGATAATATACCTGTCGGAGCAGGTATCTTGTCCCACATGCAAGGCTTAACAGAACTGGTTACACCATATAGTTACAAGTGTGTCGAGTGTGTTTCCTGTTTGTTTGTTTTTTTTATACAGAGACATGTGTAGTCTTTCTACGTTGTACATCATTAGATGACATATGGGCATCTTATCCCGTTGGCGTAATGTCGACATTATTACTGGTCGGAATAAAGTACCATGCTTCTCACGTATTCTCATTTGTACGTACAAAGTATTCTAAGAAGGGTTGCCCATTTCCACAAAAAGTGGAAGGAAACTAATTTGAATAAATCCAATATGACCGCTAAATCACACATTGTGCGCTTCTGTTGGTTATTATATGGCAATGGAATTTGCTTTCCTTTTTTCCATCAGAACACTTTCCTTTGAAAGAATAACTCATAAACACAATAATAAACATTAGAGAAAGCATTATTTCTCAATAAATTTCACAAATGACTGGCAGGTCATCGCCTATAAGATCTTTGTCTACTGTCACTTTACTCACACCCTACATGCACATCGGCATTACAACTTTCATGTAAACTACTACATTCCTAAAATGAGTAATCGTCTACTATAATAGGACTTATAAATATCCAGTTTGAATATGTTCGGCGTAAAGATTAAGTGATTAGCCCTGTATCTTATGTTCATCACATTTGATACCGGTAACGTTTTTCTACGCCATCATCAACATGCCAGTAGGGTCCACGTAAAGCCTGACTGGCAATTTCAACCGCACTGAGGGAGCGCTCTGCTAGACAAACCAGCCTGGCGACACCTACATCTTGTTGAGCAGAGAGACTCTGCCTTACAGCCGCATTTCAGAAGTTCACGACACACCTTCCGAGCCTCTGACAGCACAGGTGTGCAAGAGGCGCCCAGTTTTGACCATCCATAGAACTCAGGACTAGGGATATTTTGTTGAGGTTTCAAGCATGCTGTGGAGATGCTTGCTTCATACACTGCTTTGTTCACATGATGAAGTTCGGACTGCAGAACATATAAAACATAAATGAAGGCATTGAATGAAAAGTCACGGTATGGTGAGTAAAACTCAATACTATGATCTGCAAGTTTGAAGATACTCATCTGAGTTGGAGGAATGTTCTCCATCTTGAGCTCTTTCTTAGAGAACGGTTCTTGTCTCATCTTATTCACCAGTATCAGTGGACTGGTCCTGTCATACAATACACATGTGAATCTTTCAATGTGTTCGAATTTATGAGAAGTGAGATCTATTCGTTGGAAGATGTGGTCGATTATTGAGAGAAATGCCGTTGTGATCAGAATCAGACTTCCAGGCTGTTGTTTCGTCCATGGTAAGAATATCCTCTCATTCTAGTCCCAAAATCTTTCCGTATCTCTCATTGGTAGAGCACGTACTACTACAGCGCCATGGAAGACCTTTGCATGGAAATGTGTTGGAGGTTCCTCTTGTTCTTGTGCAACCAAAAAGCTTCTCAAATCAGACTTCTCCACAGGAACAAGTAACTTTCCAACCATCCAGGATGGTTGACTTTCATGGCGAAATAATTTTTGAAGGTCGTCATCACGGAATTTACAGGCGATGTACAGTTGGCTAAAGGGTTTATAATCGTCCTGTAGACTTACAGCCCGTCATTTGGACAATGATGTTTTCTTTGAATATGGACGTTTAAAGAGAACCAGAGAAATTCTGTTTGATGGGCTCCTGAATTTACACCGATATGTCAACAATCACATTTGTACATTGTACACATTTGCACACTTGTACAGAGTGATACCTATGGACTGTATGGTACGAACAGCTTCAGCCACACATTCTCCAATACAGTGCCTTGTATCCAGAACAAGAAGCTCCGAAAAATCATCCAGGACAGGGTTGCCCTTATAGTGTAACAGAGACTAGATACATCCTTCTTAAAGCGCATCTGGTTAGAGAGGCCCTGTTCGTGATGTAGAGTGTCTTCATTAACTTCATCAAATTGGATCTCGAATTCCTTCAAGAGACGTCTTTGCTATGGACCTGCAAGCATCCATCTCCTTAGTGCGCTTGCACTTTCGGTTAATCCTTCTGCCTCTCCAGAACCTTTCGCATTACTTTGCTCATGAACTAGATCTAGAGGTATTGATGAAAAGTCTTCTGTAGAGCCCAGAAATTCTTTAGGCCTTCGTTGACGCGGTCTGGTCATGCCTTCAGGTCTCGTATATGAATGGGAATCCAACGGCTGTAATTTGCATAAATCCAGGGGAAAGAACCAAGGCACAAGAGCCTCAAGCGTACCAATAAGCAAGCCAAATTTGGCAGTGTCATGTGCCCGGATGAACATTTACACCAGTGTTTCATATTCAGGGATCAGCTCCCAGTGCTTGAAGGTGGGGCTCTTCAGAACAGCCTTCTGCTTCTAACACTCAAAAGACTCGTCTGGATCCCTCAATGTTTGTCAAGCAGTCCTTTGTAGGTTTGCCAAATCCAAAGCTGTAATTTGAAGACTCAGTCTTGTCTTTGTTAGATGCCAACGCTTGAAAAACGAATCTTCGTTACTAGATGTTGAAACTTTTGTTTCACATTAGGTCACTGTATAACCAGATCCCTCGATCCAATAGTACTTCACAAAGCCATCTCTCTGAAGAGGCCACCACAGATCACCACATGTTATTCTTCTTGAAGAAATTTGTCAAGCGCAAATGACGTCTGATCATAGGCTATCGCAGGAATCTGACCAGCATTTACATGGTCGGATATCTGCCGCTGTACATCCATCCCGTGCTTAACCATAGCGATAGTTGCCGTTTTCTCATGGAACAGGGGCAAGACAGCAATCACCGCTTTGCTACATGGAATGCTGCCCACGAATCAAGGCCATCTTTATCCAATTTGTCTTTCGTTAGCAACTCAGTTGCCTTCTCTGTAAATCTGGATTCTTCGGCTTTACTCTCGATCAAATTCGCTTCAGTCCAGGCCATGTCGGCCATTGGTATCGTCAGCCTAGATGCCTCGCAGGACACAGCTGGAACAACGGTATATCCATTGGGGAGAGTGTATTTCCCCTAACTTTGGCCGGGAACTATGGTTATCAGATCTCTGAGAATGCCAAAGTTTTCAACTGTGGTGAACTGAAAAATGCTAATTCCTGTACGATGGAGCTCCGTGCAGTTGTTGAAGGTACATTATGGGCCATGTTATCCAGCGCTTCTACAGTGAAAAGTTCTTTCCTGGGGTGTGCCGGGCACATAAGATGCTTCGAACTCCTTCGAACTGTTTGCAGGCTGCACACGCCAGGGAATTTTTCCAGCTCCGACATCCTATAATAGGTCACACGTATGCGAAGAGCATGGAATGTATTCACCAGGACCTCAATTCGCGTCTTCGTGTATATGTTTAAGCCAGAATATATGGGAAGGAGTGGCTCTCTCTTTGTGGTATGACGTGTGGTTGTTGCTGTAAGTGCATTTTGCTGAACATTGAAGTACTGTAGCTAAAATAGTGTGATCCAGCCTTGTGAATCTGTGGTTTCTTGATGTTTCATTTCCGTCCCGTTCAACAACATCGATCCAAGTCTTTTGAGGCTGGTAGCCACAGAATGTTCTTGATAGCCAGGTGCAATTCAAATCCGTCTGCAGCTATAATTTACCTTTAAAGTGGTCCAGTAGCTGCATCTTCACTCTTCTTTTGTCGATTGTCTTGCTATCTCCCAGACCGTGTAAAAGTTTCATGAACATTCTATGCAACTCAGATAGTTTAAACATGTAATTGGCATCTTCAGCCTTACTCTCCATGTGGGCGATAATTTCAGCAAATGCTCGAGCTTCTAATAATCTCAAAGGCATCTATGTTTTGTTTGGCTCTCTCAAAGCTTCCATGGCGAACCCGCTAGGCTCATAGGCAGTTGCAGTGGTACTTTTGCCCATATCGCCTCCAGATATCCACGCTAGTAGCATTGTGTCTCCTAATTCTGTAGCCATTCTTCTCCGGTATCAAATCATAGATACATATTACAGGACAAAAAATAATTGAAAACTTTGTTCAGAAACTCGTAAAAATCTATAATTTTGGTTTGGACGTCATTGTGACGTCATTGGGCAATCTTGGATTATTTAGCATTTTCAAGTAGAAAGGTGCCAACAGCATTAATGTAAAAAAGCGAAAAGATTAAAGAATAGAAATAGAGCCAAAAATTGGGTGTAAATGGGAAGACTGAAATTTGTCATCTAACAAATAAAATAGCCCCACTCCCTCCCCAGACCTTTAATGGGTGTTGAAATCGTGGGGAACTCTTCTGATAAACAACCTTTGTGCCAAATTTGGTGTTTTATTGCTCTCGGTATCGACAACATCGATATTTGCAGTTAAGCCACTGGGATATCTCCGAGGTCTGGTTCCTTCTAATTGTTGCGTTGTTATTGCAAATACTCGTGGTAAATGTGATGACAACCTAGCCCTTTGATTAACTCTAATCCAGAGAAGTCTGATAAATTAATACTTCTTAATCATTTGAACTTAAACATAGTCAGCCGGTAACCAGGAAATTTAGCCCGTGGGGTACCATTATGCCAGGTCCGAGAGCGGACGGGGTGTGGAAAGGTGCGTAAAAATGAATCTTCTGGGTCTGTCCTGTAGTCGACACTAATCAGCGTAAAGGTAACTGTTTTAATAGGTTCAGTTAAATGCGGGGGGGGGGGGGTTACTATATGTGAATATACATCCTTCTAATTATTACATATTACGTATAGTTTAACGTTTTCCGTATATACGGATACTAAACCGAAGTATATATTCAGGCCTGCCAGTGTTTTTTAACCATGTCTTGGCAAGCTGTCAAAGAATAATGATTAAGCGTATTCAAGAGATACGTTGTTAAATATATATGGGGATTAAATGAACTTGAACAACATGCCCAACTTCGGGACAAAAAAAAAACGCAACTGATGACGACACTCTGGAATAAAGAAGTTCGAAACGAAGAGGAAATTAATATAAGAGGCGTAGAGGTCCCTAACAATTATGTACCGTTGATACAATACAGTAGACTCCGCAGAAAACTTTAAAAATAAAGCACATTAAAATAAAACATTTTACACACCTGTCCGGCTAAGCAGGAGCTATATACATCAAGAAAATGCCTGTTGCTCACATTTTTGATGATACACTTAAGCTGTTTAGATTCCCTTACGTTCTTATATTTGGCTTTGGATTAAACTTTTGCAAAAACTTGAATGATATTTTAATTTCACAGCGCACTGATGTGTGACCTGAAGCTTCTGACAATGCTGGAAGGCCATTGCCGATTGCCTTCCCCCAATTTCCTTTCAATTTTCAAATTGTCAATAATCCTCTTTTCGATAGTAACGTACCAGAGGGTCTTTTCAATAGCGAGAACATATATCGCTGTGGGTGAATTTCAATACATAACATCGATAGTCCTGTATTTATTTATTTTTTTAATTGGTGTTTTACGCCGCATTAAAATATTTCACTTGTACGACGGCGGCCCGGAAGTCTTGCACACACTGTCTTTATTACGGCCCGCTGTTATATAGGATGCTTTGGAGTTAGCACATGATCGTAATGGTGACACTGATTGCGGCAATGGTAGTAGTAGTGGTAGTGGTCCAAGCTGTAAGGCAATACAAAGGGAGATATAATTACAGTACTGTTAAAATTGAATCATATCTAGGAAATTTACGGTACTTGCAAAAATCACAATGACTAGATTAGCGAGGAAAACATACACGTAATTTTATGTTAATACCTAAGCCATGCATACTGCACTAAAGGACTAGCAAAACAATTCCCAACCTGAACTTCTAAGGGTCATTAAAACTAAAACAAGGACTAATATCCTGCTGAGCAATTTGAAGGTTGTATTATTGTTGACACATTTTACACTACCGGTACTTACAACTTCATGACCGTATCAGTCGCCTGCATTAATTTCAGGAACTGCTTCCCACACTTCTATGCAAGGATATAAACCAATACTTCTGTCCTTAAGAGGCAAAAGTGTCCCTAGGCACAACAATTTCAACGACCTGGTACGCTGCCATACTGCTTTGATTTCCGTTGCTCCTCAGCAACCGCCGTCAACCGCTAGGTCCGATGGAAACGTCTAAATTCTTTAACTCAGAATTAAATGAGGGAGAAACTGTCCCCTGCAGTAGCCTTTGAAGCATTTTTTTAATTTGACGATTTCAATCTACGTCACCATTTATGGATAAAAGAACTGGTGTGTAGTTACGCAATCAACGCCTTTACTCTAACTTTCCTCGATTCGAAACCGTAGCTATCAAAGCTGAGATATGAGATATTTACTTTTCACCTGGAAATTATTCACGGGCTCTGAGTTTCAAAATGGAAATCCAGTACGTAGTCAACAACACTTTATTATTATTATTATTATCCCAAGAGCAGGTTTCCCGCCAATATTGCACAGCTGTCAAACGGGTCACATTAAATTGAACATGGCGACAGATATTTTTATTCTCATTTCAGCCTCAAAGATGTGTCATTCAGAAAGGATTATCTGAATAATAAGTATCTTACATTTATTTCTAGCAGTCAGCTACATATTCAAAGTGTTGTATAACTTTTTGCCCGTAAAAGAAATACCAATCTATCGCCTCGTTTTAGTCTATAAAAAGAAAACAACTCTTGCAGACACCGGCGTCTGCTTTTCTGATAGTTCCATGTCAAGATGGCGCTGCAACGTTTTTCACAATTTCACAAACGAATTGATAGGAAAGAAGCAGATTCCTCCCCCCCCCCCACCAAATACACCAAATCACGATCCTTATTAATCTGGAACTAAGTTTGAAAATTATTTTGCGGAGCTCCTGAATGAAATCTAGTCATTCTTTTACCTGGTTGCGAGGAAACAAAACGGCGCTCTCTATAACCTTCCATCTCGAAAGGATTTTAATACATCACTAATATCAACTAAAGATAGTGTATTAAAAAATTTCAATATTTATTACAAATGGAATAAAATTAATACTATCACATAACTTTCTTACCCAAAGTTTTCATACAGTCTGGGCAGACACGGCCTAAATCGTTATCTGAAAGCCACTCTAACTTTGGTCAAATATTCAATAAATGAAGTATTCGAAATGCATATACTGCTTGAGGCAAATGAATCCTTCAGAAGTCCTCGGAGAAATGAAACTGACTGGAAAAGCAGACATTACGCACTTCTCAAGAAATCTCCTATGCTGATCTGCAAATACTGCATTTTAGTACATACAGAAGCCCATCTACTGTTGTTCTGCCTTGTTAATAAAGCCCATTTTGAAATCAGGCTTCACTTTTGTCGGGGAAAAGGTGCACGAAAGCAACAAAGGTTCCTTTGAATGTCGACTGAAAGACTGGTCTTATTACGAGCTGACTAAAGATCAGTAGTCTTGGAGTTTTGTCCTGTCATTGTCTTCGCAGAGTACAATGATAAACTGAATCCAGTTCTTCGGGAGGGAATAGTGGAACGTCCAAAATATTAATTTCTGCCAGAGAACCCAAACTTCATCTCGTGAAATACACCAATAGCCCCTTGATGACCATCCCGAGTTCCTCGTGTGGCCTGTCACAGTGTGATAGTCGGCAAATGGTCGCCTCACTACGGGTTTTTATCCCAGCTGTTCCTGTCAGTGTTTCAGAATTAACAACTATCCTCCCGCTAGCACCACGGCAAAAGCAGTTCTACGTAAAAAAAATTACCGCGATGTTAATTGCAAATTTATTTATTTATTTATTTATTGTCATTGGTCTAGAATATATACAAACAAAATCCTTTCTCGTAGAAATTTTCCCAGCCCCAATCATATCTCTCATCGGCTATAAAGTTTCGGAAGCCAGCGCAGCGCAATGCACATGGAGCCTCTCACGCTGCTTCCCCTTTCCGGCCGTACGTGGGTAGGTCTGCCAGCAACCTTATGAAGGTCGTGGGTTTCCTCCGGGCTCTGAACACCATGATGACGGGTGCTGTCGTGATACTGAAATATTGTTTAGTACGCCGTGAAATATCAATGAATACTGATCAAGCAAATAAATATCCCAGTGTTTCTTTTACAGGAATTTTTTTTTGTGTGTACAGCGTCTTTGCAATGTCTTAGCCTGGACACTGAGTGTCGTTTCCAAATGTCTATATTAAAGTTGAATCTGCACAGTGGAATGAGGGGAATCTACCTCGGTAGGCGTCAGTCGAAGATTTAATCACCTCTCGCAGATAGCAATCAACAAATTGCATTTAATTGTCACATACTTATTCTGTGCATATATTAAATGAGCTGACAAAACAGCGTTTTGAGTGATTCTCTGTGCTGTAGTCTTTTATACTTATATCCTTAAAGTAATTACACAAACAAACAAAAATGGAAGCAGATATCATATATTATAATGGACGTTTGGGGTTGATTAACGTAAAACAAATGTCCGAACCAACGTTCAACTGAAACCCCCACGAAACTTAGTCTCTAGGTTATAAAATCAGGGTGGTGTCGTGCAAAGAGAAGCAGTCGGCATTCTTTTTAATAATAATGACGGAAACAAGCAGAAAACGTTTTAGGCGAACAATATAATGACAACATGTAAGCCAGCATGGCACGCGATTTTGGATACTGATTTTATTCATCTGCCTTGAACATCCCGTTCAGCATTATTAAAAACTGTTGACATGCACTTGCAGGAATCGGTCCGTTTTTGTGTACTTTCTAAGTTATCAAACGTGATTTGGAAATTTCTTAATACTGACCCACGGTTAGATTTAACTGATATCTGACATATTACACCAGGCTGACACAGAATATATTGTTTGATTTTGCATGTATTAGAGACTGAAGTTACAAACGTGAACTGGGCTGGCGAAGGGGGGGTGTTTGAGGACTGTGTCTCGGTGTGCCTAGTGGAGGATGGCTGGGAATGGACACCAACAGCCTGCCTGTTGCCTACAGGCGAAGGAATCTATCAATGTGGTGCGTGAGTAACATCATACAGGTAGAGAGAGATTGAGTGGTGTGTGAGTAACATCATACAGGTAGAGAGAGCTTGAGTGGTGCGTGAGTAACATCATACAGGTAGAGAGAGATTGAGTGGTGTGTGAGTAACATCATACAGGTAGAGAGAGCTTGAGTGGTGCGTGAGTAACATCATACAGGTAGAGAGAGATTGAGTGGTGTGTGAGTAACATCATACAGATAGAGAGAGCTTTAGTGGTGCGTGAGTAACATCATACAGGTAGAGAGAGGTTGAGTGGTGCGTGAGTAACATCATACAGGTAGAGAGAGCTTGAGTGGTGCGTGAGTAACGTCATACAGGTAGAGAGAGCTTGAGTGGTGCGTGAGTAACATCATACAGGTAGAGAGAGATTGAGTGGTGCGTGAGTAACATCATACAGGTAGAGAGAGCTTGAGTGGTGCGTGAGTAACGTCATACAGGTAGAGAGAGCTTGAGTGGTGCGTGAGTAACATCATACAGGTAGAGAGAGATTGAGTGGTGCGTGAGTAACATCATACAGGTAGAGAGAGATTCATACTTGCATACATAGTCCAGACAAAATATGAAGTTACCCACCACAAATTGCTAAATAATTTATTTTTGTTTGTTTGTTTCAGAAATGAGTTTTAAAACGCATAACATAAGCCCATCAAAATTAATTTAGTGGAACAGTGTCTAATTTGCATAAGTGGCCGCCAAGCCGTTAGCAATTTATCGGTTGTTATTAGAACTTGAGTAATAAATATGCACAAAGCATACCTTAAATGTTTAAAATATATAAAATAATACACAAATATAATGTTAACATTGTAATTTACAAACACAAATGAATAATATACCAATCGTATTTTTTTGGCTGTATCAGTAATTTTAAGTTTTAAATTAATTTTTCATGTATAACAGTTATTATATTTGGTATGTATATTTTTATTCAGTATATCACACTTAAGCGGTGCAATGTATTTGATTATGTGATTTACTTATCATATTTCTTTTAATCTAGCAATAGTTTCTGATCTTGACATAACAATTCTGATCAGCCCTGGGGAATACATTTAAGATCAGGATATTGCTGTCATTAGCTGACCAAATTGTGCACTATCTGTCGTCATACATTAGAAACCTGAATATGTGTTGTACATGATGCGTATAAGTTGATACAGCTTAACGCTGGTGTTACTGATAAGGTACCGTGCAATTTTTCTGAAAATTACCCCTAAAATTGTGTCACAGTATCGTACCAGATTCTAAAGTTTAATGACATTATGTCTAAGCAAATAAAAGTCACTCTTTTTTTCTCACCAGAGACATTGTCTTAGAAAGACGGTATCTCACAAACCTTGCTATAAGTATATTATTTCAAAGAGTAGAGGATATTCCATGAACTGTTAATATTTCTAAAACAAAGTCACAAGCAGTTGGGTTGTTGACGTCGTGTCGCCCTATCATGTCTATGTACTGTGCAGGAGTTCACAAACCTTTACATCAATCTGCTAGGGTTGTAACTTGAATGATTTATTTGTTCAAAGATTTCTTTCATTTATCTGATTGTTGCTTTACTCCATACTCAAGAATATTACAATTATGCAACAGCGGCCACCATTACGGTGGGAGGGAACAGAGTGCGGGGGAAAACCAAGACCATCAGCAGGTTCCTGACAAACTATCGGCGTTCGGCAACCGAGGAGTTAAAGCAGCATAAGCTGGGCTTGAACACACATCGACCATATTGGTGGAGGGGGGCGAGGGAGCTAGCACAGTAATCACTCGGCCATGAAAACCCCCTCCCCACGTCCCATTTTGCATGGCTGGATGAGTGAATGAGGTTTAATTTAGCATTCGCAGCATTTTAACGATATCCTGACTTCAACAGAATTAAAGCCTTGAAACAGGTGGGGCTTTTCTAAATGACTTTAAAAACTTTATTAATAGATCGTTCTAAAAACTTTAGAAATGCTTTTCGAAGCTTTGAAAATAAGCTTAAATGTATAAAAATAGGGAATAAATAGCACATAGATGTCATATTCGGCAAGACTTGGAACACCCTCAAAAGCAATAGGAGGCCTCCGTTCCGCCAGCAGCCTGCGGATGATCGTGAGTTTCCCCAGGCTCTGCCCGGTTTCGTCTAACCGTAAAGCTGGTTGATAATGCGTTTTCATACATAGCCAAACACTACAGGAGCACTCTTCGCAAAACCTTTATTCAGAGGCGAAAAAGTTGTCTGACGTCATTGGTGATCCGCGTCAGCAATATGGTCCATAAACCCCATAAACCAGATATATATATATATATATATATATATATATATATATATATATATATATATATATATATATATATATATATATATATATATATATTTGTTACCCGGCTAATTGAACTTAATCTCAGCAAAGCTGCTGAATTGCAAGAGGATACTTTTGTATCTGACCTTTTCTCTTTCCACAGAAGAATACACCCTTTATTTGCTTTTAGAGAACGCAGTGAGTTACACCCAAGAAATGACGATTATACAATCGTCGGAAACAGAGGAAACATAGAGGGCGATCTCATTGTTTAGCATTTGGTGCTTCCAAAATTTGTTTTAAAACTTGTTTTACCCAATTTAGTTCTTAAACATGCAGACAGGTTCTAAATAAACTCAAATACAGCCGAGAATTTAAAAATTAGTACTACTTTTATGGTGGTCACGTTGGATTTATGCAAATTAGGCTATCGTCCAGAGCTACTCTGTTACTCTTTTAATATGTCCTTTTAGGTGTCTGAGATATGAGCCACCAAAATAAATTCTTTTGCAGTTTGTGGTGGATTGAGCCAATTTTTTTCCTGTGTTGACTGTTTCGTATTTAGCAGTTCATTTTATTACAGGGATTGTACTAACACAAATGTAAGAGATTGCAAGCCAATGTTCTGATAAACGGCTCCGAAGCGTGTTAATAAATTTATAACAGTAAGCGAAGTGTTCACAGTTTTGATCGGCAAGCAGTAAAACAATATCTAACGTCCAAAGACTAGAACCCTGTCCCACCAAAGCAATCATAGGCTAAGTTGGTTTAACTACCATGGCTACCCATCTCTTTAATATGGGTTGTCATGGTAGCTCTAATCAACTTAGTCTACGACTGCTTTGTGGAACTGGGGCTTTGAACTATACAAAAATACTTCATTCACATTCTTACTTCAACTCCCCAGAAAAGCGACACACCAAGTGAGAAGACCAGAAATCTGACCATTTAAAACATTTATAAAGTAGGCAAATGTAAAGATCAGCAACCATAAATAATGTATTTGAGCCAAAACTTCTTATATCAACGATAAGTTATCCTGTCGAAGGTGTACAAAACGTGAAATATTTCGGAGTCTACCGCTTCATAGCTATCAGGCTAATGTGTTTGCCACATTGTTCCGTCATTGCTGAATAAGCCAGCAGCAGTTGAAGAAATCCAACGGTAGAAATGGATCAAAAGTGGCTTATCCTAAATCTCATACTGTGTATTATTCCCAGAAACTGAAATTATGAAAAATGAGTTGACGAACGTCATGTTCTTAAATCCCTACGTTGTCAGGGTACCACTCGGAAAGGAAAAATGATAAACAAATGCCTCATTCAACTCTCTGACAGCGACAGACTTTACACAAGATCAAACAATCAAATGCCAAGACCCTTGAATAAGTTCAATACATATATTTGAACCAAATACACAAATAATGCAGGTGACAAAAATATACGAAAAGCAATACAGATAACTACAAAATACATAGTTTTTTACTGATTATAGCATCCAAATCCTGATGCAATATTCAGGCTTTCAAAGGCGAGTCAGTTCACGTAAAAACAGAATCCACAGTTCATGAGAATTCTCGAATCGAAGGATGACAGTCCTGTAAGTGACAAACAGACACGCCGATGATGGTATATATCCACTTGCCGGTGAAGGTGCAACTTCCCAGGGCGGACAGAGTGACGGTAGGGTCCGGTAAAACACAAGCTCACAAAGAGCCATGTACAGGAAAAATGAGGTATATTGAATGGCGTGAAAGCCGAGCTCCACAAAATCCCGAAATCCTCAAGTGCATGTAAGTAAATACTTCTCTCGAATGGACATAGCTAAATGACTGCGAAACCTCTAACTTCGTCTCTCCTTTTTATAGACTGACGTAATCTAATCTAATTCTAGATGATTTGATCGTAAACATGCTTACAACATCTTTCCAGAGTGTGTGCTCTGCGTGCAGTGACATGAAACTCAAACACAGAAGCCTCGAGAACGATTGACTGAATAACATTGCAGGCTAGAACGTATACATTTGTCAAAATTGAGGTCAGACACTGACCCGGTTATCGCGTCAAAAAATATCATACAATATTTTAAAGACGGGGTTCGTCACAACTTGCAGCAACAAACCTTAACGTTTACAGGTTACTATACGAACTCACTTTAGCTTACTTTGGAGAGGAATTCATGTTTTGCTTTGTTCAAGAAAATTGTGCTTTCCCATATCTTTACCGATATCTATGACATGTTTGTAAAGTATGTAAAGTTTAAGATATCAAGGTAGTTTTACAGTCTCCGTTAACGTCAGAGTGGATTTTGTTTCCGATATTCACGAAAAGTATGCTTACTCGTAAATACGTGTTTCTTCAAATATGTACCTGCCGTATTGCTTTCGAGGAGTCACACCACCACTGTTAGGTTTGTGACTGTGTCTCGTATAAGTATAAGGAATAGCTGGTTCTCATCATTTTACGTTATTTTGCCGAAAAAATACAGTTGTTTTTACAACTGAACCCATTTCACAAAGGTTGATAGCAATTCTAATGCCAACAACAACCACTGATCCGTTTATGGATGAATGAACCATACTGAACAAAAATATAAACGCAACACCCAATATTTGTATGAATCTAACTGTCTTGTCAAATTGTTTTCAATACTGTTTTTCACGAGGACATAAAATGGCCTCTTAGCAATACACTTCTATTACGAATGGAAATGAACAGCCGGTGGTAACCCCGAGGTAGATTACGACTGAGGTTACCAGGAGTGGGGTCAGTTTGGGAAATTCCACCCTTTGGTAGCTAGTATGTTCGCCGTTTGACTGCTGCACCGTATATTTGTATGTTTGTAAATTTATTCACCAGCAAACTTCAGACATATATGAAAATAAATGAAATATTCAGTAGGAGAAGACTTGCGGGAATAAAATCCCACGAGGACTTGATCTATCCCGTTTAGAAGTTATTGATAGGATAATGGCGGCAATGGAAGTGTAGGTACATACACAAATGGTTTGCACTATAAGAATAAGGTGGAAATCATTGTGTAATTAAGACGGAAAGGAAAAGATAAAAGAACTCAGGTTGCAATAACATCGTTACAAAGAAAATCTTTCAGGGCTGATTTAAAGTGAAAAATGGACACAATCGACTTTGATTCAATCGGCAATCTGTACCACTCCGGAGGTCCTGTTACGGTGGTGAAATATAGAGACAGTCTTGACCGATGAAAAGGTCTGTATAGGTTCAGATTTTGAGATCGACTTGAATGGGCGTATCTTGTGTTTTTTCGCGTTCGCTCTTAATTTTATTGTAACTTTCGACAAATGTGTCCGCTGATGGGCTGAAGTGTTTATCATTTGCGAAAACAATGATCTTTGAGAGGTTTGAGACGTATGCTATATCGTGAATATACAGCAAAAAGAACACGACCTAAGATTGATCCTCGATGCACAAAAAACCACACATCGTCGACGCATAGAACTGATGAGATGGTCAGTTGTGACTTGCTGGATGTTTTTCCACCCTTGTGTGAGGGGCAAACGCAACTCCGCGATGTTACCCTGAACTGGAAGTCGCCGACGAACACCTGTCGAGGATAATCCCACAGGTGTTCAACACGGAACAGATCAGGTGAATAGGCTAGTCAGTCGAGCACTTCAACATTTTCGGCCAGTAGAATTGCTCTGCACACGTCAGCAACATGGGGACGGGCATTGTTGTGCTGAAATATTACCCCACGGCGCCGGACAAATGGGACGACTGTAGGGCGCAGGATTTCATCACTGTATCTTACCGCATTCAAGTTACCGTAGATGAAATGAAGTTGAGTGCGATGACCATGACATATCCCAGCCCACACAAGTAGGCATACCCCACCACCACGGTACAGCACCCTACGAGCGACGGTGGCGTCGGTATAGCGCTCACCATCCCGCCGCCAAACCCGTAACCTCTCAGCTCTGTCTAGCTACAAACAAAATTCATCTGAAAATAGAACATGCCGCCATCGTGCTTAAAGCCAACGAACATAATAAATGTTGAGAAAGCCGTGCGGACTCGCAGGGATAACGTCTATACCCCTGGGTGGTCTACGGCTTCGCAAATTCGCTTTTCCGATGCGATTCCGAACCGTTTGAGCTGAAACCCGGTTATTATGGAGCCCGACTGTTTCATCAGCTGAGGCAATGTCTGGCCTGAAGCGGTCGCGGAGGTGGAGGAGGCCAATATTGAGGTCTTCGCAGGGGATAGCTACACGCGGTTTGCGGGCATGCGGACGATAAGCTGTCGTGCCGAATTCTTTATAACGTATTCTGAGACGACTAATTGTTGACACATTAACGTTAAAAGGGCTCTACCGACGGCTCCAAGGGTCATACCAGTGTCGAGCATGCCGATGGCGCTTTCTCCTTGATTTTGTGGCATCGTGCCTTTTGACAGAACTTGAACTGTACAGGTGAACTTTTCTACACCTGAGGGTAAGGAGTGGCAGGGAAGACCTTACGGATCACTGAATACTAAAGATAGAGCCACACCTATCTGACGGGTCAAAATGGTGAATAGGCTTCAAACGGACAACTGTTTTGTTTTGGAGACTGGAATGTGCACAGGTGGATTTTGCTCTTCGTCATCCCTCAGTACAATACTAACAAATCTCATAACATTAACTTGTGACATATTGCAAAAAATAAAACTGCTATGTTTATGTTTTTGTTTAGATATTTCTTTTCTGTTTCATTCCCAGAAATATCAGAGGAAGGCGAAGAAGACTTCTGGTCTGAACTGGGTATCGATTTAGAATGTTTGTATGCCCGATTTTCCTCTCCTTCTTCACTTATTTCTTGAGTGATGGTAAAGAGCCGGCTTTATGTTTCTTTCATGTTATTGTGTACAAATGTTAAATGAGATTAGGACACTAGGAGATCGGGAGCATTTCTAGACCAGTGAAGTCTAGTATATTGCATTTAACATCACACTATTCTTTACCTAATTCTGTTTAAGCTATGATGGTAGGAGGTGTGCAAATTGTTACTTCTGAAACACCTAAATGAACACTTGGAATAAAGCCAAACTGAGATAAATTAACAAGATTTCCCCGGTAAAGTGTGAGCATTTGCCAACTATCACACTGTCGTAGCTGCTCTGGGTTTAATCTCTGTGGTGTCTTTTTACATACTAGACTTGTTTACTTCTTTCACGGTAGTCTGAAAAACTGAGGTTCCTTAAGTAAAGCACCGAAATTTTTCAGGTGCAACATAAATCTCTTGAGTTGAAGTAACAAACCGAAACAGAAGAAAGCGAAAATGCAACAGCGAAAGACGATTCGAAGGAGCATTATTTATGAAAATTTTGCACGCTTGTGGACGATAGTTCGACACCAAATTTTTTGTCGACACACCGTCATCCTACAATACAAAATATCAGCGGTTTCTATGGCCTCCTTTCGTTACACTTTGTGCAAAAAGTCATGTAAAACAAAGACAGAGGACAGACCGATGATAGAGGGTCATGTCGGAAGAACCTGGTGATGTCCACAACACAATGCTAGAATGCTTGTTTCCGGTCCCTCGATGTTTTTTATGCATACCCTATAACGTTGGTATCAAGAGAACAACAGATGGCTGAATACCTTGAATATACTACTGCTGGTATAACCTAAACTTTGGCTCTGGTGTAATTTATCTCCCATTCAAACAAAATCTGCTATTATCTATCACATGCAGCTCAAACAACAACAGAATCTGAGCAGGCTAAGAAACCTAAAACTGACGATACGGAATCTTTCATGAAACTCACGACTAGCAGAACCAAATCTTCCATGGCGTCCACGACTGACAATAATGAATCTTCGATACAACCCTCCACTGGCAATACGGAATCTTACATGGAACCCTCAAATGGCAGTGTGGAATCTTTCACGGAACCCTCAACTGGCCGTACCGAGACTTCCATAAAGCCCGCGACTGTCAGTACCGAATCTTCCACGAGAGGCCATCCCAAACCACCCAAGGGTCTGTGTTAACATGGGATCTTGTCCTATTTCAGAGCAGATTACAATACTTTGACACATGAATTTCATTGGTGTTTTACGAGTACTCGAAACTATTTCACTTAAATCGCGGAAAATGGGCCGTGACCAGGGTAAACTAATTTGCAATCTGCCTAACAGTGTGAAGTGCAAGTCTGTTGCGAAGAAATTAATCTTTCTTACTCATGTTCTGTCAACTTCGAGGCAGCCAAATTAATGACAGTTTTCGTTCACGAAATATTACTGGCGCCTGTTTGCTACATTTATATCGCTAACCGGCAAGCATAAAGCCCCACTGAGAAAAAAGTATATCGCATGTATAATTATTTTAACATTTCCAGTGTGGTTATGGCTCGTATCTTTCAGAAGTCTGGATAAAATTAGCTGCGAAAGAAGTCACCACGTTTTGGAAATTGTTATATATTTATCATGTACATGTATTAACTTTCATAAGAATACAGCATTTTGAGTGACTCTAGATCAGTGACGACGGATAAACTGCAGTGAACGTCACTGGAATATGTTTTACCTAATTTTTTTAAGCCGTTGTGCAAGGGCAAGTATAGGGTGGTACCCCTTAGACATTAACTTGAATAGAAAAAGTAAAGCCAAAAGTAAGGTATATTGACAAGAGGCTGGAATCCACGTGTAACATGTGACCAAATGCCAAATGGAAAACTGACATTTGCTGTTCTGGTTTTCCTCTCTGTGCTGCAGTCTTTTATGTTGCATTTCTGCAAAAAGCGGAATTCTACTGGTGGACAAAGCAGTCTCGTGGTCTGTCTAGGTGTTGAATGTGATGACAGCACAGCCCTCTGGGTAACTCTAGACCAGTGACGTCTAATAAATTGCATTTATTATCACTGCATTTTTTTTACCTATTTGTCCTTATGCCATGGTGTTAGGGTGTGTAAGTTATTACTTCTTAAACACTTACATGAACAGTTAGGATAAAACCCTAACTGAGGTAAATTGACAAGACGTCGGATTTCACAGGTAACATGTGACCATTTGTCAAGTGTCACACTGTCGTCGCTGTTCTTGTTTTACTCTCTGTGCTGTAGTCTTTTATATTGATATCCTATGCATTGTTTACATATTAGTATTAAATGTAACTTAATTTAACTGTATTAAATATATTGAAAACACAGAATTTTGATTAAATATTGACCAGTCGCATTCAGTGTCAACCTGCCAATTGGCCAGATTTTCCCCGGGCTCTGCTCGGTTTCCTCCCACCATAATTCTTACCGCCGTCGTATAAATGAAATATAACATCAATCAAATAAATAAATAAATAAATAAGTTTAGTGTCTTTCATATGGTTGTGGCATACTGGTGCAATCATACAGATTATTTCAGCTATCACGTTTTCTTTCCTTTCCAGTTTTTCGAACAATAATGACGAAAAGGCATGAAGCGTTCTATTTGACGAGCTCGGCGGAGGAAGAGACATTTGCCATTACCACGTCTATATGCGCCAGGTTGTGCATGGAGCAATGCGTGGCATTTAACTATAACAAGAAAGCAATGCTATGCCGATACTTTACTTTCGATACATTGTCAAAGGGCGTAAAAGGCAGGCGTGAAAAAGACTGGGAGTTTTGGGTGAAGACAAGGGCATGATTTTAAAATAGCTTTTGTTTGACTCCATAGCGTAATGAGAAAATGGGAGACTGGCGGCTACACAAAAGGGTTCAAATCCCAGGAAAAACGCATTGTTTCCTGCTGTGACCCTGCAGTGCTTGTGTAATGCCTGTGTTGTGGGAACACATGCATCTAATCCTGTGACGTTGTACCTGGTAAGAACAAAGGAGTAAACCAAAGGAGTTCCTCGTTTCAGTTACCAGGCTGTGGTCAAGAATGTGCATGAAACTGGGGCCAATAATAGAGCTGCCCTGAAGAAAATAAACGTACAGTTTCTTTTACATTATTTCTTTGTCTGATTAGTGTTTTACGCCCTATGCAAGGACCAGCAATATGGGGAAGCCCGCGGCCATCCGCAGGCCAAAGGGCGGCTGCTCTATTTTACTCCACCGGCGAGGGATTCGTGTCGTTGTGATAGCCTTGGCAAGTTCAACCAGCAAAAGGAAAGACACATTTCACGTTTTTCAGATTTTGCACAAGGCACTGTTTGATTAACACAGAAAGCTCACCTCTTCTTCCGAGGTCAAACAGCCTTTCATCTCATTTGGCATGGTAACCGCTATAGCTGTCCTACAGGAGTCACGAGTTACATGTTTGCGACTACCATAATAAGCCGTGTTCTCACCGTCTTGTAAAAATAAAAATTTGCCAAAAATTAAGTGTTCGTTTGTTCTGTATGCTCCACAAGCTCAAAATCTGTATTTAGGCTATTAGGCAAATGCTTCTGCAATTTGCATAAATGCTGTTCAGTAGTTTTCTCGTTATGATGGAACAAAAAGCTGTCGAACTCTGTTCATTCACGTTAGTCGGTGTCATGGTAACCATAGCTATTGGGTTTTACAGTGTAACATACCTGCAAGATGGAATAACGACGAGGTCACATGTAGGTCGACGATGGTCCTTCTGATTGGAGGGTTTGGAATGCGGACAAAAATCTCAGTCATATTACCATAGGACAAAAAATCCCATGGTGAAAAAGCCCATCCCTTATATCAAAAACAGACGAAAGACCCACAAATCGTAATCAAGTCCACCAAAGAATTGTTTTAGAAATATAAAGTAAAGTAATACCTGAACAGAGTTGAATTTTTCAATAAACCTTTTATGAATAAACACATTGCAAAAACCGATGGAATGGAAGACAACACAAGTGTTTTTCCATGGAATAATACCCGTTTATATATGGTATAGTTGCAAAGCTTTAACATATGTGCCTCATTTCATGATCATGGTTTTGGAGGGGGGGTATATTTCCTTTGAACAAACTTTCAACAAGGTAATGGATTTCCTGCTTTCTTTGAAAGTTATTTGTTTCTCCTTAAAGAGCTACTAAGGTGTGAAAACACTTTTGTTTTCAGAGCAAGGATCAATGATAAAGATTGGTATAGTCTGAAAAGCTCCCCTAAAATGCAAAATCGTTGAACTGTATTAAAACAGATATTGTACGTTTCTTCAGAGAATACAGAAACCAAATTTTTCTGTCCTTCTCACTTTGCTTGGTGTGACGTCACTCACGAACACATGATGGTTGACGTGTATCCGCAAATTACGCTGCCTTTCAAACGCTCTTGACGTCATCTTGGCATAATTGCCTCACTCGACGTCATATTTGTCTGATTCGACGTCATATAAAGAATATCATCACGTCACGTCAGGTAAAAGTTACGGAAACAGTCGACGATTTTGTTTTTCAAGGAATCTTGAGATATATGGGTTAAATAGTGTTATTCATCGACAACCCTTTGGAATCATGGTGTTAGGTTAGTTCCGTAGAATTTTTTCATAAAACTTTAAAATTAATACTAATTTTGTATTCTCATCACAGTGGCACTTTAAATTATACACTATCTTTACATTAAGATAAAGTTATGAGATTTTTCCACTAAGATAACGTCTTTATATAATTACATGATATACCACAATTTACATAATCTAACTCTATAACATTTTAAGCAACATACATATATGGAGGTCTACCTTAAGAGATGGGCTGATGGTAATTTCAATGATATCCTGCCAATGTATAGTTTCTCCACTTTTTATACCAACTATGCCTCATGGCAGCCTATACCATTATTGAGGTAAAATATTTTCACTCCATGCCTATACACAGAGCAGTTATAGATTCCTGCTGCTTGTTACCAGACAATGTCAACCTCATTTGAACAGTTATGATTACCCTCATTTCGTCCCAAATGACCGAAATAAATCTCCTAAGAAACCATGCAATAGGATATGCTGAGCTTAATAAGCGTTCTCTTGGCGTGTCCTACATAGTGCTGAACAACGAAATGTGATACATTGTACAGTGTCCAGCTTTCATTATTACCGGCTTGTGACTTCCGCAGGGTTTAAAACAAGTTTAAACGTAAACTTACTTTTAAATCTGTATTGTTTACGGCCGGTACAGGTGAGTATGGATCTGTGTCAGTCTAGAAAATGACATCTTCGTTCAAATTCCTTGAAAAATGATTTAAATCGTTTGACATAAGCAGTGACACTCGGTACCTCGGGCTGACTGAGGCCGACAATGTGCTTAGTGTTCTAAAATGCCACCCTTCTGATTAAGGACTTGTATATAAATAAATAAATATCTTCAAAAATAAGCCACTCGAAAAAGCGAGAGGTACATTATTGCTACTAAGACACGGCCTTCGATGATGAATGTTTTCCCAAGATGCCGGCCGAGTATCAAGCAGGTGTGGGCCTGTGAAAACCGAAAGCAGCACAAAAACAAAACGAAAGCGATCACACCTCTAACACAGTGAAAACAATCGAAATGACGCTAAGTCACTTAATTTTTTTATTTATATACACTGATATGGATTCTTCTCTGAACCAGTCGCCACAATTTTCAGTACCTCCAACAGTTGCCTTCCTCTTATATACGGTTAAAGCTTGAAACTCAACGTCGTCTTTGATTGTGGAACATTAAGGGGCAATAACTCCTGGGCGCCGTGCAACCACTGATGACTTTCGAACAATTTCACATTTGCTTCGAAGTCCGAATATCCACTGCTCTTGGTGTTTCCCATTGAGTTTGCAAAGCTCTCGCTACGCATCTTCTAAAGAAATGTGCTACAGTTCCATCAGATGTTGATGTTCTCTTTCACAATGTACAAGGATTTAAAAATACATGTAGGTTTCCTCAAGAGGGCTGTGGCTATTGAGGTACTCATATTCCTATTGTCCGCCACAGCAAAATCAACGCCGACTATTATACCTCATGCATTTTTCTCTTCCCCTGATTGGATAAAGCGTGGGGTTTAGACGTTCTTGAGGCTGCAGCCTATTTACGTCCTGTAAGGGATAAGTTCATATCAATGCGTCTTTGGAAGTAATAAAACTAATCCGTGTTGCAGAGTGGAACATAGTGGTTTCCCTGGATCTCGACAGCTGACAAGCGGACGCCCGTTGTGCCTCAGCTGTCTTGAGCCGGACAAATCACCATATTCCACTCTGCAACATGCAAAAATTACATCTTATTTCAACAGAAAACGTGCTGTGTTGTGAATACGTTTCTGAAGCTACCCCCTTGCGAGTTGGTTAACAGTGTAAAACAGCCAAGAGAACTGAAATGGTATGAACAGTGTGTCATTTCAACTGACTCGTAGCAACATTAAATCACAGCTTTACTGTAAATAAATTACTGACATTGTTGCTGCCGTACCTAGTGTAATGTTTCGTATCACAGTTAGGTAACCGCAACGGTAAAACTACATTCCTTTTACACAGTGTGTTATATTAGGATATAGTTTAGAGAGATACTCAACTCATAGTGCTATTTCATCCACGAGCCTTGTCAAAATCAACCATGCAAGTGAAACAACTCCTACTAGTATTAAAGTCTGACGCAATGGCTCGACGGAAAGTACAGGTTTGCTACTTTTGAATCTGCAAATTCTCTTGCACTGAAACTTATTATTTTGGTTATTTGGTTATAAAGTTTCATAGTTATTACCCAGATAACACGCTCACAGTCGGTTTATCGTCGCTGACAGTTCATGGTCCAATCGCCGTTGTCCAGGCGACGTCAGATTCCTAACCATTACAGGATAACCGGTTTTTACACCTTCCACCCGACGACCAAAGAATGATAAAAACTGGACAGCTATATACTGCCCGCGTCAAGACATCCAGCCAGTGGCAAATTCATGACATTCAAAACATGGCAAAAAATGGGCATCCACCTTCTACCAGCACCACGACCCGCAGCTTGCCCTTCCCAGAATGTCCGACCGACTCCAACAGATAGACCGAAACTGGACATTCATATACTGCGCCTATTTTGACGTCCAGCCAAACAATGACCAAAACTGAACACCCATATACTGCTCCTATCACGAGATCCAGCTGATGGCCAATAAATGACAAAAATTGGACAACCTTTTACTGCCCGTATCAGCGGCAAGTTCATGACCAAAGATGTACTTCGGCATAGGGCCCATATCAGGACGTCCGGTCGACCGCAAATTAATGTTCAGAAAAGTGCATCTGTCTACGGCCCAGCTGATGACCAATACATGACAAAACTGGATATCCATTTACTTTTCCTATCAAGACGCCCAACCAACGGAAAATTAATGTCCAAAGATGGACGTCCACATATTACACCTGTCAGGACATTTTTATCGAAGTCAAATTAATGATCAAACATAAACATCCGTGTATTGCCCCTACTTTGTTGTCCAGCGGATGGCTGATGCATGGCAGAAATGCATATCTGCATACCACCTATATCAAGACTCCCAGCCTTCGGAAAACATGATCAGATATAGACATTTACATACTGTCCCTATCTGGGCCTCCAACCAGGGGCAAATTATTAATTAAAAATGGATATGCATGTAAGACGTCCATGCAGTCGACGGCCACACAGGGATATTGCCGTAAATGGCCAAATGTGGACTTCCTCATACTGCCCCAATGATTACTTCCAGCCGACGGCGATGATTGATATATTAAAGGATGCCTTTTAGCTGAATACATTGCTTGAAAGAAAAGTTTCACATAGTATGTGCGGTGCCCTGGGGCTACTGGCATTTTTTATGAATATTGGGCTAGCATAAACGCTGAAATCGGCGAGTGAGCATGGTAAGCGCGTTCAGGCCCTCCTTTAAGCTCGCTGAGCTTGACTGATCAAGCTAGTGAACTCTTGCAGTGGTAGTTGGAGTGTTACAACAACACCGCAGCTGGGCTGTTACCGAGTCAACCAGCTTTTGGTAGTTCTACAGCTGCCTTGGACGTAAACAGGAAAACAGGCAAGTGTCGTTTAAAGGATGTTACACAGTTTGAAGTTATGATTTGTAAACGAGGTGGATAGTTTCACATACATGAGCCGAACCTATTCTCTGTAGTGTATCACTCTCCGGAAAATCCAGGTTACGGGCTTAATACCGACCGATATACAACAACTACACAAAGGCAATTCAAATGGCCGTCCACAATTTACCGTCAGCTTCAACTTTACTTTAAAACTTATATTTGTAAAAGAATTTTGGCATTACCCCATAACTGTTAAAAAAACAATGAAATGTTATATTTAAATAATTTTACAGAACATGCTTGCAGAATTATTCTGTAATACAACAAACCGCTTTACAGCAAAGTTTGAATTGTCTATTTAAATATGGAAACATTGCAATAGGCCTGCATTGTAAAGCACAACACTGCTGTACTTCCTATATTATTTATCAAAGCGCTGTGAGTTCAAGTCCAGCACATGCTGGCTTCCTCTCCGGCCGTAAGTGGGAAGGTCTGCCAGCAATTTGCGCCTGGTCGTGGCTTTCCCCCGGTCCGATTTCGTCCTACCATAATGCTGGCCGTCGTCGTAGAAGTGAAATATTCTTGAGTACGACGTAAAACACCAATCAAATAAATAAATAAATAAATTTATCAAAGTGATTTCAAATGAATCGCTTGCACCTTGTCACATAGATTAAATATATTTATTAGTTAATTCAGTCATTTCTTCCATCACACCATGGATCCTGATGGATATCAGTATATGAGCCAGGCATACCTGGGACTATATGAGCCAGGGACTATTGTCAATATACCTGAAACAAGGCTTTGTTTTCTCGAATCCAAGGAAGAGGCAAGCAGGCTAAAATTATGGCCAATATCTGTTCAACAATTGTTCCAAACTGAAACATCCCCATCCTTATTTCCTAAAACTGAAGAACATAACATGAAATTTCTACTGGCGGGAGCCTATCATTATATTTTCCATTCGTAAATTCTTTCTAACTGCAGTATAACTGACGTATCGTTTGTCTTATTCGGCTAAGCGACATATACTAATACCGCCTGCAAAATAGATAAATGTATTTTTCTTACGTTTTCTTGGCCCATTAGACATTTTCTAATGGAACGTATAATACGCTGTAAAGAGGGCCGTTTAATTTAACATCATTAACTAAGTGTACAGATAGTAAATCACTTTTCCCGAGTTTTAGCATTGAGAGTTGGGAAGTGTCATCATCATCTTTCCCTTGCACAAATAGCCCCCATTGTTGAAAACACCTAAAACAGGCACACAGCTGTTATTAGGAGACCATGTGTTTATAGCCAGCCTTCTCCCCCTCTCGCTATTTCTCCGATGTAGGGTATGTATGACGGTATGCATTATCCATTTGTTATTCGGTTTGATCTGGCCAGACTATGTGGTGTCGTCAGGTAGGCAATGGTTGGCCTGCACCAAGTATGCAATATAATTGTATGATTAGAACAGAATCACTAGCTGTGAAGAGCGGAGAGCACAGATGGGTGTTCATTAAATTAACTCTGAAACACCTGCAAATTATATAACCAATATATGTAAACCCCTGTAAACTTGTCACTGGAGGTGTAAAGTAAACTGTTTTGGATTGCATGTGGGGTAGAACTAAGTGAATGGAGTAGAGAAAAAAGAGAAAACATGTCATGTAATATACTAAGGAACTACTTCAGCCGTACAATCAACACATATTTAATATGTGACATTCTACATCAATAAAGTGTACGAATACGCCCTTTCAGACAGTTACAGAATATTACTATTTATTATTTAATCTTCGTTGTTTTTGTTACAGATAGATCATCCCGCTGTCTGCTATTATATGTGGATCAATTGAAGTCTAAAGAAAACATTTTCCAACAATAGGATATCGAATACACCTTGAAGGATGTAGATATTGGGAGATAAAGGCGGAAGACGGCGTTTTGGAAGCAACTATCGACAACCCTGCAAATCAATCAGTCACTAACTACCCTTTTAAAGTGAACCACACTTTTCATGCTGGAGTTGTTAGTAAACTCAGAATATGACGTTATTTGGTTCTGGTGTAAAATAAAGTCTTCATAATATATTTTCATAAATATCTACTGTTCATTCTTTTCGTTAAATATGGTGTTATTTGTCAGGCAGTTGGAATTGAGCCTTACCACTGTAGTTGTATTTTTTCCCTTTAATATCGGTGCTTTTACCTTAACAGTCCTTCCGTCTTCTAGTTGTATGGCTGTGTATGACAGCCCTTTTGGGATGTAGGCCAGACACCTGTTATGGTACATCGACTCAGCGTCGGGTAGAGGATGTCGGGCCGATGGGCACCAGGATGTTGGGCCAATGTTAGGTTAGGGACTCTGGCGGATTCGTATACATAGCGAACGTCGGCAGGAGGGCGTCGGGTGGATGAGCAAACTAACGTTGGGCCGATGCTAGGAACTGAGTTTGTCATAGGTTCTCCTCAACCCGATTCGGGGGATAATCATGACAACACAACATTCTGAGTTGTTGTAGACATTTGACGTCTAATAAATTCGAATTATCATCAGACCATCTTTTTCAATCAATTTTGCTTCAGTCATGGTGTTGGGTGGTGGTGCTAGTCGTTGGTTTTTAATCATTTACGACGCTGAAAGGTTAGAATAAAACCATAACTGACGCAAACCGACGAGAGACGGCATTTCATGGATTACCTGTAACAATCTTCCAACTGTCGTGGCTGCACTGGTTTTGATATCTATGCTGTAATCTTTATATATACAGCACAGGTAAGGGCCGATCGTGATCTGGTCTGATTCTAACCTTGTACTAGATGGGATTTTGTCAGTAGCTTAAGCCCAATGATACGGAAATCTGTAATATATTTGCTACATGTGAAACGTCTCCATCAAACCAGTTGACACCTAGAACTGCCTGATTTTATCCTACATCAGGTTCTCCAAATTTTACACATTCCATACATAGTACTTACATATCTGCCTAATTCAGTTGGTTAATTCGTATCATATAAATTTCACGCATGTTCTTCCTCTAATTTGGAATGCACTTCCCACGTGTATGTTCTTCCTCTGATTTTCAATGCCTGTCCCACATGTATGTTCTTCCTCTGATTTGCAAAGCCTTTCCACACGCATGTTCTTCGTCTGATTTGGAATGCCTTTCCCACATGTATGTTCTCCCTCTACTTTGGAATGCCTGTCTCACATGCATGTTCTTCCTCTGATTTGAAATGCCTTTCCCACATGCATGTTCTTCCTCTGATTTGCAATGCCTGTCCCACATATATGTTTTCTTCTAACTGGAATGCCTGTCCCACATGTATGTTTTCTTCTAATTGGAATACCTGTCCCACATGTATGTTTTCTTCTAATTTGGAATGCCTTTCCCACATGCATGTTCTTCCTCTGATTTGGAATGCCTGTCCCATATGTATGTTTTTCTTCCACCTGTTCATTCCATTGTTGTGACTCTTTATGTAGTTTAAATATACGCACAAATGACCTAAAAATGAAAGTTTCATAACTTGCGTCCGAAATTGAATTCTTAAGGATTCGTGCACGAAAGATCGCCTGTAAGGCTATGCGAGTTGCAAGGAATATCTTGCTGTTCATTTTGACAGCCCTTTGGAAGAACGTAGTCCCACATAAACTCCAAACATGCGCGCCACAATTTCGACGGTCTCACCTTCTTTATTTAGGAGCTGACCGGCCTAGAGCTCATCGCTCCATGTTAAAGCAACAACGACGCCATGCTTCCGTTTGTAGCGTGTAACCATAAAACATGGCGTCGTTTTTGTTTTAGAATGGAGCAATGAGCTTCTAGGCAGGTCAGCTCCTAAATAAAGAAGGTGAGACCGTCGAAATTGTGGCGCGCATGTTTGCGAGTGTCTGTACTTTGGTAGGAGATATGAGATAAGTGGCTGACTGGCGAGGTGGCAGAAATGTGGCAACACTCCCCGGAAATTTAACGGAAGGTTGTATGACCCCACCGATATAGTGACATCCAAATATCGGGGTGACGGTGGAGTTCATGAGCAATTATATGTAGGAAGAACACAAGTACGTTCTCTACTTTCTCTTCCACTCATTCATAACAGGCCAGGCTCATTGTCCAGTTGTGTAGCAAAGGGTAAACACTGCATTGACAGAATTCCTCTCTCATTTCTCTGCATGCTAGACAAGGCAGTTATACTATTGTTTGTCGTATGCTAGCTCGCCACAAACACAAATAACATCAGCTGGCATACGTACAATATCTTTCAGTTATCATGATTTAGCGTACGGCATTTGCATGGCCTGTTTGGGTGCGTATGTGTTTTCATATACGTGGCAATGAAGCGCATTCCGTTATTGAGAATCCATTTACATTTACTTCTCTCCAACAGTCTCCCTGGAAGACACCAGGCTGTAAGAGGGGGAGGGCTGTATGTCTTCGCGCTTACCTTTTGCGGAAAACTCGCACAAAGTGTTCAAGAAACTGGTTTGCACACAAGCGAGTTGTAACGGCTGTATAGCTTTCTCTGGAAAGTAAACATACAATTCTACTGTTATCATACACAGCTGATGACTCACAGGTAAGACTTTTGTTGAAGTTTGTTTTCGTATTTAACAAAAATATACATTCTGTTTTTAGAATAATGCTACCGTTTTATTCTCGGACGTGTCTTGACAACAGTACAGATGTTTTCAGCAAAAATGCTTTCGTTTACATTCGGACGTGTTTCAAGACAAAACAGGCACAGTCCAAAGTGGGTATGCTAACTATGCTCAGTGCGACGAAGAGTGTTTCAGAACTTGTTCTGAGCTTTGTGACTTGTCGCCGGCGTCTATCACATAGTCTCATTCTATGGAATTCCTTCACAATTACGAATAAGAGGTGTTTTCGTACTAAAGTAACAATCATAATGTCATCATGTTAAATAATGTCAGCCCCAATTCTCCTATTACGGGTGTTTTACCACTAATATGACTGAAGCCAGTGTAGCCGTAAAACTCTCATAGAAAGCACAAGTAAAAACACGGTTTAGTGTTTAGCTATGGGTATTCAACCTCAGTGTTAACATGGGGTGACCTCATGCAGTTGTTCGAATCTGCTCAGTTATCTCTAAAGGGGGGCCGGGGGCAGAGTGGAATGTTCAGTATGGACAAATGCGTAACTTCTGAAAATACCCGCACTGACGACCCACCTTGTTTTCGTCATATAGACAATCCCATCCCACAGCCATAACATGTTGGGAGGGGTGGAGGGGTTGTATCAGTTAGGTTACCGATTGCATCGATGCAAGAGCATTTAAACAGCTGTCTTCAGGTGAGAGAGATTTCACTCGGACATCTTCCTTATGCAACATCTTTCATGGTTCACGAGTGGTATACGAATGTCGGATTTGTAGCTTAGACCGTGTCTCTTTTTATCCACAAATGAATTTGGTTATTCGGCTGTCTCAGTGTTTGCATTACCTTGTTTCGTATCATTTGTGTTTAGTCAGTCGGCTAATTTGTCCAGGTGCCGCTTGCACAAAGGGGTCGTAAGCCTAAGTTGATTGTAAATCACTACGATCTCTATTGTAGCCCTCACTTATAATCGAAAGCCTCTTGCACAAAGGAATTGTAAGTTAAGATCGTTACAACTTACAGCATTACAAATTGTCCAAAATGACAATCGGTATTACCCACTTGTAAACATTTACAATCGCCCTAAAATTTACTTTGAGTACATATACCTGCCTTGGGTGGGCCGCTAGGTGGACTCGGTTTATAAAAGTGTAATTTCATTACGAGACGTTTTTCACATGTTGTTGTCAGCTGCTGGATCGGGATGATGTAGAGCTCCTTTGGAAAGGGAGATAAGAAAAGGTTATTTGCTGGTATATTTACCATTTACACAGACTACCTTTACGCAAGAGTCAAATTCGGCCTTCGATCGCGATCGTAACTTCGAAAAATTACAAGTACCTTACAAGTCTCATGTACAAGCGGCGTAACTTAATTTTACAACAGATTGTGAAGTCAATTGTAGGGTTTACAATTGATTGTAACCACGATCCCTTCGTGCTAGCGGTCCTTGATCATCAGGAATTTTGTAGCTTCACCTTAAAGTAAAAGGTTTACTTAAACGTTGTCGTTGTACAGGGAAGAAACAATATTTTAACCGTATATGCTTCGCCTCTTTGACCTTGACATTTGTATCTAGGCGTCGAAACTGACATTCGTAAACCATAAAATATTACCATTTAAAGTACGCGGTGTTTTTTCAGATCTTTGAATCTTTTCCGGTGCCTTGGGGTATTTTAACGTCCTGGTGGTTCCCATCTGGTTATATCTTGTATAGCCACGCTCCATTTCTGCCCAGCAAGAAACATCTGGTCACTTTAATTTATCCCAGTCATTTTTCGAAACGACCCACCACAAATTCCAGAACAATTTATGACGGTTTTGAACTTTCATTTACCCGCGCAGAAATGTGTCTACTGAAATTAAATTGAATTCTTGGATTAATGGGCTGATTTAATCAAGTATAGTCAACAAGGTGTCAGCAAATTATATCAAGCATATACTATACTACTATTTTCCTTCTTGCATATGTATGAATAACAGATGTGGTGTTTGTCATCAATAAGTGATGAAATGTATTTGATTAAGAGGTTTGATGATAATGACACATGTATATATTTTAATATATCCATTATCTCGTTGTGTTGTAAAAAAAATTGATCTTGGTAGGTGAAAATGGATCACAATATTGCTACCTGTATTATTAAGTGTTTGCAGGCCTTCCTTACGTGCAAAAAAAGAATGCGCGTGAATGCGGAAATAAGAAGGGAACATTTTACCCACGCATGTGTGTATAACCTGGTGTTGTCTTAATAATAAGCGCCATATGTGAAAACAACTTTCTATAGTGTGCCCAGAGAAATCGTGCCCGGGAGAACAACTGTAACTATTCTGTAACCGTGCCCCCAAAAATCGTGTCACTGAAATTTTGTGCCAGTTATGCTAAACTCAATCCAGCCTGCTCTGAAGGAAAAGTACTCTCTGCAGAATGAAAGTGAGCAATGGTATACGTAGATGTTTACTGCAAACAACTGTATCACTACTGTATCATTGAAACGAGAGGATATTCCATTTGATATCGCCATTTATGGAAGACATGAATGCCTCAATGAAGTCAATGAGTCAACTTTGCATTTTCGTTTTTGTTTTTTTTTTCTTTTTTTTCATGATAGTCGTCAAATTACATATAACATGCGTTTTCGTAGGACCGTCACGCCAGTCAGGTTGTGTATGATCAAGGAATAAATGCATGGCTGAGTGACTGAGGATGAGTGACTGAGGGTGAATGACTGAGGGTGATTGGACATTGAAAGTATTCACTTATATTTATGGTGACCAGAAGATACTGGCCTTCGAAAACTACATAATCAAAAAGGAAAATAGATGGATGGTTGTAAAACCAGGTAAAAATGACACAAAATTCGCAGACACCAATAAACATTTTGAAGATACAAGTATACATTATGCAAACTATATTCTCTGAGATAGCCTAATGAATTTGAAACATTTGATTTTAAACTCGGCAGGGAAAATATCAAGTTATTGAAATATTGTGTCAACCAAGCAATGGAGAGTATGTCAGGCAATGGAGAACAGTCGACAAAGGATGAAATGGATATAGCGCGTCAGACAATGAAGAATCAATATCAAAGAATGTAATGGACATAGGTGTTAACCAATGGGAAAATAAACAACATAGGATGCAATGGACATGAGGTGACAGACAATGAAGAATACATGCAATGTATACTGGAGGGTAAAAAGAAGTGCTCTGATGGGCATTGGATGACAGACAATGGAGAATAAGCAGCGAAAGGTGCAACGGCCATGAGGTGACAGACAATGGAAAGTAAATAAGAGAGATGCACTAAAAATGGAGTGACAGACAATGGAGAGTAAATAACAAAAGATACAATGCACATAGGGTGTCAGACAATTGCGACTAAATAACAATATGCAATGGACATGGGGTGACAGACATTTGAGAGTAAATGACAAAAGATGCAATGGACATAAGTGACGGAGAATGGAAAGTAAATGATAAAGAATGCAATGGATGACAAACAATGTAGAATAAGCCGAGGGTGTAATGTGCCTGGGTTGACAGACAACAAACAATGTAATCGGCACAGGGTGACAGAGTAGATGAAAAGCAAAGTCACAGGGTGTGGCAGCCCATGGAGAATGAACACAGCATGTAATAAATAAGTGGTAATAGACGTACACAATGGAAAGTAAACAAAGAATGCAACTACCATGGGATGACAGACAAGAGAAATTAGGCAGCAAGGAATGCAACTGTGGAGACAAGCAGTGGTCAATACACGACAGGTGATTTAACGAAGATGAAATGAGAGACCATAGATAATAGGTAAAATACTCAATTAACACGGCTTGACCGACAATGGAGAATGAACAATTAATATCGAAGAATGTAATTAAAATAATATACATTTAACAGTTTGTACCGTATTGCATTAATAAATATCACTATGCTCATACACAAACAATCACCACAATGGAATACTTCATAGAATTTATTTATTTATTTGGTTCGTGTTTTACGCCGTACTCTAGTATATTTCACTTATACGACGGCCGCCAGCATTATGATGGGAGGAAACCGGGCAGAGCTCCGGGGAAACCCACAACCATCCGCATGTTGCTGGCAGACCTTCCCACGTACGGCCGGGGAGGAGGTCACCATGAACTCTTATAATTGAACAATCACTGGTTTTATTAAGACCAGACCTTTATCTTTTTTTTTTCTAATTACACTCTGTTCTACCATTCACATTTGGGTAGATTTTGGCATATGATTCTGGACATTCTTCCGAGACATGCCATCGAAATATTAAAACTATTTTGCAATTCGGGACGGGTTGAGATAAGCAGCTAACAGATTTCACTGATGCGGAAAAAACAGTCCACACTGTTGGCATGAGATGAGTTATGCGCAGTTAGATACAACTAATACAAGCAAAAACATCTTCTCCTAATCTTTGTCAAAATATACTTATTATGTAACCATACTTATTGGATTGACGAGATAAGATCGCTGATAGAAAAGTGAACGAGTGACATTTGATTTGTCACGTGAAACAAAATGGAGTATCATATGAACCCAAGAGTTGTAGGGTGTTTCTTGAGACTTTTCTGAGAAAAATTGCAGATGATGGCGTGAATAATATCCAACCAAAAGAATGGCCGTTTTACCCATTCATTTCTCTTTATCTTGATCCTCTCTTTATAATTTGACCATGACTTTTGCATCGGTTTGTCGTAGCAGTGATTTATACTGAACACTAATGAGTTGTTTTCTCTTATTATTTCTACTATCGCCAACGTATCCGGAGGTTTTCTCAGACCTGGAAAATTTTGTTGACTTTTAGCTTGGGTTCTTTTTCAAAATCTGTTACTTGAGCGTAATTGAACAATACAAATCGCAATGGCACAGGACATCATATATTAAAAAGGTTTCATTTCATGGAGCTTTCTATATTATAGATAACATTTTTCCAGTTAAACACAGATGAGGTATGATATACATGACCACGCAGAACAAGGACCCTCATCAATGCAGTCTCTGTGATTTCACGCACAGCTCATTCTGGTTTCCTCTCCTGGGAAGGTGTGACAGCAGTCTCGGGGTGGATTCCCCTCCCCAACCCTCTGCAACCCGTCGTAATGCTATCGTATAAGTCAAATATTCGTGAGTACGGCGTAACACTGCAGTCATATGCGGACAGTCGCGGCTCTCTACAGTTTCATGGGTTTCATCTAGCCTCGGCCAGGTTTCCTCCCAGCACAATTCGTTTCGCGGTCGTCTAACTGAAGACCTTCATTATGCCGTAAACGCTAATCTATTACGTAGATAGATAAATGTTATCTTGACTTTGCCCTAATTTCAAGAATTGTGAAATTCAAATGTGTTGTTCTTCTAATTAATAAACTAAAAAAGCTAACTGCTTGTCTCTTTGGGCAAAGTTTAATTTTGATTTATGCTATTTACAATATCGTCACTTTTTGCGTGGTGTTTAAATTTGCTTATGTCAGCCACGCAAGAAAATAGTACTTACTGTTAACTGCTGAATGAGTCTGCCTCCAGTGTTTCGATCCAAGCGACAATCGGTCTACCACATGCCATTCTATGGCACTCTGATTGACAGTTATCCTCACGTTTTTGTTGGTAGTCAATGTCTAAGTTGAAACACTCAGTCTCGGTGATGTAATATGCCACTCGGTTGAACACATTAATATTCATCAAGAGTAGAGTCAGGGGCAGAGAGTATATAAGCACGCTGAGCTTCGGCAAGGATGCAAACCTTGCTTTATATTGCAAGTGTTCTGATTGGTAAAGTGAGGGTTATTACCAGGCATAGTGGGAGTTGACCCAGACACACGAAAAGTCGAAACACACTATCATCACAGTATTAGGTGGCTTGAACTTTTTTCCCTGTAATGAAATCGCATACTCATACATGTATGAAGCTGTTGGCTGCACGGAGAGTTGTAACTCTGCCGAAGAATATTTCACTCTTTTCGAGAACATTTCATTTTACATGTCATGCATGTTCGTAAAAACTGGTCACATGCCCAAAGCGCCCAAACCACCGCGTCAGGGGTTTAACAGTTGTCCTGATGTAAAGCCGCAACCTAGCCAGCAAAGACTAGATTCCAACACGCGACCTCATTAGCCATCGGCAATGGCCCGAAACAAAAGCTGTCTAAATCAATTGTACGAGGTACTTCTTTATACTTTAAACAGTGAATATGCCTTCCTTACTTTGTTAAAAATTCTATCATTTATTCTATGTATTTATTTTTTTGTTATGACGAAGTTTACAGCCACACTGTTGCAAATTTTACATTTGTGATTGGTGTTGTAATATTGTGCTCTGTCGGATCTATTCAAATCCGAGAACATAATCAGGTCATTGTCATGAATAAACGAAAACATTGTTTCTTTTTTGTGCTCAATAATGGGTGAAATGATCTACTGTTGATGTATAATTTTGTAAATATAACACCTGAAGTTCTGATCGTTGTATGGGTGATTGTTCCTTTCGAGTTTATTGAAAAAATTCTGATTTAGAAGAGCAAACAATCAAGCAGAAAAAATCACCCTTCACGCATAAAATGGAAAACACAGCTCCACAATTATCACGTTACTCCATTGCCATCTACATCCTAGTTCAAAGAGAATCTCAGTAGCTGAACACGTATAAGGCGATTAAAATTGACAAAGACTTGTTAAATCAATTTTGCTCTTAGATTTAAAAGGAGGAGGTATGATAACGCAAGAAGCCTGCCCCTTGCGGGTACGATAAATTGATCATGAAAAAAAGAATGTCCTACGTTACCATTTCTTTTATTTTAGACATATATAATATATCTGTGTATATGATTTTGTGAAGAAAAAAAAACCGAAATGTTATAGTCAAATGAAAATGCCCTATTGTTCAAGTTGGTCAAATTTGTGCAGTATTGCACCCATTCAACCTCCAATTTAGGCATGAATAAAAGTGGAACCACAGACCAAAACTAACACAGGGCTTGTATTACATTGAGTTTGACCTTCGGGTAAAATATCCTTTTGGAGCACCACCTCCTTCATAGTTATAACAACAACTTTGTCTTTTGATTTGCACGATCTATCTTTTACCTTGATGTGTACCGAACAAATCTTGCTGTAATTAATTGTTGAGTTTAGTGTAGTGGTTTGAGATTAACGAATTGAACCAGGGCATGGCGGGTTCGAGTTTGTGTTGTTATTCAATGAAAATGTATGTGTGTGTTTTTAAACACACAGTTATGTGATAATATTACATAATCAAACATTATAAAAAGTAAACAGTTGATGAAAATACACATGGATATCATGATTGGTAATTGGTAATTAACAGTCATCACAGACAAACGAACCGACTTCTGTCTCCAACATCCAGTGCTAGCTATGGGCACTTTCAGCGGCTTATCATACCTCATTTTTCGTTAGCTTAAATCAATTTCCTGAAATTATGTAAGAAGCAGACTTTTTGTGTGCATCTTTGGTTTTTATTAAAATGTTTCACGATAACGTAGATAACCTCATCTAAAAGTAAAATTAAAGGTGAAATTTTATGTTAAATTGTTTGAAATGTAACATTACACGACATTTTATGACATTATACGACATTATTCTCAGCAGGTTCTGTATCGCACGATGCTCCCAATGACTCTGCTGATGCCTTTGCTGGGGATCGTCACTGGGGTTGGAATCGTCTTCCCTGTAGAAGCAAGCCAGGTAGCAGGACTACAAGGTAAATACTTTACCAAGAACGTTAAGGTTAAACATGCGAAATTTGATCATATGCGTCCAGGATTTACCTAAAGAACTAATGAGTTCAGAAGTTCAGACGCGCGCTCAGATGTTGGTGTCAAAGAGTGGTCGACGGTGAAAGAAGGGTCGTTCGCACACATGGGAAAACTCGCCATCATGGAGAAGATTTCTGGGCATGATGATCAAAAACAATCAAGTAAATTAATTCATTGAAGGGTACGTATACTTTGAAAAAAAATCACTGGCATGGTTGTTCTGTTTCATTTTCAATGCTGAAGTCTTTCATATCATAAGCCTGCATAAACCGAGTCTTGCTGGAGGACTACGCATTCCCAAAGTTGTTTCTCATTGTATGGTTTTCATATTCGAGCAATTTTAGGCCATTAACATCATTACATTTTTTTAGAACCGAAGTATGCGTAAACCATGTTGGAAGGGTGTGTAAGTTTCCTCCTATTTAACTACATACATGAACACGAAGAATGAAGCGCCAACTAGAGTTCAATTGATCAGAGATCCTGCAGATTTCACCAGTTAACTGTGACCATTCGTTAGCTATCAGCTAGTCGTGGCTTTTACGCTTAGACTTCTGTATCAGAGTTGCCACCTGAGTTTACGCATTATAACTTTTACTACGATTCAACCACTCGATTGGTCCAAAGGCTAAAGTTTAGGTTATGCCGACTAAAGACACCAGACAGAAACATGTAGGGTGAATCCGCCATGCCAACAGTCATTACCGGAACACTGCCCCACCCAACACACAAATATATGTCGTGGACAGGGAGTGAATAAACATGGGATATGGAGAGTTAGGCCAGAACACTAAATATAACGTGACAGTTGGCAAATGATCACATGTAACAGGTGAAATTCGACATCTTGTCAGCTTACATCACATAGGGTTTTATTTGGATTCTTCATGGAACTGCTTAAAATTATTTTCTTTCTTTATTAATTTGAATAGTGTACGTATCCATGTGTGCTTATCATGGGTGATTTGCGCCACGTTTTGTTATGAAATTTTGTCATATACCTCTGTATGGATGGGAGCACCAGACGTTGTAAACAGCCCATGCTGCTATAGGAATGTTATATATACAACGTTGTGGTCCTGTTAACTCTCCGTACATTTGTGCATTGTTGTAAGAGCAGCGTTTCCATTCAGTGTTAAGTTTTATGAACTGAATGAAAATGTTGTGACAAACCGGGAGCACCCAGCATTTCATGCATGGGCTTAACCAGCGTGTTTTAAAACCGTTTTGAATTTCCTGGAGAGAAAGGTGGAATGCCCTCGGTGAGGCTTAAGGGAACACAGCTCCCCCTGGACCACAGGTTCAGCAAACTTTCAGTAAAGGTTAATAGTTATGTAAAATACTTAAGTGAAGTATGCAAGTTACACTTCAGGCCGCCAACCAGTAAAACCATACCTAAAGTAAAATTCCCCAAAGGTCAGTGTCATTGATGAAAGTAGCATGACTCTCTCTTAAGAAAGTGTATAATTTTCTACGCAAGATAGTGACCTGAAAGTAGAAGTACATGTAGTCAGCAGTTTCCCATGATGTCTCCTGCTTATATTCGGCAAAGATTTTGCACACAGTCGACACGATATTTTTAAGGCCTCTGGCCTGTATCATAAGATATAATTTTTCACATTTATATATACTTGTCTAGGCAATATTTCAGATTACTAAATATTGTGATTTTCTAAATTTAACCAATGTTTTGCTTGTTTAAAGTCGTTATTAAAATGTTCGTCTGTTTGATTTAACTTCTGTGACGCGATCCCAGAGCTGTTGTAGAACGAAATCTTAACAACATGATGAGTCGTCATAACCAGTCGGTTTGGTCAGCATGGTCCACTAGACCCACCATACAATCGAAGCATTTGAATGCATTTAATTTTCTGAAAAAAACAAAAATTGTTAAAAATCAGTAAAGGTATTGTCGAATACAGATTTTAATGCTCTTACTCACCATAACTCCATTTTTCCAGTTTTCGTCTCTTTATTGCTCAGTACAGCAAACATGAACTTCCTCTCCAGAAATAGATATAGTTGTGTGGATCCTTGACACCTGAGACTTCATTTCAGAAGTCGTTAAAATGAGACTTTACATGTGCATGTTGGGTAATGCAGAAGTCGCTTGCATCCTGTAAAGCTAAGTGGTAAACGTGTCGGCTTCTGCTTTCTATTCCAAAGAAATACGAAAGTTCGGCTTGTCGACCGTGTTGATCCCTGAAACTACGAAACTTCTGAAAGATTACGTCGACGCAGTTAATTACGCTAAATCAAGGCCGTGTGGGGTGGTACCCATGTCACAGCTGGGAGACTGTTCAACATGCATGATGGAAAAATGCATCGACAGGTAATGTGAACATAATTTTTTTCTAACCCCATCCAGCTAGTTGTGTACAGCACAGTCGCGAATATTATCGGTAAAACGGATGTTCTATTATACTTTAGATTTTTTTACCTACATACAACGTTCAAGTCGTATAAATTGGGCGACGTCGTTTCAGCATAGGGTGTTCTCACAGGTGTTTACAATATCAGAATGTTTGGTGGCCCCGAGTAAAAAAAAAACAACAAAAAACAAGCCATCTGCCATGCGACCCCACAAAACCTGATCGTATTTTTGGGCTCGGCTTAGTCGACCCAAGCTTTTCATGGTCTCGACCCAAATTAACCAGTTGTTACAACAAATACACTACCGAAATAAACATATTATTATTAAAAATTCAGTCCCTAAACATCTGGTTTCTGGAGATATTACAGATGTAAGCACATACACCAAAATAGTTTTGATACCAAACCTTATATAACCCATGAAGCCGGTCAACATACTCCCTCCAAACACATATAAATGGTTACACTAAAACTCACTCCTCTACAAAGACACTTTACTTTTATACAAAAAAAAATTAAAACTGGTGAGATTTTTTTTTCAATTTTATACGTTTTGACACCAAATAACGGTCTTCTACACAACTATGTTAAACATTAAAATAAAGATATAACATGTCAAATCCGTGTGGAACATTTAACAACGTAATGACCCAAGAGCCTCTCACCAATGCAGTCTCGCGACATTGTTAGTTCAAGTTCAGCTCATGCAGGCTTTCTCTCTGGCCATTTGTGGGAAGGTCTGCCACCAACCCTCGGATGGCCATAAGTTTTCCCCCGAGTTCTCACCGGTTTCCTTACAGTACAATGCTGGGTGTCTTCGTCTAAGTGAAAGATTCTTGACAAAGGCGTAAAACACAAATCAAATAAATAAACAAATAAAACATTTAATGCTATAATGTAATTACTATAGCATAACATATGATTGTTGGCAGTTTCTATATTCAGTCATGTTTGAGCCCTAGAGTCCTGACTGGCGTAAAAGGTTGACTTCCTGATGGGTATGCATGTACGAAACTTGGTAGAAAATGAGCAGATCTGTAACTGGACTTATTTTCAACAACCAACCCTTCAAAATTACCCACAAAATAGATATAAGTATATTATATACATACAGAACGGATCAAGACTATATACGTATTAGATCACTTTATGAATATTTATTATGCCTTATTGTGTTATATAAGAGAATTCCATGGGCTAAAATATGAAGTAAATTTTAAATTAGACAGTTAACAAAAGTTAATACAAAAAATGAAGCCTTTTATATCTTTCATACGTTACTCTACATACTTTGGGAGATTTCGGGCAATAACAGTCAATCAAAGTTTAGCAGCAAATCATTACATACATGACATACCTTTGGTTGTTCAGTGGTGTAGTTAATAATTGTTTTTAATATTTTCAAATAAAAAAGGCAGTTGTAAAAATTGGGCTGATGTCTTTGTTTTTAGTGGCCGCCCTACTTTTCAGATGTTCATGGGAAAAGCTTGAAGATTCTTAAAAGACTTGACGTTACTCTACCATGTGACAGCAACCTCAGCTTAGACAATCCCATGTTTAGTTTAAGCCTAGCACGGTTATAGGGCCAGACTTCAGACTGTGCTTTGTGACCATGATAAACCTTAAAAAGTAAGAAACATTTGTATAGGGCCTGGTATGTATTTGACATTAAATTACACAAATAAATTACTATGTATATGTTTACGTTCAAAGTGCCAAAGGAAAATGGGGAAATTTTGTTGCATCACATTCGTACGCTGATGCAGAAACCAACCACTTGTAGATAAAAACGCTTATTTTTGTTCTTCTTCTTGTGCAATTCACCTGAAAATGCGAACTTTCCATGGAGGTAAACTCGTCCACAGGATAGGAGATTTCATGGCAAATGCCTAATTGGTTTACTCCATAATATAGGCCTAATTAATGTGCTCAAGCTTGATTGCTATATTACACACAGGCACATTAGATTTTGGGTCCATTTAAAACTAACTGCTGTCACCGATTCATTGACCCGGAAGACAGGTCAGACGTGCATACGTGAAAATTTCACAACGAGGCTCGCAAAATGGCGACCGTGTACAAGTGCAGAAGAAAATCGCAATACCGTGGAAATTTCCATCCATTTAGAACCCCAAGTCAACATACATCAGGAAGCAGACGAAAAGTTAAGGGGAACAGTCGTCCAGGTCAAGGAGCGTTGTTCATGGTAAGTTGTCGGAACAAATGTTATACTACCACGAAAATTGCGTATTTATGTAGTGCAACAGCAACATTAGTTTTAAGAATTTAAAATTTTGCGTTTCGTTTCCCTGGCACTTTTAGGTGTTTTAAAATAAAAAACATTTTGAACAAAGGATTTTTTTATATGTGCACATTAAATCACATGTAATGTTGAATTTGGGAAAAAAACTAATTATAGTCTTTTTGTCACACATTTGAAAAAATGAGCATATAATACATTCATGGTTTTGCTCTCAGGCCAATCATTAGCAGCCTTTGTGGTCACGTGAGGGGAGTTCTGAATATGTAAAGAAAGACAGTTTAACCCAGGCGAGGCACATAGGCCTTCAGTAAGATTTTACAAGTGAAATAAAAAAAATTGAAAAGCAAAGCTTTCATGTGAGAAACCCTTTCCGGAAAAGTAATCACACGGTGTCTAGCCTTCAAATATGATAGTTATAATACCCTGTAGACCTTAACAACTCGATAAATGTAGCAAAGTAGAAATTTTACCCATTTAGCTTCATGTTTTTATTACCTCTTGCTGTCTGTGAGCAATGTGAATGCTTGAAAGTATGAATATACAAGCACTGTGCACCATTCGGTGTGTAGTTCGGCTTCATTAGCAACATAGTGTCATAATTAATAACAAAATATATTTTTGTTATGTAAAGAAAACTTTATATTGTATATACAACAAAATGGCATACTGTGTAATGAAGTGAAAAAAATATATTTTAAAATAAACTCTGTACATTGCTTGTACTCAAAAACATGCTAATTTCTCTCCAAATCTAAGTTCTTTTGTGAATCATCTTTTTTTCTCTTGTACAAGATATCTTTATAGTTGCTATCACTTTAAAAAAAAAAACTCAACCTGTTTAGAAATGTTCATTCTTGATTCTGAATTCTGACAACTCTCCGTATAACAGAGGTATATTAATATTTCTGAAGATCAGTTAGACCTATGCAAGACTTCCCCGTAATATATGTATGTGGCTAATGCAAAGTAAATTAACAAACTTCACTTCTATTTTCTAATTTCAGATAGACATTACAGAGGCTACCCATCTCTTATTATCTTACATCCCCCCAGACTGAGAATGCTTCCAAAGGACATGTTCATATCACAATTATATAAATAAAAGCGTCCCACGATGTAAAAGCCTTTCCATGGGAATAAACCAAACACACCAGCTCACAGAAAATACTTGTCAAGGTATGAAATAAGACATATATTAATATTTTCTTAAAAAGACGCTTCTTTCTCCCATGAAATGAATGAAAAGACAAAAAATTAGAAATAGTCAGCAATTTGGGCCAAACCAGACACAGTAAAGATTTCATGAATTAAGTTATAGAAAAATTGATTGACAGCTGTCACAGACAGTGTTGGACACATGTTCTCGTCATTCATTAATAAAAATAAACAATTTAAAATCAGGTCAACTTCTAAAAGCATTTGGACATAATGGTCTGAGAATTTGGCTCCAGTTGATTTGTTGAGGAAGAATTAAATGAATTTGAAGTACAAAGTTTCCTGCATCAATTGGCTTGTTTGGTCAGAGTAATTTTCAGTATTTTTCAGTAGCAATTGATTGATTCTTCCAAAAAATCAAAAATGTCATTATAAATTCTTGGATCCAAAACTGGATTCATCCATCGAACAAAGTTTCACTTAATTTCAACTGAAGTGAATTAACATTGTTGTCTTTATTAATTTACTTTATTTAAAAGAATGTCAGAGATGAGAGGATTAAGGCATGAATTAACTTGCATCAAAGGAGCATGGAGGTGTTCCAGATTCCTACACGTATATACTGTAGAACAATTAGCCATTTATTTCTGAGGCCGCTATAAGTGATGAAGTACCCTTGTCAGACCTGGCATGTGGCTGAATGTTTGAATCAACTTGCCTTAGGTGGCTGGGGTGAGGTGACCTCACATTCCTGCACATGTAGATTACAGTACATTTAGGCAATTTTTCCAAAGGAACTGGTAGCAATGGCGTATGAACGACCTGGGTCAGATCATGTATGTGGCTCAGGTGGGTGGGGTGAGGTGACCTCACATTCCTGTACCTGTAGATTACGGTACATTTAGGCAATTTTTCCGAAGGAGTTGGTAGCAATGGCGTATGAACTACCTGAGTCAGACCGTGTATGTCGCTCAATGGCAGCTGAAGACCTCTCGTATTTTAATAGTATGATATTCGCCCTGATCCTACTCCTGGTCTCACAAATGGGGTTGTTCATCATGCTGTACCTTTCCAATGACAGGTGGTTTTCTGTGGCTTCCTCCTGTCAAAGCTGACAACTTCTATGACTGCAGAACTATTGAGTAGGGTATAAAGAGTAGACATAAACATTTTATTGAAAGTATTATTAATGTTTTCTTCAGCATTTGACTTAATATAATTCTGCATAAAGCTTGTTCCTTCTTTAATAATTAAAACGCTATATATTCTTTCAGGTGTGTCGGCATATGGATCAGGAGAGTGGTGGATGTGGTTTAGGGAGGCCACAGGAAGTGTGCACAGATCTGTCCACATCAGCACCAACTTTGAGGGACGAATACGCAAACATTGGCAATGTGGAAATCACCGTTGCTGGAAGATGTTTGTGTCCTAGGCATTGCCTCCCTGTCAGTGGCAGTGAATATGGTGATAGACTACCTCTACATGACTGAGGGAGCATGTGCTTAACACGAACTCAGGGAGAAACGATTGCAAAGAGATTTGTTTCTCTCACAGGTGGTTTAAATACATGTACATGTGTCCACGGCAAACGTGTGCTGAACTGCTAAAGACCATACAATAACACCCAGAGATTTCTTTGATAGCAGTGCGCTAGAGAGCATTTAAAGATTGGTACACCGCTTCTTTCTGAAAGGGAGTATATAGCACTTGTTTTTTGTTTGGCCTCTGTGACTGAGTCGGTTAGCGCGCTAGCACAGCGGAATGACCCAGAAGCCTCTCACCATTGCGGTCGCTGTGAGTTGAAATCTAGCTCATGCTGGCTTCCTCTTGGGCGGTACGTGGGAAGGTTTGCCAGCAAAAAAAGAGAAAGAGAAAAGAGAAAACTCTGCCATTGTCTGTGGGTTTTATTTGATCAATAAAAAAACAAACTTTTACAGTTTTTGTACGATTTCCATGAAATTTGGTTCAAGTGGAGACTACATCAAGATAGTAATCCGCAATATCGATTTTCCGTTTTGAAGATCAGTTGTCCGTTTCTCTTTGCTCATCCACCCTGATAAAATTTCTTTCAAGACAGCACTACTCCTACAGTTTTTGTATGATTTCAATGAAACTTGGTTCAAGTGTAGACTGCATCTAGGTGCATAATTCGTAGTATCGATTTTGAATTTTGATGATCGCTTGTCCGTGTGTCTGTCTCTTCATAACAGCATATGTTAGCATTTTTTTCAAAATGTTACTAACTACTTACTGCTACAGTTTGTCCGGTTTAAACAAAACTTGGTGCAAGTGAATCAAGATGCATATTTCGTAGAAATGATTTTCACTTTTGATTGTTCATTGCTCGTTATACATACACAATTTTGTATAATCGACTCCGTGATAATTTTGTCGAGTTACTGTCTCATCAGAAACTCTGATTATATATTCTATTTTTGTTTGTGTACGCTGCTAAGTTTACAAAACATAAGAATAAGTTTACAAATCAGCAGGGTCTGTGCGTGAGTTTCGCACATTTCTCAACTCTTTTACATAACTTCTTAATAACTTGGTTAATTTTATAGATAAGAGGAGAAGCAGGAGTCTCACAGGTTATAGTGTGTTTGGTGTCTTGCTTCAAATGTTTAAAATTCTTTGCTTTATCATCTGAACATACTTGTGTCTACACGACTGATATGGCTATGTTGTAGCATTATTAAAATCAAGGTTGATAAGGGCATAATGTTTTTCTACTGCCTTCGTGTATGTTTATGCTTTGTTATGTACTAAAAGTAAAATTACTCCTTGTTCAATTTCACTTTTCTGTTATGTTGCAAAAAACTGGCAGAATGTATGGTGAAGTTATTTATACAGTCTAACCCTAAAGGTTTGCGTTGAAGCGACCGAAATTAATGGGGTCGCGGCAATCCATCTTTATTTCAGGACGACCCAAATAGTTTGGGTTGAGGCGACGCAAAAAATTTGCCTCGAAATCTGACTAGGTTATTTTGGCGTACGTCACGACTATACCCAAAATGTTTGGGTCGAAACTGACCAGCTATGGGGTCGAGTGGACCCAATCTTTGTAACAGTGTATCCTATTTTTACACAAATAAATTAACAACACAACATCACACAAATAAAAAATTTACTCGGAAACTAATAAGATATTCGTGGAAGAAGTGAGCAAAAATTAATTTGCCGCAAACAGGCTACACCCCGATGCTTTCAGTGGAAGGTCGGTCATTCCCAGAGGCTCGTGCTGTTGTTGACAGCGGACAAGTCGAAGTAACGGCGGAGGGGTAGAAGGTTGTGTAATTTGGGCATTTGCTCATTTTTTCCAGCATAATAAATACATAAGAGCTTAAACATGCCTGCTTTTAAGATTCAAACAATTATTGCAATTGCAACGTATTGTTATGTATTCAAATTCCAGTACAGGTCGTCCACCGGTAAAACTATTTCTCAATAGAATTTCCAGAAGGCCAGTTCCATTAAAGAAATTAACATCACGATGACTTAAAACTCTACATGCATATTTGTAACGCAAGGTTTGGAAGAAGTTTCACCGATAAAGGTAATCTACATTTACATTGTTTTTGTGTACATATGTTAAATGTGATTCTACACCAGTGACTTGTAGTATATTACATTTAACCTCAGGGCATTTTCTTTTCCAATTCTGCGTAAGCCATGGTGCTAAGAGGCGTGTAAGCCGTTGCTTCGTAAAAGCTTACATGAACAGTTGGAATAAAACCCTAACTGAGGTAAATTGACAAGAAGCCGGATTTCCCCGGTATGACGTATGACCATTTGCCAACAACTACCACACTGTCGTCGTTACTCTGGTTTTACTCTCTATGCTGCAATCTTTTATTCTGGACATGCTTCGTGAGGGAAAGCACCACTGCGAAATACTTCAGAACTCTGCTAAAATATTGTCCTATGTGAAGTACAACTACTATGCAACATACCTGTGATAAATTGGAGTGACAAAAGTGACAGATGTCACAGCTTCAGGGCGCTCTGCTGAGGGAATGCCCATCATAATAAAAATAGGATTCCGTGAACGACAATGATATGTGCGCCTTTGATATCGAGGGTTACAGTTCTGATCTTAAGGGAAGTATCACGTCGGTTCACACAATCATATTTTTGTAAAAGGAAAAACGTGAAACATTTTCTGGAGCCACTGGAACTGCATATTCACCTTAATAATACATGGCACATGGGTCGTTGTTCACCAAAAAACAGCGGTAACTCGCGCGACTATGAATCAAGCTGGCAATAGAGTTCAGGAGTTGGAGTCCTGTCTGTGTATGTATTTTTTCAGGAACATGTGTTTCGGAGAAAATGATTAAGCCAGGCAAGAGACAAGTCTTATTTGTTTACATTTCTCAGTGCGTGTTAGATACATTGCATATTAGATGCGTTTGTAACTATAATAAATGTGCACGGATGATGTATGGTATATACTTTCAATGGAAAGCTCAATGCTGCCAAAAATGTGCAAGTGGTGTCCACGTTATATGTCTGTTTTAACGCGCATCCCGTTAGGTGTCAGCATGTCGAAGAGTTACGTTTGGAGAAAGGCAACTACGTCTACTTATCAGTTCACCTAAATAGATATCCGTTAAAGTAAACTCTTATTTTAAATCCAACTTCTTATGGCTCTGACAGGAAGAGATTTTAGCGAACAAATTATTGTGTGAAAGAGGCAGAGTGTGCGCACATGATTAGTGGAGAATATTTTTTTATTGCAGGCCTATTGCAAGGCAAGACATGTTATATAACAACTTCAAGCACATTCCGGGGAAGCCCTTGCGTTATTCTGTAGTAGTTCTGTCAATAGGAGCAAGTTGGCAATCGACCTGAGCGACAGGGGGGCGATTTTCAGTCTAGTTGCAAGGGGTCCTTTGTGCACACTGTGCGAAAAATATCGCCAATTTAGATGTGTGTACGAAACGTTGCGGGTATACCCGCACTTTCTTTCAGGTTAGGTGGAATAAGAACATGCCGTTCTCAAATGTCCCTTATGTTGCAACCAATTAATTAGTCGGTTTCGGTTGCTTTAATCTAGGGCCAAGCATATCTGCTCCACGAACCGTTTCTTCCAAGCCCGGGCCACGATACAGCAGTTCATATCGAACCAGTTACCAAATCTTCTCAGGCCTGGAATCGTTGACCTATCGGCGGACGAGGCCTTATCGGAGTACGCAGACTTCATCGAGAAATACCAAGCCATCAGACGTAAGGAAAACCTACAGTTAAATCGGTTTCCTTTCATTTATATTGGAGTTTTGCTATGCTATATTTTAAGGCCGAGAACAACATAACTAGACAAATTTCATTGAATAAGCTGCCGTTAGGTCAAGACCGGACAAATCAAAAGGAGAATGATGCATTTCAATTTTCACAGTTATTTCTTTGTTTATTCTATTTGTGTTTTGTGCCCTCCTCAAGAATATATGACTTATACGATGGCGACCAGCGTTCTGTCGGACCGAAACCGGTTAATCCCACTATCATTCGCAGGTTCCTGGCAGACCTTCCCACGTACGACCGGAGAGTAAGCCGACATGAGTCATAGGCACCTGTGTCATTGCGCTACGCTAGCACGCTAAATCGCGCGGCCACAACTAACCCTGAAAGTTAGACGTATTCGGGTTTGCTCTTCGGGTTACCCCTTATATCGGCATGCAAGACCCATCTTAATTGAGTAGGAGGTGTTTTTTGTGGTTATAAAGAATCCAAGCTTACGTCTGTGTATGTATTGACTTATTTTGTTATGTATAGAGTAAATATGTGAAGTCTTACGAAGGTATGTTGTTTTTCACCATGTAAGTATTCTTAATGATTGTCAGTCATAATAAGTACACAGTTTCGCCTTACATGGCCAAACAGAGCACTGATTTGGAATGTAAACAAACGCTTTGCATGATCACAAAAGCTCAACACCCACGCGACTACACCGGTATACTGACTGGTCAGACAGCAGCATGTGACTTTGTTTACGTTCCAAAGGCGAAACCGTGAATTCGTGTTATGACATATAATGTTTAGCTGTTGTGATATATATTGTGTTGTGCGTCCCCATTAATTTCTATGGTGGAATTAAACGAGCGTGCAGGCCATTGTGTAAAATGTGCATGACCTCTTCCTACATTTGGAACGACAAGGTTATTTGGCACTTTGGAGGTTTTAGAGCTTTAGGTATATTCCCGGCAAATCCTGATGCAAATGAGAGAATGTTGCCTGACTATATGTGCTTTTTACTTATCAGCATTAGTTTTTCACTTTGGGATATATATTTATGGATTTTAACAAGATGCCCCGTTTTTTCGACGCTCAAAATAAAGATCTGCTAATAGCGTGTTCTGTTGTACAAAAACTATCGTGATACTACCAGCCCCCAGATATACACACATTTCTGCAGCATGTTTGCTGGAAGTGTTCTGTATGGATTATCCGTCTTGATTCTAGTGACGTGTAACAAATTGCATTTGACATAACTGCATTTGCTTGCCGGATTCTGCTTAAGTTCTGCTTAAGTCTTGTGTACGTTGTTACTTCCTAAACACTTACAAAATTAGAGCCAAACCAAAATTAGGAAACTTAAGAGAAACTTCGCCGGTAACAGTGACCATTGGCCAGTGATCACTTTGTTTTCGCTGCTCTGGTTTTACGCTCTACGCTGTAGTCTGTTGTATAACTATCTGTGTATAGTACATCAGCATGACATTTTCTGACTTCGCGTTATAACCACGGATGAAAGTGCTTGGGCTTTCCAGTGTGAGAATGGCATGGCAGCCGTCGGTTGTGTTGGTAAGTGAAGATGTAGAGTCTTGATGCGCAGCATGAATGTTGGAATAGGAATTCGACATAGCAGTCTGTATAATGGCATGTCGATCTACGATCTGCTTGATTGAACAGCTACAGGCCAGCGCATCTCTTGCCTCGGCGTTATAGGACTTGGAAATAGAGACATGACAATGACTGAAAGAATATTCTGGGTGAAGGGCACGGAATTGTCTCGGGAATGGATGCTACGAAAGTTTTCTAAATGTTAACAACGCATTGATACAGTTCAGTACATCGGTGCACAGTGAAATGGTTGCAAAGCTGTCAAGATAAACCACCATCTTTCTTGCAGTATGTCTAACCATGAAATTGCACCAGTCGGTTGAAAGGTGCGCTATAACGTAGACGAAGCAGATCAACATGTTTCTGTACCAGGCAGTGGCAGTACTCACGGATGAAAACGAAGCTTTCTGCGCATGTAGGAAATGTGGAATTGTGGCTAAAATTGCATGAATCAAGCAAAGCGTAAGAAAGCCTTTTATGTTTGACGTTTGAGATGATGTGGCTCGAGGGCGGAACAATTTGCAACAGCACTGGCATTTCTAACGGATACAACGTTTTGGATGCTAAATGCTTCATTGTATGTGCCCGTGGGAAGAAAATCAAGAAACCCTGTGTAATTCTTGCATGAGTTTTAAATAGACATGACAAAGATTGTGGTGGACCGTCATGCTTTAATACAAGGATTGTAAAGCTTTCCATGTTTTCATGCTGATGTTTACAGCCAGACGGCAACGTGCTTTACCGGATATGTGTAACTCAAGATCGGAAAAAATATCCTTGGCCTCCAAGACGCCGAACGTGACACCTTGCCTACCATCAAAGCCACTGCCTCCCACAGGTCTGTCGACAACGGTCGAATATTATTTGTTTAAATATCTGGTTGGATTTCACTTGTCACGTGTGCTGTCACAATGTCGACGACGCTCTCGTTTCCTCAATATACCGCGTGTAGGCGTTCAGTTGTGAGTTTTTGAATTCCATAAATTTATGCATGCCTAGCTTTTACATCTTGCGTAACATTTTTTCAGTCATATGATAACCAGGACTTCCTAGAGCGTACATATACTGTGACCTTCATAAAACGGTGAGTTCATACCGCCAAAGCTCTGTCGCCACTAGAAAATCATGCTAACGACACCAGACATGACACCCCACCCGGTCACATAATACTGACACCGGGGCGACCAGTCCTATTTCCTTGCTCTAGCCTGTCAGTCCGGAGCCTCATTGTCTCATTGATATATATGTAAGAAAATCTTACCCCACCCCATCCCCATTGTCGTTAAATAGTTGACTATCTTGGTTGGTTAAAACAGGTAGTTTTTGCCCGTCCCGATAATGCTGTGACTTTTTTCCAAATTTTGATTTCAAATATTGACATAGGTCAAGAATAAGTTTGTCAAATAGGACCCAAATCAAGTTGGTTTAATAAATTATCCTGGGTTTTCTTCTCTGACACGCGAACAATTCGAATTACTCCATTAGCAAAGGAGGCTAACCAGGCAGCAACAGGTATATTTTCTGAAGTTCGACGAATATTTTTTCTACATTACCATTTCCCTGTGTTTCGGCAGGTAAAAGGTTCTCGGACGTCGCATCCCCGTTTTGTCCTGAGCTGAGACAGAACCACACCGCTTGCGCATTTTTCCTGCCCCAGTGCCCTTGTACACCATGTAAGTCAGTTTTAAAAGTGTGGAATTTGCGTTCTTCTAAAGATGACACAACTTTTAATCAAGTAGTTGGGACTTTCAGGCTGTTCAAACATTAAAAAACGGCTATTTTCATTCCCTTCTTTTGAAACGATTATCTTTCCTTGCTTTCTCTTTTTTGTCAAACTTATTGTATAGGTTGCCATACTTAGATGGAAAACCACAGTGCTTCCAGGTATAAACATTTGCTCCATGCAATGATGCAGGAGAAATACTGCTTTTGGTTTAAAAGATCAATCGTTTTAATAAAAGTTTACTATTGTCTCCACTTTAACGGCAAGTAACAATATGTTTGTATATAGAAGCTGTTTTCTTCATTAATAGCATGATACTCTTGAATTTTTTTCCTAGCTTAATTTTAGGGGGAATTTCTGTTTTTCAGGTCACATTATACATGTACATTGGCATCCATGTCGAGATACCTGTACATGTAGCAACACGACCTCACACATTTCTTCGTGCATATAAACCATTTTGTAGGGACATAGAGACATTCTACTATTTAAGTTGGAATTGTGACATCGTAATTTTTTGAATGAGCCGAATATTTTCCACTTTAATGAACTGCTACAAGTCGTATAGACACATCCTGAACTCGCAGCGTACAAGGCCCATTTTCCTCACAAAAAGCAGATATTCAATGGAACATTTTTCTTGCCGATTCCCAGTGCAATGAAAACCCATTTTTTGTTAAAAGGTTAATGTTGTACATATCCAGTGACCACCGGTGATGCCACACTGAACAAAAAAAAATGACACAGAATTTCGACCTCTGAGCATGTTTGACAACTTAGACTTTCGAGAATGAAATCCTAACTGAGGGAAATTGACAACAGGTTGGATATTCATCGGTTACGTGTGAGCATTTGCTAACTGCCACACTGCCGTCACTGCTCTAGTTTTGCTCCCTATACTGGAGTCTTACATTCCAACATTTCTGATCATTTGTAAATATTTGTTATAAGGCCAAATACGATACATTAATCTAGACGGAAAATAGCTGGCTAATTTTACAATATTGTATAATGGATCGACAGCATTTAGATAATTCTGTTGAGTCAAGTGAAAAAAATCTTCTCCCCTGTTTTTAACTTTTAGGTTCATCAGCTACTTTCTCCAGTAGATGCTGATGTAAATTTTTGCATTGCACACTGCACACTGTCTTGGATAATCAACATAATGATATATTAAATTCAAGCAAAGACGACTCCATCACTTCAGAAAATGTTTGTTGAATCGAGATTCGCCATGCACGAAGGATAACCCGTCTCATTCCCAGGAATGATAGGAAATCTATATTTGACCTCAGATCATACAACCTGTATATATATTCGGGCATTAGAATATAACAATTTACATTGACTCTATTACCTGGTCCAGTTATTTATTCCAGAAAAGAGCTTTTCACCCTGTTATAATGTGACTGTTGTGCCACAATGACTGTCTTAATATATAAGTATTGCCGGCAAATCAACAACGTCCATTATGTAACCACCTCTTTATAGAAGGCTGACAGTGAATTAGTTATATCTGATATAACAAAATTACCCGTGACAAAATCCATCCTATCCATACGACCGAAACGTCACTCTACTACAAACGACAGAATAACAAAAGCGTCCACTTAACCATAAATCTTTTTCATTCCATCCTTAAAATAGTGTGCAGTAATTGCACGATTTTTCGCTTTCTTACCGCTCCACAACAATTCATTTGAAAATATCACCGGTTTCTCCAAAATAAGAGCCCGAAGAATTGAAAATAAAAGTACTAGTTTTGTAACAGAAAGAGATTTTAGAAACAAAATTTTCCGTAAAACGTGAGCTTCAGCTTTTTCTGAATGCTTTATACAGATATTGATTTTATCTTTGTGTTTCATTTCAACTACATCAAAGTAAACACCTAAAGTACTTAACTGACACGCCTTAAATTCTTATTGCATGGTTGTTGAGGGGTAAACTCTGCAATATCCCCAAAGCGCATCCGGATCTGATGTTGATCGGCCACCATTAACCACGTGACCTCGGTGTCGCACTTTCTCTTGTTGCCGGGAGAGGAATATATAGTACAGGTTTATTTAAAGTGTGCTGCTACAGGTCTTTATTTGGTGGGTAAAGGGGAATATATTCCGTAATGTTATCTATCCATTACATGAATACCTTTTAAGTAAAGTGCACTTCACTATAAGTAAGTTTAAGAATTGACTGAGTAGAAAGTAACATTATACGTGTGGTTAGGTTGCCAAAATTGCCACAGTTATGGTGTTTAATAGATACATGTATGGAAATAAGTTGTATTTACATCAGGGACCTTTCTTAACAACCATAGTGTTTTGAGTAAATTCCCTCTAAGTCGTTTTATTACCATATGTGTCTTGAAATCGGTATTCTTGCAGTGTGTGTCAACTATCTCAGGGCGTTGGAAGCTAAAAGAAGACTTTTACACGCGGTTCCAGGATTTCTGAGAGGGTACAGTGTCGAGACCGTAAGGAATTTTCGCCACATAGATACAATTTCCATTTATTTAGAATTTGGTTTCATTTATCTGACTGGTGTTTTACGCCCTACTCAAGAATATTTCACTTTTACGACGGCAGCCAGCAATATGGTGGGAGGAAACCGGGCAGAGCCCAAGGGAAACCCACGATCATCCGCAGGTTGCTGGCGGACATTCCCACGTATGGCTGGAGTGAAAGCCAGCATAAGCTGGACTTGACTGTATTGGTGAGAGTCACTTGGGTCATTACGCCGCGCTGGCGCGATAACTCCCTCTGCCTCTGAGCCCCCTCCTTCGTTTATGAAAAGGAGAACATAAAAATGAAGTAATTGGTAAGCAATATTCGTCATGAATACACCTTTCTTTCGTTTAGGAAAATGAAAAAATCAAGAAGAAATAACAATCAGTATTAGGACGACTTTTACGTTGAATTTTACTTTTACGTTGCAGTGAAATGCTCCATTTTAAGATGCGTTTGATAATGTGTGGCTTCACAAGGACTTTTCTCTGGCTTTATATTTGTTCGGTTTTGGAGGAAAATCTGGCCTGATATTATTAAAACATGAATGTATAAAAGGAGTTGAAAAAATTGCGTTTACTACCGTCACTGGCAGCCTTACAATGCATACATCGGTGTGAATTAATTCAATGGAGTAAGTATAAATAAAACACAAAGATATTTTCACATACCGCTTCTATGTTTAATGAGGCTTCAGGTTTAGGTTTTCGTTCTCTCTGACGGCAACAGCGTTGCTTGATGGAAATAAAATTCCTCTTCCGACCGCTTCATTTAAAGTATTAAATACTTTTAAGACACATTAGTTTAGATTATATTTACTTCATTCTTGGTTAATTCCAGGAGTGTATAACTTCTACGATGACGGCCAGAATCCTGGAAAAAGGTAGCCTCCTGTTTTCCCATGATTCATTGTGTGGTTTGGCTTGGGTGGTGCTGAACACTGTCCTTGTGATTTCTACTTTCAGTTTAAACTGGATCTTTCAACATTCAACTATGACTTAGGCGGATTCTCTTTGGTCGAGGTTCGAGTTGTACTAGATGGGGAAACGTACGAGTTTTCGGCCGAGCATCCGACACTTCCGTACACTCCGAGAAGTACCGGGCAGCTGATAGCTGAGCAGGCCCTGAAGGAATATTACAAGAAGTATCCCTCCCGACAGATCCCACTTTCATCCATATCGAAATGAATCCGATGATTTTGTCTGTGCATGCACAACCCAAAGCTGTCATGTTTAGACAACGAAAAGTTTGGTCTAAAAATACGTCTATTGTGAAAAATCTAGTAGCAAGACAATTGAAAAGCTCCAATAACGCAAATGGCTCTAACTGATGATGTAATAGAATTGTGATAGGCACATCGGTTCAGAACAAGTCATGTGGCCGATGGCTAGTTAATTCACATAATTCCTTTTGTTTATCAAAAGAATATCTCCTGGGCACTAGGTGGCGCGATACAGACGTATTTTGCGAGACAACCTTGGTGTAACCGAAACTTACAAACCATCCATGTGTACTTCAAAGCATTAGAAATAAACTGGAATTCAACAAAGAGGACACTTTCGTCGCCAATCAAGTGGTATTAATCTACTCAAATGAACATCAAACATAAAACCTACTTAAAAGTGCGACGTGTCACAGGCAAGAACACGTGGATGAAAAGTTAACTGTTTAGTCAAGTAAATCCATTGTCATGTGTACATCAGATTGTGTCGGGAGGACTTCAGACTGTTCTGTGCAGGATTTCTGACTTGTGCACGACTTAAGCTCCGTTGTGCAGGACTGGAACTATTGTGCAGGGCTTCAAATGTTGTACTGGGTTTGGGGATTTTATGTTGGGCCATGTCAGCTTAGGCAATTAGGAACACCCCAGTGTGAAAGGAGAAAACTTGTTGTCAACTATTTCATAACACTGTATCAATCTTTGGAACGGTTTGCCTACAGGTTACACCAATTTGCATTGCGTCCTGATTTCTGCCGAAATACATTTTGCCTTATAATTTTCCTGTTGTGTTTCTGAACGCATGAAAATTTCCTGTATCTGTTTCGACATCAATAAATAAGCCTTGCTATGATTGGAGAATGGAGCTTTGGCGTTATAAAGCTGCATGCGCATTTCATTTCCGTTTGAGATAACTTATTTCCTCACGGTCGTCCGCGAGGCTGTTTAGACAAAAACATGCTGGTTTGCGTTACTGCGACATAAACACTTACATGAACAGTTAGAATAAAACTCTGACGAAAATTGGCGAGACATGATTTCAGCGGTTACGTGTGATCATTTGCCAACTGTCATCGGTATTTTACTCCAAATGCTGTTGCCTTTTATATCCCTTTCTGGGTCGATACCAAGAGTAATATTATTTTGAGAGTGTCGTGTTCATAAATATAAAATGGATTTTCTGAAATTAGCCGCCCTTAACGAATACAAAGTAGACGTTATACAGATTGTTCGCAGATTTATATATTTGATTGTGGTGTACCGTCCTACTGAAGAATTTTTATTTACACGATGCAGATCAGCACCATGGATGGAGGTAAGCGAAGTGTCATTTGGCAAGTTACTAAAGAGCTTTCCAACGTACGGGGTATTCAGTTGCACATTCTGACAGTGCCTCCACTTGACGACGTGTCGACGGGTTACAGGTCTTGTTTTTTTTTTTTTTTGGTAGTTGTATTTAATCAAAAAGTTCAGAAAATGCTTGTCTCTTGTTGCTAGTAGGTAACACTAAAATCCCACTAGGCACAATTTTGTTTTACAGATTTTTTTTACACATACAATAATAAATTGATGGAGCACCGTTGTGACTACAGTATATCCAGCACTTTTAGCGCATCACCGCAGTTGTTATTATCTAGTCCCGCGTAAGCTGTGGCCATAACGAGTTGCAAGTTGTAACTTTTTAAGCATTTACATCAAATAGAGGAGTGGTGGACCAGTGACATCTGATTTGGAGTAAACAATATGGAGCATCGTATGAACCCAAGGGTCGTGTTGCATTTCTTGAGACTTCGCTGAGGGAAATTGCAGAATATGGCTTGAAGGACATCAGCCACAAGGATAGCCCTTTTTGCCCTTCATTGGTCAGATTCTCCCATTTTAATTTGCTCATGGCATGAGCATCGGTTTGTCGTAGCGATGATTTCGACTGAACGCTATCGAACAGTTGTCTCTTATCATTTCTACTTTCGCTAACGTACCCAATATTTTCTCACATCTGGAAAGTTGGAGATTGTTTTAACCTGTGGTTTGCTTGACGTTTGTCTGGGTTCTGCTTCGAAACTGGTTGGTGCGCGTGTTTTTCAGCTTAACTGAACAATGTAAATTATAGAAACACAGCAAATCGTAAATTAAAAAGGTTCATGTCATGGAGATGTCTATAAATTAGATAAATAGTGAAACATTTTCTCAGTTAAAAACAGGTAAGGTATATTAAACATTGTCATATTTAGATTATGAGCTAACACAGGCTGTTTATTCGCTAGTACGACGTAACACTGCAGTCAAATGAGGATAGTCGTGTCTCTCCACAGTTTCGTAGGTTTTTGCCAGGCTCTACCAGGCTACCTCCCACGATAATGGCGGCCGCCGTCGTATGACTAGGGCATAAACATCAATCTATTAAATAGATAGGTGAGTCTTACCTTGATTTGCCTTCATTTCAAGAATTGCCGAGTTCAAATGATTTGTGTTTCTAAAAGTTAAACTAAAAACAAATGCAGAACTGATTCCCCCTTTATTGGCAAATTTTGTTATATAGTGATTACAATATCGTCTTTACTTACTGCTTTATGATTCTGCGGCTTTCGGTTCAGACGACAATCGGCCTACCGCTCTATCGCCTCTATCGCAATCTGACTGCCAATTTTTCTCACGCTGTTGTTGGTAGAGTCACGATCTAGGTGCCAACGCTCAGTCACGGTGATGTAATTTGCTGTTCGATTGTATACTTTGGTTGTTAATTTTCCCCCTCTCATGGAGTCAGGGACAGAGGTTATTTAAGCACGCCGGGTTTACACAACGACGCAAACTGTGCTCTGTATTCAAAGTGTTCTACTTCATAGCATTAAGATTGTTATATAGAACAGTGGCGGTCGGGCAAGCGTGAGAAACACGAAGAGTTGCGATACACTATCGTTAGAGTATTTAAGTTCCCTTTTCCTTTTTCCCTGTCAGGAAATCGCAGTGTAATACAAGTATCTAGCTAATGGCTACAATTTTCTCTTGGATAGTTTTAAGTCTGCTCAAGAATAGTTCACTCTACTCGAGAATATGTCACAACCATGTCACTTCATGTTGGTAAAAACTGATTAGAAACGCCAAGTGCCCACAACACCGCTTCAGAGGTCGGACCAAACTTCCTGATGTTAAGCCACTAACAATAGACAGCACGAACTAGTCTGGGTCATACGACTCCATGAGCCGACCTCCAATGGCCCGAAACAAAGGTTGTCTAGACCAATGGTATACGTCATTATACTTTCAAACAATGACTATGTAGTTCGTTCTGCATTAAAGACCTATTCATCTGTTATATTTATTTATTTTTGCTAATGACAATGTTTAAAGATAGACCCTTGCACGTGTTACGCATGTAATTGGTTTTGCGTTATGTTGTGCTTTATCGGATCCATTCAAATCCGATAACATAATCAGGTCAGAGTCGCGCATGAACGAAAACATCACTTGTTTTGTGAAAGGCTGTCAGTTCGTTTTTGTGATCAGCAAAGGGTGAAATGAGCCACTGTACATGAATGCTTTTGTAATTATGACATCTCAAGTTGATGAGCGTTCTATGAGTAATTGTTCCGCTCGAGATCTTTAAATACTGAACCTATTTTAAAGGGAAAACAATCGAACAATAAAACTTCCCAGTCTCGTATAAAATGGTAGATAGGGCTTCGGTATTATGACATTATTACAGCCTCCATGGCCATCCACTTCCTAGTTCATAGAAGAATCTCATCAGCTGATCATGAATAAGGCAAGTAAAAGTAAGACGTGTTAAATCAGTTTTTTGGGGAGTATAAACCAATTTCTTCAAATTATGTGAGAAGCAGTTGGACGAAGTGAATATTTTTATGGGTATTTGTTTGTTAATTAAAATATATCAAGATGATGATGATAACCTTGTCTAAAAGTAAAATATAAGGCATGATTTTGTGTCACATAATTCATGAAATGTAACATGATTTGTCATTGTCTTCAGGAGGTGCTGTATCGCACCATGCTCGCAATGACTCTGCTGATGCCTTTGCTCGGGATCGTCACTGGGGTTGGAATCGTCTTCCCTGTAGAAGCAAGCCCTGTAGCAGGACTACAAGGTAAATACTTTACCAAGAATGGTTTACACATGCGCAATTCGATCAATTTGGGCCCAGTTTTTACCTCCGAACTGAAGAGTTCAGACGTTCAGAAGCTAGCTCAGTTTGTTCGTGATATCTTTTTGTTAAACAGTGGGTGCTGGCTCCTTCTCCGGCCGTCCCTTCTTGAGTACGGCGTAAAACACTAATCAAATAAATCAATCAATCAATCAGTCAAATAGTGGACCCGACAGGAGGGCCGTTTATGCCCGCTTGCGTTCGCGCACACGGGAAAACTCGCCACAATCCAAAAGATTTCTGAGCATGGTGATCTACAACAATCAAATGAATTCATTTGGTCGTGGGTTCCCTCGTTCTCTGCCCGGTTTCCTCTCACCACAATGCTGGTTGCCTTCCTATAAGTGAAATATTCTTGACTACGGCGTAAAACACCATACCATTAAATAAATTCATTCAATCATTCATTCATTCCAGTGTACGTATAGTTTTTAAAAAATCTGAAAGAACATACCCGTGAGATGTGATCGTTCGTGTTACTGACAGTGTCCTCCTTGCTATAGCTCACTTTCCAGGCTGTACTCACTTATATCACAAGCCTGCACAAAGCGGATTTTGCTGGTTGACAATGCCTCCCCGAAGCCTGGTCTCATTGTATGGTTTTCTTTTAATTGTTCATTAAATGTGATGGTAACACAGCACTTCCAGCAATTTTAGATCAGTGACGTTAATTAATTGTTATTAATATCACTTCCAGTTTTTTTTATACCCTTCCATGTTGGAAGGGGATGTAGAGTTACTACTATTTAGCCAACTACATGAACAATTAGAATCAATAAACACGGAGAAAGGAAAGTAAAACCAGAGCAGCGACGACGGTGTGACAGTTGGCAAACGGTCACACGGTGCCGATGAAATCGGCCTGTTGTCAGCTTTCCTCGCCTTTGCTTTTATTCTAGTTGTTAACGTAAATGCATACTGTTAATTTGAATAGTCTACGCGTCCATGTGCGTTTATCCCGGGTGATTTCTGCCACGTGTTGAAAGGATATTGTGTCACATGCCTCTATCTGGGAAGTAGTACCAGATATTGTAAGCATCCCACGCTGTTAAAGGAATGTTATATATACATGTACAACGCTTTGGTCATATTAACTATCATACATGTTCACATTTGGCGTTCAGTGTTACATTTTATGCTCCAGCATTTCACATACAGGTTTAGCCAGCGAGTTTTAAACCTTTTTGAATTCCTGGAAGAGACAATTGGAATGCTATCGGTAGGAAAACAAAGTTCCATCATCATTCACAGGTTTAGTACACTTTCAGTAAAGATTAACTGGCATGTAAAATACTTCAGTGAAATACCCAAATTATGGTTCTGCCCGTCAACCAGTAAAACAGTATCTAAAGTAAAATTCACCAAAGGTCAGTTTCATTAATGAAATTAGCATTAGAATCTATTAAGAAAATATCTATATATTTGATGGAAGATAGTTACCTGAAAGGTAGACGTACGTGTCGTCAACAGTGTTCACTGATGTCTCCTGTTAAACTGCGTAGACTCTGCTTATATTCGACAAAAGTTCTCCACAGAGCACTCCATATTTGAATTAACGGCTTATTGTTAAGGCCGTTGGCCAGTATCATAAAATATAATTATTTCACATTTATATACACTTGTCTATGTAATATTTCAGATTATTAAATATTGTGGTTTTCGCTTTTTGACCAATTTTTTGGTTGCTTTAACTAGTTTTGAAAACGTTGGTCTTTGTCGTTTAATTTCAAGTGTTTTCGGCCATCGAAAACCATTCACAGGTTAGTAATTTAAACATGTATTCGCCACAATATGTCGATGTGGCAATAAGCGATAATCATTCATTCATTCATTCATTCATTCATTCATTCCATTGTGTGTAGCATTCATGTGTGTAGCAACGGATGTGTCTAATCCAGTGCATAATCCACAATGTTAAGACATTCCGGTCGCGTTTGGCGCGATCCCAGTGGAGTTGGAGAACGAAAACTTTAGTTATCCGGAAAAAAAATCATTAAAAGAATTTCGCGTACAGGTTTTAATGTTCTTTTAAACTCGCGCATGGCTTCGTGTTTCTGACCCCAGAACAGCAAACACGAATTTGGCTGTATAAATGTGCATAGCTGTGTGTACATAGATTCTAAGATTTCAATTCAAAGGTCGTTAAAATGAGATTGTACATGTGCCTAATGGGTAACATAGAAGTTACGTACATCCCATAAAGTTAAGTAGGTAAAGAATGACTAAGCGCCTTTTCACCAATGTGGTCGCTGTGGGTTCAAGACCAGCTTAAGCTGCTTTTATCTCCGGTCGTACGTGGGAAGATCCGCCATCAACATGCAGATGGTCGTGGGTTTCCCCGGCATTTGCCCGGTGTACACCTATCATAATGCAGGGCGTCGTTGTTTAAGTGAAATAATCTTGAGTACGGCGAAAAACACCAATCAAATACATAAATAAGTAGTAAACGTGACGGCTTCTGCTTTCTGTTTCACAGAAATACGAAAGTTTGGACTAACAGGGGTATTGATCCCCGAAGCTACGGAACTGCGGCAAGATTACCTGGACGCAGTAAATTACGCTAAATCAAGGCCGTGTGGGGTGGTAACCATGTCACAGCTGGAAGACTGTTCAACGTGCATGATGGAAAAATGCATCGACAGGTAATGTGAATGTAACTTTCTTGTACAACTACTCGTCTACAGCTTATGTGGGCACCATCAGTCAAACTAAAATGGATAATCTTGTCCGATTCAACATGTTTAACAACAACCAGCATATGTAATTGAAAATTGTTTCTGCACACATGTGAGATTGCGTGTATAGGTGAGGTAAACCCCATAGTGTGCCGGAAAAAGAAGGCTTCTGTTCGATTTAAAACCTCAACCAGTGAGATTCTGTTTATTTTCAAAGTGTTATTGCATTTAAATGCAGACAAAATTTAGCATAACGATTGCAATTGTGGTGTATTGTGAAGTATTCTAATTACAGTACAGATCGCCAACCGATAAATCCATGTCCAAATACAATTCCCATAAGACCAGCTCCATAAAGAAATTAACATCAGAATCACTTATATCTCTACATGCATATTTGTAACGCGACATTTGAAAGACGTTCCACCGATAAAGGTAGTCTATGGTTGGATTGTTTTTGTGCTCATATCTTAAATGTGATGAAAACACAGCATTTTGAGAAATTCTGCACCAGTGACGTCTCGTATATGGCATTTAACATCAGTGCATTTTTTTTACCTTAATCTGCTTAAGCCATCGTGCTAGAAGGCTTGTAAGTAGTCATTTCTTAAACACTTACATGCTGGAATACCTCAATACCAAAGAACCCCTTGCAAATAGATGGGAAATCATCCCACGGTGTTGCAGGAGTGGGGTGTAATTTTATTTCGTGCAAAAAGCAGAGAAAATCTGCTTGATTTTGAAATGCAACTACTATGCAACACACCTGTGAAATACTGGAGAGCTGTGATTTACACTTTTTGTTTTATCAGAACGCAAAAATAAATCCAAAGCAGATTTCTATCTTTTAGGGGGTTTTACTGAGGGAATCTCCATCATAATAAAAATATGATTACGTGAACAAAAATTATATGTGCGTCTTTGATGTCAAGCGGGACAGTTCTAATCTTTAGCGAAGTATCATGTTGGTTCACGCCATCATATCTTTGTTAATGGAAAAAATGAAACACTTTCTAGGGCCACTGTAACTGCTTATTTACTTCAAAAGTTCATGTCTCCTAGATCGTTGTTCACCATAGTACAGCGTGTAACTCGCTGGATTATTAATCAAGCTGGCAACAGCGTTCAGTATTTTGAGTGCTTTCTGTGTATGTACTTTTTTAGAAACGTGTTACCGAGAAAATGATTAAGCCAAACAAGAGACAGGTCTTATTTGTTTACCTTTTGCAAAGCTGCATATTAGATACGTTTGTAGCTATAATGAATGTGCATGGATGATGTATGGTATATACTTTCAATGGAATTCTCAATGCAGCCAAAAATGTGCAAGTGGTGTCCACGTTGTCTGTCTGTTTTAACGCGCATCCCGTTAGGTGTCAGCATGTCGAAGAGTTACGCTTGGAGAAAGGCAACTACGTGTATTTATCATTTCTTCTTAATAAATAGCCGGAAAAGTCCAAGGCATACATCATTTTAAATCCAGCTTCTTATAGATCTGAGAGGAAGAGATTTTAGCGAACAACATGTTGTGTGAAAGAGGCAGGGTGGGTGTATAAATTTAGTAGCAAATATTTTTTATTGCTGGGCTATGCCTTGCAAGGCAAGACATGTTATATAACAACTTCAAGCGCATTCCGTGAAGCCCTTGCGCTGTTCTGTAGTAGTTCTGTCAATGGGAGCAAGTTGGCAATCGACCTGAGCGACAGGGGGACGATTTTCAGTCTAGTTGCAAGGGGTCCTTTGTGCACACTGTGCGAAAAATATCGCCAATTTAAATGTGTGTACTAAACTTTGCGGGTATACACGCCTTTGCTCACCTTGCACTTGCTAGGTGGAATAAGAACACGTCGTCCTCAAATGCCTCTTATTTTGCAATCAATGAATTAGTCGGTTTCGGTTGCTTTAATCTAGGGCCAAGCATATCTGCTCCACGAACCGTTTCTTCCAAGCACGGGCCACGATAGAGCAGTTCATATCGAACCAGTTACCAAATCTTCTCAGGCCTGGAATCGTTGACCTATCGGCGGACGAGGCCTTGTCGGAGTACGCAGACTTCATCGAGGAATACCAAGCCATCAGACGTAAGGAAAACCTACAGCTAAGTTGGTTTCCTTTCATTTATATTGGAGTTTTGCTAGGCCATATTTTAAGCCGAGAACAACATAACTAGACAAAGTTTATTGAACCAGCTTTCGTTAGGTCAAAACCGGACAAATCAAAAGGAGAATAATGCATTTTAATTTTCACAGTTATTTCTTTGTTTATTCTATTCGTTTTTTCTGCCCTCCTCAAGAATATATGACTTATACGATGGCGACCAGCGTTTTGTCGGACCGAAACCGGTTAAACCCACGATCATTCGCAGGTTGGTGGCAGACCTTCCCACGTACGACCGGAGAGTAAGCCAGCATGAGTCTTCTGTTTCATTATGCTACGCCAGCACGGCAACTCGCTCCGCCACGAGTAACCTTGAAAGTTAGACGTATTCGAGTTTGTTCTTCGGGGTTACCCCTTATATCGCCATGCAAGACCCATCCTGTTTTAGTAGGATTTGTTTATTGTGGTTATAAACAACCCAAGCTTTTGCCTTCTTTTGTTACTTCTTAAAAGCTTACACAATTAGAGACAAACCAAAATTAGGAAATTTAAGACAAACTTCACTGGTAACGTGTGACCATTTGCCAGTGATCACTTTGTTGTCGCTGCTCTGGTTTTACTCTCTATTCTGCAGTCTTTTACATAACTATCTGTGTATATTACATCAGCATGTCATTTTCTGACTTCGCGTTATGATATCGGATGAAAGTGCTTGGGCTTTCCCGTGTGAGAATGGCATGGCAGCCGTCGGTTGTGTTGGTAAGTGAAGATGTAGAGACTTGATGTGCAGTATGAATGTTGGAAAAAGAATTCGCCATAGCAGTCTATATAATGGCATGTGGATCTACGATCGACAGCTAACAGCTACAGCCCGTGCATCTCTTGCCTCGGCGTTATGATATTTGGAAATAAAGACATGATAATGACTGATGGAATATTCTGCGTGAAATTAAAGGAAATCTCCTGGGAATGGATGTGATGAAAGTTTTAGGAATGTTAACAGGGCGTTGGTATGGTTCAGTACGTAGGTGCACAGTGAAATGGTTGCAAAGCTGTCAAGATAAACCACCATCTTTCTTGCAATATGCCTAACTTAATTTTGCATGAAATTGCACCAGTCGGTTGAAAGGTGCGCTACAACGTGGACGAAGCTGATCAACGTGAATCTATGCCAGACACTGTTCTGATAAGGCAGTTGAAACACTGACGGATGAAAGCGAAGCTTTCTACGCATGTAGGAAATGTGGAATTGTGACTAAAGTTGCATGAATCGAGCAAAGCATTAAAAAGCCTTGTGTTTCTGGCGTTTTGATTGATTTTACGTAATAAATCTCGTGAAATTACTCGGGATACAAGCTGCTTAAGTTTTAAGCACAAATGGCAAATGTAGGTCGCTTGTGGCGGATCGTCATGCTTTGTTCCATGGATTGTAAGGCATTCCATGTTTTCATGCAGATATTTACAGCCAGACGGCAACGTTCTTTACCGAAAATGTGTAACTTAAGATCGGAATACATATCCGTGGCCTCCAACACACCGAACATGACAACTTGCCTACCACCAAAGTCATTGCCTTCCACAGGTCTGTCGACAACTTTGGAATATTATTTGTTTAAATGTCTGGTTGGATCTCACTGGTCACCTGTGCTTATTTAACAACTATAACACTGTCGACGCCGCTCTCGTTTCCCCAGCGTACTACATATACTTGTATTCGGTCAGTTGTGAGTTTTAGAAGTCCACAAATATTTGTGTATGTTTAGGTTTCACGTCGTGCGTAACATTTTTCAGTCATATGACTAACACCGGGCCGACCAGTCCTATTTCCTTGCTCTAGCCTCTCAGTCCTCAGTCCCAAACAAGAGAGCAACAAGGACCATTTTTAATGTCTCATAGATATGTATGTAAGGAAATGTAAAACCCATATTGTCGTTAAATAGTTGACTAGCTCGGTTGCCTAAGACGGCTTATTTTTGCTAGTTATGATCCACGTTGTCACTTTTATATTAACCTTACAATTACGAGGTTTTCCAAATTTTGATGTCAAATTTTGACATAGGTCAAGAATGGGTTTGTAGAATAGGAACCAACCTCGATCAATTACATAAATTCTCCAGGCTTTTCTCCTCTGACACGCGAACAATTCGAACTTCTCCAATAGGAAGGGAGGGTAACTGGGCAGTAACAGTTATATTTTTGAGAAGTTCCACGAATGTCTTCTACATTACCATTTCCCTGTGTTTCGGCAGGTAAAAGGTCCTCGGACGTCGCACCCCCGTTTTGTCCTGAGCTGAGACAGAACCACACCGCTTGCGCATTTTACCTGCCCCAGTGCCCTTGTACACCATGTAAGTCGGTCTAATACGTGTGGAATTTACGTTGTTCTAAGGATGACACCGCTGGATTATATCGTTTTAAACGCAAAGTTTTGCAAGTACTCCGGATTTACAGTCTGTTCAAACATTGATAAAGCTGTTTTCATTCACTTTCTTAATCTTTCCTAGTTTTCTCTGTTTTGCCATGGTTAACTGTATAAGTTGCCATATATAGATGGAAAACCACAGTACTTCCAGGCATGAACATTCGCTCCATGCAATCATGTATGAAAAATACTGTTTTCGGCCTAAAAGATCAATCGTTTTAATAAAAGTTGACTATCCTGGCCACTTTAACTCTATATAAAAAGTTACCTGTACATAGAAGCTGTTTTCTTCCTTAACAGTATAATACTCTTGAATTCTTTTTCAAAGCTGACCTTTTTATGGAATTTCTATTTTTCAGGTCACATTATACACGTTCACTCATGTCACCATATATATACATGTAGCAACACCACTTCACACAATGCTTCATGCATACATATATACCACATATCTATCAACGTAATAATGGCACTCTTATACATAAATATATTTTATTATCGTCTCCTTTAAGACGATTTCCTATGAACATACATACTCTCTACGGTTTACTCTGAAATTGTTGCGTAGTAATTTTTGACTGAGACGTATATTTCCACTTTAATGATATGTTGTAAGTCGTTTACATGCAACGCGGAGTTCATCATATAAACAAGAAACATTTTCCTCATGAAATGCAGAAATTCAGCGGAAAATTTTCATTTCCTAATGAGTCCAGTCCAGTGAAAGCATACCTTTTGTTAAAAGTTTATTACTGTACACATCCAGTGATCACAAGTCTTCAAATGTATGCCAGAATCCCCGGGTGTTGTTGCACTCGAAAAAGAGATGACACAGAGTTCCAGCTCTTTGACAGCTTGGATTTACAAAAATAAAACCCTGAGGGAAATTGGCAAGACCCGGGTTTCACCGCTAATCTGTGACCATCTGCCAACTATCACACTTTCGTTGCTGCTCTGCTTTTAATCTCTATGCTGCTGTCTTTTATATCCACTTCATCATAAAGCATGTTCATCCCGCCTTTAGAGTAATCCACAATTGTTGCACGATTTTCCAGTTTGTTAACATCCCACAGACATTCATTTACAATGCCTTCTGTTTCTCTAATGACCTTAATAGGAGTCTCAAGAACTGAAAATAAACATATTAGTTTTGTTATAGCAAAAGACTTAATAATAAGGATTTTACGGTATAAGCTGAGTTTCCCTTTTTAAAAGTATTTAACACAAATTAACAATTTGGCCGCTATATTTCATTTTAACTAAGTCAAAATCAACACCTAGGGTACTAAACTAACACTTCCTAAAAGCTTACTCCGATGTAACCTCAACAGTATCATCGAGGTCGCTTCCCGTTCTGATGAAACTATAATGTTTTGACTATGTTCTCTGTCATGCCTTTTTATTACCATACATGTTTTGAAACATGTATTCTTGCAGTGTGTATCAACTATCTGAGGGCATTGGAAGCAAAAAGAAGATTTTTACACGCGGTTCCGGGATTTCTAAGAGGGTACAGCGTCGAGATGGTAAGGCATGATAGTCACATAAATACACTTTTGTTTCGTTTAGTTAAGGAAAACACATTAAGATGAAGGAATTTGTTAGCAATGTCAGTCGCATAAACTTTTCTCCCGTTTAGGAAAAGAACAAAACATGAAAATTAAGTATGTGATGAGCAATAGTAGTCACACAAATACACCTTTTTTCATTTAGGAAACGGAAAACATAAAAAAGAAGTAAAAGATGGGTGCATGCACCATAATGACGTCACAATGACGTGTAACGTCACAAAGCCTTTTCTCTGGAATTATTACAACCAAATATTTTCAGATAACGTTTCAGTGGTCTTCATAATGGCTTATTGCAAATTCCAACAAAAAGAACTATTGTGCATGCACTGTTCGTGACATGTGAGTATGCAGATATTCACATTAACATCTATTTGTCCTTGTGATTTTTACTTTCAGTTTAAACTTGATCTTACAACATTTAACTATGACTTAGGCGGATTCACTTTGGCCGAGGTTCGAGTTGTACTAGACGGGGAAACGTACGAGTTTTCGGCCGAGCATCCGACACTTCCGTACACTCCTAGGAGTACCGGACAGCTGATTGCTGAGCAGGCACTGAAGGAATATTACAGAAAGCACCCCTCGCGAAAGAGCCCACTTTCAGCCATATCGAAATAAATCCGATGATTTTGTCTGTGCATGCACAGCACAAAACTGTCATGTTTTGACAACGAAATGTTCCGTATAAAAATGCGCTATTATGAAAGGACTAGTAGCAAGACAATTGAAAAGTTCCAATAACACCAACGGCTGTCTCGGAGAATGTAGTGGAATTGTGACTGGCATATTGCTTCAGCACAAATCACGTGGAGGATAACCAATGACTTCACGCAGTTCCTTGTGTATGTCTTTCTGTCGTAGGAATGTCCGGTGGACACTAGGTGATCAAATACAGGACGACGTTTTGCGAGATGTCACAGAAAATTACACACCACCCTTTTGTACTTAATAATATAACAGAAATTGGGATTCATGCAGGAAACGGACGCTTTCATGTCAAGTAGATACTGACATAACCAAACGAAGATCAAACTGTGAGACCGTTCCTTTAAAATACACACCACAAGGGCGACGTATCGTAGAAAAGAACAAAGGGATGAAAAGTTTACTGTTTAGTCAAATAGATCAGCCCACTGTTAAGGGATCATGTGTACATATACATCAGATTGTGTCGGAGAGGACTTCAGAGTGTTGTGTGCAGGATTTGTGACATGTGCAAGACTTCAAGTGTATTGTACAGGATTGTGAGCCGTTGTGCGGCATTTCAAGTGTTGTACATGGTTGGAATTCTGTGTTGTGCCAGAAAGGGATATCATTTTGCAGGTCAACTTTAGCAATTAGGCCCCTGTATGAAAGGAGAAAACATTTCTTTCATCTGTCCCATAACACTGTATCAACATGGAAGCTGTCTCCTCTTCTCCTGAAAATCATATTTTTGTTTGTGTATCTGAATGCATTAAGATTAGTGTATCTGGTTCGACGTCTATAAATAAATATCGTTATGATTGGAGAATGGGTTTTCAGCGTTGTAAAGGTATTCCCGTATTTCCTTCCTGTGACGTCTTGAAGTCACTTCTCTCATAGTCGTCTGCGTGGCTGCCTGGAAAACAAAACGTCTCGCTTCTAGTTATTGAGATATAAACATTTACATCAACAATTAGAATAAAACTCTAACTGACAAAAATTGACAAGACATGACATGTGACCCACACTGTCGTCGATGTTCTGGTTTTACTCTCTAGGCTGTAGTGTTTTATGTCCTCTATCTTGATCTTTAACAAGAGTAATATTATTTTGAGAATATAGCGTTTATAACAATAAAATGAATTTTCTGATATCCGCTGTCCTTAACGAACTTTATTCCAGAATAAGGCGGAAATATTGCCGAGGTGGTGTTAACCCATAATCATTCATACTGATTTTTCGGGAATTTACTTGCTTGATTGTGGTGTAGCCCCATACTCAAGAATTTCAACTCACATGATACAGGTAGGTATTGTGGATAAAGGAAAGCGTAATGCCCTTTGGCAAATTACTGACAAGCTTTCCAGTGTGTGGGGTATAGACATGCATACATATCTGACAGCATCTCCACTTGACAAGATGTCGACAGGTTACACATTGAGAAAAACAAAAACTATCCTGGATTTTAGGGGTATTTGTATCTAATCAAAATCAACATCCACCGAAAAAGCAATTTAAAGATTATCAACAACGCAATTTCATGACAACTATTACTCTATACACCAACCATAAAATGTTAAAAGACGATGTCTCAATGTTCAGAAAAATGACTCTGAGTCTCTTATTGTTAATGAGTAACTAAAAATCAAGCTGGGCACAGTTTAGTTTTACATGTACAATAACAGTTTGAGAAAATTGGCTGCACAGGTGTGAATTTAGCATTCCCAGTAATTTTAGGGCATCGTCGCATATTGTTTTACCTAATTCTGCGTAAGCATAGCCTATTCCGATGTCGACATTTAGAAACTGATCGATTTTTTTCCTTGGAAGTGAAACAAGATCAACCCACAATGCGCAGACTTTAAACTGATTGATAATGTCAAGTGGCATTACATCATGTAGGAAATACGATGCCAAGTTTATTCTTAGTGCACAATGACTAACTATTAAACTATGTAAATCGCATGACCTTATTGGTAAAGATTTCCTGGAGCGATGACTGTGTAAGTTCTCAAATGAATATCACTTATCCTAACCTGGGTGTATGCGACATGTAATTAACATGTCGATGACATGCCCTGGTAGGTCCAAAACATGAGTTATTATGAGGTTTAATCTTTCAATGAGAAGCGTGTTGTAATGTATGAAATCTCTAGAGGTAAGTGAAGATTATATAGGGAACATGTCACACAGGTGCCGTGGGTGCTGACATATGCTCCCCTTCCTCCCACCTCCCCCAGTCTGTGACACGGTCTACCACTGAGAAACACATTAAATGAGCGTAAGGAGCTTGTCTTCTTAAATGGGTAATAAAAACTACATATATTTCATGTGATGCCACGAAAGCTTTCAAAACAAAAAAACAAAAGTACCGTGTCAGCTCTATTGAAGGGAAAGAATTCAGAAGGAGGTTTTAGAGGAAGAGGGAAAAGAGGAAATTATGTATTCAAAACAACAGTCACTTATTTCTTCTTATTTTCTCACCCAGTACTATGCTCTCAAATGTTTGAATTTTACGGTAGACTTTATATTGACCCCTCGATGTTATTGTCACAAATTTTGTTCAACCCAGTCACGATATGTAACGTGTAAACGCCGGTTAACGTTCTTTAGTACGTGACCAGTTAGAATAAAACTCTAACTGAGGTAAAATTGACAGGATACCGGATGACATCGGTCAACGTGTGAGCATCGCATCGAAACCTATTCTTTGCCTCATAGTATGATCATTGCTGACGCGAAAGATTGCTGACCTGGTGCTAAGCCATGTTAATTTATTCATTTTTTATACGTATCCCATTCAGATGTGCTTTTCTTATCAAATAAGGGTCAAACTGTCAACACAGATCACCTTATATAACATTATCTACAACCAGTTCTCATGTGCCGTAGTTTTACCAAGTACTTCGGTTTATGATAAAATTAACAGGTGCAATTCTGTACTGTTGCCACGTGGACTAACAAATGAAGATATTAAAAGGTAGTGTGTCAAAAATGTGGGCCACCTGCGGTGTCAGAAGTCCCTTTGTATCAAGGCACTAGCAGTGTTTGTTGTCACATGAAACGGGAGGATTGGGAGAGGGGGTGTATCATAATAGAGTCTGGTCCGTTAAGTCAACCTTTAACAACACATTTCAACGGTTCAGTAGCTTGACTGTGAACCAGTCAATCCACTGACCGCTTGTATTGTACTTCAGCTGTGTTTTCTAAACAGAAAGAAGCAATAAAAACCCGACACATGTATAATATTTCATGGGTATGCAATCAGATCCAACACTTTTATGATCAGTCTTGTTAAATATTTGCAAAATATTCTTGAATTTTCAGTGACGTAACATGTAGCATATTCTGTAAATCTACTCATAATATCTGACCATATACATTATCAGCTGATTGGGTTCTCAAATTTCTCAAAGTCTGTACCAAACACCAGAAGATATACCTTAACGTTTTAGCAAAAATCGCTAATAAGATGAGTGCCTCTGTTGTTCAACAAAGAAAAAAGTCGTAAAACAAAGTGCCGAGTGTTCCTGTGGAGCATCTCAGCAAACAAGGCTGATAACAAAACGTCACCACACGTGAAGAATCCATTAGGCCGCGCTGGGATTAGGATTAATACACCAATAGAAACAAATGGAATCTTAACTGAGGTCGAAACAATGCCTGAGCTTCTAGCAATCCAATTAGTGATAATGGATCAATTGTCTGACAGGCTTTGTCCTCCTGGTGTCTGTGCTTCAATGCTGTTAAATGGTTTCTTGCCAGTTACCCAGCGGGATACCCGAGTAGTTTCGAGTTATAAGTAGAGAGTTTGTCAAACGCAGCACAAAGCTTCCGTGTAAGAAGGTTGAACGCTGTTCTGAGCCCGGTTGTATTTTAAATTTGGCTCTGCAAAGTCTGTCGAAGAGGTAAGGTATGTTTTTAAACATGCACATCTACGCAAGGTCACCGAACACTGGTTAATCAATCTAATAAGATATATTTCGATTACTGTGCACAATTTTTTTTGGCGGGGGGTTGGTAAATGTTAATGACTTACAGACAGGTCATTTGAATGTGTGCATTTTTTGTCAGTAAATTATGAGATCAAGAGGAATAAAATAATATCTAAACGTTTACGTCAGTCATATCTAACCACGTAATGTATACGCTCAAAAGATCAAGATAAAAAATTCTGAATTTAGCTGTACGATATACTTGTGTGTGACTCATGCTGAACTGCTTCCTTATTTTATGGAATTGTTTATTGTTTGCCAATAAATTTCACGTTTACGTATAATGTAAAATAATAGTCATACCGTCATTTAGGGTTATACTTTTTGAGTACAGCTCAGAATAAAGCAATGCATTATGTCGGCATTGCGTTTCTAAAAAGTTAACTGAAGCGACAGAACTAAAGTTGGGAAGATAGAGGAATCTCATGTTTATAAACATATCTACTAATCTATGAACTCTGTCACTACTATGTCTTAATTGTTTTCTGACTTGGGCAAATCAACACAGAACTGCGATAAAAGCAACCTTTTGTGACTTGTTGAAATCCGAGGTTCCAATTTGTTACGGTAAATGTGAATTAGAAATCAATCTTCGGAACTCTTTCTGTTTCTCAGCAGCCAATCAACATGTTGAGTCTGGCAATTCTGTGTTCTTTATCTCGCCTCGCTCTGGGTCAGGACATGGGTTTTCCTCTCGAAGCTGATGAAGTGGCCAGGAACGGTAAGTCACCATCTTGTCAGTTTGAGAAATATAAGCTGTCTCCCTTTAACTGTGACCTTCACCGCGAGCCGATTTTCTGCCCCCCCCCCCCCATTCTGCACTTTCTTTTTTTAGGGTTAAGTTAGTGTACGCACGTCGAGACTTTTCGTGTTTTTGGTGTTACATGTCTGAATTTTAATGACACAGAAGCAATTTCGAAATTCAAAAAAAATGTCATGAATTGACGATAATGTTTTGTTTTTGTTCTCTAAAAGCACACCAGGCTTACAGACAATGAAAGGCTGGTATTCTAGACCTTCCAAATATGGCACGTGCTCGCTTTCATATGGCGCCATGTCCAGACATCAGTGTACCTATGCATAAATTTGATTGGTAATATCACGAGAAACACTAGAAAGAAATGTAAACTATTCGTTGAACAGGCCACATTTATCTAAAGTAACCATTACCTAAAAGGTATTCAGTGACCATCCCATTTATGCTCTTCAAAATTTTGGGGACATTTTAGATAAAGGCAAGGGCTGAGTTTTGAACCATATTGAGCAAGCTGAAACGGTGACATCACCTATAATTTTTAATTGTTACACAGTCGTTGATTGCTAAGTCTAGTTCTATATGAAACCATACACATGTTTCATAAAGTCTATCTCTCTTTCTCCATAGAAATGCGCAAGTCCGGTTTAAAGAGCGTGCTTATTCCCGAAACCACCGACCTGCGGCAAAAGTACCTGAACTCCGTGGCGTCTGCAGAGGCAACCCCGTGCAACTTACCGACAACGGCACAATTAAGAGAATGTTCAAGTTGTGTCAAAATCAAATGCTTGGAAAGGTACCTACGTGTTTATTTATCTTTTAAATTTCTAGCTGTATAACTGGAGCGTAACAAACATTTAGATAATGATTCACGTGACAAAATGAATTTGAAAAGACACTTTTCCCGGTGTTCTCTCCAAAAAAATCGATATCCTATAAAAGTGGCAAAAAAGTTAGCGACAGTACGCTGAATATTTTCGCCATCAGATTTGTTTCATAACCAATAATTGCACTTGCTAGGGCGAGGAAAGGCAATCTGAAGTTTATATTATTCGATACTTTAAGTATTCTACCTTATGGTATTTTGAGTGACAGTAAAAGGCAATTTGCCTTCTCTTGAGCGTGTCTGAAATATGTTGCTTTTTTAACATTTTTCTTCCCATTTTATGATGATACAGAGCTGAGCACATATGCTCAACAAACCGTTATTTCGACGCCAAGCGCCAGATTGAGGCCTTCATCACGGAGGAGTTACCTGCCCATGTCTACCCTAACGTCGTGGATCTATCCGCCGATAAGGCCCTCTCAGAATACGACGCCTTCGTTCTGGAATATCAGACCGCCAGACGTAAGTGGATCCAAATTTACAGCTTATCAGCTGTCATAATGAAAAACGTATCCTCAAGAGTTTTGCTTAGGTCCAGAAATAATACTAAGAATAAGAGGAAGAAGAAGGAGGGCATCTCCATGTAACTGAACTGTCCATATTATTTCATGCATTGAGGATCACTTCTTCATTATTATATTTACGGAACATAAATATTCTATTAGCCTAATAACGGTGCATGATAACGGTGTTAAATTCCAAGATTATGAAAAGTTTACAAGACCGTCTTGAAACCTTCAATGGGGTGTCCAAACTAAATGTGTGAGCTGTCGTTTTGCTATACTTAAATCCTCTGTTCAAAATCCACTTTTCAACTATTTAAATTTTTGGAAATAAAAGAAAGAGGAAGTTAAAGAATATTCGCATGTAACAGCAAAAACACAAGTAATGTGCAATAATTTATATCATAATTTTTTTAGAAAGACAACTCTCAGAGCCTGTGATATTCCCGTGTTGGTAATATGTCTAGGTGTAAATTTAATAAGCCAAGGCGTAAGGTTAATATGTCTATATGTAAAATTATTAAGTCAAAACGTAAGGTTAATGTGCAGGTGTAAAGTTGATAAATCTAGGTGTGAAATTACCACGAGGCTGTATGTGATGAAATTAAGGGAAGAACAGGTATTTAGAATCCAACTAAGTTGTGTGCGTGTGTCATTAACATCCTCTGTGAATCATGCTTACTTCAGGAAAGAGAGCATCTCAAGTGAAACCCCCATTTTGTCCTGAGCTGAGACTGAATGCCTCCGCCTGCGCCTTCTTCATGCCGGAATGCCCATGCACACCTGGTAAGTCGTAAACAAAAGGAAGACTCTGACTGAGGGTAAAATGACACTCCATACCCCCAGTTCTGGGCTTCGTTAAGCCGAGGGCACATACAATCTTTGTAAATCAGAAACCTCAGTATTGGTGGTGCGTATAAAATAAATAAATTTTTCGCTATCTCTCTTTTATAAGACTTTGCATGATTGCACTAGAACTTAGACGCATGTGAGCATGTCAGCCAGCAACCTGTGGATGGTCGTGGGTTTCCTCCGGGCTCTGCCCGGTTTCCTCTCACCATAATGCTGGCGGCCGTCGTATAAGTGAAATGTTCTTTAGTACAGCGTAAGACATCAATCAAATAAATAAATAAATGAATATAAGTTAGACAACATCTTGTACGAAGATTAACACCAGAAATATGACTCCGAAGTCTTGTGAAAGTGAAACGTGGTGATATGGAAACCTGGAAACGGTCCAAACTTATTGTCATTACTCATTAAAGTCCATTTACCTTTCTTTTTTTCAGTTTGCTTCGCCTACGCCGAGGCACTGGAAGCGAAAAGGCTCTTTCAAAACGCCGTTCCAGGGTTTCTCAAAGGGTACAACGTGGAGATGGTAAGTGAAACCCTCCACATCAGACAGAATCTAAGACTTCTATTAAAAAATGTTTGCGGTTGCCTGGTCACATTTCCTGTTTATATTTTCATGCTTAATATGCAATAATGCAGGACTGAATTTGGCCGACCGACTCACTGGGCAAGAGCAATGATCTTAACGCTTGTGAGGCTTATCAACGAGTGTTCTGGTGTCTACTAGGCTTTTCGCAGAGGCCTGTGATGGTGATTGTCCCTTGCCTTTTTGTTAAATTGTTATACATCTAGTATCAGGTTTTTTACTGTATGTTGGTAGCGTCAAAAAATGAGGGCTATTGGGCGGTATTTAACCATCTGGGGCCCATGTAAGCTATGTTATCACGACACATGTTTTACAGATACTTCACCATGATAGTTAACGGATAACGAAACGTTTTAACCTCCTCGTGAAATGGACCCCTGAAAGTTCTATCGTTTTAGTCCATACGTTACCTTCAAACCTAACTTTTCTGTATCCTACAGGTTAAAATGGATCTAACAACGTTCAACGAAACAGCTGGGGGCTTTACTCTAACAAAGATACGCGTGGCTATGGCTGGGGAAATTTATGAGTTTTGCGCAGATCAAGCGATGCTTCCATACTCCTCAGACAACACGGGACGTTTGATAGCTGAACAGTCACTCAGACAATTCTACAGCAAACATCCCACACAGAAATCTTCAGGGCCAGCTACAAGACGCTGAAGAGAGTGTGGCTGGATTTGATGTCTTTCCCAGACGTTACGTTGGGCTGATTAAGTGAAATGACACTGGTACACTGTACAAAGACTTGGTTTCAGTCCTGTTAAATACGCAAAACGTGCCATGATATCTCCCCAATTGCTTCTGTTCCTTCTGTGGAGTGCGTTTTTAAACGTCTGTGTGATAACTTGAACACTGCATTTTCACATGTAGGAATATCGCCTTCTTCCGGATTTTGACTTGTTGACCGTGATAATTTGATAATTTGAGCTTCTTAAGGATTTTGACTTCAATGCGAACACTAGGACGCTACATTTTCACAGGAACATCGCCTTCTTCTGGATTTTGGCTACTAAGGGTGATAACTTGAACACTGCATCTTCTCGAGGGAATCGTCGTCTTTCAGATTGTGACTTGCTAAGTAATGCATTAATATTGATCTAAGAAAGAGTACAGAGAAAAGGAACGGTAGCCGTAAATGATAAGGGGATGAACGGATATATGTATACAGTTATGTTTGTGGACCGATAAAAAGAAAAGTTGGTGCTACATGTAAACGACTTTGGCAAAGTATTTGTGACGTTATATTTGTAATGAAATGTTATAATAGAAAACACAAACGAGCAATGAAGGTGTTCCTTGTATGCGCAAATTATACACTGAATGTCTTCATGCAAAACTGAGTTGGTCTCATGTTTATTTTTTCTGATGCATCGATCGACAACAAGGAATTGTGACGACATTTTTACCTTCGGTATACACAAAGAAATGAATTAAGCACTCCCATGGTTTTCACTTTGGCGATTTTGTACACATGCCATTATCTGATTAATCTGATCGGTGTTTTACGCCGTACTCAAGAATATTTTACTTATACGACGGCGGTCAGCATTATGGTGGGAGGAAACCAGGCAAAGTCCTTCCCACGTACGGCAGAAGAGGAAGCCACCATGAACTGATCTTCAACTCACAGCGACTGCATTGAAGGGAGGCTTCGGGTCATTGCGCTGCGTTAGCTCGCTAACTGGCTGAGTCACGGAGGCCCCCCACATGCAATTAATGTTCTTCTGTATCAAAAGAGTGTAAAATGTGAATGGTTGTGAACCGTGGGACATTTTGGCCAATGAAAATCAACAAAATGACTGGAATTCATGTGTTTTAATAACAACACACATGGATTTCTATCATCACTGGTTTGGATTTGAAACAATGGCTTTACAATTGTTCTGGAGTGAGCAGTGTTGAAGCACTGGTTGAAATTACTGCACGAAAACGTAATTTGGTATCTCGTAAAGCGTTTTACGTCAATATCGTGTGTACCGGCTATGTACCTTGATATGGAGATTCTCGCGGCCCATCTCCTGTGAGAAGTTTAAATTCAAGACATGGTTGACGTTGACTCGAAACACCAGGGATTAAAAAGTTTAATGGACTGTCTTTCTGTTGAAAGATACTTTGCCGTCTCCGGCTTTGATATTTTACAATAAGGTAGACTCAATTAATCTGTTCATACCAAATGAAAAGTAGGGCTCGAGCTGCCATTTGTAGCGAACTTTTTTCCGTGGACCGGTGCTGGGCGAGACCAGCTAGCTGTGTTATGGGATTAACAAATGTTAAGGGTATTTTAGTGCAAAAGAAAAAAAAAACGGACAAGGGCAACTCACAACAATATCCAGGTTGTTGATGGACCTCTCCACATGCAGCCGGAGAGAAAGTCAGCATGAGCTGGACTTGACCTCAAGGCGACCGCATTGGTAAGAGGCACCTGAGTCATTACGCCGCTCTGGCCATGGAGGCCCCGTGGAGTATAAATGATTTTATGATCACCTGCAATGAATACGTGACTTATATGACTACATTAGCATTGTAATCAATTTGAAAATTATTCAAGGATTATGGTTTTGAAATTTGAGTAGAATGCCATACCAATATGTACGTGTAGACTATCGACGGTCACCCCTGATGAGCCCTTCGGGCATGGGGCAAAGCCCTTTTATACATGTTTCCAGCTTTATTTACTAGTTAAGTATTTCTTCCTGAACAAACAATGACAATGTGAGATCATACGTTGTCTTTTTTGACGTTTTGGACCAACCAATATTTACCAAGGGGTTAGCACTGGTACGAAAGATGCAAGGTTCAGAATGATACTTTTTCACATTTCTCGAATAAAAACTTTAACCCTTGTAATGAAATTAATGTCATGTGGGAAAATGGGGGGGGGGGGTTTGTATTTAAAATGTTGTGAAAACCTGATGTTTTTGTGTGACAAATTTTAATATGCCCCAGTTCTTCCCTCGATAGACACAACTCAGTTTTATACCGAATGGCTGGCGTTACTTTATTCCCATACCATCAGCTGTTGATGGATCAGTGGGGTTTCTTGAGGAAGGTAGGCCTTCACGACCTATAGCCAATCGGTTCAGTCGTCTCACGAATGCCTGGAGCAAAGTGGGCTGACAGGTGATCGACCACGTGCGGGGCAGCCACATGCACACATCCCCGACAGAAGGGCTATCCTCTCATAGTCCCCACGTGTTGACTGATTTCGTGTTTGATACGAACAGGCGACATAGATCTGTTGTCTGCTGATTCTACTATGTTTTGATGAAACACAAAGTTTATAATTTTATAATATCGATAAAAGTACAGAGGGTTTGTTTTCATCTTACCCTATATTTAATCTGATGACAACACAGCGTTATGAGTAATTATAGACCAGAAAAGTCCACTAAATTTTGATTTACATCTCTACGTTGTTTTTATCTAGTTTTACCAAGGGCGTGTATGTCAGTGTTCCATTGAGTTAGGGGACATCCACGTAAGGAGTTAGAGCAAAACATGATTGACAAAACCGGATATCAGTGAACTATTGAGCCAGGAGACATCTGCGTTATGAGTAACAACAAAACTCGATGGGCAAAACCGGATTTCACCGGATACGTGTGACCATTTCCCAACTATTACGCTCTCGTCGCTGCCCTGGTGTTACATTCTTTCGTGTTACAGGAGAGTGAAGTGAACAAATCGTGCCATATTTTGTCCTTTAGCAACACGTTTTCAACCGACGTGCATATGAATAATTCACTAACTCTGAAATAGTTGTGTTCGCTATATTCAGGAATGAGCATCTAAGCGATAGGCCAGACATTCGCATCACATTATTAAACCAACAAGGAGTGTTTCAAGTCAGTAACTCTAATTTCCAAACCAACCTAACTGCACAGTTCTTACAGGAATACGAAAGAATAAAATATTATAAACGGTAATAAACCTAACAACACATAACAGAGAAACAGCCAAGACACTGAACTCAAGAATATTTCATTTATACGACGGCAGTCAGCAGCATGTTGGAAGGAAACCGAACAGAGGCTGGGGGAATCGCAGTTTAGGACTGTTAACGGGGAGACAAGTATAGATGTCCTGAAACTATAATCAACAGCTCCTAGCCTCTGGTTAAGCGGAATAAGACACAGCTACAAAACACAGGTCCTTAACTCTTTGTCCAAAATTGTCAATACGAGTGCTAAATGTATATTCACGGTACAATTTAAAGACCTTAGTTTCAAGGCGAATAGTGGATTTTCCTTGAACTTTTGAATCAAGAATTTGAAACGTACATTGAAATCATAACACTTTAATCAGTAAACGCTGCTATGCGAGATGTACACACTTTAACGTTATTCTTGTCGCCTTTCTTTGTTAGTTTCATTTGATTTCCTGTTAAACACTGATTAAATTCGAACTTGCACTTCATATTTTTAATACTGGACACAGTGGAATTGCCACACACATCCGGTGAAGTAAAAGTGATGACATTATGTAATAAGCTTTCAACAGCAAACGTATTTTTTTTTTCCTTAATGCTGTTGCACAAACCACCAAACACACAACAGAGAGTCAAATAGCTTCGTGTAAGGAGCCATGTTACAATGACTAGATCGTTTTATGACTGTTAGAAACTGGAGGCCGCAGGTCGACAGGACTCCTGCACTAAATTTTGCAAACCTCTCGAAACAAAAGAAAATCCCATCCCTGCGTTTATTGTCAACCTTTCTGTTGTTGGCCATTGTCCATGAGCCTTCCTGGCAAGGCCAATACAATCTACTTTTGTTTTCGATTTAGCCTTTACCTTCTATGCACCGGTGTTGTTTATTCTGTTTCAAGGTTGTGCCTTTTTGTCCAGAAAATCATTTCGGTATATGGCGAACTAAGCCAGCCTTTGTTGCTCCCTTACCTGTTTCCATGCATATGGCCGATTAAACAGAATTTCCCGACCACATTTATTTCAAATGCTCAAATAAATTCACTATAAAAGAATAGTTTACCATAATTTTCACCCTGATAGCAATGCAAAGAAAATGCAGCAGGTGGATAACAGCAATTTTTCCCCCGAATGGCCGTTAAGTCTATAAATATAGGCAAGTCCACAATATATAACCATAGAGCTAAGACAAGCAGTTGTGTGTTGTTATTTGCAATGATTGGCTGATAATGGTTTAACGTCAAGTTAGCAGTATTTTAGGAATAATGTGTTTAAACCAGGCAGACAGATATTGAAGAACAACTAAAGTCAACAAAATGGACGGTCATGTCTAAAAGAAGTTAAGAGAACCAACCCTTGTTAAAAAGTAAAAGTGTATGTTAAAAAATACATATATAAATATTAAATGACGGCAACCCAACTCTGTACCCATACTCCGTGTTTTCAATCTGAACATTTAGTCTTATTTCCTGCTTAGGTCGATTTCCTCTCAGGTCGTACCTGGAAATCTCGGATGGTCGTGTATTTTCCATAGGCACAGACCGGTTTCGTTTGACCATTATGTCGACTGTCGTAGCAAAAGTGAAATAATGTGGAGTGCGGCGTAAAACATCAATAACTAAAGAGGATCTGTATTTGACGTATGTTTATGTAGATAGAATATCCATTTGGGTTGGTGAAGGAGGACACACCATATGTACACGTATTACATGTGATGACAACACGGCATTTTTAGTTATTCTAGGGCATGCGATGACGTCCAGCATCACTGCAATTGTTTTACCTAATTCTACTGAAGCCATGTTACTAGAGCGGTTTAAGTTGTTACGTCTTAAATACTTACATCAATAGTTCGAATAATACCTAGCTGAGGTAAATTTTCATGTGGTCGACATGCACTTGACACGAGGTGACAGACAATGCAGAATAAACGACAAAGGATGCAATGGACATCGGGTGACAGACAAAGGCTGTAATAAAAACAAGGCAATTAGGGAATGGATGCAAAAGAATAGAAGTAACACGTTGTGATAGAACAAGAATACAGGAAGATGACAATGGTGACTTAAAAATAAAGATTGCAATCGACATGTCGTATTGCAATAAATCTCGAACTCAGGCAAATTCACAAGAGAAGTAATTACTGCTCTTGATTTACTATCAACACAGTAATCTATGGTAGTAATCGTGGACAAAAGGCACAAGATGAAGGGAAATAAAAAAGACAAGCATCTGTATTGAAAACGGTTTAATAGCTATCCCAGATGTTTTAAATAAAAACTAAAAATGTATTGTAATAAGTTAAATAAACCTTGACAAAGGTAAAACATCAGGTCATCAGTCAGGTTTAAACACTAAAATCTGTGTCATAAGTAGAATATGTTATCCTACTGACGATAACAATTTTCGTTACCAGACAGTTGTTTACATGATCGGAATTTGCGTTAGTTAATTAGAACCTTTGTTGTCCATGCAGGTGTCCTTAGGCAACTGTATTGTCCTCCATACACAGTGCTGGTCGTCCCGTTTTCACCATAATGTTGGCAAGCAGTGGTATAAGTTAAATATTCTTTAGTACACCAATCAAATAAATAAGAAAATAAAATAACATTAAGTTTTTACAAGGTTATGTAATAGGTGTGCTTTGAGTGTTTTTTTGTTCCCTTTTATCCACAATCAGGCTCCTCTACCCAATGACCTAATCCGTATTGTAGATGCAAAACATTTTTAAATATGCAATGACATGTAATATATATTATGTAAATTTGATATCGAGAGCAATCTTTTCGGATTGCTTTGCATCGTCTGGGAGAAAAAAGGAAAGACCAGCAACGTACCGTCTGACCAAGGCCATATATCTCCTTCTTTGGATATTCGACATTCGCACAAAAACGATCAGTCCCCAATGACCACTGAAGGAATTTGGCCACTGGTGTGCGATATTTAGCACATAGTACATTTTGCCATTGTAAATGACGTTATGGTCCAGCTGTGACAGACACCGTACGTAGCCTGCAAAACAGATAAACGTGCAAATCAAAGCAATTCGACTAATTCCAGTAACGTATAATAAATAGCCATATTAACAGCATTGCAACTGTTATTAGTATTCAGCCATGATATTTGTTGGAAAATTTGAATGATCGATTTGAATTTACCGGTGTAATACCCATCGCTGAACTGGTTTCACAGCTCATCAGGAGGTCATCCGATATTTTTCGTACATTACAACATATTATATGTTCTAGACCGTTATATAGCAATGTGGTGATAACAAGGATGGTTGTTTTCGCAGTCAATGGTTTCATTTCAACATGGTCTTAGTAAACACACAGTAGCGACGACATTCTGGATAGTTGGCACATACGAGTCCCACCTAACCAGTAAAATCGAGCCTATTTACCTCCGTTAAAGTTTTGTGCTATAAATGACTACTGTTAATGCGTACATGCAACTTACACGCCTACGGCAGAATAAGCTAATTCTGCTTTAGAAATGGTGCTAGCTGGAGAATAAGTTGTCGACTCTTGGTCCATATGAGATCCACATAGACAGTGAAGTCCAGCATTTGGTCCATTTACCTCCGTTCAAGTTTTGTTCTATAAACTGCTCATGTAAGTGCGCAAAAGTAGCAACTAGTACACCCCAAGTGCCGTGGCTTAAGCAGAACAAGATAATTGTACTTTAGCCATGGCGCTAAGGGGCTTGAAACTTCCTACTATTTAAACATTTGCATGATCAGTTAGACTAAAACCCCAGCTAATTTAAATTGACTCGAGCTCGGTTTCACCGGTAACATGTGACCATTTGCCAACTATCTGCGCTGGATTTACTCTCTTTGCTGTATATCATTTTGCAAATCAGCCAGTTGAGAATATCAATTCGCACTTGTTGGAATAACTATGGACTGTTGATAAATAGCATCATCGGACGACTTGCGTTCACACCATTGCTTGTCGAGAGTAAGGAAATACACTATCATACTGTGTCTAGTGGGTCGGGTTATACCAAATACTTTAACAATGCTATTTGTTGCCGCCTCGCCCGGCGCTCGGCATTGAGAGGCCAGATAGGCTCGGTGTCAGTATAATGTGACTGGGTGGGATGTCATGTCTGGTGTCGACATGATGTTCCAGTGGAGGCAGCACTTTGGCGGCATGGATTCGCCTGTCTGAAGGAGACACGACACATATACATTCTAAGGACTACTCGTCATATGACTGAACAATTTTTGAGGACGACATAAAACCCCAGCATACATTTATTTATTTATTTATTTGATTGGTGTTTCACGCCGTACTCAAGAAAATTTCCCTTATACGACGGTGGCCAGTATTATGCTGGGAGGAAACCGGGAAAAGCCCGGGGGAAACCCACGACCATCCGCGGGTTGCTGGCACACCGTCCCACGTACGGCCGGAGAGGAAGCTGGTCTTGAACTTACAGCGACGGCATTGGTGGGAGGCTTCTGGTCATTGTGCTAACCGACTGAGCCACGGAGGAACCCCCCTCCCCCCTTCAGCATACATAATACATACTGTATATATTCAAAAATCATGAAAGAATTATGTCCTGAATAGCTCATTATCTTTCTTTGGGAGTAAAATGAGAAATAGTCTCCGTTTTCACCATAGCCTTTTCTTGCCACCTGGTGAAAGACAACAGACGAGTATGTATAAATGCTGCAGTAATCCAGCACGAGCTCTACTGTTTGCCGTTCTAAGCTTTCTTACAATTTAATATTACTACAGTCATATGCAATGATTGGGTATTCCAAGTTGTATTTCGACTAGTATTTCTATACTTCAGGTATAGTACCACAGACGGAGGGGAAACCACAGCAGCAGCGACAGTACGAAACTTGGCAACTGCCACACGTAACCGGTGAAATCTGGCCTCAAGTCAATCAAGTCAAATTTCGGATAGGAATTTCTTTGATAAAACTAGATTCAACATATCAGTAGTTATTTTATTTATTCATTTTAATGGTTGTTTAACTTCTACGATGAAGTGGTTGGAGGAACTTACATGCGAGCAGTCACTCGTGAGATATGCAGGTAACACTCCATATTGATGGACAATCGTTCTTCACCAATTCTAACAATTCCCAATCAAACGCCAGATGAGAATCCGCTCTTCCTCTACCTTAACGACTGCTATCGCCTGTATTTATTTAAGTGAATAAGTCCGTTATTGTGATATCACTCGAATAAATCTCTAACTAGATATGAAGTTTAATAAGAACTTCACTGCCCACGTCAAGTTATTTCATCTGGTTGACCTATACGCCATTAATTACTGAAACAATGAAACAGCTGAACATAATAATTACTAATTGGTGAGGATATTATGCTATTAGCTGTTGACACCAATAGCTTTCTTACCTTGATTGTTTGCGACAAACCACCACGCCAAAAGCAAATAAACAAACAGCTTCGCGCACAGAGACATGATTACACAGCTGCTACATGTACAAATGGTGTAGGACATATGAAGGCCCCGATCACTTTCTCCACTAAATTTTGCATTAGTCCCGAAACAATAGGAAATGCTACCTGCTTTTCAGTGTGAACCTTTCTTCTCCCCTCTTGGCGTTGTCGGGGGGGGGGGGGCGGTTCTTTGTAACCAGGTCAATCCAATTGAGTCTATCTTTCTGTCTAGGCGATGCTTTTATGAATGAGCGTTATTTTAAACTGACACACGAGTCCAGGTTAAAAACCGACTACAGACAGGGATTTGTAAGTTTCCCCGTTTCAACGGCTTGTAGGGATTTGTGAAAGCATTTGCCAACAATTACGTTGCCATCGCTGCCCTAGTCTTACCGTATTAGGCGTTGCTGGAATACCAGCCGTCAATCATAATAGGCGTTCCGTGTTAGTAATCGGAGGACCTGTTTCCACAAACAAAAAATCACACAAATCACCAAAGAAGTAAAAATATATATATATAATACAAAAAATTAGGACGGATTGATGCAAAGAGGAGCAGTCAGTAGTTTTTAATGATTGCTGAAAGATGCAATGAATGATCTAGGAGAATGAATAAAATCAGTTTCCAAATCGTGTACCATTGGTTTTTATATGGGGTCAATAATCAAATATGTATCCCAGCAGCAGGGAATGTGATTGGCCTTTTTATTGGGACCCGCTCCACCCCTCAGGGCGGCCACCAGCCCCTGTTCCGACTAATTTCTGCTGCAAATCAAGCCATATGGTTTCCAGCTACATAGATATTTGCCGATTGTTTATGTAGGCCTGAGAGCGTCCACATTCACAAATAATTGGCGATTGTTTACGTATGTAATAATAGCCACAGGGAAGGGTCACCTCCATCGCAGACCGGGGCTCTCCGTTTAAAGATATGTGTTGCTGTGTGTATGCCTGTGGTGATTGAACTGCGACATGAATGGTCATAATAAATGCGACTGTTTGAAAGCGGATGAGCAAGAGATCTGCGGGAAAAGCTGATGTCGAAAGTACTTCAATGTCCACCTAGCCAAAATCCGCACAGGCAGTACAATCCCCGCCTCTTGTAGGTGTTGCGGGAAGGGAATTCAGAGCGAAATAGAAGCCTGTGGGGCCTGTGGCCGAGGTAAAATTTCTCCACCAACATATAGCCCTGAAGAAGAAATCCAAAAGACAATTCGATATTGGTACTGAATCAACTTCTTGTAGTTCGAACTTCCTCTTAGACAATCCCGTGTTAAGAACATACCCATCCAACCACATAACTGCTAACTTTGATTGACGAAATTCTTGCACAGTACGAGCCTGTCTGACTCTGAACGATGCCAAAGACGAGTTTGAGGTCGATGGCGCCACTGTGGTCTTCTCCACCGTAGCGAATGGAAGCGGAGGACCCAGTCGACATCGGCGACATTGAAATCGCTGATGGTATACATGCTAGAGCCGGCCGAATGGCCTGGGAGGCTCGCATGTCGGACGACAGGGCGGCTCAGTTTCTCACGGCGCTTCCTTGCGGTGATGGGGGCGAGTTCTTATACCGAATCAGTTCCTGCGTGAGCGGGACGAAGGCGACTGGGTTGTTGAAGACAAGCTTGACCAGTACGGCATGAAAGGGGAAAAGGGGCAGGTCGTCATCGAGATCACGGGGGATACCAAGCCAGGCACTCTGACTGCAATCGACACCGTGTTCTATCAGAACGCCTACCGTTTCACCGCAGTTGTGTATGGGATCTCCCCGTCAGAGACCCATACCCTTCCAACCTCGCTCCGCTAGGAGATGGCGACGTCAACTGTGTGGCTCAAAGAGTTGAGGAGCACGTCGAGGGCGCCTTGAGGAATCAGGGCCTCACTCCCGTAAAGCGCCAGAAAATCCTAGAGTGATAGGAAATGGTGCATGAAACCGGCCCCAGGGTCGATGATGTGGCTGAACTGGAAAAGTTTTTAAAACGGCAATCACTCTACGGGATCTTGCTGGTGAGGACATCTAAAACAGTGGGAAGTACCAGGGTTGCCATACACAAGTAGAGCTCATTTACCACAACGCCAACGCCTGGTCCAAAGACCTCTCACTTCCCCTAAAGCAGAGAAGTCCACATCTATGAAGACGACATCTGGCAGGCCATCCGGGAAGCCACTCAGCCACTCATTAGCTGTCTGGCTGTTAGAGGGGCCCTATCGCGGGCCGCGACGTTGAGGTTGATGTTCCACAGGCTATCGCTCTTGTTGCGTGCACGTGTTGCTGGAGCATGCGGTCGTACAGTATTGCCAGGCGGTCGGCGTACTTCTTACGGATCATCCAGGTGAGTTCGGGCTGTGTGACCATGTTGTTCTGGAGGCTGATGTTGTCGATGGTGTAACTGGTTTCTGCCAGAAAGACAGCGTCACACTTGACTCGGATTACGCGGCCAAGAAAGGCAGCTCGGTGTCGACCTGTTCGTGCTACAGGACGGCCGGACGTACAGGACGCAGGGGGCCCACGAGAAGCTTCAAGCAATCTGCACCAAGCTAGGTAACCCCGAACTTGCCGAGAGAGCCCTCGGTGAGAATCACGCAGCCAGCATGGCAAAAGAAAAGAATGGCTGGAAGCCAACCCCAGCCAGCCTGCCCGATGATATTCAGAAGACCTGCGTCGAGCATGGCCACGGCGGACTCTGGAACACGATGGACTACGACACTAGCCACGTCGTCAGCACTGACATGATATCCTGCTTGCCGGCCTCCTTTCAGGGAGAAGACGAAGCTAAACCCTACTGTGAACGTTTTGGATACCCAAACCACCGCATGACTCGTTTAGCCATCCATTGCCCCCTTCCTAAAGACCTCGGCACCGGCTTCGCCGAGGTGCAGGAGTTGGAGTTAGCAGACTGCCATCCTGTCATCCAGGCGTGGTTTGGGAGGGCTATATGACTATATCATGTCTTAAATATATAATGTCGAGACGACATTAAACGACGTCTGATTATACCTTGGACCCTCTAGATGATCTTGATGTTGATTAACGAGATGATGAGGAGACCCCCGCTGCGGGGAGACATTACTCTGATTTCGAGCTGGCCGATAATCGACTACGCCTTGTGGCTTATCCCAACTTTGACATTATCAACAAAAGCGCAGGCAAGCCACTCGCGCTATTGACAAAGAAGCGTTCTGGGGTGGGTTTCATCCGGGATGAACTTGGGTTTCTTGACTGTGAGCAGAGCAAACTGCCACCAAATGTCGTGACAATTCTTCAGAAAGCTAAGGATGACCTAGGTGAAGTCGAGGCTGCAGAGAATGTAGATCAAGCGGTACAGGAAACATCTGAAGCGGTCGCAACCATCGAAACCACCATGACCGAATCTCAGATAGAGGAGGCTCTCAGTACATATGATGATCCGCCACTGACCGTCCACTGGGGCCGCTGGAGCTTAATAAGACACTACAGACCATCAGAGGGGTGCACACAAACAACCGTGCTAAACTGACTACACTGGAAGATTACATTGCTTTGAAAGAAAAACAACTTGATTAGGCTCCCGATGAATTCTCCAGAACAATTACAGAAGAACAGCCCTTCGGGATGAAAGAGCGGTTCGCCTCGAGGCTACCTCTTCGACCGATACAGCTCTGAGCACGAAAATCAACCGGATCAAGGCAACGATCAACTGTGTTCTTCATGAGGACACAACTCTTGCGGAACGCCTTCGGACTTTACTCCTCGAACAGGGGGTTACCATAGCCAGCAACCTAACTGCGTTGGGTTTTATCACCTCCAGCCTGGTGCTGGCGATAACGGGTGGCGCGGCACCAGCCACACAAACCCCACAACCCAGTCAACGGGTGGAGTTAAGGAGTGAGTAAAAAGCAATTGCAGGTCCTGGACAGGCTTCTATCTAAACTCGCCGGTAAAGCCGCAGAGGATCTCCCAGGTGATATAGGGAGCATAGTTTCTTGACTCCTCAGTACATTAGGCAAGGCCGTGAGCTGGATAGCCGAAAATACTTGAGCTCTGGTTGTCGCCATAGTAGGAATCATGTACGCAGCCGTTCGGTCACATCTAGCGTAACCAGATAAGGGAAAGCCCGAGCGCGACGTTAAGTATTACTAACGCCAGTTTTTATTCATCGTGCTCTGTCTGCTCTGAATTCTTCACTATTGGAGTGGGAGTCGGCACGGGTACTGCGGCTGGCTGCGGCTTTATAATGCTTGCCTCCCTAGTCGAAGGCGCGTGAACTATTGAGTTCGTCTTCATTAACCCCGAGTTTCTGGTGTGCTGTGGCTATGACGATCTCGTTGTTACTGCCACCGATTTTCCCGACTCGTACCGTATGTGCTCGGGCGGCTTAATTCCTCGCCCACAGGCCAGACAAACTTCTATTTCGCTCTCCTGATTAAGAAGTTGCATCACGCGGAAGTCGATTTCACGTCCTTAAAAAACCTCCATGTTGATTGTACCGATGTATTGTTTTATCCGAGCAGTATGACAACGCCCTGCGGGGTGGGGCGGGTCCCAATAAACGTCCAATCACACTCTATGCTGCTATCCCAGTCATGCTTTGATTGCAACTGTTCATATATCCAACGTGGCGATCAACACGATGAACATATGGCCTGTGGCACTGGGCAGTCTAACGTTCGTTAAAAACAACTTGTATTCCGCTAATATGGTGTTCATATTCGTACGTCATATGTGGGAAATTTCGTAAGTTATTTTCCAAAGATCAGTGGTTTTCCTCCACACATGAATCTGACTGCCGTCACTATTTTACTTTGCCTCACATCTGTGACTTTACATCTTCGTTTTGTCATATGCTCTTCTCGCTGTCTTTCATCCCTTAGCCCGATCACCTTATCATTAGAACATTATCCTGGTGAAATGTAAGGTTCAAGGCCGACATTTGTACATGTATTGGAACCCATAAATGACGCGTTCCAAGTCAGTTAATCATCAGTTACTAAAGGAGAGAAAATATATCAATATTAAACAGAGCTGGTAACATGAAGTACAGAGAGGAGCAGTCAGCAGTTTTCCATGATGAATCAATGAATATACTACTTTACTTCAGAACATTGTTATAAATGGCGTGTGTTAAGTTCAGCATTATATGTCCCCGGTCACACAGACCTAGAATACCGCATAGAGACTGAAACCAGGCCAGAAACGACAGTGTGATAGTGGGCAAGTGAACCGAGGCGTCGAAGCGGACGTTTAACCAAAATGGGCGTTCCGGGTCAATGATCACAAATCACCAAAGAACTAAGAAAATACATAAAATATAGAAATTAGGAGGAATTTACCACGCAAGTGTTTAAAAAGTAACAGTCTACACACACCCTGGTACCATGGCTTAAGGAGAATTATGGAAAAAAAACAGTGAACTCAATTGCGATTTTCTTCGACGCCACTGAATTACTGCAAATGCTTTGTCGTCACATTTAATACAAAATTACATGAAAACAATGCAGTTTCTTTCACATCCAGGTATTCCAGTCAGCACCCTTTTGTCTGAGGACTATCTGGAAAGCCACGACCATCCGCACGTTGCTGACAGACATTCCTGTGTGCGTGGGAGCAGGAAACCAGGTTGAGCTGGGTTTGAACTCACAGCGAACACATTGGTGAGAGACACCTTGGCCAACGAGGACCTCAGGAGGATGTACAGGTAGAACTGAAAAAAATATTGCATTTCTTGAGCATTAACTGGAAAAACTTTCAAACTTTGTTGGAAGCTAAGTGTTTTTTTGCTAATTGATAGGTATCGCGATACAGTATTAATATTTCATGAAAGAAAGTATTCTTTGTGGACGGGCTTAATGCTGGCTGTGGGATCTCAATTGTGTGTAGCCTTTGAGTGCCAGAGCCACGCAGATGACAACCAGCCAGCCAGCAAACATTCTCACGACAATGACGTCATCTCGACCGAATAAGTATTAAATTTAGACTTCCCAACAAATCCTTGTCTCTGAATAAAACGAGCATGTGTGGTCATTTATTCATGGACATACATTGTTGATATTTTTTTTAAATACTCTGATATGCGGGAAGTAAAAAGTCAGACATCAATATTTAATTCCTCGACGCCCTAAAAGTATAATAGTGGAATGGTCGCAATGCGCTCATAATATCAGCGGGTATGCCTCACCGTGCTTTTTGCTAGTACCCACTGATAAAGGTAGCGGCCTTGTTCGTTATAGGCCAACGTTGGGAACTCCCCGTGACATGAATATATATGTCCTACGTCAACCAATGAAACGCGGCAACACATGCAGTCTGTTGGACGTAGACGGTTTACACAGGCAGTAGCAATTTAACATCCCTTAACTATATTCCACACATACACTTAATGATGGAAACTCACTGGCAGTAAGACTACCCTGTTGAATGTTGAGGAGATTGACTATTAAGGGCACCATAAGGGTTTAGCCTTCGAACAAGCATTTCGGACGAGCTGGTTAATCGGCTGTTGTTGTTTTGTCTCAACGCGAGCGAATTGAAGCACAGTGACTTTCCCCCTGCCTGTCCACACAGCATGCACAAGCCCGTCTTTTTCCAATGTCACCGCATTTGCCAGACCAGCTTTCTGAAAAGCTTAATAGTTTAGTTCACTAATATTTTTTAATTTCCTTTAAAATTTTCTTATCCAGCTCACACGTGGTCAGGTTATTAAAGCTTTAGCCAGGATCACATGGCGCAAACCATCAAATAATATTTTGTGCATTTTTTCCCCCGAGACATTTGGTTACTGTGATTGGCTGTCTAATAACCAAGACAGCAGGCTGCCTTTACAAAGATCGGCTCTATATTTATCAGCGTGTATTAGCAAAAAGGATGGTAAGGTACATATATACCCGCTAACACTATAAGCGTATGGTCGCCACGACTCAAAGGTACGCCAATATAACTGCGTGACTTTCATTCCCATTAAACCTGGTCTTCTCCAGCCGGGTGAAAACAAATCAAATTGGAATATTTTTTTTTGTTCGTTGTGTTTCTATTCGTTCAGTATAATGCTCAATGAAAGTTTGTACCAATCAAAGCGAGGGTGTGGCTGTTGATGTGCTTTGATGGTATTAGTTTACTTATTCCATTCATTCTTCTAAACTTTCAAAGACAGACGTTTTTAATGTCATTTTCACATGCCTGGCACTGAGCCAATTGCAACTCAAGTAGAATGACTCATTGGAAGAGCGCGTGGGGCTGTCGCATTTCTATTCAGGTGCTATGACGTTTAATTTACATATGAGGCTTGTTTGATTCCTCATGTCGGCAGCCTTCTCAGCGATCATGACGGTCGGGGCGTTTGTATTTCCTCAAGTGAGTTCCGACAGAACAGAAGTGCCCACCACCTGGAGACGGCCGAACCCTTTCGCCCGGCAAAACTGAAGTTTAAGATGAACAATAAGCGAAGTTTGTAGCATTTCAGTCGTATTCTGACGAAAAAATTATGTCTTTCAACATGACAGAGAAAATATCAAAACAAAGAAGACAGACTCTTTCAAAGCCAGTTAAGGAAATTAACACAAAAAACACACTTGAAACCACATCGGGCACTTTTGAACCATGTGGATGTCATAGTGCTTATATTTTATTTCATTATTCATCTGGTTTATTTATTTATTTATTTATTTGTTTATTTATCCACACCAGAACTCACAGCAGCCATTGGTTCACGTGAAAATTCAGTAGTATCAATGATTACTATGCAAATTTCTTTCTCCTGTGCAGTCGAGTTTAATCACTGACAGTATCCCATTGAACCTCTGATAATGTATTGGGAAAGTAGTCCATAAGAAAAAAATTTATGTCAAAGTAAAGGAAAGAAAAGGAGATTATTGCCTTAGGAGGGCAGAAAAAAGAATTTAATAAGAAAAGCGTGAGAGGCTGCATTAACTCTCGGTTAGAATACTACACAGGTCTAATGAAGGCCACACAGAGGAAATGGCTGTTGGCACCAAACAAAAAGGGGGAAGGAATAATCCATTTTGGTAGTAGATACGTGATGTATTTCCCACGGAGCTTCTATATCAGCAAACAACCACGAGTAATCTAGAGATAAGGCGTGTTCTCGGAAAGTTGAAACAGAAAGCTAAATGAGAGGGTAAATCATAAGAGACAATCTTATTAAAATCACATCCGGTGTAACCACCATACTGACCAAATTTAACCCTGTATTCATGTGAAACCTTTCATGGGGCTCTTTTTGTCAATATTTTCTAATCATAGCTCGTCGGAGATAGCTATACATGTATTTGTATTCGACCTGGAAATTATACCGAATTATATTCGGACTACGAGATTAAACTTTGACTTGGATGTCGTGTTTACTATACCGACTGCCATCCATGTATAACTGTAAACTGATTACAGTGTCTCTCTTTCTCTCATGTTACCAACATTATTTGGTACTGATGTATTATTTCTTATATATTCATGCGGGAACTTGTGCAGAAACTCGTTGTGAAATCTTGGAATTTTCATCTTAAAACACCAGTTTCTGTTTCAGGATAGCTGAACAAATAAGATATACACCATACTTGGATGTTCTTTTTGATTGACTGATTGTTTGCTCTCTTTTAGCATTTCTAGGTCTTCAACTGCTCTTCACAGTCCTCAAGCGATTGCGTCTTTTGGCGTTTAAATTTTTCCTGGTTCGTGGTTTAGAATAATATAGTTTCTACCTCCCTAACGGAGAAATATATAACTTACCTAGACAGAATTTGTTTCATTAAAATGTAGTTTACCTCAGTTAGGGTTTTATCCTAACTGTTCATGGAGGTGTTTAAGAAAAAACAACTCACATTTCCCTCCAGTTCCACGGCTTAAGTAGAATTAGGTAAAAAAAAGTACGGTGATGTTAAATGCAATCAGACGACACTCGTCTAGAATTACTGAAGTGATATGTTGTCATCACATTTAATACATGTATACACAATAACGTGAAAACAACGTAAAGCAACCTCGGGGATGCTTAGTGTAGTAATGTGTCATATTTTACCGTGCGCCTCTTGGGCCAGTTCATGACATACCGTACTGCTGATGGACTTTAACAAAACGGGCTTTCATTTCTGAAAATGCGAACAACTCTGCTCATAACACAGTCGATCACCACGATCCACCATCCAAATGGGTGACAAACCATGTCGTCAGAAACCACTTATCCTTAATCTATGTCCCAATCTGCGTAAGTTCATCCCCTCTTGTACCCGCCCTGCTGAACGCGTAAAATATACGCTGTTATTGCTGTATTGGTGCGATATCATCAAGTCAGTTAACGCCTTGGAATACAGCGTGTCTCTTTTTATTCAGACCCTGGGTGTAACTTTCACCCAGTACGTGTACGGAAACAAGACAATACCCGGTCTGTAAGTCCTCGGGTCACATGGTCGGAGCGGTCTCGCGGGATCTGCTGTAAAGTGGAATCGCTGGAGCAAGGTTGTGATGTAGAGAAACATCCGGGACTTGGCGAAGGCTTCCCCGACACACGATCTCCTTCCTGTCCCGAAAGGTATCAGGCTGTAACACAAGGAACGTTAATGTTCACAGGTAAAGTATATCGAAGAGGCACTTGCCAATTTCCAAATTCCAAATTCCAGTGGTGTCAAGCATTCACAATGAAGTATGAACTTCATGTTTTGGCTTATGACTTCTTCACTTTTAAACATCTGCTGGATTTTAACAATGTGATTTAATCTGTTTTACCCCAAATACGTCAGTTAAACAACACAGTAAAGGATATTTGTGAATATAAAAAGCATACACACTTGATTCCCACGCATTCCAAATGGCTGTGCGAACTATTCATTTGGTTCTGTATTTAACTGACGTGTTACGCAGTAGTCAATACTACTTCAGTTATACCACAGGGACTAGTGTTTACGTGTAAGGAAACCGGGTCAAGGTGTACGAACGACATTACTGTGTGAACTATATGACAGTAAGAATAAGACTGTAGCAAGAACTCAGAGTACCGTTGTAATATAGACTATACCCGTGACTTGAAAGTAAATCAAATGTGCGCAACATTACTTTTTCCTGTTAGGGTGTTCAGCGGGAACCAGTTTTCCCTCGGCGTCCAGGAATCTCTCAGGTTTGAACTCCCAGGGATCGTCCCAATTCTTGTGATCATGGTGGAAACACCATGGATTATAGAATACCTGCAAAATAATTAGTTGCTTGGTTTCCTCTGTATGAGAGAAATGTGTCCCGAAATATAGTACTCTAAACAAATAGTACTTTAGATTTGCTACGTAACGAAAGACTGAGGTATTGTCAGCTTTCAGTTCTCAGTATCTCTGGATAAAAGGGCATGGAGGGTTTTTTCTATCCAGTTGCTATCGGATAATTGAGTGTGAGACAAATCTTGTATTGAGTTTTCAGAAATAAGTGGAGTTTTTGATACGTTAGCGACTTAACACTAATTTATTCAAATTCAGCTTCCAAAACGAAATTGGCTAGAACAACCCCTGCCACAACGAGCAAAACCACATTAAGGAGGACACTGCAATATGTGGTAATTTCTCTCTAAAAGCAATTGAGTAGCAAAGGTAGACATTAATTGTAACAAATTTGCACAGGAACATCAATATTTAACCTGCATACGACATCATTGTGTAACTGCATTTCTAATGTGTACCAAATTTCGTACCTGTGATACACATATTGCTTACTTCGCGAGCTACACAAACAGATGTGTACAAAACAGTACACATCTGCTTTTTCAAAGTGGTCATTCGCAGTTTATCCTTTTGTCAGTTCAGCTAGATTCGTATTTTAATCTCTCTGTTCACTTGTCAGGTATAGGCTCACATGATCAAAGACCGCCTTACCGTCGTATGTTTGGGGATAACATAGCCGTAAAATGCGATGTCATCGGTCGTCTGATGCGGAACTCCGAATGGCACGTGAGAGATATACCTAAGCAGTTCCAAGATGGCCGCATTGGTGTACGGCATATCGCAGCGATCCTCCAGACTGGGAAGGCGACTTACGCCAATCACAGCGTCGATCTCTTTCAGTATCAGTGAGGCTATTTCCGGATTATGAACAATGATCAGGAAAAAGGAATACAGACCGCCCCCTGTGGTTAAAGCGCCTGCAGTACAAAAATCAAAGGAGACCATACATCCCGCAAAGAAGAAACAAATATTGGCTAAACGGTATGTGTAGAAAAATATACGCTTTGTAATTAATTTTATTGAGATTTAATCTGTTCGTAGATTTATTTGTTTGTGGTGTAACACTGTAATCAAGAATACTTCACTTTTGTAATAGCCACAGGATTTAGATATTTGTTTCGTAGGTATTTTGCACCAGGCAGCGGGAGAAGAAGGATTTAATGCGTAGAGAGGGAAGACGGTTCCAAATCACTATCCTTTACCAGTTACCAGTGAAATCCGATCTCTTGACAGTGTACCTCAGCTAGGGTTTTATTCCAGCTTTTCATTTAAGTGTTCAAGGCGTTACAACGTACCCCCCTCCCCTCCGGCTCCCCGCCTCAGGACAATGCTTATAGGAGAATTAGGTAAAAAGACTGAAGTGATGTTAATAACAACATACCGATAACATGTGACCATTTCTTAAATATTACACTGCCCTTACTGCTCCGGTTTGCCTCTCTATGCTGTAGACTTTTAAATATCACATATTCGATATCAGAGAAGGCTTAAGAAAGATTTAGAGAAGGTTCATTTTGTATACATGTAAGGGCGTGCACGCCGGATATCCTTACCCGCAGCAATGACTTCTTGTATCATTCCTTTGATGTGGTCATCGGATATCCAGCTACTTTCTGTCCCGGATCTTGATTCCTCCTCCTGGTAACTTAGGAGGACGTCAATCAAGCCTCTGGTAACATCAGGACTGTAGGTAGCCTGTTACAGAAGTAGTTAGGTTAGCCTTTCTAGCCGTGATGTTATTGCCGTGAAGGGCGTTACTGCTGTGGTTTTACTCTCAGTGCTATAGTGTTTTATACTGCTTTCCTTTAACCAAAAATATACAAGAGGCGATTGTTGATGGTCTGCGAAAATATACACATATAAGGTCTATGAAACACTTTTCGACCCTACTGACCAGAGCGTCAAGGTTATTTTAGAAATGGTGCTGTGGTTATTACAAAAATAGGGGTCATCTGCATGTGAACGCTTGACTCAAAACATCTCACGATAAAGCTGGAGCCACCTAAAAGACAACAGTTGAAAATGGCCAAACATAACGGGAGAAACCCGACCAGTTAGCCACACTTAGTATATTATTCTAACTGTTCATAGAAAGGTTTAAAAGCTAACAAGTTGCACGTCATCTATCACCATGCCTACAAGCAGAATTAGGACAAAAATTGTATTGTAAATAGCCATTGATCAGACTCAGTTGGCATGGAGTTATTCGTCACATTAAATACACAATCATATGCAGATTTAACTATCCAAAACTTCTACTTCCGTAGAATTTCGTTACTTGTTAATTGTGTTGATGTTCACAACAATCTGTATTCGTTACATAAACTTCAAAAGCAACAAGATTTTCTCGTAGTTCTATACTGTGTATAAATGTTACCATTTATGTGATGTTTCATTGTTCATAAAATTCCTGGAATTTCTAATAAATAATCTCTGTGTAAAATTCTGCGATACCAATCACTTACGTTGTATAGGTATTCCAATGAAGATTTAACTGAGCATCGCTTTTTGGCAAATATAAACCCGTATTCACATTAATATGGCTATATACAGAAATTTTTAAGGAAATAACCTTTTTAAAGGTCGATCACTGATTTCAACTGGTAGTATGTTGAAGTCCTTAAAACAATAACTAATTTAATAAAAATAAATAACTCTCACCTTACTGTCTTCAAAATAGTCGCAGTTAAACTGCCGTGCTGCTCGCTGATTTTCCTGCACAAGTTTCCCCGGGCCGACGTCCAGTCTCTTGAGGAAGGGGAAGACGTACAAGAGAAGTGTGATCGCTGGAGAAGCTGCCTGGGCGCTGGTTTCGTCTAGATTCCGGGTGTTGATCAGAACAGGCGAATCGTAGTCGTAACGTGTGCCTTTCAACTGACATAATATAAAAGACTACAGAATAGAGAGTGAATCCAGAGCAGTGACAAGACAGTGTAAGTTGGCACATGGTCACACATTACCGGTGAAATCTGGCCTCTTGTCAGTTTTCCTCAGTTAGGGTATTATTTTAACTACTCATGTAAATGCTTATGAAGTAACAACTTACACGCAAACTAGCACCATAAGAGAGACAACTTTGATCAGGTAACATGTCGTAGGAGGGATTAATACCAAAGCATATTATACTGATTCTATAGTAAATGTAACTCACACTTTTCACCCAATTCCTCTTTTCAAGAGCTCGTCATTAATCGATAATATAGCGTTTTTCTTTTGGCGGTGATATGCAACCTGTCATCAGTTTACCTCAGTCAGCGTTTCATTCTAACTATTCATGTAAATGTTTAAGAAGTAACAACTTATAAACGCCCCTAGCACCACAAAACGGACAACATTGAATAAGTAACATATCGTATGAGAGGTTAATTAGACATGGATACTGATTCTACAGGAATGCCATCCACCCACAGCTCGCCCGATTCCTGTAATGGAGAAGTCGTTATTAATTGATAATAGAACATTTATCGTTTTGGAAATCTGGCCTTCCGATTATTGAACCGAAACCTTGTAGAGAATGTATACATTTTGGGCGTCTGGTGATGGCACTTGCTTACTCATCGCTAACTATGGATGAATGTATGTTTGGCTTTTACGTTGTACTAAAACAAGTTTTCAATAACTCAACAACAGACGTTCTAACCATCAGGCCACCGAGGCAGTTCTTGGCAGCATGATCTCGCCCTGCCACAAGAATACACAATATATGTACATTCTAAGGACTCCTCGTCGTCATATGACTGAAAAATTGTTAAGTAGGAGGTGAATCCCAAGCATACATACATACATAATGACCCGGAGCGTCGTAAGCCATGTATACATTTTTGGCATCTGGTTCTGGCGCTTGACTATTCATCGCTGGATAACAAAAGTACATTGGGAAATGCATTTCCAAGTTTCCCTGCTTCTGTCGTGCTAGGGCCTTAGCGGCAAGGATCGATATCCTTCTCCTGTATGGTCTTATTTGACACATCGGTTATTACACACGTTTCACCTACGTACTGGAAAGTATAGACTACTTCCACATCCAGGTAGATATCCTCTATGGAAATAGCTTTAAAAAGTTGTGATGCGCATTCTCGCGCAGAAATTCGTCTACTGCAGTGTGACTTTGGATACTGTTTTAACGGCTGTTAACTGGCCTGAATTGTGATTTGTATATTTCTCTTAATACTATAACACAAAGATTACTGCAGACGACTTGCCTTCTACTAGTATGATATATGCCGCACGGAGTAAAAGTCGCCAGTAAAAGAGCCACATCGCTGTGGCTTACCTTGAACACCCCGATGTGCTCGATACATATAGCTCATGTTTAAGTGATAAATTCTTGTGTATGGCGTGAAATACCAATAAAATAAATATTTTTTAAGCCAGGTGTCAGGCGAACACAAGTAAATTGAATTTTGACTCTATCTAGTTTAGGTTTCTAAATGCATCAGTCTTGAAGACTCACCAGTATGGTCAGAATGTTGATAAGGGAAGGATAGAGAACATCAATGATGTTCACGGAGTTTCCAGCCTTTTCGAACCACTCTATTACATGAGTTAACTCCTCTTGGATCAGTTTCTCCGTCTCGCGAAGACCTTCGCCGTAATGCTTTAGTAATTTGTGCAAGATTTTTCGACGCTGGAACAAAATGGGGCCAGGCTGGAAAAAAGCTGTCATCATTTCGATGTTCTCGTTTACTGCGGGTACCAGCGTGCGTCCTGCAAAAACATCAGCCGTGGATGGAGAGTTGAAAGCTTCCCTGACAGCCTTAGCAGAGTTGAGACACACGACCGTCTTCCCCATGATGTTGATGCTAACCACATCACCCCAGGTCTCGGCCATCTTGGTAAACAGGACGTGGAACTCACTGAGCAGAGCCCAAGGGCAGCCGATGAGGGGCAGCCCCCGGGGGCCAGGGGGCAGGAGGTGATCGGAGAAAAGTTTGTTGGTCATTAAGAGTCCTGATACTAGCATGACCAGACCCAACAACACCCACGTTATCAGTTCCATGGTGTGTATGTAAATTCAGCTCGCAAACCTTCCCCTGCAAAACACGAGGCATGAAAGACATGAAATAATGTTGGAAAGCAAGAGGTCTAGCCTACTACACAAATGCAGGTTTTAAAGATCCATGACAGCTAATAAACAAAGCGAAACGGTCTAAAAGCACTTGTGCAAGGAGGACAATGGCTTTCTCTCACGCCGACTTTACAACAGGGATAGTTTCGATTTGGATGTGAGTTATCCCTTCTTGGATAGCAATATACCAAATGGCATATACTCTATCCTGCATATGGTGAATACACATCTCGACTTGCGGTATTTGTTAGATCCTGTGCGCTGTGTGATATTTCAATCAACGTCACAAGTTATTACTGCACAAACTAGTGTGTCAAGGTTATTCCATCAAACTTCCTCACTCTAATTTCCTTAAATTTTACAAGGAGTGCGTCTTCCTTGTTGGGAAATACGGATGGAGTGTTCAGAATCTCCGGGACTCGGGCTTCATGACTGTGTCTAATTTCGCTTAACCCAAGGCTAGGGGCTCTAAGTTCATTGAGTTGAGTATGATTGCCACGTTGGATATATGAACAGTTGCAATCAAAGCGAAACTGAAATACATAGTTGATTGTCGACACCATTTATGCTAAAATGGTGCATGATTTGGATACTGCCTTTATTCATCCACGTCGTTCATTATGTCTCTTCTCCTTGCATGAATCCGCCTTAATTTGTATATTTATACATTTTCTTACCTCTTTGGTGATTTGTATTATTTATTTTTATTGCAAACTGGTCTTGCGATTATTGACCGCAACCCCCATTTTGTTTGACGGCTGGTATGCGAATGTCGGTTTCGACGCCTAGGTTTTTCAGTGCATCTCTGCCTACCGATGACAGCTGAAGCCATGCTTACCTGCCGGTGGTTTTTGCATGCATTGTTACCTCCTGTACATCGCTTCCTCCCGGTGTCCCTCGAAAGTATGCCTACCTGCCGGTGCCTTTGCGGTTATCGCTGCCTCTTGGTGACACGATAATGTATCGTTATCTCTTGGTGACCCATACAGGCCTCTCTTTATCTCCCAGTTACAGGTATCTTTTGAACCTGACTACTTCGAACATCCGAATCATGACGTAAATATCCGTATATGGTACCTGAGTGCAACACATATGTTATGGGGCACTGCCAGGATCTTGCTTACTACATATGGGAACTACAGAAATATTTCTTTATATATATATATATATTTGGCGTTAAGCCGTGATCATTTATTCATTCATACATTTAAATTGTTATCCGTTGGAAGAATATACAGTAAAATGAATACAACCAGAGCGACGTTGTGCAGGATATGCCAAACTAAGATCAATGGTTTGTACGCCATGATATATTCCTATTTTCTTCATATTATTCCGATGCCTTGCCAGCTGTTTAAAAGAGAACAACCTACATGTATGTATGCCCACTGTGAAAACCTCAACAGTGATCTCGGGGTCACAGGTCATTGTATTACTAAGATGGCTTTCCGGTGGCCATGATACATCGTATTAGGCAACAATAAACCTCTGTTTACTTCTTACAGACAACTACAATTAGAGCCTCTGAGGCGTTGCACAAAGTGTTCCAAAGCGCAGTAAAAACACATGGTACAATGTTGTAGCGCTGTACTGGATGTGGACGACCTACGTGCTGACCGAGAACACGAGCAAGTGAGACGCACTAAAGTGTGACTTGCGAGAAGAGAAAAGTATAAGTATACGGCTTCGGGGCCTTTGATAAACTCTGTAAGCAGTTGTACCAGTTGATATACATAAACATACATAAATACCAAAGTGACTAAAAAATTATCACGGTAGTTATACCGTTGAGAATGCCGGAGAACACACTAGAAGTGTAATGGCACCAAGTGCGAGTCCAGTCTCACCTGTACGTGTCTTCGTATGGTTGTCCAGGAGCAGTTAACAGGGAGTCCAGAGGTCGCCGTATCTGTTCAACCGTAAAGTTCACAGATGTGTACGTCAAGGATTAAGGTCAAATTACTCCAGCCTCTTCTATATGTGTATGTGTGTTTATTTGACAATACTCGATAGGAGTTCTGTTACAGGCAGGTCGAAAGTCCTCCTGGGATGCCGCAGTAGTTAGGTGTAGATTTGTTCACGCAGAAAAGAGGAAGAACTTGACCGTAGTTTTCCCGTTGTATTCATTGTTGTCCAATGCCAAACTCATGAACTTTTCACTTATGCGACGTGCTGTCAGGTTTGCGCGTGGATGAAACAGTAGTGCACGTGTAAACCACAGGATTTGACGTCACTGACGAACTGTTCCACGTGCTATGATGTGCACAAATATCCACATCTCATCCGTGGGATATAAAATAATACGGCTTGAAGGCCAAGGCCATTCCATCCACGATGGCGACGTAGTTGATTATCGATCAAGCGTAACTCAGGAAACCCAGTCTTTAGATGCACTCTATATGTAGCACAAGGAATTAAGCAGAGTCGTGATTTGTTAAATATCACTTGTCAAGCAGTAGTCAAAATGCTGTGTAATCACAGTTAATAAACATCTATGCGAAAACAATCCAAAAGGGGCCAAGACTCGAGCATCCATAGACAACCGGCAGAACAACGTCTATAACGGCAATATAACAAGTGGAGACACAGGGTCACTGCGTTCGCCAGCTTAAATAAGCGTACGTATATCACGTATAAAAAGGTTTGGCCGTAACAAACACAAAAGACTGCATGCAGCAGGCAGAAACTGAACGAAAAGCATCAACGACAGTGTGATAGTTGGCAAATAGTCACACGTAATTCATGAACACCGGCCTTTGTCAATTTACCTTAGCGGCGTTTTTTATTCTTAGTAGATTTGTAATTGCTTAAATAGTAACAGGTTACAAGCCACCTGGCATCATCAACTAAACCTGCAGTGCATGCGGTTAGCTATTCCTTCTATAAGTCCCTTTCCAACTAATTTGACAGTTACTAAGTCCGGCTGAAGCAAAAAAAGTTTCTGTACCTTTGCTGTTTCTGATAAATGCAGAAATAAAAATATTTCATTTAACACTTGCATAGATAAATTTCAGGATGTAAGAATTATGTGCGTAATGCATTGGATATTCTGACGGGCTACACAAAAGTTTACAATCGCAATGAAAGACATCTATTCTCACAGCTCGCTGCAGCGCATGTGTACTACCTAAAATGTAAGCCTTCCATTATATTTAGTTGGTGTTTTACGCCGTACGCAAGAATATTTCAGTTATACGATGGAAGCTTGGGAGGAAACCAGGCAGACCCACGCCCACCTGCTAAAGGCCTGTTTCTTACCACATCATTCTGACGACATATGTACAAATCAGCGAACCTCTGTTTTCGAAAATGGCGTTGATTTTCCAGTGGACCACATTCGTCCGCTCTCTCTCCACTGTCACTCCTAAACCTTGCACGTCCCTGTGGCTCCATGCCACACTTATACAGCTGGCCACATAGATACTTCAGATGTCGAACATACGTTTTTGGAGTCTCCGCCTCCATTCGTGGCAAATCCCGCACATCAGTGTTGATACCTATCCCAGCCAGGCCCAGTACATGGTTGAGACTGCATCCGGTGCGGGTAATCAATCCAAAACATTAAGGTTACGCATGCGCATTTCGACCATTTGGGTACAAGATTTGGTGACAGAATGCTATTATGTCACTTCCAGGAGCAACAGCTCAAAAAATGGTGGTCAGGCTATGTAGACTTTTTTGATATGACTTTGTGGTATGTGTTATTTGTCGTTTTGGAAACTGGCCTTAGCATTACTGACCTGGGTCACACATCCTGATCTACGGCTGGTATATGAATGTCCGTTTGGATGCCTATGGTCAAGACTTACCCGGTGGGTTACGATTAGAGGCCATAAGCATTGGCAGCTTGCTACACTGAATAGACGTTACTCTGTGGTATTTCAATACAGTAGTACGTGGGAAAGTCCTCCAACAACCTGCGGATGGTCGTGGGCTTCCTCCCGGGTATTGCCCGGTTTCCGCCAACCACAATGCTGGCCACTGTCGTGTAAGTGAAATATATATTCTTAAGAACGGCGTAAAGCACAAGTCATATTAATAAATAATTTAATAAATAAATGACTGCAATCCTGGTATAAAGCACTGCTGGGAATGCACATCTTTTGTGTATAGCGCTGTTCGATTTTGAACAAGTCATTTTGTACTTTTTTCCTGTAGTTGTTATTATGGATTTGACTTCACAGGTCTTCCTATCAGCAAATCGATATTCTGTTAATGGCAATGGACCCTGCGTAGTTTGTGAAAGCCGTGTTGATTGTTTCAAATATTTATGTACTGGATTTGCCATCAACGTCTTTCACAAGAATGTTTCACTCATTTCACGGTGTGGTCATGGGTATCCCCCGGGCTCTGCTTGGTTTCCCCCCACCGCAATGCTGCCTGCTTTTGTATAAGTGAAATATTCTTGAGTATGTAAAGCACCAATGAAATAAATAAATTATACGGCGGGTGTTTTTAGAGGTGATGTCCAATTTGGCAGGGTCAAGCGTGACCGTTAGTCAGTTAGAAAGACAACTGAGTTCCATCTGAACGACGGAGACAGGCATGGTGACATTTAGGCTGTGTTTAAAATATGAAAAGAATCGTCCAAAGACACTCCTGGTTTGCCACCAATATGCTGTGCATATCTGCCAGTCACATATCATGTGGGCAAGTTTGTCAGCTTCTGGGGTATGCTGGTCTAACCCTCTTAACACTTAAAACCGACAGCCATTAACAAGTGGAAAGTTCTTGGGTATGGTAAACAAGCGTAAACACCAATCAGATAAACATATCAATGAATGCCTACAGCCCACACCTCTTCTTTCACGGACAACCTTTCCATAACCACCTTGATGGCCTGGTGGTTGGAGCACCTGTCTCGAGGTTGGGAGACCTGGGTCTGGTCATACAAAAGATATTTAAAATGGCGTTTGTTTCTGCTTAGCTGGGCGCTCGGCACTGAGAGGCTAGAGCAAGGAAACAGGACTGGTCGGCCTGGGTGGGGTGTCATGTCTGATGTATTCGGCGTGATGTTCCAGTGGCGGCAGCCCTTTGGCGGCATGGAATCGCCCTGCCACAAGGAGACATAGTATATATACATTATATTAACTCCTCGTCATCATTTGACAGAAAAAAAAACTGTTAAAGTACAGTTCACGACCGAGTCACTGTTTATTAAAAATATTAAAAAATTCCTAACAGCATACTACGGTTGCACGTTACTAGAGTTTTCCGCGCTTGGAATAATTACGTCACAGCAGAGAGGATGGCGATGCAAGGCGTCAAATGTTGATTTCCACTGCCGAAATAAACATACTATTGACCATTATCAATGACACACTTAATTTAGGACAGGAGCTGTCTTTCACTTTAAGTACGACGTAAAACCGCAAGCATATACACATACATACATAAGCACCATCCTGGCAAACGCACAGATTTAAAATGAAGACTCAGACATAGCATTTTATAGGAAATGAAGAATGAAGATATAATTTGTTTATTGCAATACCATACAAAAACAAGTGACAATTATAGCGTAGCAGCTTGGCGTATATATACAGCTAACATGACTGACAGGCTTTGGTTTTGACACAAGTGTCGCTTAAACAAAAGACGACCATTCATTGCCAGAATAGTACGTTGTTTGTGTGAGTCAGAACATTTTCTTTATTTGCATTTAACACTCGGTCTTGCTGCTGGTATGAATGTAACAAAAAAGACACAGTGATAGTCTAGAGTGTAACCACTAAGATATTTAAACATGTGACTGATTTAAAAAAAGAAAGAATTAAACAACGGATGTTTTGGACAGACATACCATGTGAATTTAAAACGTTTCTGTTAGAATCAGTTAGTTCCCAGACTCAGACGTATGTCGAAAGCAATATCCCGGTGTTTTTATAAGACTAGACAATACAATGATCTGTGATTAGGTAAAAATCTTCAGCGCAAAACCGGGTCTTCGGAGAAATGGATGATTCTACCCGAAAACTTATAGAGAAAATAAGAATATTTTTAGCCTGATTACTGTGTCAAACTGAAAAATTAAGATAAACTGTTATAGGCTCTGGTATGAAGCGGTTTCATTAAATTCACTACGGAAAGAACGACCTACACAACTGTATACATTTTCATTCTCGGTATCGGAGAGCTTTCAAAGTACTACTGTCCCCATTGTCAAGGATGTAGCTACTGCAATCGGTTTACAGTCATACAGTTCATTTTATACACATTAGATGCAGACTATTCGTATTGACATGTGTCATCTTTCATATTGGGGCCAGTCCTACCTTGAAAGTTCAGAAATATATCGAATGAAAATGAATATAGTTGTATTAGTTGCTCTCTCCGTTTTGAACGTAATTCATCTCCGTAAATATAACAGTTTTTTTTAACTTCCGGGGAGAAACTCTCATGTCTTTCTGAACGAAACTAACGTTTATAATCTATTTACACATTGACGAGGAATATTTAGTGAACGCTGTCCTACAGAGTTGAGTCCCTTTGTTCGGGTATCCCGGCCACTATACCCGGCACAAGGTATGATATAATAAATTTTGCTACTAAATTGATGCCAAATATAATTTGAATTTTAAAATATTTCACAGAGATAATTACATTCCACTACAAAATCGAACGAATTAAGAGTGTTCTGAGAATGTTATACTGCGATTAAACTATAGGAGCTTCAGGAAATGGTGTTTATATTGCACTTGAATTTATTTATTTATTTGATTAATGTTTTATGCTGTACTCCAGAATATTTCACTATATTGCACTTGAATTAGAGGATGTAAAAGCTTCTGTGTAGAAGATGAGATGATGGATTTGCTTTTGGCCACATAACCATACCTTAGAAAGATTGTTATAGTTAAAATTTACAAAGTGCTTAATTTCATTCGTCAGAAGTGCTACTTTCGTCCCGGGCTTACCGAACGACTCCCATCGTATTAAGCATAGACCTACCCTATTTCTCACACCAAGATGGATAGTGGTATTGAAAACACAAAACTGGAAACGGGACTACTTTTGGAGAAATTAATTTTATCTTCCTGAAAACTTATACGGAACACAAGACAGGTATATCCTGACTTCTATGGCAGAAATCAAACTGAGCTAGACGAGAAAACGAATTATTTGATACTATGTAGAATTGATTATAATTCAACATTCAATGTCCTGATTGCGTAGTTACAAAACTTGATAATTTTTTAACTTTCATGAGAAAATTTGAAATACTTTTGTTGGGAGTGACTGACATGAAGAGGCATACTGGGAGGTAGAGGTACTAAGAGAATAAAGTCAAACCCTGTGTTTACCCGAGACCAGGTATATTATGATTAATTTGACCACTAAATTGGTGCTAAATTGATTTGAATTTACAAATGACCTTACAGACAGAAATAATTACGTCCCACACCAAAAACCACGTGATTTTAAGTTACCTCTAGGCCCTCATTAAACTACAGCAGATCCAGTCAGTGATGTTTATATTGTACACGTGAAGACCTCAATTTCATGAAGCGCACTTAGCTAAGTAATCCCTTAACTGACATGACAACGTATGTTGTAGAGACAGACAGTGCACTTAGCTAAGGGCTACCTAGCACTAAGTATGCTTCATGAAACCGGGCCAAGGTTTTAACGCACTTGAGGGAGGATGTTAAAATTTCACTGTTGTCGATCTGATTAAAAATTTGCCTTTTTCCATAAATGCACACTATAGAATGCTTGTTGTAGTTAAGGTCCACAAAAGCCCTCATTTTGTTGAAAGAAAATGAAGATACATAGATGGAGCACACACCATAAATGTATATGTTAACTGCAGGAGAACAGTATATACATGCGTAAATAGAATGAGATCTTTTATTCACATGGCCTCCTTTTGTATTCAAACTGAATATATTTATTAACAACATAAACAAAATGAAGGGCGCTTGCATCCCTGAGTTTTGAAGTGCCAATACAGCATTGTTTGATAGGAAAAAACTAATAGAATGGTTACGTATTGTTTTTGTTTTATATGGACTTATCGTAATGGGTTTACTTAGGTCACGAAATGAAATTATTGCTATTCACGTCTCACAAGTCAATTTATATTCACGGTTAGAGACTTTAGTATTAAGAAAGAGAGATCAATCTTGTTCATCACATATTTTAAACTAAAAACAATTGTGTACAAGTAGCCATCCAACGGATTTGCTCTAAAAATGTCTATATCAGTATATACTAGTTTTACTCTCACGAAGGATTGGCGGCGTTAAGTTTAGTTGAGAAAGTTAAAATTGATCTTGACTTGTCCCTTTGAATATCTATATAAACATGCTAAACGTTTACTATGAAAAACTATATGCCATCATCAACCTAACAAGATATATAATATTGTAATAAGTGAAGAGGATTCAGCAACAAATCCTTTCTTTGTTTTACAAAAATTTTGTCCACTAATTTTGTATCGTGGGCATTAGCCAAATTTGTGCAGCCATAAACAGTACCAAGTGAGCACACGTAGACATCCGAAATGTAAAAGCAAAATATACACTGGAAAAAAAAAATTAAACCGATACACTAAACCGACACTAAATGGCATGTCTACGTATTGCTGAATTTCCTGGGGTCAATCGTATACTGTGTATTCATGCTCTTTGATATGAAACTGTATCCAATGGCAGAGGTTCCAAATGAGTGATGTGTCGTCTGCGCCAACGAAACCTCAGTGTCGAATCAGGCTTAAGACAGACATGATCAGAAGAGGCAATTTTTTGGTGGGCAGCTAGTCATAACAATATTGGGTAATGTTTCTGGCTTCCACAATGTTACCGGACTTACTGATCTTGCTTAATGATAGATAATAAACGATCACATTTAAATCTCATGGAATTTTGTCACGGTTTCTTTCACTACTAAATTTCAATAAAACCTCAGAATGTTCCCACTCGCCTTGAGTTTTGTACCACGTTGTTGAATCAGTCTTACGTCAAAAATCTTACTTTGTCTTTCAAGCCAAAGCCCTTGGTTATGCAGGAAAGATTTGTATTGAAGATAGAATCCTGTTTCTCGTCACAGGTTCTTTAGGTGAGGTCATTTGAGATTTCTGGAGGCCTTCTTTTTTTTTTCTTCATCGCCGCCTCCGACCACCGAACACTCCGGCTGGGTAAAACGGCCGATGGGGGCCCAATGGGCGGATCTCGACGTCTGCGCAACCGTAAAACTCCTCCTGAGGCCCGCATCCAACACAACACACGTCACCATCGCAACCTTCACTGTTGCCTGGCAACAAATAAAGTCCCAAAAAGACGTTAGTTAGACTGGACTATGAGTACATACATGTACATGTAAAGAGGAACACGTGTATAAACATGATATAACACATATAACCACACTGTCGTTTATGCAACACAATCCCGGCAAAAGGAAAGAAAAAACGATCCCAAAACGCAATAAATTAAGCTTTCAATGAATTAATCAATAATCAAAGTTAGTCATTTGGTAAACCAATAAATAAATCAATCTCATCACCAAAGTCATTTAATTCATCGTACGTTTCGATTCTCATTCCGCTCCAAACTTACACCACACAACCACCAACTACCCCCTTTTCCCCACTACCATATCATTTTTCGCCTTATCGATCTCTGTCCTACATTTAGGTTACAAATGTGTCTTTTGTCAACCTCTGTATAGCATTTTGTACGGAAAGGGTCACAAAACTTGTAGAACTTGCCACCCAATCCAGATCACTGATCAGTCATGAAATCGAGAGGGTCAGCGGCCTAAGCCCTGCGTAATTACCCAGGAATCAATCACCAATGTGGTCGCTGTGAGTTCAAGTCCAGCTCATGCTGGCTTCCTCTCCGGCCGTACGTAAGAAAGTCTGCCAGCAACCTGCGGATGGTCGTGGGTTTCCCCCGGCCTCTGCCCGGTTTCCCGCCTTCTTATAAGTGAAATATTCTTAAGCACGACGTTAAACTCTAATCAAATAAATGAATAAAATAAATGAATGAATAAACCAGCATGAACTATTTTAATCGGTTTACCTGTATGGTATCTCCACTGTAATACGCACTGCACACAACTCAAACCGGCGGGGAGTCGGTACTGTAAGTAATAGTGCCTGACCTCGTTGTCCACGAACGTCTTAGTACCGCCCCCGTCCACTCTCTCCAAGACGTAACGATCCAGACACTGCTGGGTGGCGATTCTTTTCACGTCATTATTTGGGCAAAGTTTAAACTCCATCCAGCCTAGATGGCGAGCGGTGAGCTCCACATGGATCTGGATGTTTTGCCCTTGGCGGTAATGACGGGCTATCACCCCCTGTCCGTAGATACCGCCAGCTTCGTTCGCTCGGGGTTGAGGGTCGGCGTAGTTGTCTCCGCAAATCCCACACCGACCGCCGTTCAGTTGGTGCTGGGCCTAGAACAATGTATGCATGACAGAAACATGGCGAAGACGTAATTTAGGGCACTTCTTTATTAAAGTTAAAATTTCAGCTTTATTGAAGCGTTTAAATGAAACAAGTGAGAACAGATTGTTATGCTGTAAAATATTATGTTATATAAGTTAAACTTGCATGACACACGTTTGTTGGTGTGACTGGACCTTGTGTTGTAATAACATAACCTATTCTAGTGCCACCAAAAAAGCATAATATTTAATGTTAAATATAGCAAATTAGTTTTTAGTTTGTGGCGTCTGGAAACAATAACCATTATTCTTGAAATAAACCGAACAGAAGCAAGGGAGGCCACCAGTCCTCTACAAATTCCACTCATCTTAATTGTACCTGCTATGATTAGAGCAGCCTGGCCCGATTACACGGCCGTATTCGCCACCATACAAGAACATTCCACTTTTTAAAAAGCTGTTACCACTAATTCAGATGTAACTAAGTGGTCACAAGTAATCAATGAAATGCACCCTCTTTTCAGTTTACCTTAACTAGTGTTTTATTTTAACTAATCATGTAACATGTTGTAACTTCTACGCCCTCTATAGACTCTTGGCTTATGCAGAGTTAGGTAAAAACATGCAGTAATGTCGAGTGCATTTTTTCAGCCGCCACTGGTCTAGAATTTCTCAAAATGCTGAGCAGTAACACATTTATAATAAAAACAACACATGAAAGCAATGCGAAAGGACCAAATACGACCAGTTTCTCTGCATACACTTCTTAAGTATTAAACTCATTAAGCCTGGCAACCCCAGGGGCTCATCCCACTGGTTCACATCAGACTATCTTCTGTGTTAATAATACGCTCTGAACGTCAATTTCATATTTCCCAGGCGTTGCACTGTGTACAGTTTGCAAATTTTAAGAAACATAGAATGAACTGAACGTCCTTGGCTAATTAATCACTGTACATAAGGGTTAAAGTCATCCTGTGTGCTCGAAGGCGATTCGGTCGGCTGTGCAATGGGTATACGTGGTACATTGATTCATTTATTTATTTTTTATTTTATTGCGATTTACCGGAATGTTCAAGAGTTTTCTGTCTATGCTCAGTACACCTAATGTAGCGCCATGCTTCATGTGTACGTGTCAGTTCATTATAAGCATGAAATAATTGACTACGCCTTTGACAAATTCAGGTTAGCACTATTGGAAAAACGACAGGACGACTTTACTGTAACTCCACCGCAGTATAACTCATTGTCGTTGAAGTTTTCTGTCGTGTTAAACCCGTATCTCCACATCGTAGAGCGACTCGGGGGCTCTCGGAGTCTTCCGTGACCGGATATGACGTCAACGAGAACGAAGAGTATCGCCGGGAGACGGAGTAACCTTTGTTGCATGGTGGTCTGCTAGAAACAAAACAAATAGTTGAATTCTTGCTTGAATGACGTTTGCACAACAAAATCAGTCCGCAGTATGTTGAGAGCCTCTGGGTATGATGATAAATTAATAGATGTGAGGAGACGATGAAGGCAAACATTACGGATGAGATATGCCCGCAAACACGAATATAACAGACTACAACACAGAGAGTAAAACCAGAGCCGCGATGACAGTGTGATAGTTGGCAAATGGTCACACTTAACCGGTGAAATCCGGCCTCATGTTAATTTACATGCTAGGATTTTCTTCTAAATGTTCACGTAAGTGAATTCTGCTTTTAGTAAGATGAAACTGTTCATTATCATAAAATAATATTGTGTTAAACATCAGCCTAAAGTGGAACAGCTCTGCTTAAAGAAAGAGGTTATTATTATAAACGTTCAAATATCATCTAGCTGTAGAGAACGTCACAAAGTGTACTGACTCTCAGAGCGTGAAGGATTCAGACCAGCGAAGTCTAGGGCCAGTTTTTCAAAACGTGTATTTACAGTGACGCAAATACCAGTTTTGATCTTCAGGCCAGAGATTTCATGTTGTATTCCAACAGAATTCTAACATAGTAATTCGTTGTTCAAAATATATTATGTTTAGTAACATAATGTAGTCTACGCCCATTCCGAAAACGAAGTACTATTTCACGGGACTAGTTCTTAGAGCGAAACAAGCATTCGATTTGTTACGCGAAGCTTCTAAACACATATGCGATTACTTTAGATAAGTAAACCAAAGGATGTAAACTTTTAAATTATCAAGTTATTTACGTGTGACGAAATGTACCTTAACTCTACATGCCTATTTGTGTACAAGCCTTTTGCCGAGCTAGAAACATTCGCATATCTATAATCTCATTTCCACGGTTTAACAGTTTCCTATGTATTTATTACCCCAGAAGTTTTCACTTATGCCATGGCGGTTAGTTTAATGAATGGTACTCGATGTGAAAGCATTCAGTTTTGCATTATGCCGTAAATAACGAAACATGCAAGCATGCGCACTGAAATATTCTACAACATATATGCTGTTTGTGTTTTGTATGATACATCTTTCTATAAATTGACGAGCTATTATACTTGTTAGATATTTATTATACTATATATAGTGGGGAGGCTAACAGTACCTGGTCAGCGAAATTTTTTTCCGTAGGCAGTTCATGTCGTGCTTTGCACGATCATATCGCTTTTCACGCTGACACAACATGGTGTAAAACAGAGACCGCTACAAGAAAGTGAACACTTGGCAATTTTCACTGCAGTTGGTATTTTGAACAAAACTTCGTCAACTATACGAGACGTTTGCTTACCTTCTGAAGGAACAGTGACGTCAATCAACAGATGCCAAGGAAGGCCTGCAATATTCCACCACACAGCACTCCGTTACAACATACGACTTCAACGACTGAAAATGAACTGGGCAACTAATCCTTCTACAATCGATCATTTTATACCATTTCTCCTATACAATAACGGATATGCGTGAACTGATTTACATGAAAAAAATAGGCTTCGAACTTCTTGAATTTGGTGCTTAAAGCTTTGGGGCATCTGAAAAGATTTTTTCCACTTTCCGTTCAACTCTAAGGATGGCACCATTTACTAACAGTCAGCATAATTTTTCTAAGTTTTTATATTTTTCTTACTTTTAAGTTTTTAAGCAATATAAGAAATTAACCATCTCACATGTATGTGTATGTGCGACAACTAACTTTTCAAATCTATTGCTTCAGTGAGGCAAGGCGCCAGCCTTCGTAAATAATACGTGAATCCGTTTGTGTTCTTTTTTATCTTTTTCTTTCTTTTTTGACTCTGGGTAGTTTGCCATGGCTGAGTGATTACATAAAGCCAATCCGGTTTAATGTAAGTTTGGATGAAGAATGGAGAAAACTTATTCACACCAGAGATTTCTGCCTGTTGATTATTTCATGAAGTCGATATAATAAATCTGGTTCTTGTTAATTTGTCACAGTCTCACAGATTTAGATTTATTTTGTTTGTTTATTTGATTGGTGTCTTTACGCGGTACTCAAGAATATTTCGCATAGGCTGGCATAGCTCGGGGGAAACCCACGACCATCTGCAGGTTGCTGGAATACTTTCAAATGTCAATGAAGAATTATTTAGCTTTTTACCTGCACGGGAGCTAGCTAATCGCCATATAGACAAACTCATAATAACTTGTATAATTTCTTTCCATTAGACATTATTTTTAGTGTGCATGTGTTTTCATGACTTACTTTAATTACTTACGTGGGTTTGTACAGCTGTTCAAGAACTAATATCCAACTGTCCTATTACGCTTGATATTAAATGATTTTCTGTGGGAATAAACGGCATAAATGTTGGTCACGTGTTTGTGTCTGCAAAGTAGCACATTTGCAATCCCGTTACATTCTTCAAAAAAAAAATCTCCCACCAATGAGTTCGCTGTGAGTTGTCTAGATCATGCTGGCTTCCCCTCCGGGAACAAATACGTAGGAAGGTCTGCCAGCAACCCGCGGATGGTCGTGGGTTTCCCCCGGGCTGTGCCCGGTTACCTCCCACCTTAATGCTAACCGCCTTCGTACAAGTGAAATATTGAGTACGGTTTAAAATACTAATCAAACGAATAAATAAATCAAATAAAAATAATATAATCTATATAAATTTCGTTTCACATATGCAGTGCGCACGGTTCATGGGCACATGGAGAGATTTGAGTGGGGGCGATTTCCATGACATCATGTTAGTAAACAAAATGCGATGACAGCGTTTATTTTCGTTTTTTCTTTTTCTTTTTTCTTGGTGTGTGAACATTAGGTTACATGTGTGTGATAAGACACAGACTGTGATATCAGTTCTTAAATTGGTTCATTTCTAAATATTGAACAATGTAAATATTTACACCCGTGTGCCAACACGTGGTTAGCCTTGTGCCAATGTGTATTAAGCCAAGATTACAAAAGCTGGCGTATATAATAATTTGTCTGTCACAGGAAAATATTTAAAGCAGAAAAACTTTAATGACTACACGAAGGTGAAGTTGGGTTTATCAACTCAGTATGTTACTAATGTGTTGACTTAAAAGCGTTAGGTTCTAGTGGCATTTAGATGTTTAGACTACGCCAACAGTGGAGATACATTTGTCATGGACATCTTTGTCGTTTAGTAACGTTTCTGCATTCTGTGATCGTTCTCAAGCTAATGTTAGAAAAATTGAAAGCCTTTCAAGTACAAGCATTGCATGGAGAAAAATTCGAAGGTGGGTGTAGTTAGATCATGGAGGACAACAGGCAATAAGACAAAAGACAAACCGTGCAGGTTTGGAATTCGAACCAAGCACAACACAGCAGTGAAGTACTTTGTCCCACATAATGGCTACTTAGATACAAGCCAGACGGACCACTGCTCCCCGGTAACATTTGATTTAATTGATTGGTGTTTCACGCCATACTCCAGAATATCTCTCTTACACGGAGGAGGTCAGCATTATGGTGGGAGGAAACCGGGCAGAGCCCAGAGGAAACCCACGATGATCAGCAGGTTGCTGGCGAACCTTCCCGCGTAGCAGAGATCGCATTGGTGAGAGGCTCCTGGGTTATTACACTGCCCTAGCGCAGTCCACAGAGGCCCTTTCTGTAATATCCGAGTATCACGTTACCAGTTTACCCATAGGAATCAGGTTTAAGCTTTCCCGTTAAATTTATTTATTTATTTGATTGGTGTTTTACGCCCTACTCATGTATACTTATACAACGGTGGTCAGCATTATGGTGGAAGGAGACCAGGCAGAGCCCGGTTGAAACCCACGACCATCCGCAGGTTTCTGTTAGACCTTCCCACGTACGGCTGGTTTTCCGTTAAAAGACCAATAACAGCAATAAAGTCCCCATGTCGTTAACTCAACTTCACTCGACTACTGGCATTTATAGAAAATTGCAAAAAGCTGTTGAACACATTGCATCTATTTATTTACTTATTTGTCTGTTTGTTTAACGACATATTCATACTTTGGGGATCATTTTTATGGTGTATGAAATCGGAAGGTCCCTGGAAAATCACCGACCTTTGGCAATTTACTGACAAACTTTCTCACGTATGACGTACAGATTTGCACAGGATGTTGGTGAAAGTCGATGGTGGTCTCCAACGGCCGTTAGGCAGCGCAAACGGCTATGTATCGTCGATCGCCATTGTCACAAGGGCGCTACAAACAGTGAGAGCGCGAGAATGCACAAATTCCCGTCCAAGACCCGTGTCTCGTGTTCCTTGGCATGGTGTAAGTGTAATAATATAAAAGTGGAAGTTGGATGCTACTACTTGTGAAGTCTACAGTTTATCACGTGTTTTCTTGAGTGTCAGTGATAAGCTGAAAACATTAGATCTGCTTTTATTTCTTGGACATACATAGTCAACCATCCTTTACAAGAGTTGATACATAAAAAGATCACATTCGCCGATTAAGGCAATTAACCATATTTTTATACATAAACTTTTTGTATCCTTTTGTACTTAAACATATCACAGTTTGCTGCACAGAATATAGGCACAGTACTCAAGAAACGGTATATGTAACTTATGGCAAAACGTAGATCTCTACGTCACAGTTAGTAAGAAAAAAGATTTATGACCACGGGATACTCAGGTGTTTATGTCATGTTTTGCTTTATTTTTAAATCACCTTTAGGAATAAATTATCAAATCTCCCTGATGAATGACATGTCAGTGCATGACATCTGATAAATATGCCTTCTATTTATTTATTCATTCATTTGATTCGTGTTGAACGCTGTCGTGGAGAATTTTTCACTGGAATTAAAGATACGATAAGTTGTGTTCTGTGCATACCTGCATATCGGCGTTGAATACCGTACTGAAGAATATTTCACTTTTTACAACATCGCTCAGCATTGTGGTGGGAAACCCACGACTATCCGCAAGTTGCTGGCGGACCTTCCGACGTACAGCCGGAGAGGAAGCCAGCATTAGCTAGACTAGAACACATAGCGACCGCATTGGTGAGAGGAACCTAGGTCATTACACTGGGCTAGGCTCCAAATAAATAAATACACAAATAAATAAATACATAATTAAATCGGAAATTTGCCAGGGGTCGGCTTTTTTAAACTGGGCACCCAGTTCTCCGCTAGCCATAAAACTGAATAACTGACTAGTACATGAATACTTCGTGAAAATGGCGTTCACCATAAACCAAATAAATGTGAAAGGCCGTGAAACGTTAGACATATGAGTCAGTTTATACTTTATTCTTATAATCTTGCATATCTGTTGTATTTACATATATTGTTTTGATGCTTGTGGGAATTGCTGTTTTAATGCAGTTCACTGTCGACTGACAAAGAGTGATTAATACTTGTTTTGACTTAACACGTGGCTGAACATGTAAATAGCTGGAAGAACTATTCGTGAAAATGACAATTGCTTAACACAAAAAAGATATAATTAAAGATATACACAAATACGAAAAAAAAAGTTAGCGGCCAGAGCAGTGTGTACTTAGATTGGGTGATCAACAAACATCTCTTAAGACACGCCTCCTACACACAAAGGTTCATCTATATTGCGTACACTGAAACACACCCCGAGGTGCCTAAGATTGAAAAGTAAGATATTGTTCGGCTATAAATAGAGAATGTTTTGATACGGAACCAATATGACACTTGACTTCATCGGAATTCACGTGAAGTAAAACGCACATATACGACAAGACTGGATGGTGGATTCACTTGGCCCTCTACGGCAAAGATGTTTTTTATTTTATCAAAATAGATGAACATGTAACTCATATTCTAAACATTAAAAAAAATTTATAGTTTTTTCTTTTCTGGTGATGACGTTACGGTGTAGATTTTAAAGGAGACTGGGGAAATGTAACGAATCAGTTCTTGTTTGTGCAGTGAGAAAGCAAGGGGCAGCAGTCAACCGTCCGTAATCGAGATGAATTCGCATCCGTGTATGAGTAGCGTTATGTACATTGAAAAGAGAGAATAATAATGATTTAAACGTCCGATTCCCTTCGGAATGTTGAATATTGCGATTGGACTATTGTTGGACTATTGTAAAAATGATAGCTGCGATAGGTTGATGTATTCAATAAGCAATTTGTTTTGTGTTTGATCACCGACCAACTTCTTAACGCCACTCAAAAGTTTAAAATTTCATAAATAATATGTATGCACGAATAATGAACAATGGACAACGATCTTTATATCTTTAAGGGGAAGTATAAATCTGATTTGGCGATGGCAGCACACCAAACAATACGTCCTAAATCTGCTCCGACTTTAACGGTGAGTTTTTGGCAATGTGTTTTGGTAGCTCTCTGTTGTCCAAAATTCCAGCCACCGATCGAATCTTTCACGGGTTTGTAGCAGTTATTCCCTTCATAGAGGACACTACCTGCTATTACACTATGTGATATTTTGGCAAAATATATTGATGTAAGACAACTTCTACTTCTACTTGATGTAAGTCTACTTCAGATTTTGTTGAAAATTCAAGTTAAAATTGAATGTATTTTTTTATATACATTTATACATTACGTGTACATCCAAGGTGGAAGGTTGATATTCAGTCATCTTACTCTCCTGTTAGTTCACAATCCAGCAGCAACATACAGCATTTGGTTAAGTGAAAGAGATGGACTCCGTGGCCATCATGCTGGCTTCCTCTCCTGCCGTACCGGGGAAGGTCTGCCAGCAACCTGCGGATGGCCGTGGGTTTCGACCGGACTCTGCCCGGTTTCCTCTCACCATAAGGCTGAACACCGTTGTATAGGTGAAATATTCTTGAGTGCGGCGTAAAACACCAATCAAATAAATAAATGACGCTGATCATGTCGGACTAGTGTAAGACATGTGATCGGTCTTCAGTGCATATTAGGCCGCGCTCATACCAGCGTGTTAAACCACTTATGGTCACCAAAATCCCAGAAGCAGTGATATTGGGCGACCTGTCCAAGGCCGGGAATGTACCGGCACCTGGTGTATCCTAGCGTTTGAAAGGCGAGCCTCTTCACCACTCGGCCACGACCCACTCACAAGACCAAGAGATGTCTTCATCCATGCACGAGCTCCACATCTTAGCTGACCGATATAAAACCCAGCAACACCCAACACCACCATGATCAGCTGTTGCTTTATTTACATAGTATTTTACTTTTATATTATACAGGGTAATCACTACAAATAAGCCAGCGTGTTTTGTAACAAGTATTAACATTTGCACATATAACACTTACATGTATCACACAGTAACCAATCAAATGACGCACTCCAAAAAGATAATAAATACTGGTTTCATTGAATATATACCACAACACAGCACAACGGCATTTTTCCCATTTCCTATAAATACATTCAATAAGTTTAAAAAAAAAAAAAGAAAAAAGAAAAAGCAAACCATTTGTGGTTCTGTGCACATGCTTTAACGTCCCTATTTATTAATGAGGTTATATAGTACTTAATGTGATACTGGTACATAGATTGATAACTTGTGATATATATTCCATACCATGGATGTTTTCACAGAATTCAATTTGTACCATCAATTCCTTGCACGAAAATGTCCTCTTATTTCATGTGGCTAGTAGCGCCTAGGCTTCAAGATGTTATATGGCTGTATGCCCCTGAAGTTGGTATTCCAAATTGCATCACGTGAACATGGCCGCATTTTGCCTTATGCTGAACTTTTCAATTGACACATTTTGTTTGATTCTGACTTATTCACTGACCTCATAGGGCTAAATAACATTTGTCTTTTAAGTTTCTTATCACAAAGATCGACACGTTGGCATAGAAAATATCATTTTAAGGCCTTTTACTGCTTCTGGAGGTGCATCTTTACAGGTAAAATTTGAGTGCAATAACTTGAGCTTTCTGAGGACTGATATATATATGATACAGAATTTTATTTACTTCTTTACCTGATCAGTTTTTTATAAAACACTCAAGAATATTTCATTTACATATACAACGGCGGCCAGAACTCACAATTTTGTGGCCTATAGCATGGCTCATTCGCTCGCTCGCTCCCTCCCTCACTTCCTCACTCACTCACTCACTCACTTACTCACTCACTCACTCACTCACACAAAAACACACACACACTGTATATAATGCACACTGTGACATAGACACATAGTAGCTGGCCTTATGTCTTAACCATTGCAAAATATATGGTTTTCAGGCTAAGATCTGATCCATAACATGGTATAACGCCTTTACACAAATCTTGGATATTTGGCTAACTGTTTTCAAATAGGGCAGAACATAGGGCTCAGATCTCAGCTATAAAATGACTGTGTGCAATGCACACTGTACCACAAACAGACAAACCTAAATACTACCCTACATGTGTATGTTTTAACTCCATGCACGACACAATATAGGGTCATGAGGCCCAGGTTTTATGTAAAAGACGACTGACACACAGAACCTGTAGACTGTAGCACAGACACATACAGACAAATCGGCATAACACCGTATGTTTTAACTACAGAACAGCTTAGGGCCATGAGGCTCACATCTGACCTATGACCTATAACATGATTGGTGCACACCATACTACACATACTGTGACATAAGACACACAAAGACAAAGCTGCGTAATTGGTATAATAAACGTACATGATAACTTATGCAATTATAAAACTAGATTTATGCAATACTACTATATCCAATACAATATGCCAGAATAAGCGGAGAGACAGACATATATATCACCCTTAATGGCCCAGGCCTGTGTCGTAGGTCATTCAGAGTACATGTCCCTTAATTTTCACACACAACTTTTCTAGTGTTTGGCCTAAATTACAATGTAGGCAAGATCTACAGGCACATTTTTGCTCCTTTGGAGGTTATCAAAAAGTGCAAATGTGTTGATCTAGTCATAAATTCCCCATGTTCAGAAGGCCAGATGTATATATTTATTCTTTACTTGTACACTCACTCACATTCTTCACATTCAATTATCAGACAAATGTCCGGCCAAAGTTTGGGTGCACTGTGTTTTAGACACACCCATTAATCATGACAGCATATACATATCACAGCAGGACAACAGAAATATAACAGCAATGACAATAATGTAACAGAGTCATTCAATGCACTGCAACGTTATACATATCTCATACCCGTCTGGTTGTTAGAGGTGGAACGTGCCCATTGAATGTACTTCAAATCTGGCTTACAATACTGAACACACCACAATACTCAAACTTGATCTTCACCACGATAACTGGCTGAGATACTGTCCCAAGCGGTGCAGTGCCATAATCGTTCATTCAAACTTGATCAATAAGTTATCATAGTGAAGACATGTGTCGAGTTTCAATTCACAACAACAACTGAACAAACACTGAAAAACCTCACACACTACAAATTTGTGTATAAAACTGAGACATTTGTTATTATGATATTAGTGTACAACCTTGCAGACTAATACTTGTAACATCAACATTGTCCCAACAGAAAAATACACAGTGTTACATGGACATTTAGAAAACTTCAGTATCACTTACTGAGGGTAAACAAAAATTGTCCCTAAATGATCTAAAATTTCACCAAAAAAGTCCACTTAATGTCATAAAAAATTACTCTGAGTGTTAAAACTTAAGGTTTTCCAGTACAGTATTATCTTAGCTTCCAAACAAACCATGAAACATCCTTCTAAAATCAATAAAACTCTCAAAATCAGGAAAAATGTGGGAATTAGTCAAGGACAAAATTTTAGGTCATTTCGGGTAGTTCATAAAACCTGCTAGTGCACGTCCAAAACATACAAATGAAGGCAGGGAAAAACAAAACTCCCAGTCTGGAATGATTGTGTTATACTGTTGCCAAAGTTACCTGGCCATGGCCTGCATGTTGCAGGCCAATGCTCTCTAAAATAATGATGACGTCATCCGAGGTAATGAAGTCTTTGCCCCGAAAACGGAGCTTATGGAGTTTAATGTTATCAATTAGAAAAAGTGTTCTAACTGCATTTTCCTTGCAATAATATGGACGTCCAACACATGACGGTGCAGAACTTCAGGTGTTGCATGTATGCATCATTAACTGAAGGCAATTTTGGAAGAGACTTTGCATGATTTTAGGGACTGCTGAATATAGGTAAAAAGTTAAAATAAATACAACCATGTCTATAGTTCTAAATTTACACAGTTTTCACAGTTTTTGACATGACTTTCTTTCTCACATAATTGTACATTTTCAGGTTCAACTCTACATGTTTGCATGCACAAATCAACTGTTGTTCATACACTGAAAGATATGCCACAAACAAAACTGCTCAGTCATACTAACATCTTTACTATTCAACACTTTTCTATTGGGATTTCTATTTAACATTTTCATTTCTCATCACGTTCAATTAGGTTACTGCTCAACTGCAAAGGTTTTGATTCAAAACTGAATGCTGTAAGAGTAAATAATATAGAGACGATTGTGTACCATTGTTCTACTCTTATATTTTGTACACATATACATGTATGTAATTTGTAGGTTACCTATGGTCAGAAATAAATCTGTACAGTCTACAATTTGCTAAAAACACAATGGCTTTACCCGTTGGATTTTGGAATGCTGAGATCTCAAAGTGGCCCTGCTTCATACAACAACATTACAAAACCTGTTTTCTTAGCAAAACACAAATGAAGAACTCCACTGAAGATCTTACAATTTTTTAAAATCGAAAGAGAGGTAAGTGATGTACATTTTCCATACAGCATTCCATACAGTATACAATATTTAATGACTTATTTTCACTCGCTCAGAAAACTTCCAGTCTTATACAATAACATGTCACATCTGTAAATAACAATTTTTGTGAAGAATTGAAAGCGCTGAATTTTGTCTTTAATTGATTTGAACAATTGTGCTTGGGATTGTTAAACCATGGACTGAGACTGTTTGATCACAACTTGACTTATATCTGTGTCCATGTGAGCTGTCTCAAAAGACAACATCAACTTGAGACAAATATGCATTAAATAGACAACAATCTGCATAAATATAAATAAACTTACTTCAATGTAAACATGCAGAGTTCAAATACATTTACGCACCTTTCCAATTTTAGTCCTGTATCTCAATCAAGTTCTGCGTGACTAAACCCGAATATACCATGTTCTATGACATGTTCATGGCTTATGTTGCCATGGTGATGAGGTCAGATGTCTTGACTGCTCTGATAAACATTCCCTAGGATCATGAGGCCTTAACCATATAGTGGCCGCTTGTGAGTCAGCATGGTAAATCCCCAGTTACCTCCCCTGGGATTTGTGCCCCGCTTCCCAAAGTCCTACAAAAGCAGTTATCATACCTTTCTTAAACCTGGTTTACTGCATGGCATTTCAATTCGGATCGTGTCGTCTTTTAACAAATAATAATAATAATAATATAATAATAATAAAGAGTGAAGTGCTTCACTCAGTATTTTTAAATAACGAAATGTGAACCATCTTCTGTTATTTTTTTATTTGATAGTTGTTTAATGCCATACTCAGGAATTTCACTTATAAAATGGCATTCAGTTTTGTGAGTGGAGGACCCAGTTTGTAGTTACATTCATTTTGACTACAACCACAATATATAACGCATGTTGAAATTCTAGTCTAGATATCCCTATCACTAAAGGTTTCACCTTAGAATTTAAAATCAGTTACTGCCTCACTTGGAAAAACATAGGCTGTGCTAGCTGAATCTGGTTTGACACCTAGTGTCCTCAGCATGGCATTTAAGTGAGGCAGCACTTTACCTCAGCATTAGGTACAGTCTAATCCTGCCAGCAAGAGATGCCACTGCAGTATGATTGGAATATTACTAAAAAGCTCAAATATAGGTGTATATAATCCCGAACTGATCAAACAAACACATGGGAAATCTTTCCTTCCCAATAGTGATCCGAACCAAAGCTCCACATTCTGACATTCATTCCTACCTCTGCGACGATGATTTGTGTCGGCAACACCGTGCTTATGTATTACCAGAGAACAATGGTCAATCTGGCATGAAGAAAGGAGAGAAATTACAGACATTAGCAGTGCTTATAACAAAAAACTACATTTCTCTCCCAGTTTTTTGAAAAGCGCAGATATGGATATGTTGTTCATCAGATGGACTAACCATGAGAGAAAAGAGAAACTGTATATTCCTGTTGCAATTACATTTATTTCAGCCCAAAAAAGCAGACCAATTGTCCAAAAAATTATAAGAATTAGTGTATACCATTGTTAAATGTGCTTCCTTGAATGAATAATACATGTGAGGTGTAGCATGTGTTGCACCAGCAGCTTAATATTAAACACACGAAAACCACAGTTTGTGCCATTTGCACAGAGTCTCACCATTTCCTTGGCGCTGGGCATCGTTTGACAAATCCTCATGAATATTCATGGAGGCGAAAATGTCATCCAAAATTTTCTCCATAGTTTCATTGGTTCCTCGGATGCCCTTCAGAACACACAGGGACCAATGAAAATAGTCTCTCTTCCTGGCTTCCGACCAGCCCACAGGCGTGACCCGCCGTAAGTCTCGCAAGTTGTAAATTTTGTCTGCCAGTCTCACCAACCTTGCTTTATAGCTTAAGTTGGGAGCATTCTGGATCTGCAGTAATTTCCTCTGCTCCTTGGGTAAATTCTTGTCATCGGAAACTTCTAGTACAATCCCTGAAAGGAAAAGAGTGGAAAATGTCAGTATGTGATTTGCTCATCCAAAATTTTAAGGGCAAGTTACATATGGAAAACATGTATAAAGTCAGAAACACAGGCAGGGCAATTTGTTGGCTCTGTTGCAAAATGCAAATTTTATGAATTAAGCGTGCAAGCATTTCGAGAGCCACAGTGAGCTCCGTGTGATTTGCTTATTTATTTATTTATTTGATAGGTGTTTCATGCCGCACTCAAAAATATTTCACTTATACGAGGGTGGCCAGCATTATCGTGGGAGGAAACCACCTGTGTGATTTACAGTAATTGACTTAAAATTTGCATGAAAAAGTGCACTTCAGAAGCAAATAAATGTCACAAACAATAAGTTTTGGTGCTGAAACTTACATTCTTCCAGTAGGATATCATACTGCATTCTGAGCAAACCTTAAAAACTCAACAGAAAAAAAAACTCTAACGAACAGGCAAACTGTGCACCTTGGAGTGAAATTTTACGTCATTTACTGTAATATAACAATACACTTCACTTTCAAAATCTACATAAGGATCAAAGCTGTACAGCAGGGCTGTGTATACTGTATGTTTGTTCTGGAATTCTGGAAGTTAACTAAGACAGCCCTGAGTCATTGCGCATTCTGTAACATCCTGTTCCTCCTACAAATATACAGTTCTTTGATGCTGGACAAACAAGCAATTCAGCAAATTTCGTTCACACTCATAAGGCTATGTTAAAGCATTGTAATCCTCAGTGTAGTCACAAACAATTCAGCAAATTTCATTCAAACTCATGAAGCTATTTTAAGCATTGTAATCTAATGAACAATGACACAATGTATGCTGGAAGGCCAGTCACACCTAGTCGCATTTTGAGCAACTCAAGAAATTAGAGACCGCATTTGGCATTTTGTTCACCCAGTGACATAATTATGATGACAGATTATGGTATGAGGTAGTCTTTGTTCTTTTTCCTGACAAAATTAACATGTCTCACATCTGTGTTTTTTGACGAGTCTTTGTTTCAATCGTGTCAAGATAAAAACACACTGCATTGGATTCATTTTCGTGGGGGCCCAATTTGAGTCTTTACAAAACATGCACCCCAAAATAGTAGTGCCAGAAGTTATCTAAGCCCTGTACTGTGATAAAATATATGTAATCTCTATTTACTTGGCTGGTGTTTTCTGCGGTACTCAAGAATATTTCACTTATACGACGATGACGAGCATTATGGTAGGAAGAAACTGGGCAGAGCTTGGGGGGAAATCCACAGGTTCCTGGCAGACATTCCCAAGTACGGCCGCAGAGGAAGAGAACATGAGCTGGACTTGAACTCTCACTGACCGCATTGCTTAGATGTTCATGAGTCATTGTGCAGCACTAGTGTGCTACTCCCCCCAGGAATGGAGACTGCCAAAATACACATAACAAAGACCTCACCTGCAACTTCTTCTCCAAATTCAGTTTGAAGTTCTTCTAATGTTGTGTCTGTATCCTCTATCGTGTCATGGAGGAGGGCAGCCTGATACATGAACATGGTAGCACAAATAACCATCAGGATCATGACAGGCACAAAGTTAAATTATGAAATAAAGTTTTACATTCTGACAACCGCAAATCGATGCATTACATTATAAAGGCATTTATGTGGACTGTCATATTTCCAGAAGAAGCTAACTCCTTGACATACAGGTAGGTCTGAAAACCGCAGCAGAATTCTGTTTATTTAAGAATACATGGTACACTTGGATAGCTGATTTTGACACAAGAGGCCATAATTTATGGTTCTGCCAGCTTTGTTACCTCCCTTGAGTCTACATAAGAAAAAAGTAACACCTCTGTTTTCCTGAAAAATATATCTTCATAAAGTTATAATTCCAGCTCATGTCATTGTAAAGTAGGCTGAATTTAATGTATTCTTTGAACAATCTGCTAAATTCACTGAACAAAAGACTGAACTTATTGCACAAGATCAATTCGTACAGCATTAGGCTGAATCCATTGAACAACAGGCTGAATTTACTGCACAAAAAGCTGAATTTAATGCAGAATAAGCTATAGATTCATTGCACACAAGTTTGATGTTGATCTTTCCCATGATTTACATGCTATGTGCACTTTCCCACTCTTAGGGTAAAATGTTTTCTATGCTTCCCAAATGAACTGATTGCCATCAGAAGATGGCTTTGGAGCTTGTTTCTTTATCTAAAAAATTATTTTCAAATATACAGATTACAGCAGTCCTTTTATGTGGGAGGTTTCCTGACAGACCTTCCCATGTACAATCGGCCAGGGATCCAGCGTGAACAATGGTGAAAGGCACATCCGTGAGTGGCTGCATGAGTCTCTGACTAGAGGTTAAGCAGCTATGATCATGGTATATGGTATCCGAATATTTCTCAAGTTACAATAGTCAGGACATTTGTACTAAGCATATGTCATTCGAGACATTTCAGGTCAAACAGGTATCTGCCACTTTGCACGTAAATGCCCTAATACATGTCTACAATATTTACTACTACACATGAAAATATTGTCAATTACATAACACCGCTCAAGTTGACAAAAGCTTCAGGTTACTGCATTTTCACCAGGCTCACAATCTGCTCAGCACAATCTGTTCTCATCTGTACAAAACCACAATTTCGGGTTCCCATCAAGCATGAGATATCAGAATATCACCCAGGCAGTGTTGTTCATTTCCCTGTGTGGTTCGTTCCCATGTTATCTTCCATTTGGTCATCTGCTAGACACTGCTGCTAACAAGTGAAGACCAGTACACAGTGTCAAATGTGCAAGGTCTTGAGCAGTAAGCTACCTGACCTCACCTGAATGACTGCCAAATCCGTGACATGAGCTTCCTCTACAAGGATATCAGCAACACCTGAAGAAAAATAAAACACAATTAATAACACAATTCATCTACTGCCTACACGTGTTATTACATCAAAACAGGAGACATAATGTAAATGTTCAATCTTTTAAATCCTTAACGCAGTTCTTCAAGGGTATTGTATGCATGCAGTTTTTGTAAAAACCAAGCCAAAAATGATTTGTTTCTGTCACCACATGTATAAGCTTCATGAAATACAGAAAATTATTTCTCTAAACCTTACATTTCTCCAAGAAAAACAATTCTGCCTAAGGTCATCTATCATTGCTGAGGGTCAAATGTTACAGATGAAGGTCAATTATTATTGGCCAAGGTCAACTGTTATTGCTGAGGGTCAAATGTTACAGATGAAGGTCAATTACTATTGACCGAGGTCAACTGTCATTGCCCAGATGTCATTGCTTAGGGTTTACTGTTATTGTTCAAGATCATCTGTCATTGCTAAGAGCAACTGCTATTGCTCAAGGTCAACTACGACTGAGTAAGGTCAACAGTAAAATGTACATCACCTCAGGTAACAGAGTTCACATTAGTCTGTGATTTTTTCATTTATTTAATTCAGTGCTGTTTAAAGCCTTGTTCAAGGACTTTTCACTTATACCATAGTGGTCAGTTTTAGCAATGCCTTCAGGAGGCGACTTTAAACAAGGAAAAGTCACAAAGAATGGTGGAGATACCAAATTAATTACACATACTGTGTATTTTGTAAAAACGTGCTGCTGCAAGCACATATCAAAATTTTCCACTGGGCCCTTACACTTTTGGATCCAGGAATTTTTCAGGTTTCCTTATTTGATTTTTTCAAAAAATTCTTGTCAAGCACAGCAAGGCAGAACAGATCAAAACAGCTGAGCATGTACAAGCAAATGTGACATCTCTCTGATTTGTTCTCACATTCTGGACACAAAAACACTAGTCTCACGTTCACGAAACACCCAGCAGTCCGCCTATTAATCTATAATTCACGATTACATTGTTGACCAACCTTTGTAGATTACATATTTTGCGGTATCAATTTCATAATAAAAACATTTGATTTTCTATAATAGAAACACTTGATTGTTTTATGATAAAATCATTTGATTTTTTGATTTTGGACTTGCCCATTTGATTTTTTAGTCTTTTTAACAGACACAAGGAGACCCTGTATCCATCCCTGCCTTGCCAGGATTTTCCAACCATAAGCTAACTGGTTAATATGGGTAAATATTCTTCAAAATTTATGGAGTAACCCAATAAGTACATACGTGAAATCTATCATTTCCGACTAGGGGGTTATGGCTTGATAACTAGGACCGCAGTGTGCAAATCCATTTGTGCCTTTTCAAGCAATTGTTATGGTAACCGTTCTACCATGTGTAAAAATACATAAGATAATGTACAAATAACGTCTTAAAACATTTTGGCCAGAAGACAGTGTTCCTTTCTGTAATTCTGTAAAATTACTCGAAGTGAATGACTAAATGCTAGATATAGGAGTACAGAGTAAGAATTACATGACTATGTACAAGTGGAGCAAATAACATTGGCATGACTGAGTCGTTTGGCCACAATTAGCTAACCTATAGGATGATTTATGTATGGAGTGCCCTCTGGATCGCGTCTTCTTTGACTTTTATGTTTTTTCGCAGCAAAATGTGAGCATTTTATGACTTGTTTCAAGATTTCTGCTGCACCAAGTTTTTCAACTTTCATTTCGTCAGCCATCGTTTGTTTTCCTTCACGCCAGTTTCCCATTGTCGTGATAGTGCTTTTCGGATATCGATCACTTTCCATACATCTGTAGCTTGTTACGTCTGTTATCGTAGGTTTTCACGTGAAAGGTTTTGTGTGAACCCTTAAATTATTACTACGATTGCTCTGGGGAGTACGCAGTTTTGTGAGTGTCCATAACGACATCTATATTTAGAAGATTTGTGGCACTTCCCGCCAAATTCCACGTGATTTCTCGTTGTTCCTCGCCGAACATGGCTGCCAAGAGTGTGGGTGCAGTATTTGTGATGTCTGGAAGAAAATGTGTCTATTGGCTGTGATGCTGGCATGACCACCTTTGCCAGGACAACCCACAAGACACGTGAATCTCTCCTCGGATGATCTGTGTAATTCTCGATACCATACCCAGCTGATTTGAGATGAGACCTATGCTAGATTGACCAAGTGTTGATACAACAACAACACGCGTACTTACTGCTTAAGGAAGATACTTTCAAGTTGTTACCAAGCAATGCAGTTTGTCAGTATGTCCAAGCGTGTTACCAGGGGACAGCTGTGTATCTAAATAAGTTTTTGCGCCCAGTGTCGCTGCTTTCATCTCACAACAATGGCGGACTACAAAGCTGGTGATAAAATTTTTGCAAAGATGAAGGGCTACCCTCATTGGCCAGCAAGGGTAAGTTTAGTATTGTGGTATATGTAGTTCGGTTCAATAAGCCTCTTGACGATGTCGACTCGGGCTGCATTGTAGTTCAGTAAAGTCAGATTTTGAGGTTTCTTTTTAATAATTCCTGACATTTACCTGCCTCAGTGGAAAATCCAGTTGGTCTGCATTGCAAGGCATTTGGCGGAACCATGGTGGTCTTTAGTCCCATGGAATATGACTCCATATGTGTTCTAACTCAGAGTCATGTGATATTGTCTTGTAAGACTGGGCGCAGAGTAGACTAGCCTACCTACTGCTCAACAACAACATCGTGCACCCAGGATATCACCTAAACCATCATAAATTTGGTGCTTGAATAAGGCCAAATAGTGAAGAAATCAGAAAGTCTGTTGTCCAGTGTACTTTGACTGAATTGGTCGCGCATGCCTCAGTAGGCCTAGGCAACATAATCGGTGTGATATACGTTCTGGAATTAATTGCCAGTTAGACTTTTCTAAAGCAAAGGATTTCATTAGCTTGAAGCAGCAGCGTTTCTTTATGGGGGAAGGAAAGGCTTACGGTGTTAGATTCCTTAGCTATTTGGCTTTACTACAGCACCAAGTAAGCCAAATCAACATTGCAGAAGTGAATCTCCATGAAATAATGGTTGTTCACGAGAACCTCCACCCTGTCTCGTCCAAAACCAATTTGATCTTGAGAGACTTCTGCAGTGCTGATTCGGCTTCTTTATGATGGTCTGGGTGATATCCTGGGTGCATGATGTTGTCATTGAGGTGGGTATTCTTTGCTCAATCATTGTGTACAAGGATGTATGATTCTGAGTTAGAACACAAGGGTCATATTCTATAGGGCTAGTTGGTCCTCAGATCTGCCCTACAATGGCAGCATGCGTCAATTTCTCACTTGAATTGAAAAGAATAGGACCTTTATTACCTCTTTTGCAAATAGGAATCTATTCTCGAGAGACAATATTGATTAAACACAACTGAATAGTTCTTTTTTTTTCTTTCTTGTCATAATCACTCTATGCCGTCATGATAAGTTGGGCTTATGGGAATTCTGGATTGTATCTGGAAATGTGATAAATGAATTAACAAGGCAGCTATGCGGGTTTCCCAGATTGTGCATTTTCCTCTGTGCATCAATTGTGCTGTTGTATTTCAGTACAAGACAGCTTAATTTAAGGATTGGCTTGCAGCCGTGATCCTCACACTTGTTTAAGTTTTGTTAAGTCATTTTCCATATTCTTTTCGGGTGTGGTGCCAAAACTTTGGTAGATCCAACTTGTCATGACATGAACGAAGTGATTTTCGTGAGCGGGAGGGAAATATTTCTTTTGATTTTAACAACATTTCAACTTGGAAATGGATTTATCCTTTTTGACCTTAAGTCCACACTAAAACAGAAGTAAGGAAAAAAATTAAATTGTGGCATTCCAATGTGTAGAAAGTCATTTCAGAATCATTAAGTCATCAGTTTTATACTTTCTTTGTTTTAGATTGATGACCTACCAGATGGGGCTGTGAAACCTCCCAAGGGGAAATTCCCAATATTCTTTTACGGAACGCATGAAACGTAAGCTGATGTGAATAGCAGTGACTTGGAATCATGAACATTAGCCCCAAATAACCCAGAATTGCTTGCAGCATAAAAGGGTTTGAACAAGTATGGCTATTGACTACAGCAGCAGCAGTAAAGTACAGTTGTTTTATAGGTGGAGAAAACCACTTTGCTTTTGGCAAGTTACTAATAGACTGTCCAGCAGGTGATACATCATTTTGGTGAATGTAGTTGAAACAGTTGACTGCTTGTTTCTGTCAGGACCTTGGGAACAGTGGATGCAAGAAAAAGTGGAAAATTCCTCGAAACAGGGGAGATAATTGTTTTGTATTAGCTGTTGTACAGAAGTAACTTTTTGATAACTGTTGATATAAACCTAGTGCCGTTCCGATACCTATCAAACTTTGTAAATCATTACATCAATGAAATTCTGAAATCTAGCAGATGTTTATAATCTAACGTCAATGTTGTCTCTTTCAGGGCATTTCTTGCATCAAAAGACATTTTTCCTTACGAGAAGTTCAAAGACAAATATGCCAAACCTCAAAAAAGACGTGGCTTTAATGAGGGCTTGTGGGAAATCATCAACAACCCCGACGTCAAATTTCACCCAGCTGTAAGTGGAAGGGGCAAACCTGGTGAAGTATGTATTCAAATTTAAATCAAATGTTACCTGTCCATAGCTGATTGTCTCTCTGTCAAGGCTTCTGCATGCATCGTAGGACTGGGGCTGCCTACAGGTAATGAAATGTATCCTAAACTCTGCAGTCAAGCTCTTTCCTGAAACCATTTTGTTCATAAGATTTGAAATTAATGCTGATTTGGTGAAGTGATATATTCAGCTTTAGTAATTCATAACGCTTTGCTCTTTTAAATTTGAAAGGAAAAAAAAATGTTACAGTCTGGAATTTCTTTATTGTTATGTATGTTTTTGTAAGCGTTTTTTGTGAAAGTATAGTTTTGAAAAAATGGTTCTGTTAATTGCCTCATTTGTTTGATGAAGAAAATTCACTGAGCCAAAGTACAAAGTGTAACTAACTTTTCACTTTGTCCTAAAGCATTGCTAGTTACATGGCATTTAAAATGAAGATCAAAATCAACAAAAGAAAATTTTTTTTTTTTAAGATTATATCAAATATTGTTACTGGGTAAATTTATGAGCAAAAAAGACCAGATTTATTTGATTTTATTTACTTCTCTACCTCTTGGACTTTATCGCATGGTGGGGGGGAATGGTTCTGGAAATTATACTGATTAATGCAGAAAAAATGCCTCATTAACTCCTTAACAGTCTGCACTTCTCATCACTAACTCAATTGTCATGTTTTTCTCGCTCAGTTCATCTCTCATCTGCACATTTATCAATGTGCAGACAGTTTTCTCATAGAACAGAATGCTTGCTCGTTACGTCCTGACCATTCGGTTAATCAAAAGATTGTCAGCGATATTGGAGGACTTTGTCAAGTATGGCTGTCAGAAGTCAGCCATACAAGCCATCTGTAGGAAGTCAGCGGGCAAATGGAAAGTGTAGGGCCATTTGACCTTTGTGAAAAATGTGATGCAAGTTTATCTCAGTATGTGTCATGTACATGTAGTCTTGCCATCATAAAGAAATGAAACAACTCTAAAACAGAAGAAAATTACTGTAAATGTATAGAGTCCGTTGTATGAAATGCACTGCACCCTGGCGTAGGCCAACTTCTTTGTCTTCTGTTGTTCTATTAACCGCCTGTCCTAAGGTTTTCATTCAGTTCTTATTTGCATGTATTTCCTGATTTCTTAAAAATCAGATCATGAAACTTGGATTTACCCTAAATGACCTAAAATTTCCCCCAAAATAGGTATGTATAGGGGCAGATTAATGTCATACAGTATTATTCTTGGAGCTGAAAGTTTAATGTTCCCAGTGGGATGTCATCCAACCTAGCAAACAAACCTGAAAACTTTTTTCTAAAATCAGTAGAACTCTTAGAATCAGGTAAAATCAACATAACAGGTGATTATGTTCTGTTGTAAATTATACCTCATGAGGTCAAAGATACAAATCATTTCGTCCATCACTTGTCCTTACCACAGTCTACACAAATTTGTGGACAAATTTGTGAACAGATTGTCCGGGGGTTGGAGGGGATAGGTGTTGGTGCTTGCAGCTTTGTGTTCTGGTGGTGTGTTGTATGTCTTTGACTCATTTCATGTGGCTTTATTTTATCATCCCCGTATTGTTTTGTTCAAAGTTTTTATTGGTTCTGTATGTTTTTCATTTCTTTGCCTTTGTTCATGGAAATCAAAATAAAGTAACTGACCTGTCATATTTCCCCCCCAAAACTGCATTTTTCAGAGGCAATTCATTCTAAAGAGAAATTTCCAAATCAACCTCGAAACACCGTTCTGACTTGTCCATCAAACTTCTGGAATTGTGCAAAATAAGCTTCTTTGTTGTGGATGAAATTTTAAATCATTTACTATACATGTACTTAGGTTTTGCTGTTCTCACACATATGCGATTGTGCTCAATTTTAAAAAAATAAAGTGGTTCAGAACACAAGGGAATTCAAAGACAATGAACAATCCAGCTCAGAGGTCATAACCATTGCTGTGCATCCAAAGTTTCTTATCATTGTTTTTACATTAGTTGTACAGAAATTCACAGATGTTGTTTGATGGTTTCACTTCTTATTAATATTGTTCGTGTGTACATTGTAGGAGAGAGTTTCATTCAATTTTTGCAAAGCATCAGTCTTTCCTTCCATCATCCACCTATTTATATTTTTCTTTGTCTTATTAAATTCTTAAAACTGTTATGTTTTATGTGTTTATTCCTGACTCATTATTCCGTTCATTCTTGCTGAGATTCATATATTCCTACATTCATTCACACAGTTGATTCATCTATCCATTCCTGTCCTGATTCTTCTACTTTACTGTAAATGTCTTTTTATTCGCGCGATACTAACGTTCGTGGACTTTGCGGGAAACACATTTCCGTAAAAATAAGTGCCATGGAATATAAAACCCATACGTTTCATATATACTTGTATTCTGCAGTGCAGTGTGCGTGCCTTTTAAACAAATGAAGGACAGTGTATGTATTTTAGTTAAATACTAGTAAGTAATTTACTAAATGTAGCATGTGTTTCAGTTATAAATTCGTTAACAAGCACTACAGTTCTAATGCTTTTTCAAACACGTTGATTAGAAATACCTAATTAGAATGTATTCTGGCTTTCACGTATCCAGCTTGGATCAAAGCCCCACCGGTCATGAATTGGCTTCAGCATTGCAGGAATCATGCTGAGGCTGGTCTGGTCTCAGTTTATGACCAGTTCATCAGGGATGGTGTTTTGACATCAGACACATGCTTAAGGAAAGTTTACTTCATCTGTTCAAAGTCTTCTGGCAACTTTTTTACATCTTTTGTTCCCTCTCTCTTCACATATCCCATTCATCTTTGCAAAGATTGGACTCACGTCTCCGTGATGTTAACTGTGCTGCCAAGTTTGCTGCTGGGAGTTTGGTTTTGTCCTGCTGTAGAATAATGCCTTCCACTGCTGCCATTACAATTCTGTAGTTGATCACTCCGCCACTCAAACAGACTTTTTTACCAGTCCCTTACCATGTCATCAAGTTTCTGGCCGATTAGTAAGGGATTACCAGTTGTAGACTTAGGAAGGGATGGAATGCTGCTGCTGGGGGTTTCCTTCGTCTTTTTTAAGTAAGCAGACTTCATACTCCGAACCCTACTTTAGTTAACTGAGTGACCTAGCTGAAAGGGAAATTTTCGGGCAGCACGTGCTATGCCAATTTCCACGGCAGTTCTTTAGCTTTCATCTCGTCATCCTAGCTGTTATAGTCACCGAGCTTTCGTTCTCTGGGATTTTCTACCATTACATCTACAGTGTTATTGGCAACCTGAATGGTCTCGGCCTCTTCTGAAGACTGACTGGTCTGTGGATTCGGTAGACCAGGAGTCTTGGCAGGGCTTGTTAGGGTTACCCATTTCCATAAAGACATTTCGTTATGGTACTAATTAACTGTCTTATCGAATGAAAGAAGAATGATTGCTGTTGAAATCTACAGTGCCTTGTATTTCTGAGAAATTTACTAAAATCTGTCATAGTTCACTCAAAGTTCACTCACACTTCTGATGCTTGAGAATTAAACAGTGGGATTTGTTTATATCACATTTAATCCTTCATCCTCTTCCGGAGCGAGTGACACAAATATTTGCTCACACAGTAGGTAAGGGCTTCGTCTTGTAAAGGTTAACAATCTTCAAAAGTATAAAAGCTATGGACGATTAACTTCCTTTGTCTGATCAAGTTACTGTATTGGATAGAATATTTGTCACATCTTACAGGTACAAACAAGTTTAAATGATAACATTGTTACTTGAATGCTTGAGTTGTTTTATTACTTGAGATTTCTGTATTGAAGTTTGATTTTCGTTTATCAGTTGTCAAAAAATTCTGTTAAGATCAGCGAAAGTTGATTCCTGCGAATGTGTCTTCTTATCAAATCCGCGAAAGTTTATGCCCGTGAATAAAAAGGCATTTACAGTATTCCTGCATTCTTCTCCTCATTCCTCCTTGATTCACCAAATATTTTCTTCTCCCAGTTCATCTGTTCATTCATCCATGTTTCTTTCCTCCCCTGATTAACCTAAATCTGTTCCTCCCTGATTCACCTTCATGTAATTCTATTCTTCCCCTGATTTACCTAAATCCTTTTCCCCCTTTGTGCCCTCCTAAATCCTTTCCTCCCTTTTGTGTCCTCCTAAATCCATTCCTCTCCTTATTCATCTAATTCTATCCTCCCTATGTGTCCTCCTAAGTCCATTCCTCTCCTTATTCATCTAATTCTCTCCTCCGTTTGTGTCCTCCTAAATCCATTCCTCTCCTTATTCATCTAATTCTATCCTCCCTTTGTGTCCTCCTGAATCCTTTCCTTCCCTGATTCACCTAATTCTATCCTCCCTTTTGTGTCCTCCTGAATTGATTCTTCTCCTTATTCATCTAATTCTGTCCTCCCTTTGTGCCCTCCTAAATCCTTTCCTCCCTTTTGTGTCCTCCTAAATCCATTCCTGTCCTCCTAAATCCATTCCTGTCCTTATTCATATAATTCTATCCTTCCTTTGTGTCCTCCTGAATCCTTTCCTTCCCTGATTCACCTAATTCTATCCTCCCTTTTGTGTCCTCCTAAATTGATTCTTCTCCTTATTCATCTAATTCTGTCCTCCCTTTGTGCCCTCCTAAATCCTTTCCCCCCTATTGTGTCCTCCTAAATCCATTCCTCTCCTTATTCATATAATTCTATCCTCCCTTTGTGTCCTCCTGAATCTTTTCCTTCCCTGATTCACCTAATCTTCTCCCCTTTGTGTCCTGCCAGGAGAGCTCAGAGTCTCCAGAGGAGGAGGAACAAGAGGCTGAGGGGGGAGAGCCGGAGGATGGTGGGGACAAGGAAGAGCAGGACTCTGAGGAGGACAACCTCGTGATTGACGAGGCCAAAAAGGTCAGCATTGTTACACTGTGGTCGTGTAATCATGCCATCAGTACTGATGTCAATTGAAATTATTAAGGATGGAGAGACATCGCTTAGAAGTGACATGGCATTGTCAAAGGAAAGAATAGACAAAACATTTATCACAAAGCTGTAGATGTATGCGGAAGAGAAATTGATAGGGTTCTCTGCCTTGGTAGGCCAAAGCAAAGTCACCCAGTGATGGGATGGAATGTCATGGGTTTTCTGTATGGTAATTTGCATAAAATATATCATACTGACAGTCCTACAGCAGAGGGTAGATAATGCAGGCGTGAGAGTTTTCAGCTGATCGGCTGATTTCAGCAGAATTTGAGAGAAATCAAAATTTCATAGTATCTAGTCTTTGACCTAAGCTACTTATTTTACAAACTAGGTGTTGATTTGGATGCAAAAGTTTCTCTTCTGAGTTAACAGGCAGATGCGAATTCAGCAAATACACCTTGCTGAAAGAAGACTGATTTTGTTTATTTCTGTTTTAGAAGCCCAAGACTCCTCAGCCCAGAAAAAGGAAAGCCAGTAATGTGCCAGCAGTGAGTAGAAAAATACCCAGCAGTGAGATTTGATCTTTCCACACAGACTTGCCAAATTTCACCATACTCGCTTTAAAACAAAAACAAATGCATTTCACTAATGAGCCGCTGATCATTGAGGTTGGATGTTCAAATCCACCTATGGCTTAGGCTTTTAGTAAGGAGATGTCTGGATACCTGATAAAGGGCAGGAGTTTATACTTGGCACTCCTCTTTCCTCCAGCTGTGTTAATGAGCAGTTAAGCATGTGTGGGAAATTCTGAATTACCATGATAAACACCAGTTACCACTCTCTGGCTGTGTGTGTATCATTGGTTACTATAAACAGTTGTCTCCTGCATAGCCTGCAGGGATTTTTCTAGGCAAGTTTTTTAGAAACTCAGTTTGAACAAGTCAGAATTTTTCGATATATTTCTGATAGAAATATAGAAAATTGATTTGCCCAAATTGAGTTACTAAAAAGAAGTTGGCTTGAAGACACACTGGCAGTTTTCGTTTGTTGAAGACCAATCCAGTTCCCACCGATATGACATGAAAGTCTGTACATCACACTTGTGAAAGTTCGTTAGTAAACTGATAAAGGCCAGTTGTTTATCACACACACTTCATTTTCTTCATAAAACTGACAGACAGTTTATACATGTAAGGGTAAAAGTCGTGTTTGCCATTAATCGATAACCAAGAAAGCCAATTAATAAAATGCTAATTTGATAAGTAAAAAACCTTTTTTTGGGGATTTAGACAAAGTCTGCTAAGAAGCCAAAGAAATCTGCAGCGGCAAAGAAAAGGTCAAAGTCCAAACAATCTGATGAAGAGGAGGAGGATTTTGATGAGGGATCACCACCAACATCTGACAACTCTGATGATGAGGTTTGTTACTGTAGGAGAAACTACTTCTGATTAGGAGAAACTGTGAGTTCTTAGGGGATACATGTACCTGTACTATTAGTTGTTAGGAGAAACTATTAGTTATTAGGAGAAACTACTTGTTATTAGGAGAAACCACTTGTTGTTAGAAGAAACTGCTGTAAGGAAAAAATACTACATGTAGTTGTAAGGAGAAACTACTAGATCTACTAGTACTACACACTGCTGGTTAAGAGAAACTGCTAGTTAAGAGAAACTGCTGGTTAAGAGAAACTGGTAACTGTTAGGAGAAACTACTAGTTATTAGGAGAAAGCATTAGACTTGTTCTTGGTCATTCACTATGAAAGTTTTTGTGCACCGTTTTGTTACTTGCCATCTTGAAGAAAGGCATGGCGTTGTGGTCGTATGTAGGGGTCAGTTAGAAGAACGGTATTGTGTTTTGGTCGTGTGTAGGGGTCAGTTAGAAGAAAGGTATGGTTTTGTGATCATATGCAGGGGTCAGTTAGAAGAAAGGTATTGTGTTGTGGTCGTATGTAGGGGTCAGATGGAAGGTATTGTGTTGTGGTCGTATGTAGGAGTCAGATGGAAGGTATTGTGTTGTGGTCGTATGTAGGGGTCAGTTAGAAAGGTAATGGTGTTGTGGTCTTATGTAGGGGTCAATTAGAAGAAAGGTATGGTTTTGTGGTCGTATGTAGGGGTCAGATGGAAGGTATGGTGTTGTGGTCGTATGTAGGGGTCAGTTAGAAGAAAGGTATTGTGTTGTGGTCGTATGTAGGGGTCAGTTAGAAAGGTATGGCGTTGTGGTCGTATGTAGGGGTCAGTTAGAAGAAAGGTATGGTTTTGTGGTCGTATGTAGGGGCCAGTTAGAAAGGTAATGGTGTTGTGGTCTTATGTAGGGGTCAATTAGAAAGGTATGGCGTTGTGGTCGTATGTAGGGGTCAGTTAGAAGAAAGGTATGGTGTTGTGGTCATATGTAGGGGCCAGTTAGAAGAAAGGTATGGTGTTGTGGTCGTATGTAGGGGTCAGATGGAAGGTATGGTGTTGTGGTCGTATGTAGGGGTCAGATGGAAGGTATGGTGTTGTGGTCGTATGTAGGGGTCAGTTAGAAGAAAGGTATGGTTTTGTGGTCGTATGTAGGGGTCAGTTAAAAGAAAGGTATGGTGTTGTGGTCATATGTAGGGGTCGGTTAGAAAGGTAATGGTGTTGTGGTCGTATGTAGGGGTCAGTTAGAAGAAAGGTATGGTTTTGTGGTCGTATGTAGGGGTCAATTAGAAGAAAGGTATGGTGTTGTGGTCGTATGTAGGGGTCAGTTAGAAAGGTATGGCGTTGTGGTCGTATGTAGGGGTCAGTTAGAAGAAAGGTATGGTTTTGTGGTCGTATGTAGGGGTCAGTTAGAAGAAAGGTATGGCGTTGTGGTCATATGTAGGGGTCAGTTAGAAGAAAGGTATGGTGTTGTGGTCGTATGTAGGGGTCGGTTAGAAAGGTAATGGTGTTGTGGTCGTATGTAGGGGTCAGTTAGAAGAAAGGTATTGTGTTGTGGTCATATGTAGGGGTCAGTTAGAAGAAAGGTATGGTGTTGTGGTCGTATGTAGGGGTCAGTTAGAAAAAAAAAACTTTGCTGGCAAGATAAACTGTTTTGGGTGCAGCTGCTAAAGGGTGAGTGCTTACCTGGGTGTGCACTCATGAAAGCTTAATTTTGAGTCTGGATAAGGTAAAGAGGTGGCTTTTTGTGTATGTGGTCATTGGGACTTCATGGACAATCCAGGACCTCTCTGGCTTGGTGATAAGCTGCTAGTGCAGTGCAGTGACCCTGGAGCCTCTCAGCAGTGTGTGAGCAAGCTCTGGCTTGAATACAGTGTAAAACATCAATCGCATAATTATAGTTGAGTCTGGGTTGGGTGTACACAGAGTGTATATACAATGAATATTGATGAGCATTTTACTGGAATTCCATATTCCTCTGTTATCCTTATTTAGGATTTCCATTACGAAGATAAAACGCCAAAGGCCTCGGCAGTGAAAAAGCCGAGAAAGTCAAGGCCGTCTGCAACCCCTGCTTCGGGCAAAAGGGGACGTGGTCGGCCTAGGAAGGAAGAGAAGGTAGCGAGTCATGCGGAGAAGTCAGATTCTTCTGGGGATGAAGAAGAGTCTGAAGAAGTGAAGAAACCCCCGAGGAAGAAACCTCAACCACGGAAGTCTGTGGATAAAAAACCCATCCCTAAAAAAAGTGAGTGAAATGAATGTTCTGGTTCTGGTGAGATCATATTGACATCACAAATAAATGATCTTAATGGCCTTTTTAAATCAATGCCTTGATTAGTTTGGTCACCCATGTCAGATCTACCAACAATTCGTTTTGTTTGAATGATAGAGTTTCTTTTCCTGACTGTAGGCAATATAAAAAGATACACAACACTCCTGTTAGAATAACTATTCAACAGCAATTTTACACAAAACAAAACAACTTTTTTCAGCTGATCGGCTGATTTCAGCTGATTTGTTATTATTATTATTACATTGTCATGGCACACAAACTAAAGACATCCAATAATACGACAAAAATAAGTCATCTTTCATCCCTCTAATTGATCATGTTTTTTACTCCCCAGGTGCTAAAAAATCTGCTGCGTCGAAAGTGTCTGTGTCAGATATGTCCAGCGACAGTCCTAGCTCTGGTAGTGACAGGTCTGTTCTCAAGAGGTTCTCTAGCCAATCTCGATTTAGAAACTCAGTTTGAACAAATCAGAAATCTCAGTATTGTTTTTGTCACCAATATATCAGAAACTCATTTTTCTCATTCATTTCATGAGAACTCAATTCAGAATTTGGCTAGAACTCAATTTTCCCAGTGGTTTAAAAAGAAAAGTATTTTGCCTGTGTTGCATGAAACTCATTTGCTGTGTGGAGTGGGATATTGTAAATCAACAAATAATTAGTAAATTTTTAATAATTGTTTTTCTTGTTTTACATCAGTGAGGCCAGCAGTTGGAAGAAGAAGGATGAGGAAAGGAAGCGTGAAATCGAGAGGAAGTTGAGAGAAGAGGAGGAGAGGTGAGTTGTAATGACCAGGCTGGGACTCTGTAGAATCAGGAGACTCAGTAGAGATGAGGGTGGCCGTAATTTGTGGGGTCGTAGGGTCTTGAATTCAGGGATCACCATGCCTTTCAGAATGAGACAAACAGTATACAAAAGGAAAAACGATGTGATATTGCAAGTTTTCAGCCCAGCTGTGGCAAAATGTGACCAATGTCAGGTGAAGCAGAAGGGTTGGATTAAGGTGTGACGAAGATATAAATTCATGGTAAATGTGCCGCTGTATTATATGTGACAAACTTTTCCAGAAAATTTTGTCAAACATATGATAAAAGAAAATGGGGATTTGACAGCTTTATATCCTCTTTAAGAATATTTAATATTTAAGAATATTAAAATGATATTAAAACTGACTTAATACCGGATCACTGATGGTTGAGAACAGGAATTACCACAATTGTTCCAATTTTGGAACATGTATTACTATAGCTGAAAGAAAAAATTACATTCCTGTCTCAGTTTTGTGGTGGAGAAGTGAAGATGTGGATGTTTGTTAAACAGAAGGACTAACCATGACAGAAAATAGACACTGGGTATTTCTGATACAGTTACGTGTATACAGGCTATGAAGGGTAGGCCAGATGTTCCATAAAATAGATGAATAGATGTTGACCTTGAATTGTGGTAAGGCTGTAAACATGGTAAAAGTTTATTCGAATAACTTTCCCTCCTCTCAGGAAACGTCAAGAAGAGAAAGAGAGAGTGGAGAAGGCACGAGAAGAGCTTATGAAGGAGAGGGAAGAGGAGGAAGGCAAGGAGGAAAGTGAAGAAGAGAAGGAAAGCAAGGCCAAGAAGGAAAGGAAGAAGAAGGAAGCCAAGGTACTGACTATGAACTGTGTTACGATAGACCTTTGGGAAAGGTGCTTGGGTTAATCACCTAAAGATGATGTATGTGTCTGTCAGTCTAACTGAGGCCTGTCTTGCTCTGGTCAGTCCCCCATTGGCGTGGGGGGTACAAGAAATGCATGTGTGCACCCTGTCGGTCAGTACATCAATTAGTCACAAAACAGTGTTTCACACTTTCTTTCGTAATGCTTTGTTGTAGTGAATGGAAAATAGATACATGGCCTCACCATGACAAGTTTCAGATCAGATCAAATTCCTTGACATTTGATGTACTTTGAGAAAAATTATGACTCATTTCTGGTCTAGTTTTGGACTTAGGAAGTTTCCTGGACGTTATTTAAAAAGAATTTATCAGATTGTATTGAAAGTTGGTACGTGACTGAGCCATGACAAGCTACAGATCCGTGTTCAAGTTTCATTTGGCGGCCTCTATGGCTCAGTTGGTTAGCATGCTAGTGCAGCGCAATGACCCAGAAGCTTCCCACCAATGCGTTCGCTGTGAGTTCAAGTCCAGCTCATGCTGGCTACCTCTCCAGCTGTACATGGAAAGGTCTGCCAGTAACATGCGGTTTCCTCCCACCATAATGCTGGCTGCCATCGTGTAAGTGAAATATTCTTGAGTGTAGCATAAAACACGAATTAAATAAGTTTCATTTGGAGTTTAACAAGTATGTCACAGCTTCAGTCCTGCAGTTAAACTTCTCTCCCTCAGAACTAGTTACTAAATGAGAACATCTGCAGTAAGAGTTGTGTGTATTCTTGACTGCCTGGAAGTGCTTGGCAGCAAAATCTCAAACCCTAGAATCAAATTGGTAGATTACTTATTTTGTGCTATACCATGCTATACCCTACACTAGGCCTTGTAAAAAGTGAAGTTTGGAAACGTTGACAGGCCTACCCCACCACAACTAAGCTGAATTGACTCAGAATAAGCTGTCTGCAGAAAATCACAGGCCTGACACGCATCTATACTGCTGGATACTGTCCAGCATTGCATATGCCCCATCTTACTTTTCCAAGGAAAGACATACGCTTCGGCCAAACAAGGGGATTAGTCCACTTGTCTCGTAACTCAGAGCGATTAGTATCCAAAATGATTCAAATGTATTCAAAAAGATTAGATGAGACAATGTGCTGCATGTTTTTGCTATCTCTTACTAGGAAATAATCATCCAAAAAAGTCCTGCATCCAGACCCTAGTGTTGGATTTGTTAATAAGCGCAAGGTTAAAGCATGCACCAAGTCTTGTGTGTACTTTTTTGTGCAATGTTGCTTGAAGACGGAATGCAGAGACATACATGTAACCTCCTTTGATGGAGGTAAGGAATAGGTTAATGCACCTGTAAATGACTGTCCTGTTACCGGCCTCAAGGATGACTCAGCCTTGTATGGAGGAATCTTCTCATTGAAGATGATGACTCTTTGTCAACTGCTGTCTGAGAGACCTGGTTTTCGACTTTTTATCCATCCAATCATTTTTCAGGTGTTTTTGTAGCCAATTTCTTTATAGATACTCAATTTGAACAAATCAGAAAACTCAATATTTTTCATCACCAATGTATGTAAAATGTATTTAAAATTCATTTATACCAAAACTCAATACAAATTTTGTCTAAAACTCAATTTTCCGATATTTCTCCCTGAGGTTACCACTTGAGAGAAAGTGTCTAGAAAGACCTCTGGGTTTTACATTTACTAAAGCTTTTTTTTACAGTTTTTTCCCCCCAAAGAAGAGCATTTTTAGAAATACAGTTCACTTTCGGTGCTCGAACATATATTTCTCCAGTAGGATATACATGTAATCATGCCTTTCAAACAAACCCCAAAATATCTTTCTATTAAGATCGAGAAAACTCAGAGAAAACTTTGTGGGTTCTGTTTAATGGCAAGTTAATAATTGGAAGGGAAACTTTTTATGTCTGAACATTTTTGAGGTTCTTTAGTCACCAAGGCCGTCCTTAAAGATCTTTGTGCCACGTAACCCTACCCAATAAGAAAAAAAAAGGGTCAGCTGGTAGCAGTAGGGAATCCTTTTTTTTTAATTTTTTGTCTTGAAGAATATAGTGATGTTAAAGAAGTTAACATGGAGACTGAGAAAAAAAAAAAGAAAACTTTTATTAAAATACCAATAAAAACTCCTGAGTAGAGCCATTTTTGGATGGTCGAAGAAACATGTTGTGAAGGAAGGCCTAGATAATGGCATTCAAATACACGTAGTAGGTGTAGTGATGGTAATGTCAATTCTTTTCCTGAAACAATCCATAAACTACCTTGGCGCCCCATCCCTGCCTCTTCCGCACTGCACGGTCCCCTCCCAACCTTCATTCTCACAGAACTGTTCTTTACATGTATGTGTTTAGTGTGGGATACATGTACCTGTGACTGGTTTCCATGATGACACAACCTTTACATGTATGTGTTTAGTGTGCTATACATGTACCTGTGACTGGTTTCCATGATGGCACAACCTTTACATGCAAGAGCCGTAAAACACAATGATTGTTTTTCAACGGCTGCCAGATAGGACCGAAAATTTGCCATGAAATTTTATTTTTTCAGTGTAGCACATTTTCAAAAAAGGTCCTATTTCACAGACGTGTTCAATGACTTAAAATTTTACCAATTTCATCTGTCCAGCAAATGTTAAAACTGAAACATGCTAATATTGTTTGGTGATTGATTAATAGTGTAAAAATTTCTTCAGAACCTTGCATGTTGTCACCAGTAACTCTCCTGATACTGCAGAATAAGAGCATTAAATGTGAAAAGCCAGATTTTCCCACAGGACAACCTGCTGTTTGTTATAGCTAGAGGTTATATCAGATCAGCTGTCTGTTATCTTGTTAAACTGTGTTCGTAAATATTGAAATCACAATCAGAATGCAATTATAAGAGTTTGTTTTTTTCTTTCCTTGAACAGCCAGTGAAAGAGACCAAAGGTAAGAAAGAAAAAGATGCCAAACCAAAAGAGAAGCGAAAAAAGAAAAAGCTGACTGACAGTGAAAGTGATGCAGAGAAGGAGGAAAAAGTGAAAGAGGAGGAGAAAGAGGAAGAAATGGAAGTTGAGGATGAGGAGGACAAAAATGAGGCAGAAGAAAAGGATGTCAAAACGGAGACAAAGGACTCTGACAACATGGATGAAACGAGTAACGATGCCAGCGTGAGTCAGTCAGAGGTGAATGAGGTGGCTGAAGAGAAGTCAGCTGAGAAAAGTGAGAAAACAGTGGAGACCGAGAGTGAGAAAGATTGGAAAAAGAAGGACAAAGTTAGAAACAAGGAAGCTGAGAAAAGTGAGAAGGCTGAGAAGTCATCCAAAGACTATGGTCCGAAGTCAAAAGAAAAACAAGACAAGTCAGAAAAGGTAACATGAAATTACAGTATTTGTTTAATTGATAAGAGGAACTGTTTGCTGACTGTGACTTTCACACCTGGACTTACCTCCCCTTACTCAGTTGAGCGTGACTGGTATATGATTCGCTCAAATTCCTCAATCTTTTGGCATATGAAAGAGCAACTTTTAGTGCAGTATTTAAGCCTTTAAATGTAATTTATGAGAGACAAATTTATATGTTGGATAGGCCAGCTTTAGGGCTTCCCAAGAAGTATGATGTTGTCAGTGTAGCTATAGAAATGCCTTCAGAATATGCTCAAATAAAGGTTTTCCAAACATGCAAAAAGGGGTCAAGACTTACAGATATATTAAGGATCACAGAGAAAATAGACATGTTAATTGCGGTGCGAATATAGCTGGATTTCAGTTATTTTGTGCTGTTGTTTTCACAGACGAAAGAAGACAGAAAGAAGTCAAAGTTAAAGGATGAAAAGAAAGAGGTAAAGTTTTGTTACGACTTTATTTAGGACTTTAATTTCATCAAGAACTAAAGCTGGCGAAAAGGACTTAGGCCCTTGATCAGTGAGGTTGAGTTTGGAATCTGTCTCTGCTGTTTCCACTGTGGCTTTGAGTCAGGAAGTTTCTCAGGTAATTAGGGAAGGGTGGTCTTAAGGGTTAGTCCTTCTGGACACAAACCGAACTTCCAAGAAGTAAAAGAAAAATTCTTTCGTACCATGTTGAATGCCAATAAAAAAAAATTAATTTCAGCAAGAACAAACGCAACATGAAAACATACCACTTACTTCAGTCAAACCTGGTTACCATTTCAAGTACCTTAATTTAGGAAAAATTACTTTTGTCTCCCATTTTTTTTTTTGTTTTTTTTTTTTTTCAGAAAATTAAATATATAGATATTTTGTTGATCAGACCAATTAACTCGTGAGAAAAAAGAAACCTGCTATAATTGTACATATAGATGAGCTAAAATGGCAGATGAGATATCCAAAATCTCAGCAGAAGTGTGGGAAGCTGTCCTTTCTAGTTGCTACATGTACATGTATTTTCCACAGCAGTTAACTAGGGCTTGTTTCACCAACTGTCTCAGCGTGTGCCTTTTGCAATTGTCAGGTTTCTCTTTAAAACTTTCTGCCATGTTTCCTCCAGTCCCACCAAGCCCTCCATGTTTGGTTCTTTCTGTAGAATTTTCTTGATGTGGAAGTACATGTATTCCTGATGTGACTGAATGAGGGAGAGGCGACTTTAATTCCACATGTTTGCTTTCCTGGAAAATATATATGAGAATGCAATGTCGTTTGTGAGCGATCATTACTAAAATTAAGGTGTACATGTGCAGTAATTGTAGGGTATATTTGACGATTTCATAGTCAGCTGTCAGGTGAATAAAGATTGCCAAAATCAAGGTTTTAATTTAATTGAACTGAACACACTTGCACAAAGTGATGACTGATGGGTAATTTGAGAGAAAAGTGGAAGCCACAGAATGTATGTGGATGTAATATTTTCTGGTATGAAACTTTCAAGGATTGGAATGGACGTACTTAAAGCCGGTAAGTGAGTTACAGTTTAGGAGAGAATTGTCCTAATTAATTAGTAAATTCCAATAGTATAATAGCTTTAAATATTCCCAGAAATTTATGAGATGCACTTTTTTAGTTATTAGCCAAAGAAAAGGCGAGAATGGGACATACCGCTTCCTTTCCAGGGGAGACAACTCTGAATCTTCACCCTGGTTCCTGTTGCCTCACACGTGCTCCATACCAATCCTTTCAGGACAGCTCCCTGTCACTACAATAGGCATACCCATGGAGTAACTTCCTTGCATGAACAGAGGATACGAATGTTACTTATAAAAACTAATGGGTTTGCATCTGGATTGGGACTTGATGTAACTTTTTACAAAGCTATGACAACAATTTTGCTCTTACACCGCCAGGTGATGAAAGAAAAATCTACAAAGAATGAGAGTGTTGGGGAGCAGAAGAAAGAAGACAGACGGAACGAGAAGAAGCGCGATGAGGAGGAGAGAAAGAAGAAATTAGAAAAGAAACAGCAAATGTAAGTGGTAGGAACGGGAAATGGATGCATATAGTGCTGTATACTGTAACCGTGCTGGAACAAATGGCTAAACTGCTGGTGGCATGCTGCCAGCCATCAGACCCTAGTCAAATGAGGTCAACTGTATTATCCAGCTCTCTCTTGTTTGGTTGTGGGTTAAAGGCAACAGGTTTGTCAGCTACTTGCCAGAAGTCGGTGGTTTAGTCCTGGGTTTCTCTATCCTTAAACCAGATTGTCAGACATTAAACATCAGATACCTTACATGACCTAAAATTTCGTCCATGATCAAGTTGCTTACTTTTCCTGGTTCTGGGAGTTCTGTTGTTTTTAGAAAGATGTTTTCAGGTTTGTTTTAGTGGTGGGATGATGTGATACTGGAAAAATTCAGCACCAAAAATACTATAGTTGCACATAGATTTGCATTTAGAAATGCACTTCTATGGGGTGAAATTTTAGAACATGTACAGTAACCCATAAATCCATTGGCATCTTCTCATATGCTGGGGGGTGGGGGCTTTGGCTGAAGGGGTTAGCCCCCAGCGTGGCGTAAGGACCCAGGTGCCTCCCACCAGTGCGGTTGCTGTCAGTTCAAGTCCAGCTCATGCTGGCTTCCTCTCCGGCCATATGTGGGAATGTCCACCAGCAACCTCCAGATGGTCATCATCATAGAAGTGAAATGTTCTTGAGCACAGCCTAAAACACCAATCAAATGAATAAATATATCATTTGCTTGTATCAGCCTTGTACATGCTGTGTGGTTAACAGCTGTTAAGCTTTGATCTTATCATGTTTTTGTCCAAATCAGGATGAATCTGGTTTTGTTTTTTTAAAAAAAGATAACTTGCATTATTTTGCAGAGAAGAGGAGAAGGAAAGGAAGAAAAAGTTAAAATATGAACAAAAAAAGAAAGAAAAAATCCAGGAGTATGAACTGAAGAAGAAAGAGAAAGTACAGTGTAAGTTTGCTCTGTAAGGCTGAGCGCGAAGAATTGCAAAAGGTTGGTTAATGGATACAGAATGGACACTGCTTGGTGTATGACATAGCTCTGCCAACATGTTGTGTGCAGTATGGTGACAACATTACTATAATTTTACATGTAACTTTGCAAAATGACTGCTGTGGTATAATTAAGTACTATCAGGTATGGCACAGTATGGCAGTCAAATGAATCAAGTCATAAATTGTACTTGTAAGTTCATTTGTCATTTGATTTCTGTTACAGTCATCCACACAGAGTCCATTTTAACAGACATGGATCGGGAAATTAAGATGTCTCTACAGATAGAACACACAGTAAGTGTAATATTCGTGGTAACATCTCCCCTCCCTCCTCCCCAAAAAATAAGCAAACATGCAGTAAATCACAGTTGATAATTTCCCTTTCACCAACTTCACAAATTCTGTTACAGAAGAGAGACTTGTTGGTGAAATATTAGACAGTTATATGATTTATTGTTAGTCCAGGGTTTTTTCAAGCCAGTTTCTTTTTAGCAACTCAATTTGAACAAATGAGAAGACTCAGTATTTTTTTTTTTTTTGTCAAAATGTATAGAAAATTCATGAAACTCAATACAATATTAGTCTTAAGCTCAATTTTCTGATATTTCTTTTAGTGGTTACCATGAGGAGAAAGTGGCTAGAAAAAACCCTGTAGTCATACCGAACTTTGTGATTAGTTGGTGAACAATTACATGAAATGAAAGGCAATATACTGAACACATGCTCATGGCAAAACATTGCTATGATTGGTTGTGGTTAAGGAGTTGCTAGATTGGTTGTGGTTAAGGAGTTGCTAGATTGGTTGTGCTTTAGGAGTTGCTAGATTGGTTGTGGTGGAGGAGTTGGTTGTGGTTAAGGAGTTGCTAGATTGGTTGTGGTGGAGGAGTTGGTTGTGGTTAAGGAGTTGCTAGATTGGTTGTGGTTAAGGAGTTGCTAGATTGGTCATGCAGATTTGCCCAGAAAGTGCATTTTTAGAGGCAAATGAAGGTCTTAAAATATTGCATTTGGTGGTGAAATTTACTGTTTTCCAGCAATGAAAATGTCCCCCCTTCTGAACCAAACCTGTGAGATTAATACTGATCTCAGAATCTGGCAAAGTGACAGTCTTAGGAAATGGCTGCATTCTTGCAGTAGGACATAATTATTGTTTTGTTCAGTGTGCTCAGGTATGAGGAAGTACATGCTCTTCAGGTTTTCATGTCCTGTTATCTGACACATTACTGGATTAAATTTTGCCCTTTTTTCTGGCAGGTGATTTTTGCCCAATTTTATGGGATCTGAATTTTATGTCATTTTATAGGATGCAAATTTTGCCCTGTTCTGTTGGATGTGAATTTTACCCTGTTTTGTACGATGTGAATTTTGCCCTGTTTTATAGGGTGTGAATTTACCCTATTTTATAAGATGTGAATTTTGCCCTGTGTTATAGGTTGTGAATTTTGCCCTGTGTTATAGGATGTGAACAAGTGTATAGCGATCATGGAAGATCTCGACTCCTTGCCTGTAACCCAGGTTATGTTGAAGAAGAACTGTGACATCATGAACACAATTAAGAAGGTAAGGTGTAAACTCAAATATTGTGAACACAATCTAGAAAAGTAAAGTGTAAACTCAAATATTATGAACACAATGAAGAAGGTAAGGAGTAAGCTGAGATGTTGTGAACACAGTGAAGAAGGTAAGGTGTAAACTTGGATATTGTGAACACGACCAAATAGGTAAGGCATTGAGATGTTGAAGAAGTACATTGTAGAAAATATGATTGTGTAAATTCAATATTTATGCACCCATCTTGACCCTCACCTCCCTCCTTAAAGTAAATAATGTATTTCACCTAAAATACATCATATTTCGAGGTACATATTTTGCTCGATTATGATTGATTCAGAAAAATAAATTTCCTATCAGAAAAAATGAAACGTTGGTATTCGAGGTATCATTTTAAGGCCTTTTCTTGCTTCTGAAAGTACACTTGTACATACTAACCTTCAGGTGAAATACAGTAAATTACACAGTGGGGTGGAACGATGGAGAACCACTTGTCACACAGATGTGAGAGGTGGAGGGTTTCCGATTGGTCAACTGGTGATTTCAGCTTATTCCAGCTGTTGTCACACAGATATGACAGGTGGAGGGTTTCCGATTGGTGAACTGGTGATTTCAGCTTATTCCAGCTGTTGTCACACAGATATGACAGGTGGAGGGTTTCCGATTGGTGAACTGGTGATTTCAGCTTATTCCAGCTGTTGTCACACAGATGTGACAGGTGGAGGGTTTCCGATTGGTGAACTGGTGATTTCAGCTTATTCCAGCTGTTGTCACACAGATGTGACAGGTGGAGGGTTTCCGATTGGTGAACTGGTGATTTCAGCTTATTGCAGCTGTTGTCATTGCCATGGTTTACCATGTGGCTCTGCTGTGCTGAATGTTAGCCAAGTGAATGGCAAGCAGTGATGTGCCCACAGCTGAAAGTCACTTACTGTCAGAAATTCTCGCAAAAATACTGAGTACTCTGTCTAGTCACCAACAGTTTGAGGGCTTGCTTGGTTTTTGTAGCCGACTTTTTGAATCCCATTTTGAAAAATCAGAAAACTCAATATTTTTTCATGACCAACATATTAAAAACTCAATTCAAAATTTGTCTACACCTCAGTTTTCCAGCATTTCTCAGAAAGTGGCCAGAAAAACCCCTGGGGTTCAAATTCGTACACTACTGGTTACAACTGTAAAAAATCTGTACATTCCAATGCTTTTGACTGTGTCTGGTTTTCAAGAAACTGTGAATCAGTCAAGGCCATGTGAAGTTGCTTATTAACACCTTTGCCAGGTACACCTATTTATGAAGTGTAGTGGTAAACTTTATGATCTCTCCTCACCTGTATTTCCTTGACCCTGAACTTTTGGTAAAATTTTGCCGTGTATGCCCGAATTTAATTGTTTGATTGATTGCTGAAGTGGTATTATGCCATAATTGTTCATCCATTGATTTGAGTGGCGTTTTGCACTGTAATCAAGAATATTTCACTTATACGACAACAACCAGCATTGTGATGGGAGGAAACCCGCCGAGTACATATATGTTATAAAATGACCAGTGAAATTAAACGCTTATTGCCTGTAATACATCCACTTGTGATAATTTTTTAGTGTCGGAAGTACAAAGGCAGCGAGAAAGTCCGTCAGAAGGCTGAGCTCATCTACAACAAATTTAAGAACTTATTCCTGGTGGGAGAAGGAGAGTCATTTATGCAGGTAGGGAGAGGAGAGGGTGGCAAGGCTGGGTGGGGTTTCACACCACTTGAACAAGGGTTGGGATTTTAATGCTCATCTTTAGGAAGGCATTGCTGGCTGAATACGTGAATCATGAGCTTTAAAGGGAAAGGAAAAATGAAGTTATAATGGGTAAAGAGACAATTAAAAATTGTTATCTGAAAATACCTTAGCTGATCTTGTAAGGTTTTTTTTTTGTTGTTCACCAAATATCTCAACAGTGACACCACACAGCAGGTACGCCTTTATGTTCATCTCTAAATAGCTCTTATGACATGCTGCTATCCTGTTGTGTGTGCTTGTGTATGGAAAACTGATAGGACATTTAGGTTGTGCTTTGTTGCCGGAGAAAAATAGGTGTGGCGTCACTGTTGACACGACATCAATACGGTCCATAAAACCCACCATACAGTCAAAACATGTGACTGTATTTAATTTGGTGAAAAAAAGATTGAACAAAAAAGTAAAAATCTGTGAAGGTATTTTCAGGTACTGTTTTTAATGGTATTTTTGCTCACCAGACTTCACTTTTGCAGGGTCTTTCCCTGTAATGTGGCCTAGACACCTTGTGTTGAAGGCACCCATCAACTCACAACCCTGCCATGACTGCCCTCAAGGATTCACTGCCTCCTGGTTTAGCGTGTTCTCCCCAATCGCTGGCTGCAATATGGCCAAAGTGGCGATACGCCACAATCATTTATTCATTCAAAACGGATCTTTGTCTCAGAGTTCAGAGGAATCCTGTCAGATGTGTATGGTATGAATAGCTCGTACCACCTGAGGAATCCTGTCAGATGTGTATGGTATGAATAGCTCGTACCACCTGAGGAATCCTGTCAGATGTGTATGGTATGAATAGCTCGTACCACCTGAGGAATCCTGTCAGATGTGTATGGTATGAATAGCTCGTACCACTTGTATGTTTAAAAGACTTTTTCTGTTACTGTTCACATCTCACACACACCTTTAAGGGGTGAAAAATATGTGTAAACTTTCTGAATGTGGACATACAGTTTACATGTACTTGAATCTACACATTGTCAAAGTTTCCTCTTAATTTTCCATCTATCTTTTTGCACACCTCTGCGCTCAGTTGTGAATAAAGTTCCTGTGAAGAGTCCCCCTGTGATGTGTGCCTTTGTATGGAAACACTGATCTTACCCTAAGTTTCAGCTCTGCAGCCAGGGAAATGTTAGCTTGACATCAGCGGTGTACCATGGTTCCTAAAACCCACCTTATAATCTAAACATTTGACTGCATTTAATTTGGTGGAAGAAAGATTTGAAAAAATTCATTGAAAGTATATTCAGATACAGTTTATAATCGCTTTGTCCCGCACCGTAACTTCATTTCTGTGTAGTCTTTCACTTTAATGGTTGAGTGACATCAATTAGTGAATGATTTTTGTGGTTTTCCAGGTATTTCACCGAGAAGCAGCTGAATATAAGAAGCAGATGGAAAAAGAGGAGAGGGAGAGGCAGGAGAAAGACAACAAGGAGAACGAGCTGACAAATAAAGAAGCCCATCCTGGTAAAGAGCAAGTTTTTATATTCAACCTCTCGGGGAAAACAGAATGGTCACACATGTAGTTAATGTAGAACAAAACGTGAATGGAAAAGATAGCATCAGATGTACATGTAAGCAAAGGCTTTCAAAGATGAACAGAAGATTGTGGTCTCTGTGTTTCCAAGCAACATGACAGATTATTTTGCCAAAACTTTTACCCACACTTTACTTTCCAAATGTCAAAAAGATAACCTCTATGAACTGAAATGAAAATGAACCCTGGCTACAAAGTTGTTTTATTGATCTTACGTTAACTATTAAGGTTCAGGGCCATTAGGGTGTAGGATATTTTCATTGTTAACAGCATATTTTCCATTAACTTGCAAAAAAATCACCCAATAATTCAAGCCCTTTTTGAGTGCAAGGTTTTCTCTAAGGAAAGATTTATGCATCCAAAGTACAGCTCCATTGCCACCCATGTACATTTGCTAAGCGGGAGAGTTAGGAACTATTCACGCATTGCAAAGCCATTTTATCATAGGTGTCCAGTAAGGCCTTTGTGGTTCAGTATTATTTCTTGTTTGTAAAAGTTATGCTATTGTAACTGTTGTTTGAATTCCAATCAAGTTTTTATTATGTTTTAAAGGCTGTTACATTTGTTGTTTTATGAAGGTGTGTGTTAGCTTTTCAGTGCCAAAGTTTTGAAATATCTATCGTGAAATTGGACCTTTAAAAATTAGAAAAGAAAAAAAGGGAATGTGAAAATCACGGCAATGTGTGTGTAACATAATTTTTTATTTTCAATTCTGTCAGTGCCCAATCCATTTATCTAAATTTTCCTGTGAAAAAGATCAGTCATTGACCCTTCTCCATGCTCTGCCCACTGATGTTAATGAGATTACACCACACCAGCTTGCACAAACACAGCGGAAAATCCTGGTAGTCAGTCTGAATTCAGGGGTGACACAGGAATCTGTGATGTCCTAATAGCATCAGTTGACGATTGTTTATCATTCGTGAGTTGTAATTTTGGACACGAAACAAAATTTACTAGTTTCAAGAAAACAAAATTACAAAGATGCGATACACAATATAGGCTCATTTACTATACACAGGATACAGAAGATGTCATTCTTTGCCAGTGTTTGCCCGACCTCAGACAAGCTGAAGTCCATGCATTAGGCTGTGGGTAATTCCACCCAATTGATTGGCTATGATATGATAAAAGAGGCGTTGCTGGCGGAGGGTCATTTGTGTGTATAGGAGATAACTTCTGGGACTCTTTTCAGCAAAATCTGTTACCCCTGTGGCTTATTATTACTGTGTTGCATTGGTAGCTTTTAGGAATACAGCTAACATTTCAGCTTCATGGTCATTTATTGTTGTTTTTTTCTGTAAGACGTGACTAATTCTGTAAAGTTCAGTTTTACAAACAAGCAGTACATTTAATGAAGTTAGTGTGACTCATTTACCCAGTTAGAAAGTTCTTGCCATTTACAATGTACGTGTAGAAATTGAAGAAAATTTTTAAAAAATGTGTGAAAATTTTTATTGTTACTGTTTAAATTATTTTCAATATTTGAGTCCTGAATAAACAGATGCAAAAGACACTTATCCATCTTTTTTAACAGTGTTGTTTTGTCTGCTGTGCAATTAATGTCTTGCCTTGCTTTTGTTTTATTTTTCTGTCATGTGAAAAGCTGTGGAGAACAGTACGTCAAAAACTACAACAGATGCGTCAAAATCTCAGCCAGTGTCGGATCTCACAGATTCTAAGCAAACAAATTCTGAGGCGTCATCCCAGCCACCAGATGGCGCTGCTGCCAAGCCAAAGCAAAGTGCAGAAGCTGGGAAAGATTCTGAATTGGAAGCATCAAAAACAGAAGTGTCGAACTCTGAATCTTCGGGAGACAAAGCCACTACAGGTGAATCCATATCAGGCTTGTTCTCAAACGACACTTTGAGTGGTATTCCTGGGTTGACACTTATCAATGAAACTCAGTCGGAGAAGACATCCGCTGAGCAGGAGAAATCCACAAGTGAACCGTCAAAAGACATCACAGATGGGCCGAGGCTGCCAACTTTGTCTGTGACTGAGGACACTCTCAGTAGTGTTCAGGTGAGAACTGACGATTCTGGTGATCAGGGCCAGGCGAGTGTCACCACTGTGGCAATTGCTGCCGATGACAAAGCTCAGAATTCCATGGCGACAGAAAATGCTGAGGAAAAAACAATGGACACGAGTGACAATGAAAAAGTTACAACAGAAGTTAAAATTATTGCGGACGATTTGACGGAGAGAAGTCGAATGAAAAGTAAAAGTGATATGTCTGATTTGGATGTGACACTTCCGTCCTCCTCGCCGCCGTCACCGAAGGATTCTGGGACGGAGGATTCGACAGCTGTGGAGTCAGATAATCCATTCCCCTCAGCGTGGAACCCTGGCAATGCCACGGAACCTCTGAAACCGGAGGTATTCGGAGAGGTCAAAGGGTCGAGCATGGAGTTTTTTGATGACGAAACAGCTGAGGTTTGTTGAAAGACACACAGTTAATGCAATATCGAGGTGTCTGTGGGTGGTAATAATGGTCGTCCACAAATTGCTGGTACACAGATTGATGGGTTCAATCTTAGCTGGGACCTCCGGGGCGAGGGGTTTAGTGCGCTAGCGCAAAACAATGACCAGGTTGCCTCTTACAATTGTGGTCGCTGTGAATCTTGATGGCTTCCTTTCCAGCTGTACGTGGGAAGGTATGCCAGCAACCTACAGATGGTCATGGATTTCCCCCAGCCCCCGCAGGCCTGGTTTCCTCCCACCATAATGCTGGCTGAGGTCCTACAAGTGAAATATTCTTAAGTACAGCATAAAACACCAATCAACTTAATAAATCAACCAATCAGCCTCATTCATACAAGATGTGTCTTTGTACGTATGTGTGTTTATGCTAATTTACCGGATACATGTCATGAATGTATGGTGAAGACAATTTTCAAATACATCTACTTTTCTAACGACTGTATGAGTAGGTAACAAAGAAACCCAGATATGAGCCAAGTACTGCATCAGTTTGAGGCATTTTGCAGTATATGGCTTGTAGTAGAAGTGATGTGCATAATCTGTATCCCATGGAAAGGAAGCAAATTCTATAAACTTGTGTCTTTGTTCAGGAACATAGAGATCTGGAGGCTAGGATCGCCCAAATCATAAAGAGTACTGAGTCCGAGTCGCCAAAAGCTGTGACTCCGCCCAAGCCCAAACTTCCCGATCCGCCAGTAGTCACGGATGAGGATGAAATCGAGGAGGAGGAGGAGGAGGAGGATGTGCGTGAGAGTGAGGAGGATCCGATCATGGACGACGACGAGCTCCACAGCCTGCTGGGAGTGTAGCAACGGGAAGTGTAGGATGCTTGTGTTTGTGTGCGGGCGTCGTGCTTGTCTGGGAGTAGCTGGAGTGATGATGTGGCTTGGAATTCTGAAAAATATGATGGAATTCTGCCAAAAGTTTGGAATTCCGCCAATCATGGCTGGAGACTGTAGTATGGAGATACGATTGCTGAAGTTTTTTGCCTCGACATGGTTGTGAAGGACATGCGATGATGCTGTAGGAGTTTGAGTGAAGATAACATTCACATGCACTGAACAGTGTGTGAATGAGACAGTAGACGAGACTTGTTGGTCATGAGACTCGACCAAACTGGCGACGGTTACCAGTTATTGAAGAAAGATAAGGAGGTATTACTGCAAAGGAAATGCCGCTTCTGTGATGTGTGTATTTTGTGACAAATTGCCAGGCTTTGGTCATTTTGGGTGGTAACAGACTGAACAGTGTGATGACATAAGATGGCAACAGGCTGTAACTCGTGGTATAGGCAATATGTGACAACAAACTGCACAGTGCGGTATGGGTAACTGTAATGGATGGCAACAAACTGCACAGTGCGGTATGGGTAACTGTAATGGATGGCAACAAACTGCACAGTGCGGTATGGGTACCTGTAATGGATGGCAACAAACTGCAAAGTGTGGAAAAGTGGAGAATTTCTGCAATGATGCTGCACATTAATTGTATGTTCATGCATTCAAAGATTTATGGACTTCTGGCTGTTGGGGTGAAGCAGTCATGAATGACATCATTCTTCAGGATCATTGACCTTGTTCGACAGTATTTCACCAGAGTGGACTGCTTGTGCATTCCAAATGATTGGATGATTTTGCTATAGTGGCTTAATTTGCATAAAGTGTTGGTTCATAATTTTATTGGTAGAATTATGAAAAGATCACAAGCTGATGTCAGCAAATAGAACTGTGCACTCACAGGATTGGGTGCATGGCATTACCGGATGGTTGCTAAGGATACAAACATTCTGTGACATTCCTGAAGAAGCTTGTGTCAGTCCTGAATGATCACATTTGAAGATGTACTGTAGTCATGTACTTCTGGTGGTGATTCATGAAGTACATGTACTCTGTCATTTGTATGGAATAATAGGGCCCCCAAAAAATATGTTGTGTTTCTGGTCACATGGGTTCAAAAATTTAGAGCAAGTAGATAGGGATTTTTTTTTCACATCCGAGCGGAAGGCATCCGGACAAATCGGAACTGATAAATCTGTTTTTACTGTTGGATGTACCTGCTTCTGTAATACAGATCTAATACAATATCCTAAATCCTCTAAACATCCTCATATGTGCCTTTGTTGGGGAATTAGGGTATGATCGACTAACTGTTGTTTTATGCAGTACGCAAGAGCATTTCACTTTAATACATGACGACAGGTCAGTATTTCTAGGTGGGTGGGGAAAACCCCCCAAAGAAACCGTGGCAAACCGCCGATCATTGACAAGTCTGTAACAACTCCTCTGTTTGAATTATACAGTGGTGAAGGGCAGGTCTCCAACGAATCAAGCCTAAAATACAGTTGTAATAGTGTCGTCGTCCACCCGCCACCAAGACCCCTTGAAATTAACCACTCAACTGCCTGCGGAGGAATGAGGAAATTCCCTGTACTCCTATGGGAATCTAACCCAGATCCCCAGGTTAGGAATCTGTTGCGATACCCACTATATCACTGCCTCCAAAATTGAAAATTCAGATGAAACAAAATACTTTACAGTATTTATACATTTTATTTGGCATACATTTTAATGCCCAGTATTTAGCAAGACTTTGACTTCGGTTTAATAGTGTCACACATGCTTGCCCTAAGGCCTTAAACAAGGAGCCTCATGCCCCAGAGCTGAACATGCAGTACACACTGGTAAAACTGTCTTGTACTGTTTCTTAAGCTCAGTGTCTACTGTTCCTTTATCTGTCGCACAGAAACAACACAGATCCTTCTGGCCAATGTCAGAACTGTAGTATGGATTTTCTACGCTGGACTCACAGGTGATACCCCTGCCTCATGAATACTTTACTGTTCAGCGGATTTTTTGGCAGTGGTTACAGGAGCTCCACATGAATACTTATACTGTGTCATGGTAGTTATGAGTTGAGCCTGCTGGCGCTCCTTAAGTTTACTTTTGGGACGCATCACTCTTGGTTTCTTGCTGTCCACACATTCAAACACCGCATGTGCGTTTTGGGCTGTTAAGACTGCAGGCTCTACAGAAATGCCAGTTTAGGTAGATATAATGTCAGATTGACAGGCACTTGCTTTGATTTTTCCAAGTTTTAGCATCATGAGCTGTTCTAGGCGTGACCTCCTATGCGTCGATATTTTCACGTGCGTCGTTGCAACAGCACTTAAAGTGTATAAATCGTATGTTGAAGACATTGACAGCTGACAACACCGAAGTTGTAAGATCAGGTTTGTCGATCAACGGTCCATGAACAAGATAACGATGATAAACCGAGCTCTACCGGATCATGAAACGTTTGTATAAGCTATTTAAAAGCCTGAGACCGGCTGACATTAACAAATAGGCGCTTGGTCGTCTTGTTTTCCCTCAGAGGTCGACTATTGCGTATAACAGTGCCATTTTGTCTAAGCCACAGGACCAATTGGACCCATATCTTTCTCTCCCAGAAGTGCGCGGATTTGGGCAGAAGCCTAAAGATATTCGCGTATTTCCACAACACAGATCAGACGGGAAAGAGAACGGGACAAAACTTTCAAATAAAGTAATTTTATGAAAATAATTAAGGTTGGGAGGAAAAAAGTAGGGTTGGTTAGGTGGCTGGAAACTCAACATATTTTTTTTTAATCCTAGACAGTTGTTTGGCACGATTATGGGATGGCCATGAAGGACTGTGATTGTTATTGAATGACCATAAAGCACTATAACTATTATGGGATGGTCGTCAAAGATTGTGACTATTATGGGATGGCCATCAAGGACTGTGACTATCATGGGATGGCCATCAAGGACTGTGACTATTATGGGATGGTCGTCAAGAACGGTGTCTATGATGGTATGGCCGTCAAGGACTGTGACTATTATGCGATGGTCTTGGTCAGTGTCCATGCAGTACCATTAGGTACAAAAAACTGTTTGGTAAAATGCAAAGAGATTTCTGCTCTGAAAATATCATGCAGTAACGGTGCTGTGAAAATTTTTGCTGTGAAGTGAGGTTGTTTTTACAGAATCATTGTGTGGAGTTGGCGACAAAGCTTACTCCAGCGAACACAGTGATTATCTGGTAAGAAGATGAGGATGGGGATGAATGCTGTGTTAAGAGTTGTAGAACATGACATCTGTGAAAAGATGTTTGAGACTTCTATGAACTTGGCTTTTAGCATGTTTAGGCAAGCCTGCAAAATGGGTGCTCAACATTTTTGGAAACACCCCTTTGTTGGAAGTGGTATCACCCAAGTGAAGTTGTGCAGTGCTAAATAACATGCAAAACTTGGTCATCCCACTTTGTCCAAAGGGATGTTTTCAAAAATCTCAGGCGTCCATTTTTTTTAGGGGATTGTTATCCAACCTAGAGCATACCAGATACTGTTGTATTGATGTACTGCTGGCTGAAAGAAATACATGGATGCATTAATATACCGAAACATGCCAGACCTGTGTTTGAAACAAATCCCTAGTCTTTGCAAATGCCGATCATGGAAAATACAGTGCATTTCCTTAGTTAATTCTGCTAGTCATCGGATGCAAATTGACACCTGATACTGGAAAGCATACCTCATGAGCATACCACATGAGCATACCACGCTGCTTGAACATGCTTATCAGTTCAGGTGGCACAAAACCCTCAAGGTCGCCTATAGGTCGCAGACAAAATGAGGATGGAAATGAAATATTATGCTTTTGAACCCGTATATCACTACATTCAATCAAGCTGTGGGCATGTTTAGAAATTAACCAGTGATGTCATGTCTATATTTTACACCACCTTACACAATAATGAAATAAATTTATTTTAAAATAAATACGCGTACTTAGTATTGAATTACTGTAGCTTGAAGTTAAGTTTTTTACTGTTGTAGTTGAATACAATAGCAGGTTCCTTGCATTGAGAAAAGATTGACAACAAGGTCCATAATACCCACCAAATATTTTAAATATGTGACTCGCATCTTTTAATTCAGTGGGGAGGGGGAAAAATTCAACTGATATTTTTTTTCTAATTACAAGTGGTGTTCAGAACTCTGTCTTGTTATTATTTTACAATTTTTTTACATCTTTGTATTCATACTAAGTCTGTAGTTCTTACCATGCAGAGGTAAATAGCAGTTGTGCTGGGTTTTTCATACAGGCATGTTTCCCGGGAATAAATGGTCACTTTATGGACAACAAATTGACAAATATAGAGCTTGTATGGTGGCGAACAAAGTGAAAGTTTGTTCAGTGATCTTACCTATACTGTCTTACTCTACAACTGTCCAATTTGCACTTTTGACAATTTTTGAGCAGATCACACTTCTACCGAGTTCAAGAACTATTTTCAGAATACTGAAAATGAGAGGCTCTTTCTGCAACTTTACATGTTACAGGTATGCAGAGTTTGCTAGACATTTGTTATACTTTACTTTCTGATGCCATTATTATAAGCTGTTCGCCACTAATGTTGCATGAGGAGCTGTTCTTTCCCTGTGGCTTCATCATATGACGTCACCAATCGATCTGACATTCGTAATGAACGTCTAAGAAGTTGTCAGATGCTAAGCATGAGTTAGTGACGTCATGCCTGGAACCACTGGGTTACATGCTTTCATTCAACTTCTACTGTTTTGGCTTGTCTACAGATTTTGCGCTGAAAGCGAGTACTTCCACTGTTGAGCCTGACGACGTGAATTGGTGTAATATTTTCCTGTGTATTCTACAAAACACCACCTTAAAAATTACAACATATCATACTTGATGTTTGACTCGGAGATACACGATGTGAATGGGGAATAAAGTGTTAAGGTGGGTAAATGAATGAAAGAACATGGAAAATAAACGTTTCACCTCCACGTTTCATTGGTTTTTGAAAACTTGGATGTTTCAGATGCTTGCCTTCATATGTATATTGTTACCTGTCAGAGCCAATGTTTAGCTGCCGTAGTCAGAGGATCATTGCTTTAAAAAGACAAACTTCAGTTGTGGTTATTAAAAGGTAAACGTAGAAATAAGAATGCATGTGTATAATGATGTAACATGGTTGATTCCTACGCATCTGTTTGGAAAGGAGAATGATTGAAACTGGTCGTAAACTTGACGTGAAATGCACTGGCCAATGTTTTGCTACCTGTATATAAAGGAAAGCAAGCTGCTTGTGTTGTAAATAGCTGTTGTTGTAGCAAGTCTTCCTGAACGGTCCTGTGAGAGTTATAGCCAATCAGAATCATCCCTTGCATTTTGTGGCTTGGGTTTTTTGCATTGGACTGAGTGACGTGTGTTAAGAATATTTATGAATTAAATTCATGTCAAGTTGTGCATTTCTTCATCTCAATGATAATCACTTCAGTAAAAGCATAAATATTCATCCGTTATCAAGGTTCAGAGCCCATTCAGTGTTTAATTATGAATATTAATGAGGGCATTTTCCCACAGTTTGAATGGTTTTAGAGTGGATAAGTCATGAAAATATTCATGTAGATTTGTTCAGTTTTTGAATTGGTTTTTTGATTATTAATATTCATGAATGTTACTTTCCTACTCTTTTTGATCGGTTATTATGGTTGCTGAATGTTATTTATGCCTACAGTGCCGTGGAAGTTGTTTAATTGTCCTTATTGGAGTACATTTATCATGTTTATTTAACTACTGGAGACCAATCAATATGTACAAAATCATCATCATCATCATCATATGTCTGTCTCATGCAATGTGTATATGGAAATTCTGCCCTCCGTATAAATATATGTATTTGTGTACCCAGCTATTATTTGTCACCCTCTCTGGGCTGCGTCCTCTGACATTGTTATTGCCATTATGTCGGTTACATTCATAATTCTGGTGGCTCTTACCAATGCGATCGCTGTGAATTCAAGAGCAGCTAACGTTGGCTTCCTCTCAACCTGTATGTAGGAAGACCTGCCAGGAACCTGCGGATGGTCGTGGGTTTCCCCTAGATTTTTTAAGCACCATAATGCTGGCTGCCGTGGTATAAGTGAAATATTCTTGAATACGGCATAAACCGCCAATCAAATCAATCAAATAAATGAACACATTCGTAGTTATGTTGGTGTGAGGGGTGGGTATGGTTATGTTTTACTCCACACTTCCGTTTCCGGTTCTCCTTCGCCTTGTTACTCTCTTTAACAGTAACAAGCGCTCTTTTATCACTGATATCATAATAGCAGGGGCTAAGCAATTCTGTAAGTCATTTGGTAGGGTCGGTCAAATTGTTGGCAACTTACCTTTAAATGGATGCCTACTTTCTTTCAAATTTCACTTTAATAAGGACAGGCCTGAACGCAGGTCGACACGAAACTCTCTCAGGGATGTCTTACAGAAGGTGTTGCCAATTTGCGCTTTTATAGGGTTTTTTTTTTGTTGTTGTTGTTGTTGTTGTTGTTGTTGTTGATGGCGCACGCAAAAGTAACATTTATTTCATGTTTTAACAAGGACAGCTTTCTGAGGTATGAGCATTTATAATGGAATCTTCCTTGTGTGGTTCAACCATGTCTGTGTTGATGACAGTCAAGAACCGTTTGAAATCAGCGGCAGGGCCTTCGTGGTTCAGTCGGTTAGCGCGCTAGCGCAGCGCAATGTCCTCTCCGGCCTTACGTGGGAAAGATTGCCAGCAACCTGCAGATGGTTGTGGGTTTCCTTCAAACTCTGCCCGGTTTCCTCCATCCATATTGCTAGCCGCCGTCGTATAACTGAAATATTCTTGAGTACAGCGTAAAACACCAATCAGATAAATAAATACATCCATCTAATCAGCGGCTTGGCAGAGGAACATGTGGGAAAGTATGGGCAAATCAAGTTTGCATTTTGTCAGATGTGATATGATGACTATCGTAATTCTTCTAATTTTCTCGGACGTTTGAATTATTTGGATACTCGAATATACCCCACCCAGAATCCTGAGAACTCAGCCGAAGGGAGTGGCTGATCAGTGTGTACACAAAATAACACAACATCAGTTTGGCGTATGTTTGATTTGTTTGTTTATTCATGTTTATTTGTGATTGATGTTTAATGCACTGTTCGAGAATTTTTCGCTTGTTATGATGGCGGCCATGTTCATGGGTTGAGGAAACATTTATGTGAAATGTGGAGAAACCATTTGCCAATGCTGTATAGGTGTTTGGATGGGTACAAATTGTGCCCCACTTTTGGCAGACCTGTACCTGTTTTCGTATGAATACGACTATATGCAGAATTTATTAAAGAGGAATCGTTCTAATGATGATTTGCTAGCCGCAAACAACCTGTATATGACAAAGGCAGTGGAGCCCTCCTACCATAATGCTGGCCGCCGTCGTAGAAATGTGAAATATTCTTAAGTACTGCGTAAAACGCCGATCAAATAAGTAAATAAGGCATTGGAAGATATGTATCCACTTTCGCAGGATTTAAAGGAAGCTACACCAGATTTTAGTATATACGGTGTTGATAATCAAACATGTATCTCACTTGCGCTTTGATCGCAACTTCATTTGAGCGGTCATGCTCAATACGATTAACATACGGCCCCTAGCCCCGGGTGAAACGGAATTAGACACAATTAGAAGCAGAGACAGATTCTGAACGCACCGTCCGTATTTACTAACAAGAGAGGCGCACTTATTGTAAAATTTAAGAGACAGAGTGAAGACGTTTGATGGAATAACCTGGACACACTAGTTTTCACAGTATTAAATTGTGACGTTGTTTGAAGTCATCGCAGTGCACACAGGATCCAACAGAGTCCACGGTACAAATCAAGCGTCTGAATGGCTATAAATGCAAAGAACAGGTATGTTGCGCATTTGTAGATATAAGCATAGTGTACAGTAGTCCAGTCATTGGCATTTATACAGTATTTACAGTCGACTGATGATTGCATGTAATCTTGTGGATGACTTTGCTTGGAACACGTGTAAATCCACCGTGTCTCAGCGCGTCGCCTGTATGACCTCGTGAAACTGCTGTTATTCGTTTTTAACACGTAAATCCACAGAGCCTCAGTACCTCGCCTGTATGATCTCGTGAAACTGCTGTAAAGGCCTTGTTATTCGTTTTTAACACGTAAACCCACAGAGTCTCAGTACGTCGCCTGTATGATCTCGTGAAACTGCTGTAAAGGCCTTGTTATTGCTTTGTAATACGTGTAAGTCCACAAAGTCTCTATGTCGCCTGTGAAACTTCTGTAAAGGCCTTGTTATTGCTTTGTAATACGTGTAAATCCAGAAAGTCTCTATGTCGCCTGTGAAACTGCTGTAAAGAACATTTGCTCTTTCTCTGTAACAAACATGCAGGGCCTGGTGAAGGCTGGGCCTCGTACATGCATGGCCATAGTACATGAATGTTGTTGCTGTTGATACAGCTAGAGCAGCAAGTACAGTGTGCTGATTAACAAATGGTCACGTGTCATTGGTAAATTATGGTTATTTGTCAGTTAACATTAATTAGGGTTTTACACAAACTGTTCATGTAAGTGTTGCAGAAAAGTGAAACCTTAATCGCCCCCTGGCGACATGGCTAAGATAGAATGAGGTGAAAGGAAAATTGCAGTGACGTAAATTGCAATTCAGGCATCGCATTTCCATCGGTTAGGGAAAAATCTTTACGTATATTATTTGATAAAAGATCTCACTATCATGTCCGCTTAACCGCATTAGATGGTCAGCCAGTTGTATTTTTGTTCCATTCTTTTTTCAGACAGTAAAAGTTCCGAGCAGACCATATAAAGTTTCCATGCGTAGGTATACTGTTGGGACCTCTGTGTTCTGATAAGGACTTCGTTATTTTTGAGTGTGAATGGAAGTATGATTATAGTTTAACCTCACATCGGCCATTTTCGTGGCGATTCTTAGTGTGAAATTCATGAGAGGTGAAGTGACGCGTTTGAGCAATATTTGCATGTTATCCAATCGATTCGTGCTAGCGTGTTAGTCATATCATTTGGAAGAAACTTAAGATACTGAGTCGAGATTGTTTTTATCACATGAACTCTAGCGCTCTTTATCGACTCATCCAAATGTGAAACCAGGTTACAACATGAAATGGACTCATTAGCTCACAGGTCTCCCCCCATTATGTTGTGGGAGAATTGATCATACTCAGTATGTAATAACGACTTCAAGGGAAAGGGGTGAAGGCCAGGAAAACCAAGATGGCCGACAACAGCCATACTTACGTTACGAAAGTCAGTGCCGACGGTCTTGTGATCGACCTCAACCCATTTCGTATATGTCGACATTGTAAATGGATAAAAAGTGGGCAAAAAATCCATTGAAGGACAGAGTTATATCCTTGCCTCGTGACAGAAATGTTTTTAGATGAAACAGTGTTGATAAGCAGAGATGACAGCAAAATGATTAGGAAACGACTTTTAATCTCGATGTCATAATTTCACGTGGGGAACAGACAAAATAAAGTAATGTGACAATAGAGAAACAGAAGTGTCAAAAAAAAAAGAAAAAAAAACACGAAAAACGGACTTTGTTTTCATATGCAGCACGAATTTGACCCCACGAATTCATACTTGCAGCATAGGTATATAGTCAACACAAAAGTCAGAAAGAGAGCACCTCCAAATATGGTCATGGTGATATACATGCGCTCTCGATATCGGTCGGATTCAAACTGCAACCAAACGACAGGATCTGGGTGTGCCGGATAATCCCGAGTCAAGGAGCTCAAGTGTTGGAGGTAGTCGGAAGTGTCTATCGTTAGCGAGTTGACACTCGGGTGTTTTCGGGGCTCCTCGGCCTTCCTTTCGGCAGTCTTCATGTGTATGGGGTTGGATTTGATGGCTACCACCCTGTTGTCCGTATGACGTGGAGAAGCTTCTGGAAATCATGCAAAAAGTAGACCTTGTGAATCTAAATAAAACTTAGGAATCTTAATGAACAATATAGTTTCATTCTGTGTTGCCTTACTTACGGTTTTCAGAAGTAAGCGAAGGGGCGAAATCGCAGTTACGGTTGTCAATCCGACAAAAAAGTCTATTGGTCTATTTAAAATCAAATTTCCATAGACTTGATTCATCAGCCTTGCGTGATCTCCACGAGGGGGAGTGTCCTTTCTACAATCCTCGTTGCCATGATGCCTTCGCAGAACGCCATGTCGAAGACAACAAACATGACACTCCACCACAGCACAGGGCAGCCGCTTTTATACAGCACTGCGTTATCACTGAACGCAGTTCCGGTATAAAATTTCCACATAGTAGTAGGCAGCCCTCAAACAGTACGGTCCAGTTTTAACTTGATACCTTGCTGAGCGGGTGTGGCCTACTCATGGATCTGTGCTGTTGACAACCTTGACTCTGTGGGGTCATGTCTTGGCTATGTATGTGAAACGGGAGCCGATCTTTTCCAATGGCTTCATGCTTGACGTGTGTTATATTGGCTTTTCACAACGAACATCTGAGGAGGCATTCAATAGAACACACGAATTAATGACGTCATACATGAAGCTACTGGAACAGAACGGCTCTCTTATAAACAAATATGCGCCATGACTGCCACATTACTAATGGCACAGCATGGCTTCTGTGGCCGAGAGTTAGCACGCTATCGCGGCATTATGACCAATACGATCGAAGTGTGTTCAAGTCCAGCCAATAGTGACTGCCGTCGTATAAGTGAAATATTCTTGAGTACGGCGTAAAACATGATTCAAAGAAATAATGGCAGATCTATATATGAATATTACCATACACCTTATGAAGCTTCTTTCCAACTGACCAATAAAAAACTAGTTCTACCTTTGTGGCTTGGCACTTCCCGTCGGAGTCTGGTTTGAATAAGGCACGAGTCCTATAAAAAAGTGAAATAAATCAAATTCAAGTATGTATTTGACAGGATAACGCCATACTCCAGTACATCTTGGCATGGATTTAGTGGAAGGAGAACTGAAAGAGACATTTGCACGTTAACAGACTCGTTTTCACAAAACATTCTTATTGAGAAACGAGATAAATATTGGATTAACGACAACTTATCAAGTATCACGATGCACGGTTTGGATACCGACTGAATTCATTGAACAAGAACTTTCCTTGCGTCTGTTTGCCAGCATCGGAAGCTGTTGACTGCTTATCTTTGTATGAATGCTTCGCTGTTTTTTTTATATATTAGTAAGTATTGTTACTTGGTGGTTTGTGTTTTGGAAATTGGTCTTGCGATTATTGAGCTGGACCGCCTATTAATTTTGACAGCTAGTGTAAGAATGCCCATTTCTACGTCTAGATGTTGACTTTACTTACCCCGTCGCAGTTTGAGGAGCAGACGGAGAAGTTGCACATGAAGTGGACGCTGTCTTCCCCCCGGAGCCTGAAGGCATCGAAGTAGGGGCTATAAACCTTACCTCCCTCTGTCTGGAAACCCACCGTGTTGTCCAGCACAAAACCATCGCCACAACTGAGGAAATAATGACGTTTAAGGAACAGGATTTCTATGAAAACCACCGGCCTCATTAGTCCAGTGTCGATCAGCCAATTATTGGATTCTCATTGTACGTAATTCTCTTTCCAAATAATATAATTCTGTTTTTCTTGTCATTACACCTAGCCACATTCATGTGATTTAAATCTTCAACAGGCACTTTGATTAAAGACAACTTTATGAACTAACATGTTGTAAGATTTGGATACTGGCTGAATTCATTCGCCTAGAACATCCCTAAGTTCATTTCGTCATCACTCAAGGTTGTTCATTCAATTATATGTCATCAGAGCCTGTTTGAGGAATAATAGTGCTAATGCAGTTGACTTAATCCCTCTGGTATTTTGCTTGTTGTTCACTTTGGCTCTTGAGAAGAATATTAATGCAAATTAGGCTAATTAGGTTCATTATGCATAATTATAAGCACATTTTATCCTTATGTGATCAAATTAATCGCCACAAAAGGCTTTTACTGAAGACAATCCCCTTCCCAGGTAGGGAGATACTCACCCGTCTGTCAGAATGGCGTATCTCATCTCCAAATTCTGAACGATACAGCCCAAAGGACGAAATCCAATATCCGTATCTGTCAAACAAAATCAAGAAAACAATCATAGTTTACGTTCTCATTCCTAAACGTTGATAAAAACAGGTACTATTTCTTGGAGCCGTTATAGGTACGTGTGTCACATGCAATAGCTGATGTTTTCTGAACTCGCCTGAAAATCTTGGTTCTGTTGGCACGAGAATTGTAGTCACAAGTGAATAAATGCTTACAGCTTCACACCACACCTGAGCGTCAAATGAAGGGGTAGTCGTGTAGCTACACGATGACGAAGCGTGTCTTTCAACCGTTGGGCCAAGGAGATCGAATTTTGTGACCTTCGATGTTACGCTCGCCCGTGTTCCTGGGGAGGCAATAGGCGGCTGGTCTTTGGGGGCCGTGAAATAAATCCTTAACAGTTCACTGCGTGGAAGACATTGTTCACTAGGTTATGCAGGTAAAAATCTGTGCCTTCTCTTTAGGGCAGCATCGTTAGTTCCCGGGTACTCCGATCTCCTCCACCCATGGTACTGACCACCCTCCAATATTATCAACTACATTTATGAACATGGCGTTAGATAATCAGATTGGTATTTAAAGCTATATTGAAGAAAATTTCACTTTATGCCATGAACGGCCGGTCAGATTTAAGGGTGGCCACGGAGGACCCTAGGGTGCCCGGCGTCAATCAAGTCTTGACTAACTGACTCACTTTCCTCATATGTGGCGTACAGATATGTCGCTTCGTTTTCTTAGAATGTATGTTTGTATATGTTTGGGGTTTTACGTCGTACTGCACATTTTTTCAGTCATATGTCGACGAGAAGCCCTTAGTACATGTACGTATATATGTATGTATAATGTGTCTTCTTGTGGCAGGACGAGTCCATGCCGTCAAGGTCAGCTGTCACTGGAACATCATGCCGAAAACACCAGACATGACACCTCATCCCGTCACATTATACTGACACCGGGCCAACCAGTTCTGTTTTCTTGCTCTAACCCACCGGTGCTGAGCGCGAAGAGAGGCAGTAAAAAGTACCAGTTTTACCAGGGATACCACAGTGGTTGATCCCGAATCTCTCGAGGCGGACACTAACTATTAGGCTAGCAAGGCAGTCCTATTTAAACCAATCTGTGAACATTAAACTGCGATATATAATTCATATCACTTTCAACTTCTTTTTTGAATAGTTTTAACTGCATGAGATCACCAGAATGAAACCACAAGATACCTAGGGTGTCATACGCCAATAGTTTAATCTTTCTGCCGATCGGAATGGTGGACCAAGTGACATCATTGTCGTGGTCGTCTAGCACTTTTAATTGGATGTTAGCGGTCACGTGAGATTCTCCCAAAAGTTGTTGGTGTTTCCTTGGGGTTTCGTGCCTATCCAAAATAGTAAATACACCGAATCAGCTCATTGAATAATGAACAGTAATCAGACAACTATGAAGATACATGTAATCATAACATTTTGCCTAGACATGGCGATTTCAGTTAAATAGTGGGTATATGAGTAATTCAAAAGTTCAGTAGTTTGTGTTGGTGCAATACAATTGTATGTAAATTAATTTTAATTTCAGAAATTCTTGACCTGTTTAAAAACCATCACCTTACCAGTCAGAAATGGTCTGTGTTAAGCCCGTGCTTTTTCCATGTGGATCATAGCTGCACGAGATCACGTGGATTCTACTTCTGGAGACTGATTGGTCTGTTTCTCCCCATCCCATTTCGACAGTAACCGTAAATGAGTTATTGGCTTTCGAAAACTTTAAAAAGCAAAAAGCGTAGTAAAGATTAAAACAAAATATGCACCACTTTCCTTCAACAGATGGATATCATATTGACTTTTTTTATATAAATTTATACCTTTCAAAAGGTAGGTTATAATCCGTATGAATGAGCCATATCTATTAATATTTAATGTCTTATTCCAGAGCATGTCATCTGTATTATTTGAAATAAAAGTGGTTATTTACTGGACATCTTTGCAAGAAGATTGAAATTTTGAAATTTTCTTTAAGGCGTACCGACTTCACCATTAACAGGAATTCTAATTCATTCACATTTACAGAATCGTACACGAACTGAAACATCCGGTACTTTTAATTTAGATGATTGGTGTTTTACGTCGTACTCATTAATATTTCACATACATCACAGCGACCAGCATTATGGTGGGAGAAAACCAGAAAGGGTCCGGGGGAAACCCACGACTATCCGTAGGTTGCTGGCAGATCTACTCACTTTTTTAAATATGATGTATCAATATTATCATCAATAAACCATTTTAACTCTTTAATATATTTGGATACTATTACTCACATGGAATATGCAGTTATCTCCTTTATACTTCTGTTTAAACGTCCCTCTTAGAGTGTGGACGGCTTTGTTGAGGGATAGGAACGGTTTCTCTCCGTTAGCACATTGAGCCAGTCCGTACGCCGGAACGTCCGCAGTGAGAAGGATGTCCGGAGAGCCAGAAAGGATTACGGGGCACTCGGGTTTTACTGAAAATAATGTTGTCAACTACAGAGCGGTAGAGTTTGGTGTACGGCGTAAAACTCCAACCCAATAAATAAATATACACCGATAACTGATTTTTTGTATGATTAGTGTTTTTTTTATATTCTAAAAATAAATTCTATTCATCTATTCATGGCTATAAGATTGATTCATTGATTTAGTGATGGATTTATGTTATGCAGAAGAATTTCTACTTCTATGACGACTGACAGATTTATGCACGGAGGAAATCGAAGTGACCGGAGTAAGCCCCCGACCGTCGCCAGACATCTGACGAACCTTTCGACTTAAAGCCGTAACCAAGGTAGCAAGAGGTGGATTCGAATACTCGACTTCATTGACCAAATGCTCGCCAGAGTGAGCCAGGGCTTTAACTATCTGAACCAGGGAGATCAGGACGACCACTTCAGCAGTCACTGCCACAACACGTACACTTTGGCCATTATTTCATTGGAGTTTTTACGTCGAACTGTACCACTTATACAACTGCGGCCAGTATCGTGGCCTTGGACGTTTCGAATATTAACTAAATTTATAAATATTAAGTATTAGGTGAGGTAAGATTTTAAAAAGTTGAGTCAGAATACAAAATTGTTGAAATGAGTGAAACAGAACTATCCAACTTACACTCAACGATAGGCAATTCAGCCGTCACAGCACAAACCTATTCAAAATATACAGATGAGACTTTAGAGGACTAAGCAATAGCTACTCAGCATGAGACTAAACAGACACATTAATTAGCACATGACGTTCGGTCGGCATATTATATAAGATCATTTATTTTCGTGTTCTAAAGTACATACTTAAAACCTGGATAAGGTAAGGGTCTGACTGAGTTTAAGATCTGCCGAGGCTAACGAGACAACGAGAGTAATAAATGGACAGTTTTCGTAAATTCTGGGCTTTATTTCCCCTGTAAGTTTTGCCTGTTTGCACATTTATTATAACTTGTGGACCGTTTTTAAGATGTTTAGGAATAATACACCTTCTTCAAAGTCATATGTTGTAAATGACGTGAATACTTACGAGTACCAATGACGTGAATACTTACGAGTACCAATGACGTGAATACTTACGAGTACCAATGACGTGAATACTTACGAGTACCAATGCAACTAAAGATGGCTGTAACATAATCTGAAAGCAAATTTCACATGCTTTACTTTAATCTACAGTGAATATACACTTTTGTCGACCTGCATTCAACATCAAAATGTCAGAAACTTGTTTCACCTACATGAATACACACTTCGGCCGACCTGCATTGCACAACGAAGCGCCAGAGGTTTGTTTCATCGGCATGCAGCTGTACTTTTCTCTACCTGCATTCAACCACAAGGTGACAGGACTGTGTAACACCAACACCTGGACCCAATAATCAAATGTCTCCGAGTTACAGATTAATTTTTATGTTTTACTCAACTGGAAGATTGTTAACGTTCAGAGGGGTGTTTTTGTTACATGGTAGAGTATTTGACTGCATTTTATTACAAGGATGTTGTAAAGCTGAAATTGTTGTTCATTGTCGATGACCTGCTTCGTAGATGCTCACTGTCACAACCAGATTCTTCAATGCCTGACGTTGACTGCAATTGTCCAAGTGTTAGGATGGCAGGCAGTTGTAAGGGCAATGTTGATCGTTTTATTAGTGGCTGATCCACTTTTCGGTTATAGTTAAGATGAAGTTTATGGGCGTGTCGCTTTCCAAGTGGCATGTGACGTGAGTTCATTCATGCTTCTCTGAATGAGTCTTGTTGAACACTGACTGTAGCACAGAGGATTCCCTTTTCAAATGTTGTCCAAGTGACAAAAACATGTGGCATACACTCATGCGCACTGAATCCTTACTAAATCCATCTATCTTAACTACGTCTAAAAAACAGATTTTGACTTATCAAACCGAATAGTGTAGTGATATAGACGTGCGCCCAATGACCCAACACTGATGTGTGACAGGAGTTCAAACCCAGCGATTTTCTCCAGAAACTTCAAGATAACACATACATGAACTCTACATGCACCTATGTGTGATCGGCGAGATAAACACGTGACAGTATCATGTAAGACTACCGATACAGGAGAGAACATAGCTTTTGTACACTTTTTTAGTTTTATTTTTTCTTACACTAAAAAGGTCTATTTCTTAACAAAGGAAACCACAGCACAGGCACATGGCTTGGGGAAAATAATGACGTCATGCAGAAGTGACACGCCCATCAACCTGGACTTTACGAATCCCGACTTTTCATATGTTGCTTGCGAAACGCAGAGGGATTTGTAAAAAATAGGTTGAGGTATTGTTCGTCGTTGACCCACTTTTCCGATTTTGATTGAGAAAAAGAAATTTTTCAATGAATTGCCCCCACCCGACCGCGTGCTATCACCCTCATCATTACTACTGCCAAGGCAGATTCGTAAATCGTTGTTTCCATTTTACCGCGTGACAGCAATCTCAACTAAAGAAGTGACAGGATTGTAAAGTTGTTACGTTATTTTTCACGAACCCACTTCTCAGATGAGCCCTGTGCACACAATCACAGCAATTTCAGTTTACCAAATCCCAGGGGCATTCTGGAAATTCTTCGGATTCATTTTCAGTTTTGCATGAAAAAGGCTTTCAGGCCATATCATGGGCCATATCATTGCCTACGAGAGGTTTGACACCAGCGCTTGCGGACTGTGCCGCCATTGTGGCGCCTTAAATCATTTTAGCGATATTGCTAATACTTACCCACGTCAAAGAAAAGCAAAAAAACAAAAACAAAAAGGAAAATCAAAAAACGAAACAAAAACGTCTGCTCCGGGTGTTTTGCTTCTCTCGTTACATTCAAAATGGCGCTTGCCCCTTTTATACAGCGCAGTATATCTTTCTGATCACGTGATGTGTGGTCAATCAGCTGGCACTTCAGGGAGTGTTGCCGAGTGTTTCGTCATCGCTTGGACTTACTTGCTTCGAGAGTGATCTCGTATGTCAATGGGACCCATGTTCCAAAACTTTGCTTCAAATGACTATATTGCCCAGCAATGAAAACTGAAACCTTCGCTTCAATATGGATGTCGTTCATGTGCAGGACTATATTGTCATCAGTATCCCGTCGCACACTGGTATGAGATCCTAAGGTATTCATATGCAAATGTGAACTATTCCTTCGTTTCCACTGGTTTAGTGCTCTTATACAGGCCTTACTCTGCTCATGAATAGAAAGCGGACAGACGTAAGGTTGCTGTGCGTCCACTCGCCTCGAGGATCAAACAACTACTTGTGTACACGATTATCCGTTCCTTTGTAATTTTGTAATAGCTCGTTTCGGGATTCGTAAAGGGTAGGGCTGTGCTATTGTTCATCGCTGACCCACTTTTCCGATGTTCATTGAGAAAAGGATATTCTTCAATGAATTGACGTCGCCCTACCATGTGACACCACCCTCATCTTCACCATAGCCAAGAAGAACTGTAATCTAAGACGAAGGGATGTATGACCATCTATACGGCCTTACTTCTGGCCTCCTCTCCGCCCGTACGTGGGAAGGTCCGCCAACAACCTGTGAATGACCGTAGGTTTCTTCCCAGGCTCTGTCCGGTTTCCTCCCACCATAATGGTCGCCGCCGTCGTATAAGTAAAATATTCCCGAATACGGCCTAAAACACCGATCAAAATAAATAAATACGTAAACCGAATCATTATTCTTGAATACGCATTTAAAAACCAATTAGTAAGCGTGTCATAGTTCGGTAATAAGGCGCACGACTTCCATGCACTGCAGGTATATGAGGTGCTGGTTCCATATCGTCCTTGAACTTTAAGGGCCAGGCAGAGGTCGGTGGTTTATCCAAGGCACTCTGATTTTTACCTTGAATTCTTGAGTACAGCGTTAAAAAGAAATCAAATAAATCAGTCCTGACCCGGGCAGGGAATCATTTTGGTTTTCCCGCTCTTATTGTTCTCGGAGTCTTGTGACAGTAAGTGGTAGACGGTGCTCGTGGGTGCTCTCACAGACATGACGGAAGGGGCAGTGACCGTAAGTGGTAGAAGGTGCTCGTGGGTGCTCTCTGGGACATGACGGAAGGGACAGTGGGCAGCCTGAACACGGGGTGTCATAGCGATCGCCTGCCTTTATCTTGCGCTTTCCATGGCCATCTCTAATATCATTCCTGACCAGGAGCAATCACGTAACCAAATGAAACTTGAAACTTCCGCATGCGCAGTTTATACGACCTACAAGGTTCTCGCCACTGACTGAGGGGAGTTTCGGTCTCGGTCCAAAAGTCTTCTTCTCAAACTGCATAATCGTGGAGAATGGCGATTTGTGAAATGAACCAACCGATTAATTTCGAAAAAAAGTTTACATAGGATGTCGGAAACGGAGACGTTTTGAAGTCGTTCTGTCCAACTGTTTCCTTTTGGCATTCTACTAGATGCGTGGATTTTCAAAAACCATAGAGTGAGTCACTATAAGACAACAAACTGTAGGTAAACCGACCGATCAAGTCGCCTTTACTGTTGAGCCAATCGCGCTGCATGTCAGTGTTGAGTGTGTACAGGCCAATGCGAGCTAACCTCATCGAGACATTTGCCAGACCATCCCTGACTTCGATTGAGGTCGATGGATGCAACAACTGTAAAAGTGAAAAATTCTTGTGGATGGTGTTTTAAGGGCTTCAAATGAATGAATAAACGAATAAGTAAAAATTTGCCACAGCTGCGACATCCGGTAATAAGCTGCTGTCGCCTTACACTTAGGTCCCTCAATATAGGGATTGTAAATATAAAGACGAAATAAGCTCCAGTAGAAAGGTCACCAACTTGGTGTCTAAAAATACCTTTACTTATTTTAAGTTGTTTATCGCTGAATAAAATGGAGTCACCTGTTTGGATTTTTTTTGGTCATATGGGTAATATATGTGGCCATTGAAGTCACTTTGACTGCTATGGGCTTTGTCGTGCACAGAGAGGCATAGGTGATTCTAGTGACGTTCACAACTAGCACCTGAACCTCTGAAGCCTTCCACCGTAACTCTAAATAAAATGGGAGTCTCTGATGGACTACAGAAAAGGTTCCAAACTAACCGACTGGGCCAGTTTTAATGGGAAAGGCCACAAATTCCCTCCCCACGGCCGGAATGGATTTCCCACTCCTCATGTGGGATCGCCTTTGAAAGCCAAGCACGTTAAGAAGTTGGTCACGCATGGCCCGCACCTTAATTGTTTGACCAGGCCACCACACCTCAACCACCCGAAACGTATATACGGAACCTTAAGAAGAGATTATCATAAAGCGTACGTTACACTATGACCCAGGCTGACCTCGTCATATAGGTGAAATATCTTGAGTACTGTGTTAAGCACCAATCAAATAAATAATGTTCAGGATGGTATTCGTGTTCGTACTGTGTATTTTTTAAATGCATCCCAGCGTTTGACTGCACGTCATTTTTTCACACATGAACTCAACAATTAGGGCATCATTTTAAGCAAGTCAGTGGCGCTTCACAAAAAACATAGGAAACCGACACAATATTTTTAAGAAACAAAGAAAACCTATGTTATATAAATCTGTATGAATTTTTAGTAACAAGTATTAAAGCGATTAAGTGACTACAGCGAAATGTCTTACCAATATTTAGCGTATGGATAAAGAGAGGGAAATACCAGAAAAGCGTTGGCACTCAGCACTGCGACGTTAGAGCAAAGAAACAGGCCCAGTGAAAATATAATGTAACGGGGTGTCACGTCTGGTGTCTTTGGCATGATGTTCCAGTGGCGGCAGCACAAGAAGATAAAGCATATATGTATATTCTTAGAACTCCTCGTCGTCATGTGACTGAAAAAGTGTTAAGTAGGACCTAAAAAGCCAAGCATACATACATACTAGCAAAGCCGGAACTACCTTCCCCACCTCTACTACCACCCCCATCGCTGGCTCGTTGCGACTCTCTGGCCATTGGCAAATGAGGTCGGGAGTTCGAATCCAACTCTGGTCGTTTAGCCAACGATTTTAAGTGAACAGGTTTTTCAAGTTCCTGTCGAGGGTCAGTGGTTTACACCCATAAACCTGACCGTCGTTATACTGGTGAGAAATCGTCAGATCGAGACCAGTCCCTTGTCGGGTCATGCAAAGACTTTAAACATCGTAATGTTGTTGCCTCGCTTGCCGCTCAGCATTGAGAGGTTAGAGCAAGGAAACACAACTGCAAGCATGGGCTCGTCCTATCACGAAGAGACAGTGTACATACATTCTGAGAACTCTTCGTCGTCATATAACTGAAAAATTGTTAGCGTACATACACATACGGTGTTAAACACCAAGGAATCAATCAGTTCTACCCTCCACCTCCTCTCTCGCGTAGAAGAATACAGAACTAGGCAAACGGTACATAGTAATGTGAGGCTCTGATGGGCAACACAATGTGATCCTAATCGCAGTGAAATGCGTCGTTTTCTGCTTATGACGCCACAGAGCTTGTGTACTACCTAAGTGTTTTGTGACCATACATGCAAGTGCGAAGTACTCCAGGAAAGAGCAAATGAGAACATAGCTTTGGACTACCTTGTTAAAGGCGGAAAGGAGTGTTACAAGTTTCCAGTAGGGCTAACATCTTACATATGAAAAACACGTCCACGTCCAATTTCTAGAATACAGTGTTTACCCCTGTATTAGATCGTCATTCCCACTGTTATCCTCATTTTCTACCATTGCATTTTATATTTTTGTTGCATTTCAGACAACCTCTAGGATGTCGTCTCCCAGGGGTCTCGAACGTTACAAACGTATTCATGGGGATGCATATAGACACGCCTATTATGGTTGGCTATTGATACAAGCCGCGCTTCTCCCAGATAGCTTTCACATTTATCGGGAATCGGTTCGTCTGATGTCGAAATCAGGGGACTTTATCACAAAAAGAGTTCATCACCCATAATATTTACATAGTTCATTGTTTTATTCCCAGCTTTCAGACGTGTACTTGCTCTGTAGAGTGAAGATCACATATCAACTTGCATAGATTAATCGCATGTGGCTTTTGCCTCTGCTGTTGTGCTAACTATAAAAAAGTTTGATGCCCTTTGGTCGCACACACATTCAACCGGAAAAGTTTTCCAGGTTTCGATTGGATTGAGTCTGTCTTTATCTTGAAGTTCAGTTTCGTCGTAATTATTCAGCTTAAGTGCTGGAAATTTTCTCTGCAGCTCGTGGAAATGGTTAGATGAGATTTTGGGTTGATTTTTTGTGTAGACGTACTTATGACGTCACTGTCACAAGGCACAGAACATCCGCCGACAGTCTTCAACGTTATCTGGCTCAACGAGGTCACAAAATCGACACAACTGTACCACTGTGGGGTTGTAGGGGCGCCAATGCCAGAACAGACGTCGTTGGACTGAAAATGGAAAACATGCATAAAATTTCCATGGTTGTTTCGGACACTGGATGGAAAGGATGTGGACAAGCAGAGCCATTTTTTCTGACGTGTTTTGTAATCATTTAAAACGAAAGACTACTCAAAAATGATGTTGTGGCTAATGAAAAGGGGGAAAAAATAAAAAAATTAAAAAAAAATAATAATAATAACAAAAAAAAAACAACTGAAGCTGAAATTATCTTCACTGATTTGTTTAGATTTTTGTCTACCAAATTAAACGTAGTCGAATGCTTTCAATGTATGGTGGACTTTAGGGACCATACTGAACAGGCTGAAGAACAGTGACGTCACACATTCCATTGAGCTGCTAAACAGCCTATGATTATTATAATTTTAACTTCTACATGGACATACATGTAGTACTACAGCAGTATCGGGAATTAATGTGAAAATATAACATCCCGGGCTGTTTGACAGCGAAAAGGAATGTGTCACTGTTGTCAGCCTCTTCAATATGGGACATAAAGTCCACTCTATACAATCAAAGCACTTGATTGCGTCTATTTGGCATAGACGAATCTAAATATATCAGTGGAGATGTTTTCAGATACAGTTTTATGCTCTTTTCACTCAGCACAACTTAAGTTTTGAGTGTTTTTTTTTTTCACTTTAAATCAACTTTTGATCAATAATTGTTACGAGGCCAGCGGATACGCTATGCGCTGCGCTGTTCATAATTTATTCTGTGAGGGACAAGACAAGGTTAGTATTTCACGGCGTATTCCCCCATTCACTGGAGGCACACATTACTGAGTTCAGGTAAGATGCAGCTAAAACCTTATTTCTGCACAAAATAAATCTTTTCATCTTGCAGTGGCGCGATTTATCACATTGTCACTTTGTCAGGGCACGAATAGTGATGCACAATATCGAATCATGGAAAAAAAAGAAACATATTTGAGAATTGTGTTAAACGACGTCCCACGACTTTTTGCAGTATGGCCCCTTTAGTGAGTGACACTCGCCAGGAGGTATGTGGACGGCCTCTCCAATGTAACAAGTATGGGAGAGACACACTACATTTTTACTTTCATATCTTAATGAATTTAAGTGTCGAAACCGACATTCGTACATCAGCCGTCAATCAAAATCCTCCATGTTGGCAAGACCAATTTCCAAGAGGACAATTAACTCAGACCACTAAGAAAGCATATAAAACAAAACTGAGCTTTGGTTCCAATTGTTCATTTATTAGGCATGACGATCATACTTCCCCGGGCGCAAGGGAGATATACAGTTGATTATAAACACCACATATACTAAAATGGTGCACGATTTGGATACTGATTTTATTCATTCGTGTAGAACACTCATTACGTCTTTCGTCATCATTGAAAACTGCTGACTGCTTCTCTTTGCATGAATCCGTCCTAATTTTATATATATTTATACATTTTCTTACTGTTTCTTACTGTTTGTGTTATTTGTCGTTTTCGGAAACTGGTGTTGCAATTATTGATCCTGTACGCCCATTCTGGTTGACGGCTGGTATCCGAATGTCAATTCGACTCCTAGGTTCTGCCCAGTTTGCTCTCACCATAATGCTGGTCGTCGTTGTATAAGTGAAATATTCTTGAGTATGGCGTAAAACCCCAATCAAATAAAATTCACGATGAACATACGCCCCTTAGCCCCGGGTTAAGCGGAATTAAACACAATTATGAATCAGGGTTCTAGAGATTCTGGACAGCCCGCACTAACAAGAGATTGTAAAATTTAGGAAAATTAAACTGAATGAGTTTGATGAATATCCTTGACAGGCTTGTTTTTGCACTAATAACTTGTGACGTTGATTGAAATCATCACAAAGCAGAGAGAGTTTAACGAACGCTACTAGCCGATATATGCATAGGCCATATGCAGGACTATTCGGTCTATTGCTATTCAAGTGGGGATAATTCACAATATCATAGCCTAAGGTAGACAATACTCAAAACCACGCATTATCTGGATATCGTTTTGTCATTGAAAAATACACTTGTTTAGATTTTATTGCCGATATGCAAATGAGTTGATGCTTGGACGTGTGTACGAGTTGTTACTTCTTAAACTTTTACACGAATGGTTAGACTACAATCCTAAATGAGGTAAACCGACGCCGGTAACGTGTGATCATTTGCCAACTATCACATTGTCGTCGCTGTTGTGGTTTTACTGTCCTTGCTATAGTCTTTTACATCACATTGCATGCCGAAATAAGAGTGACTTGGTGCTAGGTGTTGTGTAATTTCTCACTAGTTAAAAACTTGCGCGAATAGTTAGAATAAAACCATAACTGAGGTACGTTGACAAGAGGTCGGATTTCACGGGTAGCGTGTGACAATATGACAACTACCACACTGTCCTCTCTGCTCCGGTTCTACTCTCTATGCAGTGGTCTTTTATTCTGCTGTTGGACGTTGCATTGCTTACGTTTATTGGCCTTGTAGACTAGAAGAACCACATTACATTGTACGCGATTTTTCTGTTTTATCGACAATGAAATTCATACTGGCACATGGTTTATTGTTACACTCCACGGTGCTTTGTGTCTACTATAGTTCATGACAATATCGTAATGCACTGTGGCCTGTGGCTATCACAGTCCATTGTACTCTATTCCCCACACAGTGCTAGCCATACGTGCAGAAGCCGTTCGACTCAGTGCAGAAGGCGTACGACACTGTACAGAGGTAGTACGACAGTGTGCAGAATCCGTATGATATTGTTTAGAAGCCGTCCAGCTTAGTGCAGAGGCCCTATGATACTGTGCAAAAGCCGCTCGGTTTAGTGCAAAAGCCGTGTGATATTGTGCAGAAATCGTATGGCATTGTGCAGAAGCCATACGACGTTATCCAGGAGCCGTACCACACTGTGCAGAAGCCGTATGACACTGTACAGAAGCCGTATGACACTGTGCAGAATTAAGCCGTAAGGTATATAAAGTTTTCTTGAAATATTACTGACTGCTAATAAAAGTCTGCTGAAACAAAATCCATGTCAACACTTCCGCATCACGCTTAGTCACAACAACGAAAAAAAAAACAACTGTAAATGTCTTTTTCGTGTCATACATACAGATCGTGAGCAACACGGCGTTTCACTCGTCTCTGCTATTCGTGTACAAACGTAGTGTTATCTAATACATCAAGCCGACAGTTAAGACATCAAGCCGACAACTGAGGCTTTGTTATACATTATAACATACATTATAACATATATATGTTATTACATACAATACATTATCACAGCCTAAACCTATGACAACTACTGGCAATACATAGTCATGACAATACCGGAAAGCCTGACCTAACTTGTTTGGATTTCTTGTACACCCTAACAAACTGTTTATTTATTGCCGTGTAGACAAAGCAGGAAGGTAGTATTTAGAGTGTACTGTACGTCTTTACCCGTGACGTATTAAATCATACATATATACTGTCCTAAGTTTCTTTTCTGCTGCATGCGAAAGGAGTACTTGGTATATCCGTGACAATTTTCATTACACACGATATGTTACACGAGCATTATACCAATAGTAAACAGGTCTGACCTATAGACACTTAACTCATACGTTCATTAAAATAAAACTCTGTATGTTTAACTAAGTTACTCCATTTTCAATGACGAACATGACGAGGAAACCACTGTCTTAAACTGCAGGAGGAATTTTTGCTTTCAACTTATCTGTAAATTTTAAATGTTACTGTCAATCTTTTACTGTCTTACTCATTTCTGGGTGGTCCGTATTTACTGGCTGTTGCGTCACCGTCAACAACAACACACAGGTTACAACGAGGGCTGAGCAAGTCGACATCTTGCGGGTCGGTTCACAGCTAATGAAGTTTAAAATTGGGTTGCCAGATGGCTTTATTTATACCTGACCTGAGCTCCCATGGTAACGATTTTAACTGACTTTTTTTAGTGACCACAATATCCACGACATGCAACTCAAGCAAATGGTGGCTGTAATCTCTACAAAAGAGGCTAAGTGAAGACACGTTCATGTTTTATATCGTACGTGTCATTTTCAGTTATATGACGACGATGATTCCTTAGAACATATGTATATACTGTGTATTCGTGTGGCAGGGCAAGCCCATGTCGGCAAAGTGCTGCGGCTACTGAATCATCATGCGAAAGATACCAGACATGACACCTCACCCAGTCACATTATACTGACACCGAATGCACGCCAGTCTTGTTTCCTTGCTCTAACCTCTCAGCAACAGGTACCATTTGTAATATAACCCACCCGTGATTGATTCCAGATCTCTCGGCCCAGAGGCGGACGTTCCATCAACTAGGCCACCGAGGCGGTCAGTGTATCTGGGAGTCACAAAACCGAGAAGCAGTGTCTATAAAGGTCATGTCCAGGGAATTTGCAATTCTCCAATGAAACATCCTTACACAAGGAGGTATACATGTACTGGAGAGGAAAAACGGGTTACGCAACAAGAAAAGACAATTCAAAGACAAACATGAATTGTAAAATGAAGTGTCAGATGAAATTATTTAGATGATTGGGATTTTATGCCCTACTCAAGAATATTTCATTTATGCGACGGCAAGCAGCATTGAAGTGAGAGGAAACAGTGCAGTGCCCGACGGAAACCCACGACCATCCGCAGGTTGTTGACAGACCTTCCTACGTACGGCCGGAGAGGAAGCCAGCGTGAGCTGGACTAACAGCGACCGCATTGGTGAGAGGCCCCTGGGTCATTACGCTGTGTTTGAGCGCCAACTTCCAGGGCCACGGAGACCCCTACGTCACATGAAAGTTCATTAATCACTGTCCAGGAATTATTATCTGAATTAACACCACCCAGATGAGATAAATAAATAAATGAAACATCTTGTAGTCTCAGACGAATTAAAAATTGTCTTTTCACTGTTGCGTGTAATTCCGGCCTCGCGTTGGATGGAAATAAACAAATAAACTGCAAAATCAGGGGATGGCTATACCTTTGCATTGTTTCATGTATTTGTGTAGATATGTTAAATGTGATGACACCACAGCATTTTGAGTAACTCTATACCCATGACGTCTAGTATATTGCATTTAATATCACTGTAATATTTTCCACAGAGTTCTGCTGAAGTCACAGTGCTAGGGGGAGTGTAAACTTACTTTTTTTTATCAAACTTAGAAGAACAGTTAAAATAAAACCTTAGATACCGTAAGGTAATTGAGGCCGGATTTCACCGCTAACGTGTGACCATTTGTCAACTATCACACTGTCGTGTTTTCTATAGATCTTATTCACACCAGCCCAGTGAACAGTAAATAAATCAATGAAACACTGAATCAGGCAATCTGTTACCATTTACTAGGACCTTGGCAGCCAGTATGTTCCCATTCACTCACACCATGACAGCCAGTCTGTTCCCATTCACTGACACCATTACAACCAGTCTGTTCCCATTCACTCACACCATGACAGCCAGTCTGTTCCCATTCACTGACACCATTACAACCAGTCTGTTCCCATTCACTCACACCATGGCAGCCAGTCTGTTCCTATTCACTCATACCATGGCAGTCAGTTAAATTAGGTGCTAAAGCACCATGACGGGGACAACTTGACAAACGTTGAGTCACAACCGTGCTGGTCACATATCATATAGCACCTAATTTAGGCCAAATGTTTTCTACAGCTAATTTTGAATGGATATAATTTACCCCAAAGGATTGGCTAATTATGTTGTAATTATTGCTTAATTAGGCGGTGGTTATTAATGCGGCGTTAGATATCTTGTACGAACACAAACACACGAAGAACAAATTGCATATTCATTTAATGCCACGAATTAAATGCAATCGTGTTGAGGCAATTGTTTTGACACATTCATGATTTCCCGGTTTCTGTATGAACGAGAATGTATGCTGGAATTCTCACGGAAACATACGCAAATAACTCTGGTCTCTTTGTGTGTGATTTATATACAGCGCTAGCTTATTTTAAGAACAGAAAACTTTACTTCTTAGCACTGGTAATCATTTGTGCTAAGCAATATGATGACTGCTATTTTGTATACACACAATGTTACTATTCAACCGACGTGGACAAGAAAGCCAGCATTTTCTCCTCAGTGTCGTGACAACAGGCTGTGGCTGTAATGTGTCTGTCTATTACCACTAGAATACATTATCTGACTTAAGTAAATCTGCATGATTTAAACTTAAACATGTACATTTACTTAAGTAAATGTACTTCAAGTTGCAGTCATATGAATGCTGCTTACATTAAAGACAAATAAGCGCACACTCTAATATCTGATATGATAATGCCAGTTTTTGCTTGCTTTTTAAATGAGATTTCTTGATGGTCTGTACAAAATGCCGTTAATTGTAGGAGAACACGTCGTTTTCTGTAATGATTTTATGCTATTTAAAGAGATACAGAATCGACTATGAAATACGGTGTCTCGGCTTGAATCGTGCAGCATTGGACACGCATGATTTAATATGCCATACTTAGAATTCAGCTCACACTAGGTATAACACGAAGCAGTCTATTTCTTACATCTGTCGAGCAGTGATTTTATAATCACAAATAGTACACCGAAAAGACAAGAACGAACAAAAGACTACTCAGCTTTGAATCGCTTTATGGCAGAGAGGAATTTTCAGGGATCCCCTTTATACAGAAATCAGTAAGGGTTTACGCCACATCGGCTGTATTTCAGCCAAATTCTTGCAAATGGTAATTTTCTTTATTGATATATTTTTTTATTTGTATAAGAGCTGTCAGTTTCTCTTTACATCAGTCGACACCAATTGCATATTTTATGAAATGGTGCATTTCATTAAACGTAGTATCCCTTTGAGCTTCAAAATTGCATCAGAAAATGGCGGCTATATATATATATATATATATATATATATATATATATATATATATATATATATATATATATATATATATATATATATATACACATATATATATGCCCTGTCCAAGTCCGGATTTGAACCCACACCTCATGTGACCTTACAACTGAAAAAAGTAAGCACATTACTCATTGGTCCACGGCCAGATCTCGAAAATGTCAACGTGCTGACACACAAATCTGGTGCAAATAACAAGCCGTAAGTATCAGAAATCTTTAATGGCATAAATGACACATGTCTGCATACGATTCAACCACGAATAAGTGAATGTTTGAAAATCTGGACATTGAGCAGAGTCTCGGCCAACAAAGTGAGACATTGTGAGGCACAAAATGTAGATCAACACCCACCCATGGTAACTTTTTACGAAACTGCGGCTGACAACGTCACTTCCGTCCGGGTGCGCAGAACTGCCTCCTGCAGTCGAATATCAGGCTAGGAGCCACGAGATCACAGAAGCCGCAGAGTTGGACAATGGTAGGGTTGAACGGCCTCCATTGCGTGTAAGGCTGTTCTTTAACTACAACAAAGATGGAAACATTTTAAATAGGCTTGTTTATTGATTCGATACATGGGTGTTTAACGCCATGCTCAAAAAGTACTCATTTTGAAGGCAGCGGCCATGCCTGATCCTGAGGACAGGAACCGATTCCACAAAGGAATTTTGTACTTACGTAAAAAAGTTTAACTAAAATTAAACCGTCTTGCAATTTTAAAATAAAGGCATGGATGGTGCATACATATTATGCCAAAGTACAAGTGACACATATTCCCAAACCAGTATGTACCGGTATGAAGTAAGCTATAAAACTGAGTTTAAAAGTTTTGTCTTAATTCAAACATTCCTTTGTGGAATCGGCGGGGAAGCCAGTTTTGAGTTAAGCCAAATTTTAAATGTCTCTTTTCACACTTAGACCACTTGAGTTAAAATTTGGAACACTTGAGAAGAATTATGCTAAGACAAATATGTCTAAATTTGAACACCTGGGGCTATAAACTGTGTAGTATATCAAGGTTTTAACTCTTCACTGAAGTAAAAATTTCCTTGTGGGATCAGCCCCAGCCACTTGATAACCCTCTGGACTTATGTCTACAGCCGCAACCTATGCGGCGAGGCCTGGATTCGAACACACGTGTCCACAGGGGTCAAAGGCCGGACAGCTGTAACCACCGAGGGCCTTAATCATCACAGCCAGCGGGGATCTTTTAATAGACGTAATTACTTGTTAGACTGGAGTTTAACGTCGGGCTCAGAAATTCACGTATATAGGACCGCCGACAAGCTTATAGTTATAACAGACCGACGACCTTCACCAGAAACCAGATAGGCGACTGCCGAACGAGAGAGAAGTGGATTCAAATCCCTGATCTCACTGGTGAGAAGTCAATGTCAATCAAACAGTTTTGCATATGCACTGAACATCGATCAAATCTCATGAGCATTAAAGATTTTTTTGACGAGAAAAACTGGTCAACACGCCCAGTATAACGCTGCTGTGCGTGCTTGTAGGGATCCCGGTACCCCCGTGGTCGTGTTGATGATGTCTCTGGACGTGGATTCTAAGACTGTCTACCGCTCTCTTAGAGCCACAAATGTATCACTTTGTTTTTCCCTGTCTTCGTAAAAGTTGGGAAAGGAAAACACGTAACATTTCTCAAAACGAAATACCACCAACTACAGAAAGTTTCTGTAGATAGTTTAAAGATAAAAAACCAACAAAAATATTAATAAAATATTATGTATATGTATAAATTTTGTGTCTACTTATGTTGTAACATCTTACCCATTTCAGGACCATCGCCCAACACAGCATAAGGTTGTGAAACGAGTAGAAACAAAGTTCCCAACATTGCGACTGCAAAAATGATAATCTTCTGTTGTGTCATGACTCCAGATAATAGACTGGTCTTACTGGCACAAGTCAATGTGTCATTTATACAGATGGTCCTCCTCAAATGTATCGTCCTGTACATCCGCCGGATATTCGTAAGAAATTTCTCTGCAATCTCCTTGCTTTTTATGATCGAGAAATATAATACAGAAATATCCACCCCAAACAGATGGCTGATAGAAAAGAAAAGGTATTAATAAGCACATCAAGGTCGCTGCTGTGCATGCTAATGAAGGTGATTTATCGTGTATTTATAACTGTACTGCTATCATGAAACGGTATAGCGTTTATCAGAAGAATGTAATAAAATATCGGATATCATGAAGTGGATTTGAAATCTTTACAATTCCATTATTTTTGTAATATTATTATTCTTGCGGCGTCCAGTACATACTCCTCCTGAAACAATACTCTGTTCTTTTGCCTTACGGATATTGATTACGTAAGGTAATGTGTCAGTCAAACACAATTTGTGTAATAAAAGAAGCTGCTGAGATCGTACCTTAGCGAGTAGTTAATCATGTCAGCGCAATACTATAAATGACAAACGTGTGAGCAATATCATCGCTCTGAGTCCAAATGCAACTGAGGCTTGCATTCCTCCCCCTACCCGGTCGCACGTGGGAAGGTCCACCAGCAGCAGGATGGTTTTCGGTTTTCCGCGGGCTCTGTCAGGTTTTCCTTACTATAATGCTGGCCTCTGTCATATATGTGAAATACTTTTGAGTACGGCGTAGAAGAAAAAAAAATGACATAAATAAATAACCATAACCGTTCTTGTCAGCTTAAACTTGAGGCACTAGAACCTCTCAAGGGTGATTTTTCTTTACAGTGCTGTCTTATTCTGCATTCTCTTATCTTCGCTCTCACTTAAAGATGAAATCCAGCTTCGAATTGTAGATACCTTAAATTGTAAAACATTTTATGAACCAAGCCAGTTGCGTTTTCTTAGTTCTCCCTGATTAAGGTGACTATCTCACTGAAGAGTTCACCTGCTGTGAATAGACGTGCCTCAGGTAAAGGTTTTTGCCCCCTGCTATAAACTGTGTATGGCTGCTTGTGCAGACTACTGAAGGAGACCTATTAACTGAAACAACAGCCCTAATCACCCAACCGGGGTGGGTTTATAAGCACATCACAACAGGTTTTGCTCAGAAATATCATGATAAAACATCGATTTACGCCTTCATGGAGTATAATAAGTTTTAAACTTTATCCTAAGTAAGTTGATATGTTTACATTTTAACTGGAGGCAGGACAATTCTTGATTAATAGTAAGTGGCAAACGAATTAATAACGAACTTTGTCCCACATAATGCTACCCCAGACATTTTGTTTTTTTTCTCCCATTCTTTTTTGGAGATAGTTGAGTGATGAAATACTTACATTTCTCGCTTATTTTTTAACATAAGGCTATGACACTTGGCACATATGTAGCTAAATATTTCAAGGATAAACTGTCCCGCAAAGTTTTGATATCTTTTCTAGTTTTAAACATATTAGTAAAAGAACATCAGCGATTCAAAATCTTTTTTCATTTTTGAAGGTTTAACTTTACATGATCGCTCAGAACAATCTAAGATGAATATTAAAAACCTGTGGGACCGATTTTTTAGTTTACATAGTAAATTATCCACCTTGGCAAAAGAACTCAAAAATTTTGAAAGTTGGCAAAAACAAGCATTTAGAAAAGCAACTCTGATTTTTTTCAAACCTTCTCTATATGTTGATTAATATTAGCCTTGGTAAAATTCAAAGGCTTTTTTGGAGATGAGCAGTCGTTTAGCTTTTAGAATATATATACATATGGCCATATTTGATAAATATTTTGGGCTACACAAGGCAAAGTGTGAAATTCGGCTTATGAGCGGTTCTAGCGCCCGTAAATGTTGGTCGAACATCTGACTTCCTGCACATTATTTCTCACCAACATCGTTGCATTGTTCAGGCCCAAGTTTCATGAAGCATACTTAGCTAAGTATTCGCTTAACTTCCATGACAACATATGTTGAAGATATAGGAAGTGCATTAGCTAAGGGCTACCTAGCACTAATTATGCTTCATGAAACCGGGCCCAGTTGTCGATAATATTATATGGGCAACATACAGCACAATACAACCGTTGCACTTTTATGTCGACAAGTGCACATTTAGTTGTGATCACCAGCTTTCATGTATGATGACGTGCAATCGTTATGGTATACTTCATGTACGGTTGCACAAAACTGACATGGAGTACTATGACTGCGCACTTCCTTGAGACTTTGTGCTGGATCTGAAATACAGAGCTAGTATGGTGGGACGAGTGGCTGGTTATCGTGAGCGACTTCGAACTACGAGGAAAGAGTTCGAATCTCCAGTGTGAATATATATATGTTTGGGTTTTACGTTTCACTCAACAAGTTTTCCGTTAAAGTCCTTAGAATGTATATACTAGTATATTGTGTCTTCTTGTGGCAGCGCGAGTCCATGTTGTAAAAGTGCTGTAAGCAGTGGAACATCATGCCGAAGACATGTGGTTGGTGTGAACCGTGTGACCATTTGGCTAATGGAAATCGACAAAATGACTGGAATCCATGTGTTTTAATGATACACATGCATTTCTGTCTTCACTTGTTTGGATGTGAAACAATGGCTTTACAAGTATGGCTCTGGAGGAGCAGTGTTGAAGCAGTGATTGAAATTACTCAATCAAAAGGTCATTTGGTACCTCGTTAAGCGTTTTACGTCAATATTGGGTGTATCCACTGTTTGCCTGAATGACAACCTGAACCCTTCTCTCCATACCACCTGTCAGCCTCCGGGTTTCTTGGCCTGCAATGAGCCCACTTCGCAACCCTCTAAAGCATGTCTGGGACATGACTGGTCCTCGTGTGCCTGCAACGGATCCACCTGTACATGATCTGGCTCAACTGCAAGCTGCCATGCACGAGACATGGCAGCGACTTCCCCTTCAGAGTATCAGTTGGCTGGCAGGTGGTATGAGGAGAAGGGTTCAGATTGTCATCCAGGTACACGGCGGATAAACCCGAATAAACTCCGGTGGCAGGGAGAGTCCATGCCGCCAAAGTGCTGCCTTCGCCGGAACATCATGTAGAAGACACCAAGCATGACACCCCACTCAGCCACATTTTTTGACACCAGTCATCTTTCCTTGCCCTAACCTCGCAGTACTTAGCGCCAGGCGAGGCAACAGCAGGTATCCGTTTTAAAGTCTTTGGTTTCACACAATCCTGAATAGATCCCGAATCTCCCGACCAGAATGTGGGTGCTCTAACCTCTGGGCCACCGAGGCGGTCAGTTCAGTGTGCAATTCAGTGTGAACTTCTTGAGTCCAAGTGAATGAAAGGCAAGCGTTTATACCGACCCGCTTGCCCTAGGTATGTTTTGTTTTACATTTTAATAAGTATAATTATTATTTGGGGGAGAAGCTAATAATGTCGTTGGTTTGACTGCAATGAACACGTCTAATAATGTCCACAAGAGATTTGCAAAGTGCTCGATGTAGTTTCAAAGGTACATGTTTATTTATTTATTTGATTGGTGTTTCATTGGTGTGGTCGACCTTCCCACGTACGGCCAGAGAGGAAGCCAATATGAGCTGAACTTTAACTGACAGCGGCTGTACTGGTGAGTGGCACCGCTAACCCCCTCGGCCACGCAGGCCCTAACAAATGTGTAGAAAAAGACCTTTTGATAGTGTAAAACATGGCTTCACTTAAATAAGAGTCTTCAGAAAATAAAATTTCATGACTTGAAGTAAGAAACTTCCTGATGAAAAGTGACCTGTGAAATGTTATGAAAGAAAAATTTTCGCAACTGTAAATTTATGCTTAAACATGTGGTTTATCTATTTAAAATTTAAGATTTAAAAATCCTTCAAAACTATAGGATAAAGATATTGGCAGAATTACGATGGTATTTGTGCCATCTATGCAGGCTGTTATTGATTGAGTGATTGAATGATTGATTGATTAACTGTTAATTAACGCCATATAGAAAATACGGAAATTCGGGCATGGAGCAGATGACGGGGACAGAGCAGTGTCTCTGTGCCTTGTGTGCATCAGGTAACTTTCACCTCACATGTGAAATTGGAAACTCTGAAACCATCGAAAAGCTTATTGAGGTACTGGTATCAGCCACTGGTTAATATTTAAACCATGTTACATCAACAAACATATTGACACTATTGTAGTGCCTGTGGTATACGGTTAGATATTTAGCTTCGACCGTTAATATTTTCCTAGACCCCAGCCAAATATCTAATCGTATATGGCAAGAAGGTCGTCGTATAAGGCACTTGTGACCAGAGTAGACTGAGATAACTGGTGCTATTCAAAAATAAAAACTATATTCAACTAACATCGCGGAGTTGTCTCCCCTTGTTCAGTGTCACGGTAGGCCTGCAATGAACCATCAGCTGTTGGTCAATGTCGGTGCTTATGTTACAATCGGCCAACAGCAAAGGCAAGTTGTCAGCGATCTCATTATTGACCACTAACGCCCAGTTTGGTTGATGGCTCGTTTAAGTCGTAATATTTAAGTCTATGATACATGTAATATTATTATTATTAATGTCCACTGACTGTATTGTACAGTTTTCGAATGTATGTATTCTTGGGTTTTACGTCGTACGATACCATTTAGGACGTTTGGGGGCCCTTAAAATTATATATATACTGCGTTCTCTTGTGGCAGGGGGAGTCCACAAAGTTCTGTTGCCACTGGAACATCATCCTGAAGGCACCACACATGACACGCCATCCAGTTACATTATATTAACACTAGGCCGACCAATCCTGTTTCGTTGCTGTCAATGCTGCGCACGTGAGGCCTTGACCCCATGGTATATCCCCACGTGAGGCCTTGGCTTCGGCAGTGTATAGGTATATGGAAACAAACAAACCCGCGGAGTCCCGTCATATTTGGTCTCGGATGTTGGACATTTCAACCAATCAAATCCCTACAATTTTCTCTGAATGTGATAATCTACACATACTTTGTTATTCAAGGCCATATACATGAATATGTATAGAATTTGACGGTTAGCTGGCCAGCTTTATAGGTAAAGGATACCGGAGTGGCCATGGTGAATCTTTTGTTAGTTACTGATGAACTTCCCCATAGATGTGTGGCATATAGGTATGTAATAAGATTACGGAGAACGGGTTGGGAGGTTGGCGTCATTTCATTGATTCTGTACGGAACCGCAGAAGGCACATGCTAAGGAAAACATTTTTTCAACACATATTTGACAGATTTAACAAATTGTTGGTGTTAAGGAGTAAAACATTTTTTTTGAAGGCAAACATACTCAGAAAGACTATGTTTAGCCTTTATTGTTACAATTAGGGAGGGATTTGTTTTCTATTTAGAGGCGCAAAAAAGAAAGAATTCTTTTTACCCGTAATTGTTAAAGTTAGGGTTTTAAGGTTTAAAAAAGAGAACTTTTTCAGTTGTTGCTGTTACTATATTTAGACCCTTTCCGAATGACCAACAGGAAGGCCGAATAGCTGACTGTTTATTGGTTCATTATCGCTGGCCCCGAGATACTATAATAAATTATACACAATTAAATACTGATCTTTTTTTAAAATTTGAATTAAGTTCAAAATCGATTGGTAAAGCTGGAGCGCACGGCTCGGTTAGCCAAGGCTTTTACTGCGGTTACTGTGTATGTCTAACGGGATCACTGGTCCCGATTTACTCCATAACACCGCAGCGTGAAGGATGATTCCAGGAAGTTTAGAAAACCAGGATGTACCTTTAAAATGAAAGGTAGCGCATGTTCTAAGTTAAGTTTGCCAAAAAGGTTGCACTATGTTCCCTTCGGTAAAGCATTTTTTTCAACATCTACTACGAGAGCGGTAGGGGCCTCCGTGGCTCAGTCGTTTAGCGCGTTTAGCAGCGAAATGACCCGGAGGGCTCCCAGCAATGCGGTCATGTGAGTCCAAGTGCAGCTCGTGCTGGCTTCCTCTCCGGCCTTACGTGGGAATGTCAGCCAGCAAACCGCGGATGGCCGTGGACTGTGCCCGGTTTCCTCCCAGCATAATGCTGGCCGTGGTAGTATAAGTGAAATATTCTTGAGCACGGCGTAAAACACCAGTCAAATAAATAAATAAACAAATCGACCAGCATGAAACGCCGCCATTCTGTCTAGGCCCTGATGTAATTGTTCCAAGCGCGGAACACTCCTGTCCCCTGGGACTGTAGTAACCCTAAGCTAGGGTTGTGTTTGTATGTTAAGTATATATGTCAATTTATACCATACAGTGGTCTGAAAATACTGTGTTGTTCATCCATGTACTTGTTATAATTAAAACATATAATATTTAAACAGTGTGCTATCCCTATGCTATTACATGTTACATGGACAGACAGATCAGAGCATCTACGCTGCAGCTGATAAACAGTTAATATCTCCTAGCTCCCAGGTTTGTCAATCCCCATAAGCTTAAAAGCATCGGCCTTCAGATCACCAGTCGGCAGTACAATTCTCCACACTTCAAAAGAAGATAATTCAACAACTAATCCATAAAACTGCAAACAGGTTTTTTGCATTCAAGAGAGAATTGGTAAACTTTTTAATGAACACTACCGCATTCATGAGCTGTCTTTTACTTTAAAAATATTACAGCTAATTAAAAGCACCCCGAATAAGCAATTAAAATTATTCAAATACCTCCGCTATGTAATAAATCTTGTTATTTTATTTCAAAATGTAAAACATCTATATGGCTTATCAAATTCTGAAATCACGTCATATAATGAATGTACTTGACCTTTGTCTGATATCATGTTAGAACGTTACATGTTTCACATGACATGTACATTTAACTGATACTGTATCCCAGGTTTCACTTTAAAACCTCTTAATGTACATATTCAAAATAGAAATAAATTAAAGATCCTAGAGTTTATGGTAGTGTTATTGGCTATTTGAACGGCATACATGTGTAGAAGTGCCGCATATTTTACATTCAGCCTAGAATATAATGTTCAGGTGTCATTTATTTAATACACCAACTTGATGTTATGCACTATTCGTTGTAGATGTACAAAAACTTTCTAATTTTTTATTGTTAACTCTTTCCAGTCAGTACAATCGGGCGTTATGTGGTTTAAAAAAATAATAATGAAATGTCAGTCAACTAGTTGATGATCAAACTTCGCAGGGTGGAAAAAATAAGCAACAAAATATCGATATAAATATGCACCTTTTCCTCGACCACCGATACAATGGTTGTTGTTTTAGGCCTCTGGCCAATAACATATATCTCGTAAAGAAAAAAAAGTAATACCATCTTGTGACCACTAAGTGCTGAGTGTAGTATCTGATGGTTAGGCGTGTTTTTTTACCATATTCAACAAAGGCCACGGGTAAACAGTAAATGACTTACACGATTCCAGTACACTTCACTTTACTCGTCTCGGCCTTCGGTCTCACCACACTACGTTCGGTGTTAATCTTCTCGGGGAAATATGAGGCTGTATACCCACACATTACGCTGGTGTAATTTATAGTTTTTGAATGGTCAGGTGGAGACGTGAGAGAACTTATCGCATGCAAATGATGCAGCTCTGTGTTGTTCTATCACTGAAGAAATTATACTACTCTACGTCATGCAACAACAAAGGTTTTTATGCATTGTGATGTACGAATCAAAAGACATGAACATAGACCTCTATGTACCTAAGGGCGCGAAAGTTCCTATCAAGTCCCCCACCTCCGCCCCCAAATTGTAGCCACAAAACAGCCAGTTGATAAGTCACGTCTAGTGCATTAAATTTAACATCGCTCTAATTTTTCTTTTTACCTAATTCTACTTAAGCCGTGGTGCGAGTTGGTGTGTGAGTTGCTATTTCTTAAACACTCACCTGAAGAGCTACTATAAAACTCTAAGGTTAACTGACAAGAGACCCAATTTCACTGGTAACGTGTGACCGCTCGCTGTTCTGGTTTTACTCTCAGAGCTCTAGTATTTCTGTGTGTGACATCAAGCACCTCATGTAATTAGCTTAGTGGTCAGCAGATTTCAGGCCGGTTCACATACCAATTACAGACATTATTCACAAACATGTCCTAAGAAAACTTTTGATTACAATCAGTACGAGGACTCTGACTTCTGATGTTTAAATCACAGGGTTCCGTTTCTCAAACAGGTGTAAGTTGTGTCAAAACGTAATTGCCATGACGACGCATACTGGAAAGGTATGTCGCCACGAAACAAACATTAGACCCTCTTCGTTCGTCACGCCTCTGATTCCCTGCTTTGACCCATGAGGGCGACGCATTCAAATCCAGCTCTTGTTTTTTCAGTTGCGGTTTTACATGAGAAAGTTTATTAGATGCGCAATGAACGGCGGTGGGTGGTTTACCCCGAGCACTCAGGCTTCCTACTCCTAAATACCTGTCCCAAACACCGTCATACAAGGAGAAAGAAGTGTCTTCGGTACACAGCCTTAATCACCAACCAAATAAATAACCAAAATACCAAAACGCACTTTTATTGTATAAAGAGCAATGTGACATTGATTGCTTTACCATAAACACGTAGAGCTAATAAGTGCAACAACGTTCGGGTACCTGACATGATCAATTCCATAAAGTCATGTCTGACTTAAGTCAAAATCTAAAGCCTCTTCACAACGCTTAGTTCTCGGTACGGGAAGTTGAAATTTCGAAATATTTGTCATGGGATAACATCGACGCAGTGGTCAAAATTTGTATTTGCATATATCATAAGGTCTAAAATTGTGCTTCAAATTTTTACTCATGTCAAAAATGGCTTTTTGGAATCGACCCCAGAATTATATGCCGAGAATAGAGGCTGTGGTAACATACTGGGCATTCCGCCATTTGACATGTATCATCTACCATATGCACACTAAATATCACCCGACCTAAGCATCAATTAACCGATATGCCGGATAAATCCGGATAAAAACGCCGAGTCAGTGTCATCGATCATTGCCCGATGCTTGCCGGAGTGACAGCTAGGTTCTCTCACAGCCTCGTGGTGGTCGACCGGGAGATCATTTCACGTGAGAACATGACACGTGTAGCGCGCGAGACACGGAACGCCATGGTGAATTAACGCCAGAATAATTACATATTGTTATTTGGAACACCTGCTTTGCAATTTATCTACACTACTATCACCAAACACTGTTTACAATTTTCCACCCATATTACGCTAATATGAACTGTAAAATAATTCTGGTCGTGGATTTGCCCCGGGCTCTGCCCGGGTTCCTCCCACCATAATGCTGGCCGCTGTCGTATAAGTGAAATATTCTGAGTACGGCGTAAAAATACCAATCGAGTAAATAAATAAATCAACTGAATATTGAAACCTTAATAAACAATATTATTTCCGGCTAACCTTGGCTATACATATTATCAAGTTCTGATTTAGATATTTTCTCGGAGAGTAGAAATTCGCAATATGAGCTGGTTTACTGTTGTATGAGGTTGGGATGACTTGGTCTTCAAGTGTAATATTACAGGTATTTGTAGGACTAGTGTCCACAGGTTGTTTTTGGTGCTAATTATACTTGATTTATTTATTTATTTATTTGATTGGTGTTTTACGCCGTACTCAAAAATATTTGACTTATACGACGCTGGCCAGCATTTTAGTCGAAGGAAACTGGACAGAGCCGGTTGGAAACTGCCGACCATCCGCAGCTGCTGGCAGACGTTCCCACGTACGTGCTAATTTTACAGAAAAGATCCTGTTGACAAAGTATATTACCATGAGGCGTGGGGGGGGGGGGCTTCTGAGAAACGTAATTAAGACTTGAAATTGGCCAAAAACGAAAGATTATATACCGCCTTAGCCGATCTCCTGCCGGTCGCCCGGTGTGGCTGAGCCGGTGAGGTCATAGATGGCCAACTCAAGACGGGCCGGTGCTATATAACCAGGGAATTCGTATCATTTTGATTCTAGCCACACCGAAGGCAGTATCCCACCCATAGTTGACGACGTTGAGTTTCCGATTTATAACTCTGACATCCCTGGCCAGACTTCGGATCTTGAGTTTTCAGACGATGAATTTGAGCTTTGCGCAGGTATTTGCAACCGCACTAGCAATACGGAGTGGTAAGCCATAACTTTATTCAGTGTTACGCTGTATATTCCTTGTGTTTATCTTCTGTTTTAACATTTCCTTTTTTTGAGTCTACTGCGGACCCCATAGTAGCTAAATCTTTAGAGTTCAGATTTAATTCTTGTGGCTTTCCTCGGTAAAATGGCGAGAGCAGATATCGCTTTATTTGGCGTGTGCAAAATCCGTCCGCCTTGTACTATAAATATACGCCTTCCTGATGGCGAAATCGTATGGAAACTGACAACAACTAAGTCCAGAGTTCTTCGACGACCTGCGTTAACAACTGCATGCAGAACAGCAAACCATTTCATGGAGAAATTCAACATGCTTGTTTTCACTCTGTAGTTTTTGTTTACCTCTAAACTAAATGGCCAAACTCTGACAGCTCTTAGAGTTTGAACCTGTGTAACGTAATTGGGCGGAGACTACCGAGAGTTGGGGCACAAAATGCATACAACCTCATTATCTAGTTATTGTGTGTGTTACCCGGATAAATGTATACATTGTGAACATTTTTTTAATCATAATATAACAATCTCCACAGGCTAGCTAATTATGAGTAAATACTAAATCTGGGCACCAATCCTTCCCGAAAGGAAAATATATTTAAGTGAAATGTGCAGAGCATGCAGGATGAACCATCTCCTGTTAAAAATCAGGATTAGTACAACAACCTGACACTTGATGTATGATCGCACATAGAGTAGAGACATTACCCTAAGCCCCATTCTGTTTACAGCTGGAAGGCGTCTTGTTACAAAAGCTACACGAGAAGGTGCTCCAAACGGTCGTACTAAAATATAGCCCTGGGCTGGCAGAAAACATTAAAAAAAAGTAATTACATATTTACATGGGAACAACTGAAGGGATCGCGCCCATGACAAACAATCCGTAACAAACTATCGATATCAAGTGCGTGCTGAGTTGTCCCTCGTGTTAAAAAATTTGTAACTTTCTCACTACTTCCGGATGGGGTATTAGCAGACTTGGTATTCATGAACTACTGAAACTGTGTAACTACGCAAAATGTTGGCACAATTGATCTTCATGATCTTCAAATAATTCGTAACTGTCTAACTACATGACGTACTTGTAGAGTTGATACTTATGTTAATAATAATCTCTAACTGTTCAACTACATGAGGTGGCCGTAGAGTTGTTGCTCATGTTAAAAATAATCTATAACTGAGTTGTTGCTGGTGTTAAAAACAATCTGCAAGTGTCCAGTTAGATGGTGTTCTTGCAGAGTTGAACATGTTAAAAATCATCTGTAACTAGACGTCGAAACCCACATTCATATACCAGCCGTCAAAGTAGTATACAGAATAGGGGTTCTGGCACACTTCCCACCAAGGCCCCACCCCTCTCGAGGGCCCGCAACCCAAGCTCAACCCAAGCTCATGCCATACGGTGTTCTCGTACACAATTTTTTGTCAATTATTTATGTACACAAACGGGCGTTCACATTCAGAGATAATTGCCAAAGGCCGACCCACCCTCTGTTAGAAACCAGAGAGAAACATAATATAGCGAGACGTCGAAAGAAAATGTGGCATCGACAGCTACGGTTCACCTCTTCTATCCCGAAGCCACCCTTCGGTCCGACGATAATGTCTATACATGGTGACTAGAGGGCGCCCGGGCCGACCGCGCTGACTTCTTGGAGACGATCTTTGAATTTTTTTTTACTTCAATGAATCAGCCTTCTCAGTCTAGGCCCGGGTTACCAGGCTCAATTAGATCATTTATTTTATCGCTGAGTTTGGCCATTTTGTATGTCTGGTCTTGTATAGCGTTGTAAAGATTGTGTAGAATATATACAGCTACACCACACCTGACCCAACTGAGGTCACAATCAGTATACTGGGTAAGGGCCATGGACACGTTTTATAGCCGATTTGTGAGTAATACTACAAGTATATCCAACTCCGGTATCCCGCTTCTCTGTCGAGAAGTTCAATTGGCGGACAGTTTTATCATGAAAGATGATAAACATGGGGAGGGCAGATGGATCTAATGCTGGTTCAAATGCTGGATACAGTTGCGCTATCTTTATGTAGAAGATAATTTGGAGTTTTCCCAACGACACCTACTATCGTGCATAAGCACCCCCCCCCCCCTCGGAGTTGGAAGGCTTAAACCCGTCCATCCACCCCTTGTAGCTCAAAACCTTCGAGACCTGTCAGGTCTGGTAAGGCTAGGCTAGAACCCACTGGGTCCATCACGTCGGGGAATGTATAAAGTTAAGCTTAAGTATGCTGTATCTATAGGTTGGACTTAAATGTTTAATAGCTTTATATTCAGGCCCGACACGAGGTCAGCCAACAGTTTTTTGTACTGTCGATTGGCAAATTCCGCCGTCCTTCCGGAGTTTATGTCTTTGTGTTATACCGTGACTGCCCTTGCAATAGAGCCACTCGCTTTACTGGTAGACATCGCGGCGATGTTTTCGGACGCTCTCACCTCATCTAGGTGGACAAACATTTCTTCATGAGGCGTCAGTTTGGGTAGTTTGTCTCCATCAATTATTCTGTTCATGGGTTCTCTTGCGTTTGAGAATCCCAGGATATCAGCCAGACCTAACAGACTGAGAACATAATCCTTCTTGAGTCTCAGCCTTACACTCAGCCTTTATTTAGTTGCAGTTTAGCACCCAAAGGTCGGAACACTTCTTTGTTAAGAGTACAGACGGTGTAATAGCTGCTTGGTACGACTATCGACTTATCGTTCAACCTGAAACGTACGTGGGAGCCAATATTCGCCTGTGGGTTCAAGGTCATATCAAGAAGGGCGACCTCGTACTGGCCTTTTAGATTGTCCAGACATATTGGAAGGAGGACACTACTCCCCTGATGAACATCTCTCAGTGAGAAAAACATATTCAGCAATATGTTAGATAAGGCACTTTCGTTCAGTGGGAATGTAACCCATTACCATGTCGGTGGAGTATACTGGAGGAAAGAGATTGAGGAGCCGAGTGAAATCGTGATGATAGATCCCAGCCTCAGCAACTCGCCAGTTGCTTTACACGTGACTTTCCAAAAGGTGCTTGAATGCTACACCTCACCTAACAGCGACACATTAGATGAAAACTGGCACACCCAACCGAAGGCGTTTTTGCAGAACCAAATAAATTTCGCTGTATGGTGCTCCACGACCGGTTGTGGAGCGTAGAAGGAAAATCACCTCACAGCCGACACACAACGAAGCAACTCTATACCACTTCCACGTGTACTGTCAAATGCGCTGTGTTCTGGAAGAGATTAAGGCACCACCCCCACAAGACGATGGATGGAGTCCGACCGAGAACCCCTACGACCGGAGGGGACACGAGCGAATTTGCGCCGAGTTTCGGGTCTCCCCACACAGACTGGCGGCAAAAAAAAAGTGGAAACGACGGGTTAAGCGTGGCTTATTATTAAGTTACGAGGACAGGATACGTGAAATCGCATTAGGACTACGATCCTAGCCGCATGTCATTCCAGCGAACACCGCACAAATTTCACATCGATTTCGATCAAGGTCTATTAAGTATGGGCCACCTTCATCCCCGACAAATCTGAAAGGTTTACCGAGGCAGGCATGGAACGCGTGAACTACACCATTCGGACTTAGCTTTGGCAATCCTTGGAGCACAGGCACTTGACGCGCAGAGGCAGTTCGTAGCAAATGTCGAAGACACCTTACCAGAACGTCCTGAGGTACATCCCCTCCAAGGTGCATTATGCGTGTGTTGTGAGTCTGTACATGGCGACAAGTGATATGGACCTGCGAATCGGAAAAATCAGTGGCTATAACAACGAGAGCGTCATAGCCACAACGGACCAGAAACTCGGGGTCAACGAAGCCGTAAACTTGCCTTCGGTAGTTCACGCGCCTTCAACTGGGGAGACAAGTATTATAAAGCCGCAGCCAGCTGGGGTCCTCTTGCCGACTCCAGTAGTACCGAGACCCGTGCCGGCAGCGCCGACTACAGTTTCACTGAGGTCACCGAGAGAGTATGGTGAAGAAAAGGTGGCATTAGTAATACTTAGCGTCGCCCTCGGGCTTGTATTAACCTGGTCACGCTAGATGCACCCGAACGGCCGAGTAAATGATTGCACATTTAGCGAAAACCAGGGCCCAAGTATTCTCGACAACCCAGTTCACGGCCTTGCACTGAGGAGTCAAGAGACGATGCTCCCTATAATACCTGAGACAGCGGCTGCGGCTTTATCCGCGAGCTTAGCAAGACCACAAGACCACCCAGGGCCCGCAGATGCTCCTTTACCTACTCCTTCAGACCGCCCTTGTCGGTTGACTCAGGAGGTGGTGTTGGAGGCGTGGAGCTGCAGAAACCCCGGTGAGCGCAAACACCAATGCCGATACCGCCATTCCGATCGCAGTGAACAACGGCGCGATTGTGATGCCTTGCTCGCGGAAGAAGGTGTCCTAAGCGGCCTCAAGGCGGGCTGCCCTCTCATCCTAAAGGTCAGGTAGCCGTTCAGCAATACGGCGCCTAGGGAATTCATCAACACCCGCGGCTTCTGCCTCATCCAGTGTCCGCTTTTGCTGAGAGATGTCTTCATCGAGGTTGTTGATATGTTCGCCTGGGATAATCTGCAATACCTTATCAAGGTAGCTTACGGGCAAGTAGTGGGGGTCAGTGATCGTGGGAAGGATCTCATCGATGGCGCTATCCATGAAGCTTGTCTCCATAATCTGGATTGCATCTTCGGCCTTCTTCGCGACCGCGCCGAAGTCCTGAATCTCGAGAGTATCGATCTCAGCAGCTACTTCGCGTAACATCCTATCGGCGGTCTGGATAGCTACAACAGCCTGAATTCCGGCAGCGTGTTCTTGAGATAACCCTGGTCCACTCGGTGAACTACAGATCTTCTCTGATGGCAGCAAAGTCTCCCGGTGGGCCGCCCATGGTTGAGAGTGCGAGTGACTTTCCAGTCTGAGAATTTATCATCGTGAGGTCGGGATGTCCTTTCAACCGCAAACGACTGCTGAGGAGCTCAAACGTACTTGGGTCTCGGCCAGTTGAAGGGGTGAAACCCCTTTCCGCCATGGCGTTGTAGTATTCATCTACTGATGACTGGAGGAGCCCCTGATGCAGAGATACATGAGCCCCAGTGGCCCCGATGTCTTTGCCAGCATCACCTAGAGGAACGGTCTCTTTATGGTCCTCTATCTCGTCAGAGTCAAACGTTGGATTATAGAAATCAAAGTCTGCCATGTTCGCTTTTGAACATTGCGGCCCAACGTTCAATAACCATGACTTCAAACGTATACAGACACAAGCTAAATCCTTACCGCTAATTGAGAAGCCCCTTTGGGTTCAAAGGTGTGCGCCAGTCGGTCGTCATCACTTATAACCCGAGTACGATCGACAAGAACCAACAGCTTTTTGTTCGGTTTCCAAACCTCGGCCATCATGACGTCATTGTCCCGGGAACCGTTAGACTGGCCTTCACCATCACGCTAAACTCTCCCGACGACGACCGAACAGTGGTCCAGAACCTCGGCCGTGCTGTGGTAAAGAAGACCACGACCAAGATCAGCGCCACTGACGTGTTGTCAATTGATGACAGCGACGTCTACCACTGCTGCATGGACCTTTAGAAGACAGCCCAGGAGAGAGAGAATGCGCAGTACCAGGGCATCCTCACTTCGGCTGGCAAAGTGTCACCAAAACCCGCCTTGGTGTAGTGGAAGGCGCACCCGATGCCGCTGACACTGCTATCGCTGCCGCCTATGGCAACCGACACTACGTTGCCCCCGACCTCGATTTTCTGGAGAGGCATATGCCATTCTACCAGTCAGTCCTTGGGGACGGGCTCTGATACGAGCCAACTTTCAACGACTACAGCCACGTAATCCGGGCCACACGGGACGGTCATGACCTGGCAGCAACCCATTACACCATTGACGACATCAGCGTGGAGTACGATATGGTCACCCAGCCCGAGCTCTCCCGGATGATCCGTAACCAGCACGACGGTCGCCTGGCAATGGTGTACGACTGAGTGTTCCGAAAAAGCATAATCCGCTGTATCAAGAGTGATATCCTCTGAAACATCAACCTCAACGTAACCACCCGGGTTATGAAAAGCATCTTTATGCTACTGGAGGACCCAGCCCCGGAATTCCGGCGGGACACCGAAGCTTTCTACATCCCCAAAATAACCAAGGTTGAGATCACAATGGAGGGGATCCCCAACCAGCTGTACAGCCAAGACTTGCTCGCCTACCACTAGTGGAATGAGGAAAGGGAGTTCTTTGCAGCCGGCTGCAAGCGCCATCCTGAGATAGCCGTAGTCACAAAAAACTTTGCTCGCGGACGTGTCATTTGGCGAATTAATAACCACTAGGTACGCCATGTGGCTTGACCTCCCCTCCACGGAAGACTCCAAGCTACTTGTCAGCGGTCGTCCCATGGAGAACGCCAGTGAGGGAGTGACAATTCAAATCACGAAAAAAAAACAGAGGCTGCGGGCGCTTTGAACATCTACCTTTACGAGGTCAAGGACGCTCAGCTCAACATCGATGATGGCCGATTCGTCTCAGCGCTATTTTAGTAACCTCTGGCACACGGGCCCCCATTGGGCGATTTTCTGCGGAATGACGGGGTGTGAGAAAACCCTTTTCAGTCTCAACCCCTTGGAGGATTCCTATCTCGGCTCGTTCCAACACAATGTTGTTCTGTGTTCCACAATACCATTCAATCAGATGTATCAAGAGTGTCCCTGGGTGTGGAACGACCCAGACCTCTGTCCTAGACCCAGGTTACAGGCTTCATGACTACCTCCGTGCCTTCTACCAGCTGTTCCAAATCAAGCCAACCTTGTACTCCATTGACGGAAGCTCGACGACAAAGGCGCTGACCAAACAGAAAGACATCCTCTCTTCTCAGGCCAGCACACGCAGCAAAGCGTCTGGTTGCTCGCCCAGAAATATAACCCTCTCCTGAAGGATCTATGCGAGCAGACGTGCGGGATCGCCATCTTCCACTGCAAGGACAGGTTCTCGATTGAAGAATGCCTCCGAGAAAATGATGTGAACCCTCTGGAAGAGCAGGCCAGAGTGCGGCAGCAGGTGGCCCAAACAAAGCATACTAAGCTTCTGTTGAAGACTGATCAACCCGCTGCATACCACGTGCTATGGTGTGCTAAACAGCTGGCTGTTGGAATTTTCCCTGCAAATAATCACCTTTAGCGTGATCGCGTGGGCTGCATGCGAATATATTAGAGCTAGGAGGATAGTGGTACATATCGCGCGTTGCTTGCGGTCTGCTACTGAAAAGGTTCGTCAGGTGAATTTGGACAGACTAGACGAATTAATTGACGAACTGATCGATGAACTAATCGACGAAGACACTCAGACTGCGTCCTTAGGTGGAGAAAAGAAACAGACGGAACCATGGGAGGAGCAGGCAGAAGCTCTTGCTGCTAATCTCACTCCTCTCCACCGTGAAAGGCTTGTTGCGCTGGGATCATGGGAGAGGGGCAGGCCAAACAGTATCATGGGAAGGAATGGACCGTGGAGCAAATTGACTCGTTGGACGGGGACAAGGTCGAGAAGCTCTACGTCCGCTACGAGACAAGACCAGACGCGGGCATGACGAAAACGATAATTCAAGCTGCAATACAATTGTGCTCAGGAGTGGTCATCTTGTTTCGTCCAACTCCACCCGAGAACCGGCCGGCGCTTGCGCGCGAACTGTAGGCCCCTTTGGTGGGCATGCGAGTAGTAGTGCTTTCTGTGTGCTCTACCATCGCTACACCATGTTGCTAGTGTCGCTATCCGCTGCTCTTACCACAGCCAGGCACTGCCAATTTGGACATCAGTGCCTTCGAGCAATGAATCATGGCCGAGAACCCCACCCTTCCTTCGGAGCACCAGGCGAACTCACCACAGGAGATACCTTCGGTGGAAAGAGTGTCAGACCATAAAAAAAGTAAAGACCCGAAAAATGTGGCGACCGGGCGTGCCGGGGCTGCTGCCAGGAAGGTCAAATAGGAACAACTGCTTGGACAGCTTGGTGTGGCCAAGGAATGACAACACCATGGTGCGGCTACAGGAGCACAGCTGGAGGCCTGTTTCAGAGGGTGTTGCAAAGCAGGTCAAAAAGACCCCATATATCATTGGAGTAGCTGGCCTTGTGGGTGTATATTATTTATTTACATATCACCAGCAGGTGCCGCCTATTCCTGTTGCTCCGCAACTACAGAAAACAGCACAAGCCACCTCTAAGCCCTCCCTCTGGTCAGCAATTGAAGATTCCCGCCGATCCTTTCCATATGGAATAACAACATGAGAACTCCAGATACCGACGGTAAGATGCTCTTAAACGCGCTGTATCACCGCGCAGTCGTCTGTCATTTAGCTATAGGATACTCCAGATTGGGTAAGAAGGTCATTGGAGGTACCCCTTCCAAGATAGAGTTCTCCCCTCGCGATATCGGGATGGTAGTTCTCGCGATCGCGACTAAGGCCATGCTAATTAAACACGGCATCATTCCGACAGGCATTGTGGACTAACAATGACCTCGATCGCGATGATGGTTGAGGGCCTTCTCGTAAATGCACTTGTTTTCTCACTTAGTCACTTTCTCTTCGAAGCTCCGGCGTTGATGCGGATCAGATGACGTGGTTTCAAAAACGAACACAGCGTCTGCACTGGATTACTGACGAAATACGTCGACAGTGGCGCGCAGAGCTCACATTTAGCGATGTCGATGCCGCGATGCGCGAGTACGCCCAGGTCACGAGGAAAACTATTAGTCCCACAGGGCCCGGACCTCTCCCAAGCGATTTCTATACACCATCGGAGGGCCAAAAAGAGCGTGAGATCGCCTTCATCCTCCGCGAGATGGGTGTAAGTGGGTTGGTTGCCTATAAACTCCCCGAATAATCCGAAAAGCCTCTGCTAGACTCTCGTAAGAGAGTCCTGTTATTACGGTCGCTTGGAGATTGCGTGATGATGGGTTTGCCCGAAGAGCTATATTCCGCGCTGCTAGAGATTGACTATTATGATGACCTGTGTCGGAGAGATTCTTGGTCATAGGGCCCATGTGCTGACTCATAGCCGACAAAAGTCGCTCGTATTCTGGCGGGAGGTAGAAAAAGACGCGATGCCTTTCGCGGCAGCCGTTTGTCCCGTACTCAATCATTTCTGGGATAGGGCCGGCCAGCTTCCTGAACATGTGGCTTCCGTCTCTTGGAGACGGATGAGGCATCTGGAGTACCGTGCTGATGGTGCGTGCTACTGTGGCCAACCATTTGTCTGTTCCTCTATCGAAGATGTACTATAGTCCTAAGGGCTACTGTAGGGGAATTGCCGCCATCAAGAAACTAGCTTCTGCTGAGGTCTCTGAAGGTACAGCTCGCTATTGGTTGAAGAAGCAGGCCATCTGCCAGCTTTTTCTAATAGCCCCACGACATATTCCACGGCTAAAGTTTGAAGTTGACGTGCCCAGCGGGGCCCACCAAGCTGACCCGCTCTTTCTACCTTTTTACATGTTCAAAAACAAGGTGGGCAAGCGCACTTCCAAGCATGCCCTCACAGTGTTCGATGTCGCCAGCCGATTCAAAGCAGCTGAGCCCCTGACCATGAAAGGAGCCGAAGAGGTTGCTGATGCTCTGGGCAGAATCTACAAGCGGGAGCCTCTGAGATTGCCCATACTGCTGCCGGGCGACCCTGGGCGTGACTTCATGGGTGCAGTGACTCAACTGCTTACAAAATACAGTGTAACCGTCATACGCGGACGAGTGGCCATCCATCGGGACCAGGAGATCTTTGAGTGATTCAATCGAACAATAGCGGTTGTTGTGAGCGGTTGTTTGGTCACCAATACGCCGAAGAGATGCCGCTCCCCTCTGGGCGTTCTTCTGAGTGGGTAGCTTGCTTACCCGCAGTTGTGGCGGCTTTGAACAGAGAAGAAGCCCAACGCACCGGCAAGAAGCCTTCTGAGGCCATCAAGACCAAAACGATGGCACAACCCCTCCCCTCCACTGTTCCAGGCCGTCCTATTGGCCTTCATGAGCAAAAGCTCACTTCTGCGGTTCGCGTTCGCTATCTATGCCAGCCTGACGAGGTTGAAGGCGGCCGCCGTCGAGCAACTGATCCAGTGTGGTTCTTAGATGTGTACCGACTCCGGCTCTCGGTAAGTAAATCCGATGAACCTGTGCTATACTATCTTGATGCCCGCAGGGGGGCTGTCCTCGACGAAGTTCTCGTAGTGCCACATTACACTCAGCTTCCACTGGATAGGGTCCTACAGCGCCACTAGGAGCTCAGCCTACTGGAAGGATATCTTTGTGTCCATAGTCCAGCATATCCACCCCATTTTCAGCTATCCAGGGCTTGGAATGAAAGGGTAAGAGCGATACCGTGTTCAGATGCGGTGCCACTCTGACCACAGGGTATCCTTGTCGTGGTGAAAGGTCTGCTTTTCGAAGAGAGCCTCTTTAGACCTTTGGCCTTTTTGATTTCACCGCGGCCCTCAAGGATGCTATACATCTTAGGACGCAGGCCAACGTACTCGGTGATCGGGTGGTTGGCCATACCCTCGTAGACATCCTTGGTCTGGATCTCGAAGATTAGACTCGTCGTGTCCCTGTAGAGGAGCTGGTAGTTATCTCCGAACTGAGGCTTCATCTGGTTGTAGTAGAAATCGTGCATAAATTTTTTCGAGAGGTCAAGGATGCTCATTCCCACATAGATGGGGCGGTTGAGGGCCAGACGCCTCCTGTGAACCTGAATCGCTGCCAGGTCGTCGTCAAAGATGTTGGCTCTGGCGATGGCTGGGCAGACGATAAGATGCCTGAGCGTGTCTTCTTGGCTTACTCGCACGAGTTTGATATGTATTCGCTTGCGGAGATTTCCCATGGTCTTACCGAAGACAGAGTTGTTCATGAGCTTGTAGAACTCCTTCTCGAAATCAATCGTCGCCTTTTTGAAGGTGGTCGGTATTCATTCGGATGTAGGGCTCCATGCAGTGGCTTTCCCGGAAGGGGAGAGCTCGATGGATCTTTCTAAGGCGCATAACCAGGGACAGGTGAAGTTTTAAGTTGCGGAATAAGTGGAATACATAGCGTTCCTTATCGCGCAGGTTAGCGAGGAGCTTCTCAACCATAGTAGGCGCCACCCCAAGGCCAAGGGGATTGTGCGGGTACTCACCATGTGTTCTGGGGCTAGTGGGTAGGCATTTTGCACCTTATTGAACTCGTCTGGATACTCACGATCCACTTCCTCGATATAACCCTCTCAGTTGCCGACCGTATGCTCTGCGATGGTTTCTGCGAGCTGATCGGAGTTTTCCACTTACCTGTTGGTAACAGATGACCCATCGCCCAGCCGTTAATGTTGTTGGCATCCAGGTACTGGATGTGGCTGTTAGGCTTCTTTGGGTCATAGCCTTCCACCGTGGGGATGTTAGCCCGGGCGTGACGCTTTGAGGCCATCGAGATACCCCCTCTCATTCCCTTCCTGATGAAGAGGTGCTGGTCAGCAGTTTCAAGCTCTATGCCTGTTTTCTTGAGGAGAGCATCCCTGGAGAGACCAGTGCTGGCATAATAATGCGCAGGGTCTAGGCCATACTGCCTTCGGCATGCCTTCCGAAACCTCTCGAAGACATCAGCCAGCAGGAGTACATCAGTGCGGCTGTAGAGGTCGTTGTAGTACCCAAGTGTACCCAGTCGAAGGCCTTCCAGACCTTTTGTGCATAAGCATAATCCTCATCACTGATGTGTGTGTGTGAAAGTTGGCTGTAGAAGGTCTCTCTTGTGGGAAGCTTCGGCTCATCAAAGCGTTGCTAGGAGTCTATGTACTCATGTGGGTAAACATCCTTGTGCATGAGGAGTTCAGGTCTCTGATAGCTTAGTTCACACCACGCTGTGATCTGGAGCGCCTTGGATTCGTTTGCTGCTCCCAGCTTGTCGAGAGAGGCCAACAAAAAAATGTCGATGAAGCGGAGCAGCCCCAGGGAGAAGGAGATGTATTTCTTGGTATTGTTGTGGATACAGGATATACCACCCTCGAGCTTCGAGATGGCCTGCATCAGCAGGTGATAGCCCATAGGTGTGCCCATCGCATCGCACCACAATGTAGCAGTAGCTGCAGGCTTCATCGTGCTGTGTTTTTTTGATGTTGCTTTTTGTGGGGCCCAGCTCGGCGCCCTCGATTTTGGTGGTGAGAGCTTCGAAGTCGGCATAGATGATGTAAGGGGTTTAGCAGGCGATACATGAATCCCTCAGTAATGGACTCCTCCAGGATGTTTTGGACTACATCATGGAGAGCTGGATTCTCTGGCACTTCTGCCAGTAGCTGGTGGATGTATTCAGTCATATTGACCATGGCGATTACAGATGGATATACGCTAGACACACATTCCTCTAAATGGAAATTCGATTCGCGGCGATGAGTCGAAAAGAGGATTGAGAGCTTATAGCCCTACAAACGCGGGTACCTTCTTTGCCCAAGCTGACCGCCGTTGGAGCTCGCTCATAAGAAGGGATGGATACGCCTTGCCCGTGATGCGGTTCTAACAACATATTTTTGAGCGTGGTCGGCCCCGGAAGTCCCACATATGTGAGCCTTTGACCGTGTCCCGATGCTACACCATCGACAGGGCGTCGGGATGGGGGAGTTCCTGCTCATGCCGGCAAGATGGATCCTGCAGAAATTCTCCAAGGCAACTTCTTTCTCGGGAGCGAACGAGAAGTCATTCGCAATTACGCTGTCCTTTCATGATCATTGGTATACCATACCCTCACTTTTCTCTGATTGGAGCGTTGGTTTCTGTGAGATTGGGATAGCTACTAGGAGCCATGGTTCGCGGCGATTGCGAGTGTGTTTTCCATACGGTTGTTGCTTCGAGCACAAGTCGGATCTGCGATGATCTAGCGGGCCAGCACATCATGACCTTGGATCCTCCTACGGAATAGGTATATGATTCTCTGATTGCGCTCGCGCGTGTTGGTGGGTATGGTGTCACCGTGTTCTCCAAGCGTCTTTTCATTCTTGAAGATCGTCTGAAAGAGGTCAGTGCGGTCGGTCCGCACGACCTCTAACCACCGGGTATAGAGATTATAGTCGGGCCGACGGGTGGCTTCGGAATAGAAGAGATGAACTGTAGCAGTCGATGCCATCTTTTCTTTCAGCGTCGAGCTATGTTATGTTTCTGTTTAGTCTCTAACAGAGGGTGGGTCGGCCTTTGGCAATTATCTCTGAATGTGAACGCCTGTTTGTGTACAAAGATAACTGAGAAAAAGTTGTGTACGAGAACACCATTTGGCATGAGCTTGGGTTGAGCTTGGGTTGGGGGCCCTTGAGGGGGATGGAGAGGGCCCTGGTGAGAAGTGTGCCAGAACCCCTATTCTCTATACTACTGTCAACCGAAATGGACTTTCGGGGTCAATAATCGCCAGACCAGTTTCCCAAAGCGACAAATAACACAGACCCCCCAAAACCGGGAAATATATATAATATAAAAAATACCCGGAAATATATATAATATAAAAAATATAGGATGGGTTCATGCAATTGTATGAGGTGCTTGCTGAGTTGTTCCTCGTGTGAAAATATTTGTAACTGTCCAGCTACATGCGAACTGGGAGTTTACAGGTCTGGTCCTCATGTCAAAACAAAATGTATCTGTGCAAATGCATAGGGCTCGGGCAGCTTTGTTCGTCATGTTAAACATAGTCTGTCATCCTGTCGTTGCTTAATTGCTCCTTGGAAGACAAATTTAATTTAATCATATATTTATGCACCAACGCTTAATTTACATCTGTGACGAAAATTGCACATTAAGCAAATGTCTGTTTAACTCTCTCTTGTTCTAAAATTTGATTCCTTGTCAAACATATATATTTCAATTCAATCAATTTGGTAGGGCACGGTGACCTTTTGCTCCCCTATAGTTACTGACCGCCCCACGTGCGAGGCTCACACTGTCGGCCTTTGATCCGGCGTTGAAAACACGTACCCGAGGTATCTCACGTGACCGCAGAGTGTTTATACTTCAGGGATATGTTGAGATGAGTTACAAGCGGCGTCCGCGGTAAATCCATCGGGTTTCCCTGGCGTAAAGCCTTACAAGCCTAATGAGCTTTTACATCCGGCTTAACCGGGCGTATGGACGAGCAGGTCTGTATCATAAATGATGAAGTATCTCCAGAAGTGATTAGGTCAGTGATATGGAAAGGGTCACGACTTAGTGCTTATAGAATACCACCAGAAGAAAGCAGTCAATAACAAAACAAGGGAAAACGTAACGGTTTGTTATGTAATTAGGCGGGTAAACTAGGTCGTTAGGATTTGTACTACCTGGGAAAACGGGTAGAGACTTGTTTATTTTTGCACATTTGATTGAATAAGTATACATCACATTCCAATCTTCGACATTAACGAAATTAGGAGAGACCGACTACCATCGAAGTGGGTATTGTGAGATTGAAAACGTAAAACAAATAACATTTATGCTCCGACTTGACTATGGAATTACACCTCAGGCTCTCAAAATTGTGACATTTAGCATGATCTGCAAGTCACAAGAGAGTAAACTAAGAACTCTCTAAGAACTGATGTGTTAAATTTAACAATGTTGAACTGTCTAGAACTATGCCTAGAAAAAATATTATTTATCTGTGGACAACAGAGAATTCTGTTACACCATCAAAAGTATCTGCTACGACATATACCGCAATCGTTTATAGCCAAGAAAACATTAATATTCTGTCAGTTCATCAGGTGAATTTTTAGAGGGTGCGAGCCCTAATAGCATCACAGACTGGAACATGTGACATTTTACAGCGTGTCTGTTTACTGATGATAGTTGTTGAAGCGCTGCAATTAAAATAACAGTTTGACGTGCTGACATTTAGCGATTTACAATTTCAGCCGAGGGCAATTTTGATCGGAGTAGATATTTCTGCGCATTAGCACAGAAAAAAAACCTCAGTGTAATAACACATGGCTTGACGCGCTCGTACACTAATGTCTTTGTTTAGTCTTGGATCGTAAATATCAGAGCGTCGCTAGACAGGATTCTCTGTGCGGTGTCCCCTCCGGTGATCAGACGGATGCGCAAGATATATGTTTATCTCCCGAATACGCCGCAGACATTGCCATTAGGTTTTATCTTGAAAAACACCGTTAAGCTAATTTTGGTGAATTACCAAGATTTATCTACGTCTTTGTTTATTTTTTATTTGAGTCCTGATTGCCATAGATCGCAATAATTTCCAAGTTCTTTTCCAGCGGCTTAAGGCATCATAACTCTGTATATTAAACACATCAAGCTCTACTACCGTGACTGAAGAGCGCGAAATTCGCGAATTAGTGACGTCAGGCAAGAAGCTGCTGAAAAAGCGAACGCGAGGCGACTGTTGAGAAAATAGCATTATTACTGCTTAGATTTACCCTTCGCAACGAAGCGGCTGTGAATGTCAACATTAGTTCTTTGATTTAATACCGATGAAATAAAGTTAAATAGAATAAATAGAGCAACACTCCAAATATATTACTTCAGTCATCTATGCCTGCAAGAAACATCTTTGTATTACATTTAAAAAGAGTACATCAACATTCTCTACTTAACCAGAAGTCACGGACGTTTTTAACATAATATTCTCAAATCTATTAATCCTACAAAAATCTGTGTACAGAACAGAATAGCCTCACTATTTGTTTGTTTACTTTATCAGTTTAAGATTCTGTGTGGAAGGTAAACATCGTTAGCGTCTGCGAAACACACAGTATGAAAAAAAAAGAGAATTTCGCGTAAGCATAAGCCGGCCTTGAACTCACAGCCACCGTATTGGTGAGAGGTTCCTTGGTCACTGAGCTGTGCTAGCGCGCAAACTCCCTCGGCCACGGAGGCTTTATTGCGTTTTTGTAAGCTCTATTCAAGTCTGTCACAGTAAAACTAGATCTTAGTGAGCCAAGCTGAATGAGGTCACCAGAAATCGCGGGGAAAATGCCCATGTTATCCACACTCTTCCTCCTCTATTTTCGAAGCATTTTTAATAAACCTAAGAGTCACACTGTACCCCGCCTTGTCTTTCTGTCGGTTGGTTTGTCGATGCATTTGTCTCTATTTTGATGTCGTATCCTTTAGCTTGCATCGTTCACATAACGTAGAGCCTGGGTGGAAGACGACACTGGCTTTATGTACCTTTATGTTGTAAAATATTTCTTGCGTCTGATTAAAGGCGCCAGTCCACAAAATGCGGACCTGTTAAAATGGTGTGCGTTGTTGTTTTAGGCACAGATTTTTGTAGACTTTTGATGCGAGAGATTCTATTGCAATTTTACTGTTAAGGCAATACTGGTCACATTCGTCTTCCATAGATTTAGGCTTTTCTTGAATCCGTTTGCTAATTAGATGAGGTGGCGCTAGAAGTCTGGGTATGTTCCAAGTAAACTATACTTGACAGATATTAAGGCCCCGAATTTGGAAACAAATTTCACAAAGTGTATACTTCGGGCTGAAATAAATATTTGATAAGGGCGAAATAAAGACTTCTCGGCATTATCTTGCAGGATTGCCAAAGTTCTGCCGACTAACCATATGCATATTTTATTTCTCTAATTCCATTTATAGTCCCAGGTTGCCTGTCTTATGAAAACAATTGTGGAGCATCAGTTCTTTACGAAATAAGGTACAATATGAAAGACGACAGCGTAGTGAGCAAAACCAGTGCGCTGGGTGGCCAATGGCCACCCGTTGCCGGTGAAATCCGGGCACTTTAGGTTACCTCAATTATATGTCTATTCTAACCATTCATCATGAACACTTACACAGCAGCAAATTGCACGTCCCAGCATGTGGCTTAAGGAAAATGTGCTCTGATTTTAAGTTCGATGCATTAGGCGAAACTACACTCTGTGCTACGAGGCAAAACTAAATATGAACGTTAATACTGGATCTTTCAGCTTTGAGATGTCTGCTGTTCCACTGATCAGTTGAACTAATACATGTCTGTAGAATTAAAACCGTGAAAGTAATTTAACTTTTTGCCTTCGAGGTGCCAGTAAATAAGCTGTTCAGTTGGCCAAGACCACTTTGACTTGCACTTCTGTTAACCGTGTATCAATCTTAGACATAAGTGGAAGCACAACCCATAGCGAATTGTTCTGTTTACATATTATTGTGGCTTGTCCTTCAGATTAGCCATGGCGAAATGAGACGGGCCATTTGTCTACAAAGGCGAACATTGTTATCATGATACCAGAGGTAGAGTTACATTTACAAGCTGCTACTACATCATGACGAAGTTTCTGGGTTAAAACGTGTTTGGCTTTTCAAGAAAACAGCATGAAGGGCGAAGGCTATACCTGACGGAAGATGTTAATAGATATTATGATTATGATGATGATGTTATTGTGTTCTCAACATGCCTGTGGCTATCCTCTCATCTATTCTGGGTTGACTCTGATATAAGTGTCGAGGTTAGATTGTTGCACAACACCGAGTTAGAAATACGGTCAGTATGATCATGTGCTTGTAGATTTCACGGCATGACCTTGTTACGACTAGCCTGCTACTGGGTCGAACTCCATACTTCAACAACAATACAAAACAATAATAAGAAAACAATAAAAGGATTGTTTACAGCAGCGCGAAAAGAAACGGTGAAAGTGTGAAGGTGCTACTTGTGATGATGATGCTGCAGATGATAATGGTGATGGAAAGTGCTACTGGTGTTGATGGTGCTGCACATGATGACGGTGGTGGAAAGTGCTACTGGTGTTGATGGTGCTGCACATGATGACGGAGGTGGAAAGTGCTACTGGTGTTGATGAGGCTGCAGATGATGACGGTGGGGGAAGGTGCTACTGGTGTTGATGCTGCTGCAGATGATGATGGTGGTGGAAGGTGCTACTGGTGTTGATGATACTGCTGTAGATGATGATGGTGGTGGAAGGTGCTACTGGTGTAGATGCTGCTGCAGATGATGATGGTGGTGGAAAGTGCTACTGGTGGTGCTGCTGATAATGGTGGTGGCAGGTGCTACTGGTGGTGCTGCAGATGATGGCGGTGGTGGAAGGTGCTACTGGTGTTGATGGTGCTGCAGATGATGATGGTGGTGGAAGGTACTACTGGTGTTTATGGTGCTGCAGATGATGATGGTGGGGGAAGGTGCTATTGGTGTTGATGGTGCTGCTGCTGATGAAGGTGCTACTGGTGATGATGCTGCTGCAGACGATGATGGTGGTGGTGCAAGTTTCTTGTGTGCCAGGTTAAACATTCTTCTCTTTCACTGCTTAAACCCTTTGCTGCAGACCATTGTGTACTATGTAAGGTAAGCTGTAGACCAGAAAGACTAAAACCAGAGGAGCGACGAAAGCGTGATAGTTGACAAATGGTCACGCGTTACCAGTGAAATTTGGACTCTTGTCAATTTACCTGGGTTAGGGCTTTATTCTAACTGGTCATATCAATGTTTAGGAAGTAACAACTTACATACCCCCAGCACCACGGCTTAAACAGAATTAGTTAAAACAAAATGCAAAGGTGTTAAATGCAAAATTCTAGATGTCACCAGAACTTCCTTAACTGCATTGTTATCACATTTAATTCGCGGACGGTCTAAAAACACGCTACACATTTGCTTTGATGCTGGAGATTCCGTGCACTCCGTTTGGCATGTAATTGCGGAATTTCCACAACTGTGTCTTCACCAATGTGTTTTCAAGATTGTGTCGTGAAGCCGTTCTCTTCTTAACTATGTCGTTCCTACTTTATCTTGGAGACTACAAGTTCAGGTCTTTGTTTTCAAGACCGTATTGTGACGTTATTTGTGGCTTTGGAGATTGGTCTTGCGCTTACTGACCCCGAACGCCAATTTTGCTTGACGTCTGGTATACGAATGTCGGTTTCGACGCCTAGGTTAAGACTGTATATTCAAGACTAGGTCTTCACCACCGTGTCTATAAAGCTGAGTTTTCACGACTTGGTCGTGATTACGGTCTCATCATGACTGCCGTCACGACTGTTTCTTCACGACTGTGTGTTCACCTAGCAGAGCCGGTCAAATGCAGACATACTTTATACAGAATTGTCTATAACCTGCCATACAGAAGACACAGGATACTTGCGCTAGAACCAGTCCCAGCATACAACGGATAGACCAGTTACTTGCCATGTATAATTCTTAAACACTTGTACTCCTTTTCTTGAGGTTTTACGTTGCCTGCGAAAAAAATTCGAAATTTTCACGACCGTATGTTCACGACACTGTCTTCACGAAATTACCTTAACGACGATGTCACGACTGTGACCTCATGCCTCAGGTCTGTGTCATCAAGACACTGTGTTTGTAGATTTACCTTCACGACGGTGTTCTCACTACTGTGTCCTCGTGACTCTGTTTTCACGCCTGTATCTTCAAGTAGCAGGACTGGTTAAATGCAGACATATTTTATATAATGCTTTCTCATTTGCGATTGGTTTATCATGCAGAAAATACCTTATATGGCGGGTGAAACAGCCAAAGCGTACTGACATCGGACGTAGCGGTGGCATGGCCACACGTTATCGCTGATCGCCATTCAGAATTGCACAAAATGTGCCGGCATAAGTCATATGTGCTTCACCTGTATTGTAACACTACGGCCCAGACGGTATATTAGACTCGGTGGTCTGGTGGTTAGAGCGTCCGCCTCGGAGTTGAGAGATCTGGGATTAATTCCGGCCTTTCATTCAAAAGACTTTAAAAATGGTACTTGTTTAGCAATGTTATCCGTTTCCCTTGATGACTCAGCGTTAATGGCGGAAGATTTCTTATTGAAACGTAAACTTATTTTTATATCTAATGTCATATTGTAAAGACGTTCTAATTAGCTTTCATATTACACGTATTACATTGCCAGTTCATTCATGTATGTAACAAGCCATTGGGATGGCTGTTACAACGTTATATTGCCAAGGAAGCAATGTTTTACCTGCACGTTACATTGCTTCAAGCACTCCCTCGTCAGAACGGGTGGTCAGGACTTGCATATCAGTATAATTTGGTATCAGCCCAAAATAAAAAATGTATGTATCTATATAAAAATATAGATTGTGTTATTACGGTCGATAGCTGGTGGTAAACGATTTGAGTAAACCTAGACGGTACCTGAGGAATAACGAGATTGCTGGCAACCGGCCGTTAATATGAACAGAATAAACAATCATGGCCTTATCAGTCCCAGTGAATACAGCCAAATTCTGATCGATGAAGGCTTTCAATGACAGTGTCCTCATGTAGTAATTTATATACATCATATGAGGGCAAATAATCGCAACAGAATCTCTATTCTGAGCGAGGGGTTGATGCCAGCAGTTCAATACCCTTCGATCCTTCGGAGCTAAAAATACGCGGAGATTTTACGTGGGCAGAGAGCTCTGACGTCAGTGGCCATCGTTAAATCTGCATTCGATTGCTTCCGAGGACGACGGGCTCGATGGAACGAGACCGATCGATGCGGGGCGCTGATTGGCTCCCCTTTCGGTTGGCCGGCAGGCACGTGGTCGCCCGTTGCCATGCCACGGAGACTGTCGTGGGTCTAGAGGATTCAGCTGCGAGTTCCTTCACTGTTTGCCCGAAGAGAGACGAGGAAGCAAGAGCAATCATTGGCGAGAAAGCGCGGCCTTTCCAGAAACCGGTGAATTTTCCATCCCACCACCAGCGCTAGGAACAGAGAGCCGAACGTAGCGACAATCGATTGACTAGCTCTGAATCAGGAATCCAGAAGTATAAGCCAGACAGCGGCCAACATCTGGAACTCTCTTTAGAAGGAAACGTTTGCTTGGAGTTGAACGGATAAGTAAAGGAGGAGGGTATAAGTAGATTTGTAATAGGAAACAAAGAAAAGTTAAATCTTGGTAAGACAGACAAAGAAGGATGAAGCCAGCTGCCAGCCAGTCTCTTGGAATTGTACTGTTAGTTTTGTTCAGCACGTGCTACTCTGCCCCAGTTCTGTCAAAGACCACAGGTAAGTCTTACGCATTACTACAAAATGAAGCACGAATGAATGAATGAACGAATGTGTATGTGTTTAACTCCACATTGGCAATATTGTAAGGAACACAGTTATGGACTGGACGGACACTACCGTCACATTTCAGCCGAGATAAACATGTCTGGCAGTTTGAAGGAATTGTTCTTTCCCACTCCTAACCGCATATCAGCCAAGTATCAATAACTTGTTGCGCTCTGAAACTATGTTTTGTTTCCGAAAAGGAAGAGCAGTTTGAGGCAGTTCTTTGCTTGCTAAGTTCGGCTCTTTTCTTTCAAATAAATACACCATGGTTATTACGCATGTTTACTTTGAGCTATTATTATGTCTTCTTGTGACGAGTTCGTGTTATTTTGCTTACAGTATACTATGTCGTGTGGCAGTCGTCATTTCGCGTTTGCCCAAAATTGGCAGGCTACTTTTTTCCCACTTGCCTGAAACTATTGCCTTAGCGAGCACACTTCTCACAGCCGTTTGAAGTGTTCAGGTTCTTGTGGGAAAATCTTCCTTTTTGTAGAGCAATCAGACTACGGAGGTTTAAACGCTTTAAAAACTCCATGCGCTAGCTACCACGTGAACTTCATATGCCTGTCCCAGTTGCGTTGTTTTATACGTATACGTCTTTTCCGTTTGGGCAATGTTGGTTTTGTGAACGGCTGTTATCGGGAATGGAGTTATAAAGCTCTACACTCATGTTCTTATCCACACTCTGTAACAGGTTGCTCTCTAGAGTCCTTTATTTTTCGTTAAATAGCCACTCCGTTTCTGATGATTCGTGTCTCTATAGCGCGTCAAGCTCAAGTACGGCATCGGTATTCCACCGCAGAAACCGCAGAAGGTCCATGATAAGCAAGACCCGTGTCCAGACCAACGACTGACACCAATTTCAGTACGAAGAAACATCCGCATGAATTATGGTTTGCTTCTCGGACAGGCGTCAACTAACAAGGGTCCACAGTAAAATGAGTTATCACATATGATCATATTAACCTTTACTGGGCAATGACACAGAAGCCTACCAGCAATGCGGTCGCTGTGAATTCAAGTTCAGCTCATGCTGGTTTCCCCTCCGACCGTACGTGGGAGGGCCGCCAGCAACCTGCAGATGGTCGTGGGTTTCCCCCGGAATCCCTCGGTTTCTTCCCACCATAATGCTGACCGTCGTCGTATAAGACGTAAAACACCGATGAAATAAATAAGTAATTAAAGGAACCTTCGTTGGAAAATGGATTATCTTTCCTTTGAACACGATGATAGTTATCAGCTAATTCATGATCTTTTGAAGTAAGTGCCACGGAGCCTTTTCAGGATCAATGATATAGCCTTAGACCATTAGTACCATCTAATAAATAATCTGGCCGTAGTCCATTAACATATTCCACATCGTAAGTTAGCCGTAGGCCATTAACAAATCTTCAGCTAAGACTAATGCATGTATGGTCCATCCTATAATTTGGCAGTACATATTGAGCACATATTTGTTTGTGTCTAAATTTGATTTAGCTCCATTTTGTCTCTGTTGACGCTTGGTTGACATCCATATGTTGCACCCGAATTATACAGATACCTTGATGCCTTGTGTAGGATCGTGAACTAACTGAATTGGCAAGGCTTTGTAAACTTAAGAAAACTTCAAAAGTTGTATTCAACAAGCTCTCCTTTAGAGCCTTTTAGGTCAAAGTTGTATTTGAAGTCACTTCGATTTCTTGGCATCGGGGCTCATTTAATATGATGTATTATAAGTAGCACAATGTATGCGTAGTCGAAAAAGGCCAATTAAAGTTGCTTTTCACAGCATGTTGAAGGTCTCGCCGATTAGGATTTCATCAAAATGCGTCCCAAGAAGTATCACTATTTGATTTATGAAGTTTGTCGTAGGTTTTTCCCCCAGTTTTAGCTGACCATATGGCAGCACTTTTTTATTACAGAGGGAGTCAGTTGAATACGGGAGACTGAACCGATCGATCTCTGTCAAAAATAGACTGAAGGTCACCAGCTTTCAATAATGACAATCGTAAGTTAATTAACCATTAGCTAATACTCACTAACAACGAAACACCGAATTGTCGATAAATAAGCATTATTGATGTTAACTCTCTTTGTACTGGCTCCAGTACTCTTAAGTCACAACAGGCTGTTCACAAGCGACTGTCGTTAAATAGTTGCCAACTTTGCCACTAATGGAAAGTAGCTTGATGGTAAAGCGGATCAAGGAAGCATCAGAAGAAATCCGTCAATTATGCAATTTGGGAGTTTTTTTGGCAGCAGTCTAATTAATTGCCGGAATACTTTATCCCTTCACGGATGGTTTAACGAAATATTCGTTTTAGAGGTGACCACGCCATTTAATTGCATAAAGGAAATCTCATTAGACTTGACATGTCGATAACTGCCTTATTGTTCTAATTAACTGATTTTACATTCCCAAGAATTGTGATGCTAAGGATGGTTCCACTGCAGCGTTAAGCCTGATAAGGTGGCAGTGGCTTTGTCAGGACTCTCTGTCCTTGAGGCGGATGGCTGTAGTGTAAGGGAATACGACCTCAAATACAAATGAAACCAATTTAAAAATAAACTCATTCTCGGGCAGTTGATATTCTATATTCCCATGTTTCATTGTCATCGGTGTTTTTTGTAGGCTCTCCCATGACATTAGTTGGATAGCACTTGTTCTCCACCATTATAACGTGTGGGAGTTCACCGAAGGCTGACGGTGTTCTCCGGGCAAGTAAACGCTAAAAATTTCCAAGATCAAAATAAGGCAATCGAATTTAGGCGGAATTCGGGAATGAATTCGTTGCACAGCAAAACTCCGAAGTAACCTTGTCGGAACTTTGCGTGGCAATGCCAAGGTGTGAAAAACTTTTATTCTCAAGATTAACAGGAAACAGCTGTCAATTTTTAGAAAATACAAGACATGCTTTTTGTGCGGATTATACTCCAAAGAGATTTTGACTGGTGAGAATCGCCCGAAGACCTTGGAATTTTGTCTTCTCGAGGCCATTCTGTCATATTCTGCCCTTCTGTAACTGAAACTTTACCTCAGTAAAAGATGTGACGATACTTTTGTTTTTGATTGGTTTGTACAAGAGGTCTTTACAAGAACGGCGCGACAGTTTTTTTAAAATTATTTCGACAGCAATTACTCAGCTTCAGCAAATGTTACCAATTTAAGCAGGTTGCAATCAGGCTACGCAATTTCTTTTTGAAACAGCCTTGTTAGAAAATAGAGAAGTTACCGCAAATGCCCAAGACGCTTACAAAGAGACGGCATTCTTCTGAAATTTTTTCGTTTTTTTTATTTTTTATTTTTTTGTGAAAACGGCTCTGTTCACAAAAAACACCGGGTATTATTTTGATCTTTAGCACTTGGCTAAAGCAAAAGCAATACTCGTAGGAGTCCCATTAACTCCACCATAGAACCATCTTGTCATGGGTGAAGCTTGCTTTTAATCAAAACTATTTCAGAACTACCCGTGTTTCACAGGAGTATTATTAGCTAGTTGTTTCTTTTGGGATCAGTCCCTGATTTTCTGAATAAGCTACAATGGAAACTGGGGGTAATTAAACTTTCTTAATAAACAGCGATCGTCATAACCCAGACAAAAGCAAATCCCGGCCACATATGTGGATAAGAATTAATCATTGAAGCTTTGCATTGCCATTAAAGTGCGGGTACTACTGACACGACAATGTCCGATAACATTTGAAACACAGTTAAAGTACATGACCTATGTCGCGTTGTTATTAATGTGAGACCGCGATTGACATGCCAGTGCCTGTCAGTAATTCGAAACGCGGTTCAAATGCATTACTGAAAACTACAATGAACGAACGACTTCCAATATAACGAATACTAACTTCGCGCAAGAATGTCGAACATTGTATGTATACTGCAATGAGATGATCAGATAAGTAGCCACCGAACGGACACTGACGTACTATCTCTCTCTTTATCCACCCTGCCATTGTTTAGCTGAGATGACCGTTGTTGTAGGCATGTATGGCAGCACGGGTCCTTATCAAGAACGATGCAGGAGCGTACGTCAAACCAAAAACGTAGACACGACAGTTATTGATCGCAGAAAGACATCAGCAAAGGATGAGCTGCTCCGCGCCACATTGCCGTATGTGTCAGTAACACGCACGTTCTCAGGGAACCTATCCGTTAGCGGGATTAGATCTTACTTCTCGCTGCGCTTGATGCGGTCGTCTTTTTTGGTACAATGTAGCTTTGGCAACATGCATCGATCAGGACATTGTATGAATACATATGTACAGAATATTTTTATCACTTCACTATCAGTGCATGAAACTTAAATATTCAAATTTCCAATCCCGTTAATATTCGACGCTCGAGCGACAGCGTGTTTCCCAAGAGTACTATGTATTTCCGATTCCATATGGTACCACTGGACGCATTTGCTGTTCTGCAAATTCTCACTTTTCCACACAGATTCGAGAGCGGTAGGTGGAATGCTTATACACACGCTATACAGAGTCAAGGTCGTCAAATGATAAACGTTTTAAGTGCGGGTGTTTTTGCTTTATTTTCTTCTCTAACCTATTATAAACCACTAAGCCCAGGATCTCAAATCTGTCGTAGAATTAACTCAGAATAAGTCTAAAATGCAAAACCTTTTACTGCAGTGTGAGTCACTGAAGCAATTTTAAAAATCAATAAATATGCGTTAAAGTTCACGTAGAATAAGACAAAAAATGCAATGATGTTAATTTCAATTAGACCTTAGACGTCACTGGTCCTCAGTTCCTCAAAATGCTGGGTTGTCATGACATGTAATAAACATTTACAAGAAAACAACGCCAGAACACCAGGTCTGGGGGACGCTCAGTCGTTCAAAAGCTTTCGCAACGTTGTTGCCGCCATTTCTTTTCAAGCTTTGGCCGTGTCAGTGATACTCAGGTTTCCACTCCGCATGCGCCTTAAAGCCACCCCAGGTTATGTACAGAGCGCAAACAAAGGAGACAGTCATACGATAATACACTGCAGCTCAGGCAGACACAAGAGGAAAGGTTGGATATGCTCTGGGGCAATTAGGATTTGTCCACGGAAACCAAATCGCTATCTGCAGCTTTGAAAAATTTATATGCGAGACGGGCGTATAGCCTCAGAAGCATGGGCGGTAATTGTTGGGAGATTCTGAGCGGTCCATTCAGCGGGGGATCGTGCAGGTCTTCAAAACCTTTCCAGTAATTTACCAGCTGTGCCTTTAGAGACCAGATCAGTACCCCCTCAAACAACGGTTGAGCTGATCCAGCTCTGACTAAAGCCGTAAGGGAAGCCTTTAATCATTGTAGCCTATATAAAGCAAGCCAAAGAAAAGGAAATTAGCACTGTTAATTATTTAGCGTGATGAATGACTGGGGTAAGACCACCTCTGTGAAATAGCTAAAGTCATTGGAGAATTTACGAAAAGCCGAGTTCAGTCTGTATATACACCATAGCGCACGCCGTCATGATGGACACAACTGTGTGGTGGCCACCCTGTCATCGAGCGGGAAAGAGCGGTATAGCTCGTCTGCTCCAGTGTTAAAAACCCAAGAATGCTTGAATCTAGGCGTTGAAAGCAGACTTTTTTACACCAAGCCGTCCACCCTAGTTTCGCAAGATTTGTTTCCAGAACAGTTTTAAATTATGACGGAAAGACACAAGGAATGTTCTAGGCGAGTGAATCAAATAAATAAATAAATCGTATCCATGCTCATAATCAACCAACGGCAACTTCTTTTTTGGAGACCAAAAATCAAATATTTATTTATTTATTAGGTTGGTGTTTCACGCCGTACTTAAATATATGTAAAAATCAAATAAAAATATCTTCTTCTGATCCTTGTTACAAGGTAGCACCCCATAACTGTACTATCGTCCAACTTTAGTTAGCTTATCGTAAGGTTCTGCTATCTAAGCATGTGTATGAACAGTTGGAATGAAACCTTCAGTGATGTAAAATGACAAGAAGCAGGATTTCACCAGTTAACTGTGAATTACATGCCAATTATCACGCTGTCATCGCTGCTCTGGTTATACTTTTCATGCTGTCGTCTTTTACATTTGCTAAATTCATTCAGTCTTTGTTGTGGAAGCTCTTTTCAATTCATTAAAGAAGTCACATAAGCAAAAGCGCCAAATTGAGCGAGGAAAATGTGACAGACTTCGTCAATTTTTTTAATCCTCGATTTGCACTTTTCTTTTCATTTTTACCTCATTACCGTTCTTTTTCTTATTACAAACCTCAACGAAAAGCTGAAAGCTGTGGTTCATTCAGAGCCTAGCCCCCCCCCCCCACAAAGGAAATACCGTCACTTTCTTAAAAGCCATAAAGAAGGAATAGAGTGTAGTTTTTCTGCTATGTGATAACTCATTTATCTCTTCAGCAAATAATACATTTTGTTATTAACTGGGCCTGGCCGTTCAGTCCACGGCATGCGCATAGACCTTAAGTGAGTTAAATGTATCGGGTCCAAGAAGTAACCGTTATTTCGGGAACAAGCGGCATCTGCGTCGACATTTCGCCTTCGTACCTCTGCACCTATGTCCCCGGACAGAACCTGGTGTGTTTGCAGGTTAATGTCATTGGCTGGAGGGTGAGAAATGCAATTTACACGGCCTTTCAGGATGGTAGAGGCATTTAACACGGCATCCCGGAGCTTTGGGACATTGATATTGAGGTTCGATTATGCACCGTCCTCTGTGACTGTAGACAAAGCAAACATTGCCCTCGAGCTATAATTTTTTTTCACTTCTCTTGTCATTAAAATTAAGTCCAACAGGTTTCTTCCCCATTTTGTATGCCTGACTCTCATTGGCTTAGAAGTGTCATTAGGATACAAAGGGAGAAAAACATAATGACCGAAACTAAAAGCGTCCCTCTTTACATCTTCCGGGAAGTCAGACAAATTCTTACGGGTACACTAGGCATTGTGAGGTAAAAGAGAATTTCACACCCAAAACGTAAGTGGTGTGGTTTGAGGAAATCACCATGCGTTTATGTGAAGTGAGACAGGCGGGTTGACCGCACAAGGACTATACTTTATCAACCAGTTACTTTGAGAGAGACTTTTCCCGCACAATGGCGACTCAAACCCAAACTGAACCAAACATTGTCCACAAGTAACATTTGAGTACTACGTCAGCAGTTTTCCCACAAATCTTCATCGCAAATTCCTTGCACAAGAGAATGGGCAATAGACTACACTTCAGTTTTGCGAATGGGGATAGGGTTTCCCGGGTTCTGTCCGGTTTCCTTCCACCATAATGCTAGTGACCGTACTATAAGCAAAATATTGTTGAGTACGTCGTAAAACACAAATCAGACAAATAAATCATTCACGTTTTATGTTTTCTTACAGGAAAGACTGAAGCGTTTCGCCAGGCACAAGACGACGCCAAACAGGTAAGCTCATATTATCTAGTAAGCCTACTGTTATTTTTAGTAAAATTTTAAGTGCATAAGTTTCTTTCAATTTTTCATTCTGAAAACGAACTAAATCCTAACTTTCACAACTTTTGAATAATGGGCTAAATCGCACAATAAAATATCACGAGATGGCGACTAGAAAATAAATATCAAACAGGACAAAAACTCCGTTCCCTTCACTCGGAGTGATGAGGCCATCAAACCGTCTTTGTGACAAATTGATTTATTTCACCTTGCACGAAATGCGTGGGGGGTGAGAGCTTTTTCCAGATAATACTTTCATTTTTGCTAATACTATACTTTTTTCGTCAAAATGATACTTTAGATTTAGATATTCATTAATTAGAAAGCACCCTAATGACCTCAGAACCGTTAGTTTCTAATAGTGATTGATAGGTTTCTTATCCATCGTAAATCCCTTCGCTAACAGTAATCGGTACACTTTGTCTTTCCAATACCCCCCTCATTTGTCTTCATTTATGAAAAGGATCTGACTTGAAAACTTTCCCTATCATCATTATTACCTAGGAGTTTTTTATAACAAAGAGAAAAAAACTCATAAATCGTTGTTATATACGGTTCTGCTAAGAAAAATGAATTCATATTTTGGAACCAGGGTTGAACGTCAGTTTTATAGATAACAGAGTGACTATGTTAACCATTTCTACTCTGAATATCCTTATTTGCCATGTTTTTAGTCCATATCGCTTCAAAACGTACTGATACAACGTTGTTTTTGGTTTAGTAATCAGATCTCGAAATCTTACAACGCCGCGGGCATTACGATATGAGTCTTAAAACGTATGTGGTATTTATATTGTTCGGGTTATCGTTATTTTGTTTTGTCTTTTTTTCGAACAAGCTTATATTGGATTTTCTTACATAGTCTCACATATGAATCGACGGTCTGTGTCCTCAACCTTGTTGCGGCTATCACCATTTTTTGCTTTTCCTTTTTTGGTTAAGTTTAGCAATTTTATTTCATCCGTTGATATTGGATTTTTGACTTGGTTTTACAGATCAATGAGCAGGAACGGGAGTTGGAATCTCTTGTTCAAGGCAGTAAGTAAAATTTTTATCGTCCTAGTATCTCATTGCTGGCAATCACTGTTATAATAGCATGGATGGATAACAGTGCAATAACCTCACTGCCAAAATCATTGTCATTATCTTACTGATGGAAAACTAGTGTCATTATCCCAGTGTTGAAGAGCATTGTCTTTATCTCATCGATGGAAAACAGTGGCATTATCTTATTGGCAAAAAGTCATTGCCATCTTCTCATTAATGGCGAACAGTGTCGTTATCGCACTGCCAAAGTATCATTGTCATTATCTCATTGATGCAAAAGAGAGCCATTATCTCAGTGATAAAAATCATTGTCATTGTATCATTGATGGAAAACAGTGTGATTATCTCAGTGACAAAAATCATTGTCTTTAACTTATTGCTTGCAAGCAGTGTCATTATCTCACTGAATCGTTTGCTCGTTTGCTCGTTTGCATTGTTCAATGGCTTGGTTTCTGTAAATACTTACAGATTCCACAACAACGATCAAAATTTAGATAAGATAAGAATCCAAAATTTAACACGACAACATGTCATCGGACTGAACAAAAGCCTTTCATTTCCCGCCTGAATTGTGAGATACTGGGCGCTTTAACATCCAGTGCGGGTGTTTGCTGCACGTAGGCTGTAGTTAAAGTATTCATCTTGAACGTGGGTGGTACTTCTAGGAATACCGCATGGATTCAAGCTCCGCGCTACAGCCTTTTCAGGAGACCAATTGTGTTTAGCGTCAGCACTGGGTAAGGAAACTAAATAAAACCCACGGACAAAACTTTCTTAAGTGATAACTAATTAAAGAAACCGTTCCCACAGATCCTAGTTAATCATTGTTGAAGGCCTGTCCTCTGGGTGCTTTTTGGCCTCTGTCTGAGGCAACCTGGACTTCCGGATCGCATGGACATAGTTATTATGTCGCAGCCACGCGTCGTCCCCGTGAGAAAACATGGCGGCGATAACTGTGGTTGTAGCAAAATCCTGAAAGGCTAACAAAACACCTGTTTCCCTGTTTGGAGTGTAGACAACAATATCGAGCTACCCTGTACGCAGAATTGTTTTTGATTACCCCGAATGTCCACATTTGGCTGCTATATACATCAATTCTTCTAATTTATTGACTTTCTGGTCTGTCCTTTTTAGCCGATATACATGTAATTGTAACAGGAGAACACAGCCTCTGACATGATTAGTTCATCTGATAAACAACGTATCAATATCATTACTTTTCGGGGAAAAATGGAAGGAAAAGGCAATTTTTTCTCTCAGCACTACTAATGTCTACCCAAAAATTTAAGAGAATTAAGGTAGCTCGATATTCTGTGACAAAACAGCTAAAATCCCTTTTAAGTGTGCAAAGTTTTGCTCAAGAATTCTTAATTAACAAATAGGTGATATTGACCAGTAGACATTATTAAGAGGTGACCCGCTGGGACCAATGGTGGCGCCTCGAGAGGAAAACGCTGAACTATGCCGATTTTCTTCGAAATACATGACATTGAATATTCCCTTTCACTGACGCAAGCACTACGCAGGCTGCGCCATGGAAGCAAAGGGACCTTTGTGTTGCCGCGGTACCTGGCCACAAAGCCTCGACAAGGCTCATTCAACCGTGTGTTTATCTGGCAGATGTGCGGTCGAATAAGCTCAATGGGGAAGATAAAAACGGTTTGTGAGCATCGCTCTGTGGCTTCACTGTATCCCTTCAACCACAACCGCCAATGAACTCACCAAAGCAGAATTTTACCTTTTCAATCGTTGACTTTTTCGATCCGTGTTCTTCGCCTTAGGGGAAATTGCTTCCGCGTTACGCTCTTTTGAGTGATCCGCTTTTTTGTACCGGATCCGTTGTCTAATTCGGACATATAATTTTGAACATCTGTGGCACATCACTGTAACCGGCTTTATACGGGCCAAAGTCACTTGTGCTGGGTGAGTGATCGGAAATCAGCATAAACTGTGAAACCAAGAATAATGTTTTCGTATTAGGAGCACCAACTTTACTGGCCGAGCGAAGAACTAATTAGAAGTTGGACAAATAAATTCACATATGCTTTAGTGTGGTCGTACTAATTTTACCCAGGCAATTGTTTTCTTGCCAGGGTGTTCTATAGCGCTCACAGAGAAAACATGATCACGATATACAAGCCTGCAACTTGACACCAATAATAAGAGATTATTAGATAGATATCACCTGTAAAAGTGACTTTTCGTGGTGCTGAAACCTTAAATGAAAAAGCTCTATCATAAATGGTATTTTTCTTCGTTAATTTAAATGCAGACATGGTACCTTCAGGGAACATTTTTTCACTTGTGGTAGATATTTCGATTTCAGGCGGATAAAGTGTGACTTGACAAAGTGAATTAAGCAGTAGGCTAATGCTGAATTGATGTGGCGTATATGACTTCTCAATTTTTATATATTAGGGAGTTATCGTTACGCAACCAGAATCTTGGCGTGTTGTATAATTTTGTCGTTTAACCAACAAGCGTTCAAGACAATTCGTTCCGTCACTCTCTCCGCATTTTGTTTTTACCAGTGTGGTTTTATTGCTCTGTCACGGTAGTTTATTGGCCCTTTTCCTGCCTGGCAAACATTTATTTGGTTGTTACCTCATCACATATCACCAAATGTCTCAGCAAGACTTGGCTTTATGATCAGGTCTCGAGTAACGGCGGCTCAGAGTCTTTGGACGTAATGGAATTTGAAAGTTTGAAAAATAGATTTGCCTGGTTACTTATGAAAGAGGCATTCTGTGAGCGCCTCAGGCCTCGGGCAGCTGCTCCGATGTATTACCAGAAATAATCGATTTTCACATCGTTTCTCGCTCTACCGTTATTATTTATATGTCAAACTGTTGAACGCCTACGCAAGCCAGACCACTGAGCGATGTGCCGTTATAAGGGGAACTGGAGGGAAAAAAAGACCGCGGGAAGTCTTGCCTTCCAACACTCCATTTATTGACTTCGCCGGTGACCGATGAATAGTAATAAACCGAAATGTCACGAGTCTCAGGAGAGTGCCAATCAGCGGTAAACTGGACTCAAGAAAGGCCTAGAACACGTCCTGCATTCCAATGAGCCTCTAAAACTTGAGCTCATACTTGATCTCCGTGAATGCTCTGTGCGTTTCTTTTCTTCTCCCTTCTCTCGTCTTATTCAGTAACTGAACTGAGTTTGACAGATTGTCTTAGCTGATTGGTATTTTAGTTACCGAAACGGATTGTCATGGTGCTCATTCATAGAACTAAGCCTTGCCTTTGCCGCAAAACAACATCCCTTCTATGCAGAATCTCTTTGTCCATAAGCAAGCCTGTCTATTCACCAAAAATGACACAAAGTTGATTAGAGTATAAAGATGCGTTCTGGTGTCCGTATCTATTCATTGGAATTATCTGTTTATTTATTCATTTATTTATTTATTTATTTGATTTGTGTTTTATGCCTTACTCAAGATTATTACTATATTCGACGGTAGCCAGCATTATGGTGGGAAGAACCCACTGAAATTAGAACCATTGTTTGCTTGCGACCTGGATTAACTTATATGTCGCGCCTCTTAATTGTAACCTCTGATTACTGTCAGACCACAGATTTACGCGGGTCATACATAGGAGACATGAAAACAGATTTAGGAAAGGAAATGCATTAACCAGTACACCTGTTAAATTAACATTTGAAACTTTCGCATGGAAAAATATACCCGTGTATACAAATTATATCTTACTGGCCAATTTTAACGACTTATTATTTTAAGCTGAATTTCGTATATTTTTAATTACAGGTAATTTAGGAGACAATGTAAAAGTTGAAGAGCATCATCACGTGACATATGAAAATGTCAACGGCAAGGAGCAGGAAGTACAGGAGACAGAAAAGGCGGGTAAGTACTAAAGAATACAATGGAAGTGTGCAGAATATGATTACGTCATCGAAAACTTACGTCGCCTTAACCTGTTGTTACTGTATTTGTATCCATGGGTGTTTTCTAGCAACAAAATCCGCATGAATCAAAATATGAGACAGCTATTTGAAATTTGTTTAATTAATAACGCTCTTAAGAGGTTTGACTCTGGAATACTGATAGAGAGTTGGGAGACTTGCTTTAAATCAGATGTGCGGTAAATAGCCATAAAAAGCCTTGATAGATAATCATTAATCCCTGGTGAGTATTTACCATTCCAGAAACTTAATTTAATTTTAAAAGGCAAATAAAGCCTTTAACGTACCTGTTCATGATAATTAGTATAAGGCGCATTGATACGCAGTCACGCACTTATTTTCGGGTCAGTCGAGAACTTCAGAACATAGCTAATACCATCAATTTTCACTACGTTATTGTACAACTTGGATTAACATATTTCCTTCGTCATCATTTCAGTCATAGACGAAACCAACGGCGAGGTTGTCTCTGACGTCAAACAGGAAGTGACGCAAACCGAAGGGGCTGATGGGAAACCGGAAACTCACGTAGAGACAAAGATCGACATACCCTCCAAAGGCATCCACGAGAGTTTCTCTGAGGATGGGACGAACGATGTTGTCAACGAGGACCGTTTTCCAAACGCCGGGGTGAGTATGTCGCGTCTGCCTTCGCCACTATTAAATGACTGATTGATTAATTGACTGATTGGAGATTAACGGTGAGGTTTATAGATGGAGGAAATTGGAGGTCCGGAGGTACCGGACAAGCGCTTTTATTGAAATGATATGATTTGATGATTTGGCTTGTTCCCGAATGGAACACAACAAAGGAAAACCCCAACTTTATAGACATTGACACCATGTGTACATAAATATCATATACATGAAGCAGTTAGAACATTTTTTGGGATTAAAGCCCCGTGTAATCTGTATGAGCCACTGTAAGAAGGAGAGAATGTAGACAAACAGTTTTATATGTGATTTAATCAGTCAAATACATGGGAACTCACTCACAAACCTGGTTGCAAATTTTGAAATGCACACGACAAGATCCGTGCACGTTTTCACTATTGTCACGACACCTCATGAGTAGCCTAAAGGCAATCTCACGTGGGCGATATTGTTGGCGTTGATACGTTGCGGTTATACGTGATATATTATCACAACTGATAATCGAAAAATATCTCAATAGTTGCGCTAAGTATCGTAAAAGCGTGCGATATACAAATGGAGTTGCAATAGTTTTGATCATGTTCAAAAAATTTATTTTATCTCAAATATATGCGAAAATAATTGCAGCTATTGCGATTATTATCACATGCAATCGCACTATATCGCTCATAATCGCAGTATTTGCGACTATTTATGCGTTGAGAAATGCAATTTAGCGATGTGTGGTTGCAATATAGTTTTGTGGGAGTTTTCATATCATAGTTTTCGTATGATATGCGATAATACTGCGATAATCAACTAAATCGCTATACAATCGCACCAAAATATATCACAAATGGATATCGCAAAATAAAATACGTGTGTGAGAGAGGTTTCATGGGAGATTCGGGCGGGCTACACAGAAGCCTCCAAGCGCATCGCTTGATGCCGTGATGCTGCAGTGTTTGTGTACTACCTAAGTTCTTTCTGAGCACATGTGCACCTCGAAGTGTGACGTAATCCTGTAAAGAACATAGGTGCACACGGCTTTGGACCCCTTTGTTAAAGGAGAGAAGGGGTTTTACGAATTTCCCATTGGGTTCCTTATTCACATTAATATGAAAGTTTGTTCGAGAAACACACACGAGAAATACAACATATGTTCTGTCTTTTTTCAAGAGTGTATAAATTGATACCTGTCGTTCAGGATGCGGAGAGACAAAGTCTTCACGATGCGAAACATTTTCCTAGCTTGAACATGTGATCCCTCTGCCTTATCGTTGATGGCATTGTTTGCATCTTGCCAACAGTTTTCCTGGGCAGCAATTTTTGCTTTGGTGAGTGTATTATGTAGGTTGGTGAGTGTATTATGTAGGTTCCCGTGAACGTGAACGCACGTTCGTGTTTACTGTGAGATAGCTGTAATCACACCATCGCAGGACTTAAGCGTGGAAGGCAAACTTATGTAAGGTCAGTGTGAAGTTCTGTAGTTATGCTGGGTGAACAAGTTACATAAGTGACGCAATCGAAATACGCATGGTACTTTTGAATTCGTATCCGCGCAATTTCACACAAAAACCCTTCAATCCATAATATGTTCATCATTGTTTTAGTGTGGCACATCCTTGAACTGTCTATTGGCTACAGGATGCAGAGAAAATGAATTAACTGATGCGACATTTACATAACGGCCTGCCAAATTAAAGAATCCACAAAATAAAAATCAATATACATATCGATTAACGAATTAATCCGGTATGTGACTCTCGGCGTTTACGGCTGACAGATTCTGTTTGTTTCCATTTGTTTATACAGCATGGTACCGTATACTATGTAGCAGGGGAGAATGCTCCTGGCTGTACAGAACAGATCGGTTTATTACAATCCTGACAGCGCCTGTCATTTTGATAATTTACTAGGGTAAACGGTATTTACTCTCATCCAGTCAGGATGGTCAGAGAATGGTGTTAGTTTACCCTGTTCCTGAAACACCCAACACGCGTGGGTTGTGTGTGGCACTGACCAGGATACAGGGAAATTCCGGAGGCACCTACACTCAATTAATAAGCGGACGGTATTTCCAATTCCCCGGAGTCTAACGAGCCGTGTAACCTTCGAGAGAGAGAGAGGCTTATCCAGACAACGGACTGATAGCTTCCGACACCAAGTATTAGCTAGCTGTATGTCGCTTCTGTTCGCAGCGTGCTGTGATCTCACGCGGAAGTTCCGCGTGCGATAATTATAATCATGGCCGTCCACAGTGTTAGAAGGGCTAGTGGTCTTGTTGTTCTGATGTAAGTAGACTTACCATGACGTGTGTACCACAACGAAGTCTTGATCGCATGGGCGGGCATGGAATGATAACATCACGCTGGTAGTATTTTAGCCAAATCTTGGCGAGCATATCCAAGCTTAGCACTGGCTACTTTGGAAAGACGATGAATAATGACAAACGTTTGATTATAAACTCTCCATTTATCTGGTTGAAGGGATCTTTGTTCAAGAAAAAGCTGCAAAGCAGTTGGTTTTGAATGACTTCTATATGCAATCACTTGTGGTGTTATTATGAAAATTAACTGTACTGATAACTAACTTCCGAACACTGTATATGCAAAGACTTAAGAGAATGTAATTTCGATTGACCTCTACATGGGACCACTTGTGCCGATAAGTAACTTGTGAACAGAACATTTTACAGAAGTCATGTTGAAAAGGGCACAGTTTTAGATTAAAAAGATCAAAAACATCATAATCGACACGTTCTGTTGACTGTTATTACAACATGAACCAATCACATTTATAATTTGCCTTTATTGATCTCCTGTACCCTCGAGACCCTGATGTAAAATGTACATTTTGGAAAGCCCACGTGCAAACAGTCATCAGTTGTTTACCAAATTAAGAATCACCATTGTGGCATCCTACACTAAGCTTTAATCTTTGATTCTGCTGCTTGAACGCAGCCCATCAGGCCTTCAGAGGACGGAAAATTGCATGGCCGGTGTTTACAACACGAGAAGCCTCTCTCTATAGATTCCTTTTGCCCCCAAGGTCAGTGTATAATTCGCCTACGCTGTGTGTCCCTTATCCCACCTTCTCACTGTGTATGGTAATTGACTGGAATAAAATACATAGCTAAGGCTTCCGTTAGATGGCGCCACCACAGGCGATTGGGTTTTAACACCAAGTTGAGGCCAGCGTTGGAAATGTCCCACCTTCGCTGACCCGTCGATTATACCGACCACAGATCGCAGGGCTAGCGCCGGGCACTTAAGGCGGGACAAGCCAACCAGGTGTCTAGTTACACATACCATTAGTCTAATGTCCAGGAGTGTTTTTTTCTCTCCAGTAATCGGTAGCTGTCAAGAAACGTGTAATCGACAGCGCTTTGGTATCAACCGTGAGGAAATATGCGAATGACAAACATTGTCCGTTTCTCTTCGAACTCAAGGCTGTAGATAAACTGTAGTTTTACAGATCGATTGCTAAAAGCTGTGGGGAACATCACGTCGTGGACATTGAAAAGTACAGAAAATAAGGATGATTTGCAAGATATATAGCCAATTGCCTACACAGCAGAAACGTCTATCGTTGGAAAGACCTCTTTACAAACCTCACAATTAGAAAGACATTCTTCCGTCAGTATTCATCCCAATAAATATGTGTGAGCTTCATCAGAGAGTAAAACCAGAGCGGCGACGACAGTGTGATAGTTGACAAATGGTCACACGTTACTGACGAAATCCGGACTCTTCTCACTTGTCCTCAGTTTGGGTTTTATTATTACTGCTCATGTAAGTGCTTAAATTGTAGTAACTTAAACGCGTGCTGGCGCTATGGCGCCAAGCAGAAGTCTGGAAGGTACGCAGTGATGTTGATTACAATTTATTAGGCGTCAGTGGCATGGTCTGTAATGCCCTTGATGATATGTAATCACGTGATCGGAAGAATGCGCGCGTCGCATGCTGGGTACAAATGCAAAGGATTCAAAGTTCTGTATAAAAACATTCCACACACACTAAACTCGGTTAGCGAAGGTTTTGCTCACTAAGCAGTCAGCGACTGGTGTCCAAATATTACATAATAATGGTCGAAAAATTCTTTCTGGAATGTAGCCACAGATTGTTACCGAAGTCCGCAGCTTATCTTATTGCCACTGTATCAGGTATCTAATGAGACGCACTGATTAGCAATCTAAGCAGCCACGCGAAAGACGTTGTTATAAGATTGTCAATAATAATACTTATTTATTATTATTCTTATTATTAATTTCGGTTCAACAATGTTCACAATCCGGCGATGACCTCTTTTGCATGGCTGCTTAGATTGCTAGTAGACACGGCTCATTAGGCCCCCGTCGAGGATCTTTTCTAATTTCCGGTGTTGGTAAATGAAGAGAGAAATACTGTATTCCCCAATAAGCTTGGCAATTCAAGCGGCTCGGTGATTAAATTTCACACCTAACACATCGGTGCCGCCAGTTCGGATAACCGAGGCTGGTGTACTTCCTACATATATCCTTGTAATGGACGTGCTGCTTATGTATGAAAGCCTGGAGGCGCCCAAACGACGAGTGCTGGTTTTCCCAAATGTAATCATACAGTTTTTCTCATTTGCTTGTTTTTTCTTCGATACTTTAAATGTTTCTATAAAGGTTTAACACGTTCTTTGCCAATCTTACTGCTAAGCTTCAGGGATTATTCCGGTGAGGTTAAATCGTAATGTGATTTTCACCGAAATAAAAACTTGAACATGTGGGCGCGAAGCAAACATCACCCTATCATCCCACTCACTATACCCAAAGCGAAATTAATATTTAATTAAGGGATGTATCCTAACAGGTTACATTCATACAGATGTCCACAACAGATAGGGCGATCTATCCCATCTGTCCAAAAACGCTCAGGATTCTTGTTTAATGTAACATCAATGATGTAAATCGTTGCCAACCTCTAGGTTTAAGCCAAGTCCGAAAGGATTAAGTGTGAACCTCGGCGTCAAAGAGTTTGGTCGGCCAGAGGGTCAAGAATTCAGTTATAACAATGTTAACGAGATTCCCTATGTGAGTTGGGCAGCTAACATTCTCCAGAGTATCGCCTTTGAACCAGCCACAAAATGCTTGAACAAACAACGAGTCAGTCCGTAAGGTAAAAGCCAATACCTTCAACAAAAACATCTAATAAAACCCCACGCCATAACTAGATTGCATTGCACATGTATTCGACCACATTGTGAACAAAAATCAAATGATGGAATTAAAAAAATCCTACACCTAAAAGAATGCAAATGTTATTTGTTCAGTGTCACAAACTTTTGTTTTTACCTCCACCACATTGCGCGGCGTTTCAGTTGACATAATGTTGCAGATGGAATAGCCTTTAGTGTGGCGCTAAACAACAATTCATTCAGTCGCTCAATAATTTAATGTCTTCTGGATTTCAGATGAACGAAGAGGACGTGGACGAATCGATCCTGACCCCACAGGCTCTGGCTGAGTACCTCTGGGGCACTCAGGATTTCGGCAAGTTCAGAGCCGCCCTTCAGGACATCGTCGATTCCAAAATTGTGAGTTGTTTTCTTAATACTCGCTTTTGATTACAAGTTACAGGCCTATAATTCAACACTATAGGTATCAAATAATCGCTATTTTAACGTTAAGGATAGATCTGCTCACTTTGTCTATTTATTTGACTATTGCTTAACACCATGCTGTAGAAATTTTCACACATGGGTAGAGGAAACCGGACTGCCCGAAGGAAACCGCCGAACTTTGGCAAGTTACTAACGGAATTTCCCGCATGTGATGTCAAAGAAACAAGACGTGGTAGGCTTATGATTGTAAGCATAAAAATCCTCTGAAGTTAAAGATGAAACACAAGCGTACTCCATCTACACGTGCGATTCATCAAAGAAACATCTTATACTGATATCTGCCAGTTATTGGTTTACATTCACACTTCTTGTCCTAGTCAACTTCAAACAATCACACGAAGATAGTATCAATCACCAAGACAACAAGTTAGGCAAAATATGATGCCCGTCTGATTAGGGGATTCAGGACCACGACTGGCCTGTAATGCGACATGCGTGCGTGTCTTGAGCGAAGCTGTCGTGTACCTTATCTTTCTTGTAACCTCAAAAGTTCTGCTGATAATTCAGGATTAATGGTAACTATGTCAACACGCGCGTGTACAAATGAGTACTTCCCACGCAATATGCAGAACAGCTATATGCACATGCAGCTGTGCTTTTGTGCCTTTATTATATGTTGCCATGGTTACCACAGAAGACGCCGCCATGTTAAGAGAATAACATGAGGTAGAAAAAGAGCAAGCATTGCGCAATTTGATCCAATGAATACTTTAACCTTTCACCATCAATAACAACCAAAAACCTAATGCCTCATCAAACAAAGACACAAACAATTATTTTTATAGAAACAATTACCTAACAATAAACGCCGAAGATTATTTGCATAAGTACTTATCTAAAACGCCAAGTGAAACTTGAGAATGCACAGTATTTTACGACGATCGCAGACGGCAGACGGCAAACGAAGATACACGTAACATCAAATTTTAACCGTGTATAACCGTAGCTGATTACATTGTTGTGTAATTTTACCCTCTGTCCAGATGACACCAGACGAGGCTCAGGGCTTTTACCAGGATGTTGTAATGGAATATGACAAGCTCAGGCAGCTGAACAGTCTATACCCATACCAGAGCGAAGACGAAGAGGTAAGGCGATCACAATGACATATATTCACTCGGCACATAAGTTTTATTAATGTCCATTTGAATCAAACCCCTAGCCTGTACTAGACTATGTCTGAGCTTATCTTATAAGGCCAAAACTGACTTTGATGATTTGGTCCCAGGTGTTTAATCATAATTCCGCTGGAAAACATTTCAGCTAAACCTCACCACCCACGCACAAAGACCTATTGTATAAGGTATAGCACTTATTCTGTCAAACTGTTACATAAAATGTCACACGTCATTGGCAGACCGTCCAGGTATCTAATCTTAATGTAAACAATAAATAAATAAAGAAGATAAATAACACCGATCGTTTCTAGACCTTCCTGTCCAACTTCAGTCTGGCCATCTTGAAATAGTGCATTCTTATTTAGGGGAAACGACTCGTTATAGACTTCCCTATACCAGTCGTCAACCATAATCGACGTTTCGCGTTCAGCAAAACTAATTCCTACACACAACCTTCATCAAAAACCACTACAGAACTAAGACAGTAAACAGAAAGTTAGAAATTTGAACGGATTCATACAGAGACTAGCAGTTTTCATTGAAGACAAAACGACATGAAGAATGTTCTAGACAAATGAATGAAATGGGCATCCAAATCGTGTACCATGCTAGTTCACAACTTGTCTTTAACCAAAACTTCGTATCTCAGTTGATTGCAAACTGTTCGTGCATGCTACATGGCGACCTTTAATATTTACCATGATCCATCCTATCTTTTTCCAGACCTTCCTGTCACCGCTGGTTGGTGGTCCCCAGTACAGCAACATCATCCCTGGTGTCCCCGCCGACGAGATTGCCATTCCCATCGACAGCCTGGCCCAGAAGCGCGTTCCTCAGATTCCATTCTACGGTGACGAATACCCTAGCCTGTCGGACTATGAGTTAGAACAGCAGAGAGAAGCATACGAGCTGAACGCTGCCCTCCAGAGGCAGGCCGCTGTGGACGAGACCATCAAGGACTTGCTGGAAGATTGGTTTGCCACGGCTGTAGAGTCTGGTTAGTTGGCCATATAGTTTTTATATTAGTCTAACAAAATCTCGTGTTATCTCGCGTTGCCTGGTTACCAACGGACATTGTTGTATCGGAACAGATAAAAGTTTCTCTAGACGCCATATTGATAATCTACGAGATTAATTTTCTATTCCTTTTTTCTTGAGTGATGTCACTAGTTCTTACCCAAACGAGGCTGTGTTTTGGAAACTGGATGAATGCTAACTGCGCATGCGCATCCAATCAGTGTTATTAGCATTGCTGGTCACGTGATGAATCGCGGTTGTAGTTTTAGTCCACGGCAGTGCTGGTGGTGACAATGCTCAAGAACAATTTCACCTACACTACGCCCTGTACTCAACAGTGAGCGTTTTGACAAAGGATACCCAAGATCTCTCTCCCATTAGAAATACATACCGAAGACGTGGCGGTTAATTAGACAACAGTCCTTACGCGAACGTTATATTGAGCTAACAAATAACGACACGGCATACGCATGACCTTTAAACCTAATCTAGTTCTGATTGCAATCTTTGTGAAGGGCGAGCCAATGCATGAAGATTAAGACAAACGAATATGTTTCTTTTTCTGAGGTACAACGTTTTTTTCAGGACAACACCTTTAGGTCTGTTGTCATCAGAAATGGGTTAATAGTCCGTGATCAAGCTGCCTACGTCATGTTACGTAATGCAAAATCTTTGTTCAACCGAATAATTTTTCCCTTTGTAAAAAAGACTTACATAAACGCTAATGTCCGCTTTCAACCCGCACCCGCTGAATGGAATCCCATCACTAAACCGCTGCGCGTAATCAAGGCGTCAGGGTACTATCAGGTTTTTGTGACAGTGACACAAACGGCATCGGCGGGAACAAGTGGAATTGAAGAAATCCGCTCCCAAATGATCTCTGGAGATTTTTTGTGGACGGTTGAATCGGTGTGTTAAAATTGTGGAGACGTCTCAGAGCACAGACAGATGTCTAGCTGGGGTTTAAGGGCACCGCGACATAGCTCAGACCCTATCTATCTACCTTACGGATAAGGGAACCTTTGAAGAAAAGTTACGAACTTAATTATTTTTGATTCAGTGCATGTTATAGGCCCAATTTCACAAGGCTTCGGAAATTGAATTTCTATTCAGGTCCATAATAAATGACATAATGTGGTTTATAACGCCATGTGGGCACGAGAAAAGAATCATAAAATTTTGTGAAAGTGGACTGGATATTTCGGTCGTGCTGCTAAACAGTTTGTGATGCTAGATGTCTTCAAACACTTTGTCCAGAATGGGTGTGTATTTGCAATAAAAGTTTGCACTAACGTCGCAAGTTTTCTCAGAGCATAATTAACGTTATAAAATGGCGGTTTAAAAACCCTCTAGTATAACTTCCGACTATTACCACCCAGAGCACTTCAACCGCACATAAAAGCAGGGAAAGCAATAACCTACACATATGATCTTCGAGTTTGTTAAAGATGGTTACACTTCACAGCCGTATAACAATAGTATTTACGGATGTGGTTTGATTTTGTTTTAGGTGATACCGACTCTGCCAAACTAGTAAGTGACTTAGCCGCGTACCTTGCCGATCAGCCCGATGCTGGGCAATATGACGACGAGAGAGTGCGCCAAGTTCTAGGTAAGAAAGACTGGTGCATTGCTGACATACAAAAACACATTTTTTTGTGATAAAGGTTTTTTCCTTCTGTTGTAAAATGTTTGAAGCACAGGCATAATTTGGAGGAATTTTTGCAAGGACAGGGATAAAAAGAGTATATAGGCACTAGTGCAGACGACAACATCAATTTTGGACCTAATACAATATGGAGACGTGAAGACAGATCAGCTCATGGTTCCTCGTGGAGTGTTACTTCACTGAATATTCCATGCATTATTATTCACCACAAATTCAGGCTGGTTTGTTGGTGAATTTGTCTTCCTTGTCAAATCTTCAAATGTATTTGCTTTGAATAAATGTCAAGGAATGTGATATACACATGTGGTTTCAGGAAATCAATATATATGTTATCTTTCTTGTTTCTTTTTTCTTCAGCCGATGTGTTTGCCGCCATGGCCAACAACGAGGTGGAATCCATTCAAGAACCCGAGCCCGAAGTTCAGCCTCTGCCGCAAACAGAAGGCATTGAGCAAGAGCTGAAAAACACGCCATTAAGAGCTGAACTAAAGCCAGCTGAAGAGATGCCTGGTGAGAAACAAGAAAGCGAGATGGAGTCCAGCGGCGAAGCCCCTGCCGGTAAGTGAAACGACCAAGACAATATGACTCACCCCAAGTACTTCCGGATCGTCTCTATCCTGCCCGTGGTTCTGGCTTTAACGATGGAAGTGCGTGACTAAAATAAGACTTGGGCTCCGCTTGTCTGTCAGATTGCCATACGAACAGAGGCTGGTGTAGTTTGTGTTCAGATACATTTAGGGGAAGGCCAACTAGATATTCGCTTGGAATTCCTAAAAACCTGGGGACAGAACTAGATATTAGCATACATACTTCATGCCATTCGTCAACCATAATGGACGTATCGGATCAATATTCCCAAGACCGATTTCCATAACCTATGTCTCCTTTCCCTAGCTCCATATGGCATGATTCATATCTTTGCCTCGGGTTTTTTTATGACTGGTACTCGATGTCCATATCCCCAGTAACGACGATTTAATCAGGGACAGTATACCCTTTCCATTAAGGACAATTGCTCTTAGGGGCTCTCAGACCGAAATGGTTTGCGTGCTAGCACAGCGCAATGACCCAGAAACCCTTCACCATTACAGTATTTTTACCTGTAACGGTTAATACCTGTAACAGGTATTTTTGCCTAAGTATGATTATTACAGATACTCTGACCTCTTACCACTATTGTCAAACCGCCCAGCTCGTAGTTTATCTGTAAGAATATACCAAGTGATGATTTATTTCTTTTTGTCACTATCTTTTTCAGAGAGCAAGGTGGAAGAGAAGTCGTCATAAATAGTGAACTAGCCAACTACCCTACATGCTTGTGTTCTCTGTGTGAAGGTATCGCAAGCAACAGTGACGTATATCTCAGCACAATGAGGCTTTGTTATTTCACTATCACAATTACAACTACTCCTGCAAAACATCAGAATGCAGACATGCTCGAAGGACGAACAAAACGAAGAGCCTGGTCATAGACACATGCCACACAGTTCTGATTCGTGACGTACGTGACGAAAGCGGTAGAGGGCAACGAAAGCTGAACACTGTGTGATGGTGGTGGTAAACTGAACGTGGGTTTCTGTGGGTGAAGGATGAGTGAAAGAGTGGTTGAAGATGTCCTGATGTTGTGCGGAAACGCACGCGGAAGTGGTTTTTGCTTCGTCTGTTCCTTGAACGTTCCCCTAATCCAGCCAACTTCCTGTCTTCAAAAGCAAAGATGAATCCAAAGAGACATAATGTCTAACAATGTCTGTGTCACAATAATAAACACTATAACATTTTGCTTCATGGTCCTAAAAGAATCGCATGGTTCTTTTGTGGAACCTCGTGGAATTTGTGTATATTTGTTGTATATAGTTATATATACTGCTAACTCTGGTGAGCCTTATTGTGATGAGGGGTATGCCCAGAACATCGATGCTTTTAAAGTAAAATGGCGTGGAGTTTTTTCTTTTTTTTTCCTACAAACTGCGCAGTGCATCTTGTTGCACTTTTGAATACGTTTTGACACAATGTAGATTCGGTCCTACAACATTGTACAAAATAGTTATGTATATTCCCTAAAATGGCCATATTTACATCAATATGAAGGATTCTCTATTTATTGTCAGCTTTCTTCACTCCGCGCATGCCTGTTGAAACAGTGACAAAACAAGTTTGCAGCAGTCTGGAGTATTTTACAATGTATTTGCTTGGCACTGTGAAAGGTTGTGTTTCATTAGTAGGAAGGATAGAGTAGTTCACCCGGACGAACCAGAGTCTTAATAACTACCGAAACCTGATGTTTTCAGAGTGTATATTTTGTTTCACATGTTATATGACTTGGTATTTCAAGTACCTTTCTCGAATTATTGTGTACACAAATTTATTTTTCCCTTCTTTCTTCTAAAACTTTTAAAACATTCATCAGTATTTCTATCCTGTTTTCATTATCAACATTATTTCTCTATACTCACACCTGCAATCTGTCAGATATTTATATAAATTTCTCTTTTTTTATTATGAACATTACTTCTGGCTTGTTACAACAGAAAACTCTAAGATTTTGATATGAATTCTTTCTTTCCTGCGTTCATGGATTTTGCTCAACTTACAGCTGAAAAGCTGTCAGGTACTTATATCAATATCTCTTTCGTCAATTCATCGCCAACATTATTTATGTATTCTCGCAAATGAAAAACTGTCAGTTTCTTATATCATTTTCTCTTTTCTGTTTTCATTTTCAACATTATTTCTATCCACTTACAGCTAAAAACTGTCAGATTCTTGTATAAATTTCTCTTTTATGAGTTCGTTATTGTAACGATTTTTCTCTTCTTGCAGCCAAAGACAGTCAGATCTTATACAGCTTTCTCTTGTATATGTTCATTATCCTCATGATTTCTCTCTACGCCTCACATCTCTTCTTACATTCACCTTGTATATATATTTACGTATTTATATATTATTCTTAATAATAGCAGCTTTATTTGGCTGTTTTCGTGATTACAAATAATTGCACACTTTTGTTGCATTAATGCCCTATTCTGTTATCATTCGTTGTTATGTTCACACCTTAAATAGCACTCTTGGAAATGTTTCGTGGAATTCTTATTCTTATTGCAGTTTTTCCTGCTCAGTTTCAATTTCAAAGTTGTGATTTTCAGGGACTACTGTCCCGAAGAACAAACACAAGCTGAATTGTATTTTCTCGATGCATTAGCATGCATCTAATAATATTTCCAACCTTATTCAAACTAATCGTACATGTGAAAGATTTACAGGCTTGTGGCTGTTTTCACACATTTTGTTATGGATTTAATACTTTTTGAAATATGAAATAATTTACATTATTAGCAGTTCAGCAATTCAGGAGAAATTGTGCTTGAACTTCTGAGAGGCGAAGTATGTGTCGTTGATCTGTAAGTCGATGTCCCTGTACAATTTGTATTGATTCCACCGAACTTTCTGTCCCACCTGTTTTCATTCTAAACTTATTTATTAATGAAACAAGTACAAACCTAAATGCTATTTCGCAATTATTCTTGAACAGAGGAATAAGTCTGAAGTCGTTTCAAAGCAACGCCGAAGTTAGACATTTGTCTAGAAATGTTTATGTTTATAAAAAGGGTCGTAGAATGTCACCCTGTGGAAAGTCATGTCTCCCTGCACCATATTAACAACACAATATAAAGGTCATCTTGCTGTTCATAGCCCAGACAGGCAAAGTTTGAAAACAACTTTGTCAAAGTGATACCAGATTATCTCTGTTTACCTGAGAGTGTCTCCTATAACAATGAAAACATTAAGAAATATAATAAGGATACTATATCAAAGCGGGAGCTATTTTCAGTTTTCGCCCGAATTTTTCTTTCATGTGGTAAAATTATATAGCTTCGAACATTTGTATATAAGACGGGTTTTATTACAGAAAACTTATATGATTGGCGATGTACAAATTTCGTATATAAATAAATAAATATATATATATATATATTATACCGTGGAATTACCGCAACATCCAATGTTATAGTTTTAAGAAAATACATATATAATTTATCTATATCTGTGCGTGGGTTGTTTTGTTTTCAAATGTTTATGTGTTTTCTTTGGTCTTCTGTCTTTTCAGCAAGACGGCGTTGAGGGTCCTTAATGGGTCTCAACGAGTTCACCGCACTATTATGGGGAGGCAAAAAATTTAAGAAAATTGATATCGCGTAAAATACCATGTTAATGCATGTTTTGAATATCGCTGACTTTCAAATGAGAAAAATACCTGTGTTTAAAAAAGCACTTCTCCGGAATTTGGGTTTATGGCGTCGTTTCCGTCATTTCCCGAATGATTCAATTTGTAACGGATTTGAAGTAGGAGATAGTGAGGTTTTTACGCACTAATTTGATTGTTGCTTGACTGAAGAATTTTTCACACGATAGCGATGAGTTTTATTGGTAGAACAAAACGAGCCCTCGGACTAAACCACTGAACTTTTGGCTGTTACAGGCAAAGTTCCGCAGTTACAAACATTCACACCATCTTAACAGAAAATAAATCACTTTCCAAAGAACGTTAGGCTCCACCAAGGGTCCTATGAGCGTATTCGAGCGTTTGTTGTCACCAGATGTATAGAAGGATGTGCAGATTGTATGTATACAGGAGTTGCAAAGAAAAATAGCTGTGCAATTCAGAATACCAAGTAGCAGCTATGAACGAGTTATGAAGCAGAGACAAGATTTTGCATCCAACCCAGATTACGACAGAAATAATTTTGATGGACCAGATTTAACGATGACGGCAACCCACACCAGGGTCTTCCAGTGCTTTATTTCATAGCGCACTGCGTTCCCATGAGTGCAATCACAACGCGTTTTTTGTGGTACCTTGTTAAGTAGTAAACCATGGAAAACGAACGACCCTCATTCAGCCATTTTTGACAAACCCTCCCACGCACGACATGTTCAGCAGTTTTACGGCATTCCTGCACCGTTGATCTTCTCGAGATGAACTGGAATGTTTCATTTGCATCCGTAAACCCCCAATTCACAGGTCCCCAGAGTCTTTTCAACGGATACCATATCCTTATTTATCAATGTTCTAGTTCAATCTCCAGATGCCAGGGGGTGGCGCTGAACACGAACTTGAGTTATATCCTCTGTCCCTGTCTGCCTATCAAATTCTGAACCTGCTGCTGAGCAGAGAGGTTGCTAGATCGTATGTTACACAGGACATGTTGTGTACTTCACGGTTAAACCAAATTACATTATATTCGGCTGCACGATTTACACGACTGGCCCCTTTGTGTTTTGCCTATACTCGAGGAAATCAATGTACTTCACGGAAATCTTTACGGCGAAATGATTTATCGTTAACCACAGCACAAGTAAGCAGAATTTCCGACCTTGCAGTACAAACATGTTTTTGCTTCCTTCAGATTGCCTTCACAATATCAAACTTACATAGAAAATTATTTTTTTCCTAGAACAACCAAATCCGTAATCCAAATATGTTTGGAAGTAGTGTTTGGATATATCCTTAATTGGGGACCTCCGTGGCTCAGTCGGTTAGCGCGCTATTGCAGCACAATGACTCGAAGCCTCCTATGAATGCGGTCGCTGTGAGTTCAAGTCCAGCTCATGCTGGCGTCCTCTCCGACCGTACGTGGGAAGGTCTGTCAGCAACGTGCGGATGTTCGTGGGTTCCCCCGGGCTCTGCCCGGTTTCCTCCCACCATAATGCTGGCCACCGTCGTATAAGTGAAATATTCTTGAGTACGGCGTAAAACACCAATCAAATAAATAAATAAATATCCTTAATTGGATACACATCTTGTGGGATGATCCCAAGAAATTTGCAGAATCCATAACGTAATGACAGAGCTATGTGTTGTCACTTCTATCTGCTCCCGAAGTTATTAAAGTTATTGGTCTGACGTATCAGGAGAGTTCTAGTTCCATGTAAACTCGTGTTGTTGTTGTACTGTTGTTATTCTATATGCTTGTGTTCGAGTAGCAAGTGTTATAAGTGGATGTGAACTTGATATGAAATACCTGTATGAAGGGTTTATTCTGTCTTGTTTCTTCTCATTTCATACATGGAGAACTCTGGTTGAAATGTGGAGTGTCATTCTCGCTAGTCCCTGGTCACTTGCAACGGAAGTGTTGCCATAGGGAATGACGCCATGCGGGAATTCCTCGTGAAATGTGTCATTTTCATTGGTGGTATGCGAGGTCACGAACCGTGACATTTTGGTATAATTACTGAGCTCGCGAAGATTCAACGTCGTTATTTTTAAGAAACAGGGCAAAATTAGAAGTACGATCAGAGCACTACTTGGAGATGGCTGAACGACAGATTAGTGCGGATAGTGATCGTCCCACTGTAAGTTGAATTACACTGCACGGTACACCAAGCACATGGCTAATTATAATATTCATTCTATGCAGAGCACGACGACGTCACCAGTTTCGGTGGAATCCCAGTTGAACATTTCACTCTCGAAGAAATTGACAGCGATTACACTCTCTCTATGATAAAATACTTAGACTTTAAACATATGAGGGATGGGAGTTGAGAGCCTGCTACAAATCCATATCAGTGTTGAGATCCTTTTAGGATTAATCGTGAAGTGCCTGTGGAGTTTACCCAATGTTCTATCATACCCACCAAACCCGATGGGAGAAGTTGATGGACCATTCCATGGAGATTCCCTATGAGTGTAACTATTTAGAGACCGTCGTCTGAGAGCGGATCTGGCTGATGACAAATTTCTCTAGTTGTCACCAAGACTCTCTGACATCGATTCTCGAAATCGTGATTACTGAGGGCGAGATGATACTATGGAGGCGTATTCATTGCTTTACATGGACCCAAAATTCGACCAATTTCGGTGAAATCCTTTTCTGTGCAGGTAATTGATGCCCTCAAGCTCATTTTACTATACTGACCTGCTTACTATCAACGTGGTGAACGGCGATATTTGGAGGTGCGTGATACCAAATCTGGACTGGACATACCACCAGTTATGATGATACTGGTTTCACTAACTGGTTTACTTTACCTCACCTCCTCTTCACTATAAGAAGAGCTGAAATAGAATTTACCTGCCGATATTGTCCTTGGAAGATGATAGATGGTCTCACGGGTTATTTACGTTTTGATGATTCACTCATCTGATTGGCGCATATTTTTGCCTATTAAAGTTTGGTTAATGAAATGTCAATATATTACTGTATTTTTAATCTCTGTTTTCTATGAGTCTGTTTATTGCTTTACATTATTTATGTCTCATTTTATTGTAGAATCCAGGAACCCTACAGGTTATTAGAGTACCTATTAAACTCTAATGTCAGTTATTCCTCTGGGATCTTATATTTGGAAATTTATTACAGAAATTCCTGAGATTACAATTAAGCCAGCGGTCGACAGGATAATATATATCCCAAAGTTATAATGCTTTTACATAGAGAAGGCGTTGTTGTTTACCTACCGTAAGACGTGAACGACTACATGCGCACTTGTAACACCGATAAGACTTCCTGGTTCCAACAACAACACGCCGTCGTGATCTCACCAAAATTCTGCTGAGAGTTAAATTTAACTCCAAGCAAACAGGCTCTGAACAGTTCCAATTAGAGAACATCTGAGCCAGATGTGTTTTCCTGGACATAAAAAATAAACAATGAGGACTGAATGTGGAATTTCATTTTGATTTCTTTCCAAGAAATAGTCCCAAGCCAAGCAGGTTAATTGCTGGTTCCAGAAAAAGTGCAGGTTTAAATAACATTGGGCTGGTCCGGCTGTGACCTGAAGCGGGGATGTTTGTTAGGAGCTTGAAAATGTGCCGATATTGCACCAAGTTGAAGTTGACAGCCGTTACAATGCTAAGTGCATACCATATATAGCTACATATGATGTACTCTTTTGAGAAGTGGTATGGAACGTTCCTCTAGAACTTTGTCGATACGGGGTTTGAACTGTGTTTACATGAAAGGTTAAAGAAAACTCAACTCCGCTGTGTACATTCAAATGATTACAATTCTTACATAATTTCTGTTCATAATAATGTTTACATGCCCTGACAAACATTGATCTCTACTTGATGTAAGTTACAGCTTCAGAGAGACATGAATTAGTCAAGATATCCACACCTAAGTTTAATAACGGACTTGACTGATTGAAAGGTCTGTACTCTGCTACAGAGCACACGCAGTCATGTTGGATTCCTAACTAAAGCATGTTATAGTTTAGTGTATATAATAAAATATAAAACACTAGAGCATAGAGAGTAAAACCAGAGCAGCCACAACACTGTGACGGTTGAGAAAAAGTCACACATTACGAGTGACATCCGGGATCTTGCCACTTTACCTCAGTCAGGGTTTTATGTTAAGTGATCATGTAAATGTTTAAGAAGTAGCAAGCTATACATCCCCTGGTAGGGTAAGGGACGCGCCAGTCGGAACTAGGAAATTTTTGTGTTAGAGATTCCATCTGGTCGCCTGTGCGAAAATTTATTTGTATTTGATTTATCGATCCTAAATTCTTACTTTAAATACTTTCTTAGTTCTCTAGTGTTTAACATTGTTTTCTCTAGTGGTCTGTGCTTGACATTGTTTTCCCTAGTGGTTTGTGCTTACCATTGTTTTCTCTAGTTGTCTGTGCTTAACATTGTTTTTTCTAGTGATCTGTGCTTGACATTCTTTTGTCTCGTGGTCTGTGCTTAACATAGTTTTCCCTAGTGGTTTGTGCTTACCATTGTTTTGTCTCATGGTCTGTGCTTACCATTGTTTTCTCTAGTTTTCTGTGCTTGACATTGTTTTCCCTAGCGATCTGTGCTTAACATTGTTTTCTCTAGTGATCTGTGCTTGTCATTGTTTTTTCTAGTGATCCGTGCTTGACATTGTTTTCTCTAGTGGTCTGTGCTTAACATTGTTTTCTCTAGTGGTCTGTGCTTAACATTGTTTTCGAAATTGATTCTACGATTATTTACCCGAAACGTCTCTTATAGTTGAAAGTTGGTGTATTAATATCTGTTTCGAAGTTAAGATGCCAGCAGGCTTTCCTCAATCTGGTGAAGCTCTCCGGACAGCGTCGACAAGTGTCTTCTGTATCCAGTAGGATAATTACAGTATGGCCTTATCACTGAAAGCTGCAATTCCTACACGTCTCAACGACATCGCCAGTAATTACCAACATAAGTCAAACGATGTACAGAAGTACGGCAGACGACCTTCGGGCTCAAAGTGACGAGAGGTACAATTGAAGAGATCTGCTCACGCCAAACGAGTCTTGTCAAGGCGTCGTGAAATCACAGTTTATCTGTCACAAGTCACATCTGTCACATCCCAGAGGCTACAGTTTATATAAAGATGTCCTATTGCACAAGAATAGTGCAGCAAAATGTATGGAACAGAACAGCTACATGTATATGTATGCATCTACTTTAAATGTATGGGCTTCCAAAACGTAGCGTTTGTCTTGGATTTTTTCTATGAAAATCTGTTTTTGCCCAGATGTTGATAATAGTCTGTAATTTTCAGCCATGCTTCGTAATTAGAATAGTGTCACCAACATGTTCTGGAGACTATCTTGTCTTCTGTGCAGGTGTATCTCATACAGGAACTATCTTCGAAAGGCGAGTTATCCAAGAAATAATGTACCTCTGTGAAGCTTTTATTTCAAATTTGTAACGGCGTCAATTCTGCAGTCAGCAGTCCTCATGATAGAATATGATGACATCACACTCTTGTTTAAATCATTTATTCTGTGACAAAAAGACTAAAAGTGTTATTTTTCCTTTTTATTTTGTAAAAAGATATATGCTAAAGGCAAGTTTGCTAATTTGTACTTTGTTGAAAATCTGTGGAGTTACGCATTGTTAATGATGAACAAAACGCCAAAACACACTTTGTGCTTGATGAGGATGTTCTGAAGATACCTCTCCCATTTGATGTACAAAGGGTTTTTCGTCATTTTGTTCAACCCTAGCATTGTGAAACCTATCCATTCTCATATCTTCTCGAGTTACAAATTTGTTCTACTAAATCTTCTTCCTGTTCAGAATAGAGACAACACAAGCAAGGGACGGTATAAATCGCGCTAGACTAAAGAGCTAAGATTGACAGATGGGTTGATTTTGTTGATTAATGCATAACACCGAATGTTCAACTCACATGCACACCGCAATCTGCGGATGGTCCTGGGTTTCCTCCGGGCTTTGTCCGGTTTCGTCCCACCGGAACGCTGGCCACCGTTCTATAAGTGAAATATTCTTGAGTTCAGTGTTAAACACCAGTCGGATACCTAAATAAATAACTTACACAACGGCGGTCAGGATTGTGGGTGGACGAACCAAGAGTTCGCAGCATAAATCGCCGACTGACTGTTTTGCTGATCGCGTGATGCTTAACATTCATATCATTCATGTGATGATATTTCACGATAGGCGGCGGTGTGTGATAGTTACGTTGGTTTTTTCTTCTAAAATTTTCCTGTCTGTACTCGTGATCGGTGGTTGTGATTTACTATTTTTTACTCGGGTCAACGTTAACCGATACATTAAAATACTGAATGGTTGTAAATAAGCTGTGGCATCTTCTTGCTTTACTTGGAGTTGACGTGACTGGAGAGCGTGGTAATACGTCATTACGCCACGCAAACTCTAACTCGATAAATACTGCATCGAAATCAAAGACAAATGCACAGAAGAGGGCTAGCGGTTTTTACAGCCTATTTCTGACTACAAATTCTTACACACAAAGTGGTCAGGCGACCCAAGATTAATAGCTTGTAAACTTCAAATGTCAGGATTTTTGGCGCTTTTCAAGGGCATATTACTTTTCCCTTAATGGTTTTTGGCGTTTCGCTCCTTGTAGCCAAAAATATCGCACTTGGCAATAACTCACTGGTGACGCTAATAGAGTAAAACATTCCACGTCCGATTGACAAAGGCATTTTGGAGGAAAATACAGCAATCGATTCTAAGTTCAGAATGTTGTAGTGAACTATGGCGTCAAAGAACAGGTCATCAAAACACCTCGTTAAATGTAGATGCCGTTGACTTGTGGTTACAGCCATTTCAAGAATCAATCAAAGCAAGAAAACATTATGTGACTTTAGAGACTAAACAGAGTTAAGCACATTTCTGGACGAATTGTGTCAACAGTTTTTTGATATATTAAAAATATAGACAAACGTTAGATTAAATGTATGTATGTATCCATAAAGAATCCCATGTAAAGTTTAAAAAAAACCTCACTTTTTATTTTTGTTACGTGGGATAACCGAGATATTGCAGATCAAAGTAAGCAAAAACGCCCCAGTAGGGAAATTCCAACAGGCCACCATGCTCTCAATTTTAACCAACCAAGGGCGAGATATTTCTACGATTAGAGAAGGCATGTGTTTCCGTCGACGTCATCCAATACTTGTTAACAAGTTTGCTATATAGAAGTAGTGAAACATGGACTGTTTTCCTTCTTATTATTAGCCAACTCTGATATACTATAAAGCCACTGTCTGGGGTTATTCCTCACTTGAGGTCTCAGTCGCGGCCTTCGGTTGTATTAATAAGAGGTACCGCACTTCGGACTGCAAAGGAGTGTCTCTCCTCTAATAGTGAAGATAGTAGGGTACTGATGACGTGACATCGTGTTTCCGGTTTCTCTAAACCCGCGTATCCCATGACTTTGAAAGAATTCCTGACCAAAACTGATTTATAGTTACCTCTTTTCAGAAATAACTTTGGTTATTTTTTTTGTTGTCCTTTCTTTTATCTTATTTTTAAAATAAGAATCAAAATGCTCAAATCTTTTCTGTATTCATTTGCAAACGGTTGCACCTCTTTTATTTACTTGGAGTTGAGGTAGTTACGTCAAGTCCAAGTCCAAGATACGTGGCAGTAACTTGATAAATACTCCATCAACATCAAAGACAAATACGGAATACAGAACAGGACCAGGGGCTTTTACAGCCTATTTTTGACTACAAATTCCTATACACAAATTGATCCGGGGACCCAAAATTTATAAATATCAGCGTTTTTGATGTTTTTAAGAGTACATTTCTTCTTCAGTAATGGCTTTAGTAGCTGTGCTTACCAGCCCAGGATAGAGCAGTTGGTGGAGCGTCCGGTTGCGGACGGGGAGATCTGGGTTCAAACCTAGGTCAGGTCATACCAAAGACTTTAAAAAATGGTACATCCTGCTTCCTCGCTAGGCGCTCAGCAATAAGAGGATAGTGGGTGGACTGGTCGGCCCGGTGTCAGTATAATGTGACTGGGTGAGGGAACTTGTTGGGTGTCTTCGGCAAGTCGTCTCGGTGAGGCAACACCAGATAAAAATATGGTGGAGATCCGTCCTGCACCAAGGAGACACCGCCTTCGTATAAGTGAAATATTCTTGAATAGTTCGTTAAACAATAAGCATTCATTTTTTCAGGTAAAATATCGTACTTGACAATAACTGATCTCTGATAGAGGATCACATTTGACATCAGTTTGATAAAGACATTGTAGGACAAAAATAACAATCAATTTCCGAGTTAGAATATCGAGTGAACTATTTTTGTTTTAAATTAAAATCAAAGCACTTAAATCTTGTCTCTATTCAGCCGTAGTGTTTAGATGCAATTTACAAAAATTTGTATCGCCCGGATGTGGTAAAGCCACGATACTTGGAGCTGATGTAATTCATATAAGGCTGTGGTACCCGGAAGCAGTTGACATAAGACTGTAGTGCTCGGATTTAGTTGCAGTATCCGGATGTAGCCCACATCAAACGAGTTTATGCCCACTTATTCAGACCCGCCTGTCATTATAGGACAGGGTAAAATCTATCAAGTTTGTTCTCTGGTCATCTCTAGTCAACGGTAAAGGACACATTAAAATGCTGAATGAACATAAAGAAACTTTGACATCTCTTGGCTTTCCTTGGACATGACGTTACTGGAAAGCGTGGCAATACCTCGTTAGGCCACGCAAGTTGTAACTCAGTAATTACGGCGTAGACATTGACGGCAAATACAGAGTATAGTACAGGGCTAGTGGGTTTCACAGCCTATTCATGACAACAAACTCCTACACAGAAGTCGACTAAGTGGCCCAAGGCATTTTTTGTTTTTGCAGTACTGGGAAATTTAGTGTTTTTATCGAACATATTATTTTTTCCCTGTTGGCTTCTGGCATTCGTTTCGTGCATGCAAAAATATTGCACTTGACAACAACTGACTGTGGATGCTAACAAAGGGCTGCATTTGATGTCCATTAGACAAAGATATTGCAGATAAAAAATAACAATGGATTTCAGAGTTAGAATATGGACTAAACTATGACATGAAAGAACTTTAACCTGCCTATACAACCATTTCAAGGTTTAATCAAATTAAGAAAACAGTATGTGACTTCAGAGACAAAGCAAAGTTAAGCACAGCTCTGGCCGAATTGTGTAAACGGTGAACCGATATATTACGTTATTATTAAAATAAGAAAAGGAATAATCCAATTCCTTTCAGTTGCAGTGTCTGGACGCAGTTTACATGAAGTTGTAGTGCCATTATGTGGTTGACAAACAGCAGCACAACTTGGGCTTGATGTAGTTCATACAAGGCTGTAGTACCCGGATGTAGTAGACGTGAGACTGTAGTACCCAGAAGTAGTCCACAAGAAACGGCTTTATGCTCACCTTATTCAGACCTGTCAATGGTAGGACAGGAAAAACAATCCATCCGGTTGGTTCTGTCGTCCTCTTGAGCCAGCATTAAACCATAGATTAAAATGTTGAATGAATGTAAAGAGGCGGTAGCATCTTTTGCTTTACTTGTAGTATACGTGCCCGGAAAGGGTGGCAATACGTTATGTCGATAAGTCGATGTCGATAAATACTGCACGACATCAAAAGCAAATGAGAGCAGAACAGGCCAGCGGTTTCTGCAGCACATCCATGACTACAATCTGCTACATGGGGGAACCCAAGATTTATACCTTGTAAATTTGAAATGTCGGGATTTTTTATGTTTTTAAGAGTACTTTTCCATTAATGGCTTTTCTTGCAGGCAAAAAGTAGTAGACATGGAGATAACTGGGTACGCTAATAGAGTTGCACATTTGACGTCCATTTGACAAAAATATTGTAGATCAAAAAATAACAATCGATTTCAGAGTTAGAATATCAAGTGAACTATGGTTTTAAAGAGCAGGTCATGAAAGCGTCTAATCAAATTACACGCTTTTAACAGGACTCTACAACGAGTTCAAGGTTTAATCAAAACAAAGAAACAGTATGTGACTTTACGGACAAAGCAGAGGTAAACACATTTCTAGTGGAATTGTGTAAACAGTGCTCAGATATATTAACTTATTCGAAAATAATATAAAATTCTGAATCAACGAGTCTTTTCTGAAGTTGTAGTGCTTGGATGCAGTTTACAAGAAGCTGAAGTTTGACTGTGTAAAGTAATAATGTGTCTGCTTTCTCTGATCGAGAATTTATTTTCACACGTAGACGGTTGTCGAGCGCCTACGCTGTTCCACGTAGGTCTACCTTTTTTCCTGCCCTGTTGCTGGCTAATCAGCTAAAATATACCCTCGGTGAAAAGAACAGATGCAGTAAAATTGTAATGTCGTAATCCATGATAATTTGACATTAGTGGTTCGTAAGCTCAGGGATACAAGATGAGACGAGAAGGCAGGGTTTCAGCTAAACGTTAAGTCTCTGATCAGGTTATGGACAGAACTTGTACATCGCCCTCTGTTAGCTATCTACACGTATGGAAGTAGGACAAACACGTTCAAATGTGCATACAAGTAGGACAGTGTGGACTGAACTCAGGCAATATTAATTAACCCGAGCAATAAAGAACTGAGGGAAACAATATGACAAGTCTGTGTGATTCGGCCAATCAAAAACAAGCGTTCTTTGAAACTCCGATTTTGTTTGAAAGCCAGCATCGCTTGAGAGCTTTCTTTTCTTCCAGCTACTAGTTCAATGGAAAGGAAAACAAATAAAGATAACCAATATGAAAACAAAAAACCTTTAAAAAAGCATCGTTTGAGGGTTATATTTTCTTCCAAGACGAATATCGGATACAAGTATGCTTTTAGTAGATTATAATTGATACTTTGCACTTTCCTTTCAAACAGTTCGTAATATGCTTTCTAAGAAACATTTATTACCCTGGCAACTCCGAAAGGCATTTGAACACAGCTATATATCGCTACTGTTTGGCCGCGCGTATAATATCTGCAGGAAACCAGACCAGTAATAAACTGTACCGTGTTCACACCAGGGCCTTGGCCTCAACCACATGACTACATACTCGGACAGTTTGAATTACCACAGCAGAAGGTGGTTAAGCCTTTCCCGTGAATGTCACCACCCACCTAGTCAAGGTTGTCTAGGTATGATAAGCCCGATGTCTGGACTCGTGACCAAGACCTGGTCATTAGGCCTGACGGTCACTGGTAAATGTGGCTACTCCATGTGGTAATTGCCTCTGTTATGTATCTCGGCGTCGAAACTGACATTCCTATACCAGCCGTCAACCAAAATGGGCCTTCCGGGTCATTAATTGTAAGACCAATTTTCAAAACGACAATTAACGCAAACCACCGAAGACCTATTACAGCACATAAAATAAAAAAGGACGGATTTGTGCAAAAAAAAGGAGTTAACAGTTTCCGTGATGACGTCATCGTGTACCATTCTCGTTTACATGATGTTGTTAAAATATGTATCTCAGTTGCTCTTTGATTGCAACTGTCCACACATCCAATGTGGCAATTTTACTTAATACCAAACACTGACGGCCTTTTGCGCTAAACGGATTAAGGCACGTGTAAAGCAGATTCTTGACACTCTGTCAGTATTAACGAACAAGAGAGGTGTACTCATTGTCAAATTTAAGAAACTTGAAATGAATGAAAGCGTTGGATGGAATATTTTTGATAGGCTAGTTTTCAGTCATGACTTGAGAGGTTGACTGAATTCATTACACAACACACGGGATCTAACAAATGCTACAAGGTAAGATATGCTGTTATCGAGTTGCAAAGGTCGAATGTTTGCACCTTTTCGTAACTGAATATAATGGTCATTTTCAGATTCACGTTGGACAATGCCATCGACTTCAGCGTTGTGTCAGCATATTCCTAGCAAATCTGTCCACGTGACCGAAACCACGTGACCAAGCATCATTCCTCGGTCGTCTTAGCAACAGATACAGAAACAGGGACCAGGAAGTTTTGATGTACCCCTTTCCACACAAATTGCCACGGAACAGATTGGAATTAAAATGGATCAAATCTGCCTTCTGGTATCCAATTTTAAGAGTTAAAATATAGAGAAATGGATTGTCAAACACTGATTTACCAGCTATGCGCCTATATGCGTTACGTCAGTTACAAGCTACATTTCTTCACCATGACCCAAGCTGACTCCTCCCCGCCCCACCTCAACCCACCCCGAACAGCCACCCAGCCCTTCTCTCTTCTTTCACACATTCCCAACTCCCAGGAAGAGCGAATAGGATTTTCCCACTCTCTACCAAGAGAAACAAGTCCTGTAAGTCATGAAACAGCAGTGCTCTCTTCCTGCATATTGTTGTTGTTGCTTAGAACAATGATGTGTGTGTGCCACTCCTTAAAGGAATGATTTACACCACGTAGCCTACATGAATAACTATGTAAACTGTGAATAATCATGTTCCCTTTTGTTCAAACTGAAACCATGGTCATTGTTATCGCAAGTTTAGGTAGAGGGCAGTGCAGTTCTATGGGAGAAGAATTTCTTCCCTTTGTAGAGAACCAGTAAACTCCATTGTTACTAGTTGTATGCATGTATGTATGTATACGTCGTATTCAACAATTTTTCAGTCATACGGCGAGGAGGAGCCCTTAGAAAGCAGACAGGCCGTGTCTCCTTGTGACAACGTGAGCCTGCCACTGGAGCATCATACCGAAAACACCAGACATCAGAAAAGACACCCCACCCTGTGACATTATAAAGACAACAGGAGGAGCAGTCCTGTTTCCTTGCTCTAACCTCTCAGTGCCGAGAGCCAAGCGAAAGACACCAGACAAGAAAATTAAGTTTATTCTCTTCAGTAAATAGCCTACACCTCAAATAGGCTTGTTCATTTATTTATTTGATTGGTTTTTTGTGTCGTACTCAAGAATATTTCACTCATACGACGGCGGCCAGCATTATGGTGGAGGTGTACAGAGGGTTAAATTAGCTTACAATACACCAGTGAAAGGATAGTGTCTTCTGCAATAGACGAATGATATTTTTTTCTTTTTTTTTCCTATAGGACGAGAAAAGCTATGCTTCTGTTTCTG